>QXEO01002017.1:0-651341 GCA_007115705.1 Dactylis glomerata | reverse complement strand
GAATAGTCCGGACTTCCGGCACTAAAGGGCCTTTACCCTTGATGTCTGCTCCGGCGTCTTCAGTTGTGCCGGCGTCGCTGGTGGGCGCGCCGGAGTCTGGTGCTTCTTGGTGGGCTCCTGTGTCCATGTGGACATCAGGAGCCGGAGGTTCCTGTTGAGCCCCCGAGTCCATGTGGACGTCGGGGGCAGAGGTGTCTTGTTCCGGCGGAGGAACGTCCTTCGCCGGGGAGGAGGTCTTGTCGGGCGCAGGCGAGGATGCCGGCGCCGGGGAGGTCGTGTGGCTGGCAGAGGGTATGTCGGAGGTAGCAGTGGCCGCGGGCTTGGTAACTTTTGGGTCGCCACTCGAGCCAGAAGCTTGTTCCGGCGCAAGAGAGCTCTGAAAGAGAAAAAACGCCAAGTCAATAATGCAAGCAAGAGATATGTCGGAAATGAAAACAAGCAGAAGGAACTTACCCCGCGGCGACAGGTCTCGGTTTTCTTCAGTATGGGCACGCCGACCTTCTGCCTCTTCGACTTCTGAGGTGTGTCGGGCTGGGGCTTCACCCCTCGCTTCCGGCCGGCACGTCCGCCGGTGGAAGGAGGTCCCTGGTTCAGAGGGGCGGCGTCGATAACCATATCGTCCGGGATAGCTGAGGACGGCATTGGAAACTCGTAAGCAATAGGTGTTTCTGGAAAGGCATACGCAAGTGGCATCGGGTCATAGTACAGCAGGATCTCCTCGTCAGAATCAATCTCACTCCGGTCTTGAGTATAATGCCGGGATGAAGAGCCCTTACCCATGGCAGCTGCAGCACGGGTGCTCCTGGGAAGCTTATCCCAATGATCCTGATCTTCAACATCCGCAACAGTGCGGTCCGCCGCGATCTTTATCCGGGAGTTCTCCATGGCTTGGAAGCTGAATTTCTGTATAAACACAAAGTCAAGTATTCAGACAAGGAAATATGCCGGTGGAAGAGGTATGTCGGATCAATATGATATGTGTCGGCAAACAGACATGTGTCGGCTTAAGTATCTATGTGCCGGACATGGACTTTATGTATCGGATAAAATGGTTTACCGTTGGGGCGGGCCTATCCCGGCTGTATGGTTCTAGCCCCCAGGCAAAAGTGGCCTGAGAGGACTTGCAGACATCCTTAATCCGGCGCAGAATGTCGGCCGGAGTCAGCTCGTGTGTGGAGTGCCGGGTGGGGTCCATTGGCCCGCTCATCTGGCAGATCTTGTGCGACCGGCGCTGCAGAGGGGAGACGCGCCGGCTTATATAGCAGGCCACCAGGTCTTGAGGAGTAAGACCGGCATCTCGGAGCTCGCCCTTAACCCGGTGAAGCGCATTCACCGGCATCACCGAGTTCTTCGGGTTGTAGGTCCAGTTCGTCATAGCCAAGGGTGGCTCGTCCACAAATGGCGGCAGGTTGAGCAGATCCTCGTCGGTGGTGTTCTTGACGTAGAAGAAGCTTTTCTGCCACTTCTTGCAAGATTCCAGGAGCTCCACCTTGGGGAAGTCTGAGCCCTTTCGGGACATGATGGTGGCCGCGCCGCAGAGGGTCATGGGGCGGTCCTTCTTTTCCTGGGCCGTCTCCGGCGGGTCGTCCTTGCTCCGGGGCGGCTCTTGGACGACTTGCTTCCGCAGTTGGAAGTACTTCGCCCAGCCTTGAGTAAGGGGCTCTATGCCGGCATAGCCCTCGCAAAAAGCAGCGAAGGCGGAGAGGATCATCACGGCATTGGCCGGGATATGATGAGGTTGTAGGTCGTAGGTGTTGAGGAAGTCCCGGAAGAAGTCCGATGCCGGCAGGCCGAAGCCACGCTCGAAGTGGGCGATGAAGATGACGCGTTTGCCAGGTTCAGGTGCCGGCACAGTTTCTCCTGCTGGTAGCCGGCATGCTACGCCCTCCGGGACTCTCCTGGTGGAGGTGACCCAGGATATGTCGGCCGGAGTAACCTCCGACCCCTCCCAGCCGGAGCGTCCTTGGGCTCGGGCCGAGGTATCTTCCTCAGAGGCCGAGGTGCCCATCATGCTTGAAGATGCCATCTTAGTGGCCGGGACAAGGCGTGAGAGCCGGAGTCCCGTGATGATATTCCTATCAAGGCCGGAGAAAAGAGGGAGGTTAGTCTCTCCGGCATACCACTCTCCCCAAGGTTAGCAGAAATCAAAGATCTACCGAGCCAGTTAAAACAGGAAACAAATAAGGGTAAAAATTCTAAGGAAGAACACCTGTGAGCGCTGTTAGCAGTGCTAGTCGAATCCAGAGAGGAACTGCACTAGATCTATGCGGATATGGCTACCAATGAGAAGCTATGAAGAAGCATCAAAGAGGAAGAACAGAGGGAGAGAGGAACTCACCGGAGTTTGGCCGACGGCGAAAGAACGACGACGGCGAGCGTACAGAAGAAGATCCAATCTCCCTGCAATGCTGCAGAGAGAAGAGGCGGCGGCGGCGGCGTCGTCAATGGTGATGCCGTGCGTCGTCGGGCGTCGGCGCCGGAGTAGAGCGGGTCGTCGGCGGCGCTCCTTCTCTGTCCCTCGGTCCGGCGGCGAAGCGCAAGGGGCAGGAGAGCAGAAGAGGAAGAAGGCACTGTGGCGGGGGTAAAAAGAGCAAGTTTACCCCCACCCCATATTTATACCGAAGAGGCAGGGTCGTGGGGATCGTGGGTAGTGTTCCACTCCCCCGACCATTCCTGCAGAGAGTCGCCACGTGGCGGCACAGAGTGGGGCGGCGGTTTCGGTAACCGTGCCATGACGCAATGATGGCAAGGAATAACTGCACTGTGAACCGTCACATCGTGGGTGACCGTTCGAGGTGGCAGGACAGTTACAAGTTTCGATGCAAAGCTGTCAGGCATGGCTTCTCGAGGAAGACTCGTCTATATGTCGGATTAACTGCCCGATGTATATGTTCCGTCCGGAATACCCTCGGGACCGGCCGGAATAAGTTTTGGAACAGGAACAGAGGCCGGGATATAATCTGATCACCGGGACATAATGAAGAAAGGTATGTTGAACCTGTCGAGGCTCCACAGCTAAGACTGGGGAACCTCGGCAGCTTCGGGGACTAGTGTCGGGGGGATAACCCCTGGTAGGGTCAAGAGACTAGAAAGACACAAAGTCTATGGTTGACTTATGCCGAGTTATCAAGAAAGGGCCTGGCCGGAATATAAGAGCATCGGCCAGGCCGGCATATGTGTGTATCCCGGCTAATACTTGGATATGCCGGTATAGCCAGAATACTGGTATATGTGTGCCGGCATATACTTAGATATGCCGGCCTAACCATTTGGTGTGTTGTGCAGGAGCAGGGGAGGCTGGATTACCCGACCCTCGTAGGTCGTTGGTCCGGCATATATGTCCTGGGTATGGCCAACGGTCATATCTGGGATACTTAAGTCAACCAAGGTGTCACATCCCTACAATCAAGGAAGAAAACATCCAAGCATGGTAGCAGAGTAAGATGGCAGGGTGCACAGTGGAGGTTACCTACCCTCACTGTGCACAAGTACGAGCTCACCGCACAGAGGTAAGGCCACAGTTCAAGAGGTACAAGGTTGTTGCCTGTCAAAACCCACCGGCGAGCAGCGACGAGCAACACGAAGAGCCGGGAGGCTCCCAGAGCTGCTGGTGGGCCCTGGTCCCTCGGGCAACGGCCCGCAAAACTCCGGCACACGTCCTGGCTGATGCAAGGGCGTGCCACCTGACCTATACCTGGTCAGGAAGGTGATGGATTGCTTCGATTAGTTTCCTGCATGGCAGACACGTAAACATTAAATACGAGCCTCGATCGGCTCTCAGGTTTCCCTGTGAATCGGCTCATGTAGCCGATTGTCCCATGGATCTGCATTGGATCTACGATAACATGGGGTTTTGCTTTATCAATACAAGTCAAATCGATCTACGACAGTTTAACGCTTTCACCACATAATTGGAACGTCCCACACGTAATTGAGCCTGGTAGATACGAAAGATAACAGAAAACTAACCCTAGAGGAGGCCAAAAAACCAACGCAGAGTCAATTCCCGGAACAACTCCTCTCGAATTGGCAAACCATATCCTTACGTACTACTGGATCGTTCAACCCGTTTGTGAGGCCTGACCATGCGGATATCAAACTAATCCTTGGAGAACAAGGAACAACTATGACAGATTGAATCGACTGAATAAAGATCAAGCAAGATGCTGCCCTTACACCCAAAATAGGTGCAGAGGCAGCGAGATCTCTAGGGGCAGCATGACTAAACAAACATAAACAAAAAGCATCGATGCTAGCCCAAACAGATCTATGATAACAGTATTACTCGCCATCAACAAGGCTTCAGTACGAGCAACACCAAATAACACATAAGCAGATGCTGCCTAGATCGCGAGATGCGATCTAGGCAGCACGACGCTTACCTGAAAGAAACCCTCGAAACAAGGGGTGGCGATGCGCCGAGATTGTGTTTGTTGTGAACGTGGTCGTCCTCCTTTCTCAATAACCCTAGGTACATATTTATAGTCCGGAGACTTTCTATCTTTGGAATAACCCTAACAACTCTATCTCTTGTTTAAACCGAAACGTACTCTATCATAATATACAGATACACGGGCAATTAGCCCAAATCCACGCGCAAGGCCGATCCAGCCACCAAGCCCATCTTGATTACGGCCCATCTCCTCATTTGACCAAAATGTGGCGATAACACATGCCCCCCTGGTTTTGGCAATAATAATTCCAAAACCACTCTGTTTTTTCTTCATCGGGTCACGCGTTGCAGAGCAGAACCGTCATACCGCCTCCTCATCATGATGCCTCGCCTTCTCAACTTCTCCGCAGTACACGATTTGACAACTCTGGCACCACATTCTCGAAAACCGCTATAGCATTGAACCATCTTCCACTATTCCCCTTATTTAAATCTATCCGAGCCATTTGCATCCTCATTCTTCTCCAATAGCCCAAAAAACCCTCTTCCTCCGCCATGGCCTCCTCTTCTTCCTCCAACACATCCGGCCTTTCCTTCCAATCCTCTGACTCCGTCAACCGGGAGCCGACGCCGGAGCACCCGCCAATGGCGGCGTACGAAGCTCTCGCCCCACAATGGTGGGACGAGAGAGACTGGGACTTCGCCGCCCAGTCAGAGGACGACGAGTCCCTGACCGACGGCGAGGAGGACCTCCAACTCCTCGTCGACGGGGAACTGGAGGCGGAGAGCGCCGACGACGCCGTGTCCTGGGGCGAGGACATCGGCTCTTCTGATGAGGAGGAAGAAGAAGAGGAGGACACCTCCTCCGACGAATACCCGCCAGCGAAGCGCTTCCGCGCCGGGTCCAGCGAGGACACCGACGACGACGACGAGGACGAGGAGGCCCCCGCTGACAACTTCAGCAGCAGCGGTGAGGACTACGCCGGCAGCAGCGCCGATGACAGCGAGGACGGCGGCGGCAATGGCAACGGCGACGACGACGACGCCGCCTTCTAGATTAGGAACTAGTAGTAGTAGTACTAGTAGGAGATCTCCATTTTGTAAGCAATCGGCTTCATTGTAAACAACCGTCTCTGGAATCAACAAAGATTGCTTTTCCCAATTTGACTTTGCCGATAGTCAAATAGGTCAACGTTCCAAAAGCCGATAGTAACGAATCGGCTTTCACCATACCACGCTTGATATGATCAACCAAGTCAAAACCCAAAGAGCCGATGGCAACACATCGGCTTTTCCCACAAACGTTGGCAAGGTCAAACTCGGTCGCTTATTTAGACAAGTCTGAGCGGTCACTTTCCAATTTCAACGGTAACCTGCAACCATCTTCAAAAAGGCTAACTCAGATCTCCAATTGCCTCATTGAACAAATCGGGCTCACGGCGACACGAACCCTAGATTCCCCACCGCATAGATCCATCTCCGCCGGCAAATTAGATGGCGGAATCGTCCAGCGCCAACACAGCGGTCTCCGGTCTGAAGGTAATCCTTAACTGTTCCTCGCAATCCGAGCACGGTGCTAGAATTAACAGCAAACACCTGAATTAATGCTTTATCCCATCATTGAAATTTTAGGTTTCAGACATTCTGCTGCCGCATCCTTCTCTCCCAAATTCTCTCTGCCTTGGCCCCCGTACAGAATCTAGTCCTGCCCATCTGATCTCTTGCGAGGCAAACAGAATCCCCTTCGTAAGCCAAAAGTTAGATTTGGATTCTTGGGCCGACTGCTTACGAGCCTGGCCTAATCCTCCCGAATATTGGGTTTCTTGGTACAGTAGGGTAGCCAAAACTTACCAATCCCAATGGGAAACCACGGGAATAGCCGATGCCTTGTCTTTGTCATTGTCTCCCCTTGAGAAGCATGAAAATCTTCTAAAAACCATCGGCTATTTCTGGTCTGATGCTCTGAACTGCTTCATTTTCGGCCATGGCCCCATGACACCGACTCTGTTAGACGTGGTGATGATTACTGGTCTAGACGTCACATCACCCAGCCCCTCTGCTTTTATGCTGCCAAAAGTCCCCTTCAAGCTTTCTTCCAAAACAGATTGCACGAACTGGGGTGCTTATCTTCGAAGCCACATGAAAACTAAGGGCCCTGTCACAGAGAAAGAACACACGGCCTTCCTCAATTTCTGGCTGGAACATTTCATATTCTGTGGCCCTTCCCTTGCTCCAACCAAGAATTATCTTCCCTTGGCCTACGAACTTGCCAGAGGCACTCAACTTGGCATCGGCAAACTGTTCCTTGGAGAAGTCTATCGATATCTCCAGTTGATGTCTGTCAAACTATCCTCCCACATAGCAGTCAAAACAGGAGGTCCTTGGTGGTTTATTCAACTATGGGCTCAGCTGTACTTTCAAAACCATATCCCAAACTTCCCCCTTTTGGCAAGTTGCACCTTTCCAGATGCCAAAGGGAAGCAGATCCGATGCACCAGCTACGGCCAAGCTCTGTATAGCCTGCCAGGTAGTAAACTGATCCCTCATGAAGCATCCAAGTGGTTCAGCACTTTCTTCCAAGGCCTGGACAATCCTATCTTCTTTCCTTACACGGAGGAATCGGAAAATTTTGAAAATTTTGAAACAGGTCGTGATGCAGAACCAGCCGATATCACCAAAATCGGCTTCCAAGAGCCAAGCAACTTCCGGGTCCGCTTCCCCCCGAGTTCCAACTAAAACAAGAACGGCGGTGAGGAAGATAGTGGCCAAGAAAACTCTGAGGCGCCGGAGCCCTTCTCCAGAGAGCTCGCACGTACGCTGATTCATGCCTTGGTTGATCTCATTTATCTTTGTAAACATGCTCGTGCCTACCAACTCTCCCTTTCTTACAGGTCTCCATCGAAGATACCTCCAGCGAGGAAAGACAATCCAATCGAGGAGATTCGAGCTCAGCAGACTCTGAGAGAACCACCACACCGAGCCAGCCAGATGTGCCACCATCGGCTTCCAGGAAAAGGCCTGTTCCTGAACCTGTTGCCCCCCGAGCAGCAGTCGAGGCGGGGCAAGCTGTGAGCCCCAAGAGGGCTCGCAAGGGACTGCAAACTTCTTCTTCGAGCCAGGAGGCTTCGAAAGTAATTATCCTCCATACTCTTACCACTCCTTTTTTATGCCGATTCATTGCTATTCACATCGGCTAAGCACCTTTCATGCAGACGAATGACACTTCTAGTGGGAAAGTCGGGGAAGTGCCGATGCCTTCCGCAAGCCTGGATCTAGTAATCCCTGAAGGTGTAGATGAAACGGTTGCCAATCTGGCCAAGCCCTCAGCAACAACACACGAGCCGATTGTCTCGCCGTCAGCTATCCCCCTGATCTCAGGAGAGGTATGTTCGCTTCTTTCGACTCATCCTTCCCCGTTTGACGCATACTGACGCCACTTCTGCCTGCCAGGGTTGTGATATCTCAGGCTTGCTGACGTTCGACCCTGAATCCATCGAACCAGCTCCCTCTGCCGCCAACGATAAACCACGAGCAAGCGCTGTTCTACCTCAATTCCTGCGTCTCAAAGCCTTGCTGTCCTCCCCAATCGAGAAGTTGGTCGAGGGTTCTGAAGAGGTGAAGAGTGTTCTTGACGAAATCAAGGACCAACTCCCGGTAGCATTGCAGGTGAAGCTTTGGCCAGTTGTGACTCTGTCTTTCTACGGGTCAAGGGTGAAGTTGGCTCGTGAGAGGATCAATCTACGCCACGCCCAACTCCCACTGAAGGCCGATATTGCAGCCAAATGTCAGCGGCTCAATGAGAAAAAGGCGTCTCTGGATGCCAAAACTGACACCTCTGTCAGCACCGCCGAGCTTGCATCCTTAAAAAAGGAATTGGAAGATCTCGAAGAGAAGGTCCGGGCGACTAAACAGCTCATTCATGACAAGGAAGCATTCATCGCCCGCTCCCAAGACGAAGCAGAAGGCCTCAAAGCTCAACTGAAGACTGATCTGGCAGAAATACGTGCCCTGAGCAAGCAACTAGTGCCGGGCAAGGACGATGATGACGAAGCCGAGATCGCCGAGGTGGATCGTGTCCGTGCTGACGCCCTCCATGCCTTCGAGGCATTCCTTCAGTAGCTTATTCATGTACCCTGACACCTGCTCGTAACAGTCTGAACCTCGAGAGTCGATGGCTGTGCACTGTTTTTTTTTTTTTTATTTGGCCGATTTCATGTATCGGCCCCCATGTTTCACTGGATATCTTTTTTACTGGCCGATTTCATGTATCGGCCCCCATATTTCACTGGATATATTTTTTTTTTACTGGCCGATTTCATGTATCGGCCCCCATATTTCACTGTCCATCATCCCACATGCTTGGGAAATATTTCTTGAGATGCTGACCGTTAACAGCCACTGGGAATTTCACACCGTCCAGCTCCTCAAGCATGTACGCGTTGCCCCTTAAAACTTGGTCGACCCTGTATGGCCCGTGCCAATTTGGAGACCATTTACCGTATGCTGCATCCTTAGTTCCCAATGGCAATACAGCTTCCCATACCAGATCCCCAACGTGGAACTCCTTTGGTCTCACCTTCTTATTATATGCACGAGCTACCTTGGCTTTGTTCTCTTTAATTTTCTCAAGCGACCACAGCCTAAGTTCAGTTAAATCCTCAACACTGTCACTCATCAGGGCTGCATATTCTTCAGTTGTTAGATCGTTCTGAAAAGTGACACGTCTCAATCCAGCCGTAATCTCCCATGGAAATACGGCTTCTTGTCCATAGACTAGATGGTATGGCGAGGTTTTTATCGCTCCATGACATGACATGCGATAAGCCCACAAAGCTTCTGACAAAACCTCGTGCCAACGCCTAGGGTGCTCGTCGATTTTTCTCTTGATCAGCTTGATAAGGCTCTGATTGGACGCTTCAGCTTGCCCATTTGCTTGAGCATAATATGGGGATGATCGGATCAGCTTAATTCCCGTGTCCTCGCAGAACTCTCTAAACTCGTGAGAAATGAAGACCGAACCTCCATCGGTCGTGATAGTTTGGGGAATCCTGAATCTATGAATGACATGTTCTTTCACGAAATTGATAACATCCTTCGAGTTTACTGACTTCATAGGGACGGATTCCACCCATTTAGTGAAATAATCCGTAATGGCCAAAATCCACATGTGGCCTTTGCTTGATGGAGTATTGATCTTGCCAATCATATCCATGCCCCAACCTCGGAATGGCCAAGGCTTGATGATGGGGTTCATCGCTGATGCAGGTACCATCTGAATCTTCCCGAATTTCTGACATGCTTGACACCCTTTATAGTACTTAAAACAGTCCTCAAGCATGGTGGGCCAATAAAACCCTGTTCGCCTGATCAACCATTTCATCTTGTGAGCCGATTGGTGAGTTCCACAGGCGCCTTCGTGTACCTCGTGTAGAAGCCGATTTGCCTCGGCTGGCCCTAGACATTTGAGCAATAGCCCTTCCAGAGTCCTGTAGAACATGTCATCCCCAATAAGCACATACTTCATGGCCTTGTACCTTATCCGTTTAGGTGCCCCCCGAGCCGAATCTTTCAAGTAATTGAAGATATCGGCTCTCCAGTCGTCCGTCTCCAGGACCTGGCCGAGTCGGCCTTTCAACACAGGAGCCGACAACATATGTTTTATGACATCTGATTTGCATATGATGATAATCTCTGCTGACAGCAAGATGTGTCGCAGCTTGGTGCAGGTGAAAAATAGGCAGAGGCATAACTTCTCGATCTCAGGATATCTCGTCTCTGCATCCAGCATCCTTCTGCTGATGTAAAACACAACTCGCTCCAGACCATCATAAACTCGGACCCCGCAGATTCGGATCTAACTTTTTGCTGATAAATGTCGGTCGTGGCTTATCCCCAGGACCGATGTCAATCTCCTCTAGCTCATCAGCGGATGTAAACCCATACCCCAGCTTTCCGTCACCTGCAAAATCGATGCTGAACACAGGCCAAAAGTTTGGTGAGGATAACAAAGATGATTTGGGCCGATTGCCGGAATCGGCCCCCTTTTTGATTGCATTACTCAAGGAAGGTTTACAACTTATTTGTGCTCTACAATGGTAGGGAATCTCCCTACTACGACTACATGACATGCTTGTCGTAAGATCACTGCTTTTTATTTTTTGTGGCCGATCGCAGGGATCGGCCTTACCACGCACAATCGTGGGCTTTGCTACTCTGTCAGGCCAGTGGATAAGACCAGCCTCACCCCGTTTTTTGTAGCTTCAATGCGCTCACAGCCGTCTAGACTGACTCCAGAGATCGGCTCTTGGTCTTCTGCGTCCCAAATGTTCATGCCAGCTATTGAGATCTCGATCGAATCATCTGCATGAATGACCTCCACTTCATCTCCATCCCACTGTATCAGGCATTGGTGCATCGTGGATGGAATGCAGCAGTTAGCGTGAATCCAATCCCTTCCCAGCAAGACATCGTAGGTGCTTTTGCTGTCAACAATGAAGAACGACGTAGGGATGGTTTTTCTACCCACGGTCAGATCCACGTTCAGAACGCCTTGCGTTTCTGAAGCTTGGCCGTTGAAGTCGCTTAGCGTGACGTTGGTTTTGATCAGATCTGCAGTGGAGTGTCCCAAACGCCGCAGCATGGAGTATGGCATTATATTGACTGCCGCTCCGGTGTCAACCAACATCTTGCGGACAGGCTGCCCATTGATATAACCTCTCAGGTACAGGGCTTTCAGATGTTTGTAGCCCTTCTCCTGTGGCTTTTCAAAGATGACCGGCCGTGGGCCGCAGTCAAACTGTGCCACTGGTAGTTCTTCGGTTCTTGGAGCGCAAAACTCTGACGGAAGTATGAACACCATGTTTGTGTCAGCCGATGTCTTCGCATCGGCTTTTACTGGTTTGGGGCGCCACTCTTTCTTTTTTGGACGGGCCTCCGTCTCCAAGGTTTGCTGAATTTTCACAGCCAGATCAGGCCGGGCTTTCCTTAAAGTGTGGAGGTACTGCGCTTCGGCTTCCTCCAAGCTACGTAGCCGCTGAACTCTACGCTTTTGGGAGTGTCTGAGTCCATCGGGACACCACCTTGGCCGGTGATATCTATCTTCTTCTTCATCCTCTGACTCCTCGAGATCTTTTGCTCGAGATGACTCCTCTTGTCTGTTCTGAGGCCGGAGAGGCCCTAGACGCTTGAACACTGAAACTGGACCTGTGTCATCCTGCTGCTGTCCACATTCCGGGCAGTTGTCGACTGTAGGCAATCGGCTCATTCCCGCATCCCAACAGTACTTGAAGAAAGGACAATCCCAATGTTTATCCACGCCTTCCTTTTCCTTTGACCTTCCCCTAGCGCGGTGCTCATATCCTTCATCATATCTATCATGCCGACGGTATCTCCCATCGTATGCGTCGGTCCGACGATCTCTTTCATCATCTCTGTCGTACTGCCGACGTCGGTCATACTGACGCTCATACTTGTTAAGGAGATGCATGGAGTGTGGCTTCTGATATCGCACGCTTCTCACTTGTTCCTCGGTTATATACCGCCTATCATCATAACGGGGCCGGTCGCGTGGACCGGCCTCTTCCTTTTCTTTGCCCCGGGAGTGGCCGCTTTCCTCGTTATACTTGCCATGGTGGTACACAGGCCCTGCCATGTTAATATCGAACGAGAAATCTAGCTGACGCCTCGTGGAGTGGCTGTGCTCTACCATGTTGATGCCAGGAAACGGGTTTGTGTCCACTTTCATGGCGAACTGCCCAAGGATCAGACGGCCCTGTTCTATCGCCGTTTGGATCTGCCGACGTAGCTCTTTGCAATCATTGGTGGTGTGGGTGAACGAGTGATGCCACTTGCAGTATGATCTCCCGTTCATCTCTTGCGCCGTAGGGATTTTATGGCCTTCGGGTAACTTCAGCTGCTTTTCCTTCAGCAGTAAATCGAATATCTGCTCAGCTTTGCTTACATCGAAGTCGAACCCTTTTGCAGGCCCTTGCTGTTTCACCCATTTGCAGGACACAGGATCTGCCCCCCGAGCCCATTCAGCCACGGCTATCTCCTGGTCTTCTACAAGATCCTCTTCTTCTGTATCGACCAGGCCTATCGGACGTTTGAACTTGTCTTGGTACAACTCAGGGTGGCGCTGCTCATACATTGTCAGTTTCTGGACCATGTGCGCCAGTGAATTGTATTCTACTTGGAAAGCCAGATCCTTGATCGGTGCTGAAAGACCCAACACGGCCAGCTCGACTGCTTCTTTCTCAGTTAAACGAGCCGAATAACATCGGTTCTTGACAGTCCTGAAACGCTGAATATACTCGGCTACCGTTTCTCCCCGCTTCTGCCGCACCTGCGCCAGATCGGCAATGCCAGCCTCGGTAGCTTCTGAATGATACTGAATATGGAACTGTTCTTCCAGCTGCTTCCAGGTCCGGATCGAATCTGGTGGCAACGAGGTGTACCACCCAAAAGCTGGTCCCGTCAGAGATTGCGCAAAGAACCTTACGCGTAACTGATCCGATGCTGAAATCATGCCTAACTGTGCCAAATATCGGCTCACGTGCTCGATCGAGCTAGACCCTTCTGAACCATTAAATTTTGAGAACTCAGGGAGCCGATAGTTGGGTGGAAGCGGAATCAGATCATACTCGTTGGGGTACGGCTTGGAATAGCCGATTGTTCTCCTCTTCGGCACGAAGCCGAACTGGTCTCTCAAGATGGTACTGATTTGCTCCACCTGTTTGAGCTGCAGGGGCTAAATTCTCATGACTCGTTCCGGTGGCATACTTAGCTAGCCACGCCTGTTTATCAGCGTCCATCCCGGACATCCCTGCTCCCGAAATCCCTACTCCAGAAACACCTGCCCCAGAAATCCCTGCGGTTGCAGTCTGGTTCGTGTGCGTCAGGCTGTTGCAGTCCGGCACGTATGTGCACACATATCCATGTGGGATTTCTTTAGGTGGTTCAAACAGGAATTGGTAATCGCCAGGATCACCTCCAATCTTGTAGACGACGTACGCCGGTGACCCCGGTGGCTCCGGAGCTGCAAGCGTGAATGGTAGCTGTGGCCTGGTCTGGAGCGGTCTTTCTCCCTGGTGAGTTCCTAGGGTAGGCCCCGACGGAGAGTACTGATGTTTCATGATCTCCTGAACCACGCGAACCGCGACGCGCTCGAAAGCGTTCACCAGGCTCTCAGAATGGCGGTGAAGCGAATGAGCCACCATGTAATTGACTTCCTGTCGCAGAGCTCTGGTGCGATCCTCTGAAGGAACAGACAGATCCACCTCATCGAGAGCGCCTTCAGGTGAGAACCCTTTCCACCTGATGCCATGCTTACGGGTCCTTTCAAAAGAGCCGATGAGATCGGCTTCGAAGAGAGCTTTGATATCATCATACCTCTTCTTGTGCTCATCAGACAGATCGTCGTACGTGATTGGTCTGTCCCCCATCGCAGCGTCAGATGTTGATGCAGATGTTGTTGAGTGTCCCACCGGGTGTGCCAGAATGTGTTGCCTGTCAAAACCCACCGGCGAGCAGCGACGAGCAACACGAAGAGCCGGGAGGCTCCCAGAGCTGCTGGTGGGCCCTGGTCCCTCGGGCAACGGCCCGCAAAACTCCGGCACACGTCCTGGCTGATGCAAGGGTGTGCCACCTGACCTATACCTGGTCAGGAAGGTGATGGATTGCTTCGATTAGTTTCCTGCATGGCAGACACGTAAACATTAAATACGAGCCTCGATCGGCTCTCAGGTTTCCCTGTGAATCGGCTCATGTAGCCGATTGTCCCATGGATCTGCATTGGATCTACGATAACATGGGGTTTTGCTTTATCAATACAAGTCAAATCGATCTACGACAGTTTAACGCTTTCACCACATAATTGGAACGTCCCACACGTAATTGAGCCTGGTAGATACGAAAGATAACAGAAAACTAACCCTAGAGGAGGCCAAAAAACCAACGCAGAGTCAATTCCCGGAACAACTCCTCTCGAATTGGCAAACCATATCCTTACGTACTACTGGATCGTTCAACCCGTTTGTGAGGCCTGACCATGCGGATATCAAACTAATCCTTGGAGAACAAGGAACAACTATGACAGATTGAATCGACTGAATAAAGATCAAGCAAGATGCTGCCCTTACACCCAAAATAGGTGCAGAGGCAGCGAGATCTCTAGGGGCAGCATGACTAAACAAACATAAACAAAAAGCATCGATGCTAGCCCAAACAGATCTATGATAACAGTATTACTCGCCATCAACAAGGCTTCAGTACGAGCAACACCAAATAACACATAAGCAGATGCTGCCTAGATCGCGAGATGCGATCTAGGCAGCACGACGCTTACCTGAAAGAAACCCTCGAAACAAGGGGTGGCGATGCGCCGAGATTGTGTTTGTTGTGAACGTGGTCGTCCTCCTTTCTCAATAACCCTAGGTACATATTTATAGTCCGGAGACTTTCTATCTTTGGAATAACCCTAACAACTCTATCTCTTGTTTAAACCGAAATGTACTCTATCATAATATACAGATACACGGGCAATTAGCCCAAATCCACGCGCAAGGCCGATCCAGCCACCAAGCCCATCTTGATTACGGCCCATCTCCTCATTTGACCAAAATGTGGCGATAACAAAGGTACAGGGATATGGCGTCCCATCGAGAGCAATCAGGGGCGAAGTCAAGGGTCTCTGCCATCGTCACCAGCTCCTGTTTGGAGTGTAGCCCGTGTCTTGTGGTCTTGTATGACCGTTGTAACCCTGGCCACCACTATATAAGGTGGCATAGGGAGCCCTGGTAAAGGGTTGGTCACTCTGTGTTCCTACACTTAGCAGTTCATCTTCCTTCTCTAGCAGAGAGCTTGGAAGCACCATTGTTGTGTACTACATCGGCCCAAATATACAATCAGTAGAGCAGGAGTAGGGGTGTTATCTCCTTACGAGAGCCCCGAACCTGGGTAGGTCAGTGTCTCTTTCTGTCGTGCTTTTTAGCTCGTTCCCCTCTCCCGAATCCTCCAGCAGCTAGTTCGGCCCCCATTTAAGCCATCCTATGGCATATGTTGTTTCACCACGACGACAAAGATTTTCAGGACAAATCCAACTAAAATTATTTTCCAAAGCATCATGAATTCCTACAAGTTTACAAGGTATTGGCACTCTAGAATCATGGGGTGTACCAACAACCTCTACAGGCGTGCCAAGCTTATTAAATTTCTTAAAAACTTCCCTAGCTTCAATGGCAACACCTCTAAATTCTATGCGCAAAGTTTCCAAGATAAAAGCTTTCTTTTCAGGATCCTCAATATCATGAAGTTTAAGAAACGTGTATTGCATAAAAGGATTAAGGCTAGCAAACCTAGCTTCCAACGTGTGAACTAAATAAGCAGAAGCAACTTCATAACTAGGAGCAAGCTCAGCCAAGGACTTTTTCTCAACATCTTTATGCATACTAATATGATTAAAGAACTCCTCAATGTTACTTTTCCCAATAATTGAACCACTACCTACTGAGAGGTCCTCCAAAACGTACTTAGGGAACAACATAACGAACTAAAAGTAAAGAAATAACAACTATAAAGGATACTAATTTTTGTGTGTTTTTGATAAAACGATGCAAGTAAAAATAAAGTAAAGCAAAACTTAAAACAAAGTAAAGGATGTGCGTGCGAAACTCCCCTTGCAGAAGTCTTCTTTTTCCTCTCCGGCAACGGCGCCAGAAAAGAGCTTGATGCAGCACGGTGTTGATGATGAAAAGCACCATCCAGTTGGGAACCCCAAGAGGAAGCTATAATGAGTACAGCAGCAAGGTTTTCCCTCAGTAAGAAACCAAGGTTTATCGATCCGAAGGGGAAGAAGCCAAATGACTGAAGGTGATGCTTGCTAGCTTGCGATAGCTCCGAACAATTTATAAGGCGCCTCGTCCAGTGCTTTGCTTTGCCAACTGCAACACAGAACCTGCACACAACACAACCAAATACTTTGCTCCCAACTTACGATGAGGTTGTCAATCTCACCGGTTTGCTGTAAACAAAGGAATGAGCGTATCGAGTGGAAAATAGTAATAGTATGCGAGTAAAGTAAACAATGCGAGTAAAGTAAACAAGTGATAGCAATATAAAGGAAATAGGACCGGGGTCCACAGTTCACTAGTGGTGTCTCTCCATAAGATAAAATAACACATGCTGGGTAAACAAATTACAGTTGGGCAATTGATAGAATAAAGACAACGTGATATGTCAAGAGTGAAAGGACACGGATGTCGCCTAGAGGGGGGGTGAATAGGCGATTAAAACTTTTACGAAAGGCTTGAACAAATGCGGAAATTAACTAGCCTTTAATTTGTCAATCTTACAAAACCTAAATAGACTAGGCTCACCTATGTGCACCAACAACTTATGCTAAGCAAGACAAGTAGCAAGGTGATAGCAAGATATATAACTTCAAGCACGATGGCTATCACAAATGTAAAGTGCATAAGTAGTGGAGCTTGGATAAGAGTTATCGAGGCACGAAGGAGACGAAGATGTATCCCGAAGTTCACTTCCAAGGAAGCTAGTCTCCGTTGGAGAGGTGTGGCGGCTTAATGCACCCCGAACGCCACAAAGGCCTCACCTTGAGATGTGGTAGCACAATGGTCACCAAATGCCACAAAGGCTCACCTCAAGATGCGGAGGCACGCTACGCACCGAACACCATAAAGGCTCACCTTATTCTCCTTGCGCTCTCGCACAAAGCAAGATGCCACGATCCACTATGGGACACTTGAGGGCGGTCACCGAACCCGTACAAGCTTGGGGCAATCTCCACAACTTAATTGGAGGCTCCCAAGAATCGCCACAAAGGCGCCACAAAGGCACCACAAAGGTTGGGGAATCTCCACAACTTAATTGGAGGCCCCAAGTATATGCCACAAAGGCCACTAAGCCGTCTAGGGTTCCAAGAACCCAAGAGAAATAAGCTCACAACTTCCACTTACCCGAATCTCTGACGAGAACTCAAACCGATGCACCAAATGCAATGGCAAGAGCACACAAAGTGCTCAAATCCTACCAAAGCAACTAATGCTATGGAGAGATATGAGAGGAAGAACAAAGGAAATCAACAAATGAACTCCAAGATCTAGATCCAAATGGTTCCCCTCACTTAGAGGAGAAATTGATTGGTGGAAATATAGATCTAGATCTCCTCTCTCTTTTCCCTCAAGAAGATGCAAGAATCATGGGAGGGAGAGGGAGAGAGAGCAAAGCTTCAAGGTCAACAATGGAGGAGAGAGAGAATAGGAAGCCACCCAGCCCAAGGAGGAAGAAGGGGGCCTTTTATAGGTCCCCCACGAAAACTAACCGTTGCTGGGCACTTACCCCGGAGTCTCCGGCCTTGGAGGCCAGAGTCTCCGGTGCCCCGGGGTTATTCGGGGGCCTCAGGACGGACGAATCAGTTGCCAGGCCGGAGTTGGGCCGGAGACTTTGCGTCTCGGGCTGGAGACTCCGGCCACCCAAAAACTGGCAGCAACACCAACACGAAAACGACCATAACTTGAGCATCCGGACTCCGTTTTTGATGATCTTGGGCTTGTTGGAATCACAACAACGAGCTCTGCAAGTATATGCATAGAAACATCATAGTCCAACAAGGGAGGATAAAACCAAAAGATGAGAGGTTTGACCTCTCTTCAAAGACAAACCGGTAAAACCTCCAAACACCCAAAACTCAATAAGTGTTTCATGCAAAATCCGTTTTTGATGAGCTAGAGCTTGTCATGGAAATAACCACAAGCTCTAGAACCTCACATGGATAAAAGCCAAATAAGAACCAAGAAAGATGATGCCAAGAATGCAAAGGTTTGAGCTCTCTCCGAACGATACGACTAAGTTACTCACTCAAGAGCCCCTCTTGATAGTACGGCTACCAATCCTATAACCCGGTCTCACAACTAACACTATGAGACCGGTAAGAAAGAAACCCTATCAAGAACATACCTTTTCCTTGCGCATTCCACTTGAGCTAGATTATGACCGTCTTGTCTTCCTCAAGTTGGAACACCTTTCTTGATCTTGATTGCTTGGTGAAGTCTTGCGAATTGCTCCCCCATACACACTATGGGAAAGACTCTCTTTAAGCATATCTTCAGATATCCATGATCACAATATATGTGGCAAGCTTCAAGCATATGATCTCTTCTAGATTCCATCTTGAACTTGGGCTTCAGCTTGATCAATTCTTGAATCAACTCTTCTTTATCCACAATGATGGTGTCTTGAAGATTCACATGAGATCTCACTCAATCTTATTCTTCAAGACACACTTGATATAGGCTCAACTCTCTTATGACCGACTTTAGATCACTCCTTGAATAACACCTTGGTCATCACAAAACCTTCTTTATTTCCATCTTCATACAACCTTGAAACCAACAAATGGTTCAAGCATTGTCTATGGACAAGTCCTACAAATATAACTCAATGCAACCATTAGTCCATAGGGATTGTCATTAATTACTAAAACCACACATGGGGGTACCATGCTCTTTCAATCCCCCCCATTTTGGTAATTGATGACAATCTCTTTGAGAGGGTTTATATAATGAATTTAAAGAACCAAAATGGTTGCACTAACATCAAATACTACAAAAGTATGTGATGTTAGTAGAACCACCATATATAGAGCAAACTCCCCCACAATCTATGCATGTGTGAATGATCTTGATTTCATTGCATATATTGCCAACCAAGGTTGTTGGTGGAGTTTCCTCTATATACTCAACCATGCAAAGCATGAAAGGCAAATGCTTAAGAACAAAACCAAAGCATAAAACCCAATTCCCTTTAAACCCTCGAAACTTCTCCCCCATTGGCACCAATTGCTGAAATGGGCGAGAAACTTAGAAGGCCAATATAGAGAGAGTTCCTCCATAATGTGTGCATAAACCAAAAGTAAAATTGAAAACATATGCACATATCCAAATATGAAAACTTAGAGGAAATCAAACTATATTGAGGATCAAATATTGCAAATAAAATAAGATCACATGGTGAAGAAACTTCCAACGAATGAAGAAAGCAATCAAATGATCCGAAGAGCATATTGAATAAAGATATTATGATAAGACCGAAAGGGTGCTCTAAATAGTATGAGGAAGCTCCCCAAGCTACGAGTCTTCGAGCAGGTTGCAGCGTGTTCTCCATATGTACCCGAAGGCTAGCTCCACCTGGAGCCAAACTCAGGGACATCATGTTATAATTCAGCCTGGGGTGCCACTTGCGTATCCACCCGAGAGCAAAATTGGCACCAGCCACTAAGTTCAGCTCTATCAACCAATGAATACGATGGCTGGATCTAAAAGTATCAAGAAGAAGTGGGAAAGTTGCAGGCAAGGGATTACGAGGAAGCATAACGGAGTGCATAGTTGTGAGAGCTCGCCGGCAACCATCAACTGACTCGCCAATATGCTGGGCACGGTCTTGAAGCAATACAATGGCGCCCCGGCATCGAGGATCAGTCCACAAAGTCTCACAGCCAGTCGACATTTTCTCCAAAGCCGCGTTTCGCTCAGCAACTCGACGTTCTTCAGCAGCAAAATCTAAACAAGTACCTACAATGGTAAAAGGTGTCACAAGAACAGCAGTGCACAAACAGGGAAAAGAGGAGTCAAAAGAAAACTCACATCGTAACATCTCGCAGGCAGACTCGACAATGCCAATGATAAAGGATTCACATTCTTCATTATGCAGAATCTTAGCCGTCAAGCTGGAGACCTTTTCGTCTAGTGAAGATATTTGCTTCATATAACCACTGGCTTTGCTAGCTTTGTTAATAGCCATCTGTGCTTGACGCTTGGCTAAAGTCAGACGAGCCTCAAGATCGGAAATTCTGGAAGAGTACTCTGCGCATCGGCTGCATCGACTAGGAGTCGACGGAATCTGAGAACCAAACACACGGGTAGAAGAAGGAGCAGGACCGTGAGTCAAAGGATCATTGACACGCATCGACTGCAAGCCAAAAAGGAAAAGAAAGGAGAAAACATTTCAGAGAGACAACATAATACTTCATACGCTGGAAATATATTTACATAAGTGCAAGACCCTATGACTAAAGTTCTCGGGTTGCACGCAACTAGAGTATTCTTGCATCCAAAAGGAGAAAAACTAAAAAACTACAAGGAAAGCCGAGTCTACGCCACCTCAGCATTGTGTTCCGTGGCAGAGGAGGGCACGGCAACTTCTTCGCCAGAAGTCGATGGTGGTACTGGATTTTCTGCCGCTGAAGCTGGTGCAGCAGGCACCGCAGAGGCTGCCAAAGGAGAAATAGTTGTCAACAATGCAGGTGCCAACTTCTTCGCCCTCTCGAAAAAAGCCTTCATCTCATCACGGGTGTGGCCATGAGGGGAGCTAACCCTCTCCCAGTCGAAATTCATCCCATGAGCAAGGGAAAATGCAATAGCACCCTCGGCGCCGCGCTTAATGGAAAGACCTTTCAGCTGGAGAGTGGGGTCTTCAGTGGTATCGAAGGACTTGGCAAGTTCAGTCAAGTTATCCTTCGGAACTGTCGCCCTTTTCTTCGGCCACAAGCCGACAAACAGCCGTGATAAAACGCGGCTAACCAACTCAAAAGTCTCCTGGATAGATATCCAGTTTTCCTCGAGTAGGTTAACTGCATCCATAAGAGGATCATCGTCCGTTTGCAAGGACGACGGAGATACCCCGGTGAATTTTGAGCAATAGAAAAGAAAAGAAGAGACAAGTGTCAACAAATACACCAGTGCAACAGAAGACGAAAACAGAAGACAAGGCTAAGCACTTACTTTCAGCGGCAGTAGACATGGTGTGAAGACGCTCCGCCACGGCTTGCTCTCGTTGAGCATGCTCCTTGTTGGCTTCAGCTAAAGCTTTTTCAGCTTTCTTCGCCTTGCCAAGCGCAGCTTTCTGCGACTTCTCCGCATTCGCTTTAGCAGCGGCCGCCACATCATAAGCTTTTTGCAAAGCATTGAGCTCCGCTTCCAGCGACGCAATTCGAGCATTGGCTGTTGCTAAGGCAGCTACAAAAGAAGACAAAAGGGATTCAGATAAGTGGGAAAAGAAAAAGCACAGAAGAAAAGTAATGACTGGACATCAAGATTGTACCTTCGGAAGCTTTCGCAACCTTTAGGTACCCCGCACACTCTGTGCCCAGGGCAATAAATCTCTTCACTAAAGCCTGCGAAAAGAAGTGTGTAAGAGTCGAAGTGCATGAAAGGAAAGAAAGTAAAGAAGAATTGCTCACGTCATCAGAGGAAACCGTAGATGCATGGGCTTCCAGAGAAACTTCGGCTTCTTTGGCCTTCTTTGAGCGTTTAGAGTATCGGGCTTGAGGAACCTTCTTCACACCGGACCTGGTAGCCCTCGGTGCAACATCTGGTTCGATAGGCTCATCAATGGCCATAGGAGAAGGTGGTGGAGCAGCTGTCGCATATGTTGGTGGTTCTTCATCATCACTGCATGAAAAATATAACTTATGAAAACAAGGCAAGAACAATGCAATTGAAGAACTCGACTACAATACTTACGATGCAAGCATGTCGAAGTACTCCATATCTTCTGCAAGAACGGGGGCTTTACCAGCCGCTGCAGAACTCGATGAAGCAATTTCGTCGACACGCTTCCTTTTCTTGTCGACACCAACATCTTCAGCAAGTACAAGAGGAGGCGATGTCGACGAGCTAGTTTCCTCTTCTGATTCTTCGACATCATCTCCATCCTGACTTTCGTCAGCCTCGGGGGCTTCAGATGCAGGAGAGGCAAGATCAGCTGGTAGGGGCCCTGCCTCTGGAAGAGGAGGGCGAGAAACAAGGAATTGATGACCCTGCATATGAATAAATTAGCAGAGTGCAATGGCACAGAATAACACAAATCGAACCAAGCAAAGTTCGACAATAAGTAAACGCGAAGATACATACCTTAGGCAGAGGGTGCACGGAGTCGAAAAAATCAGCGGTTAAATCCGCAACTGCATGTTCCTTGGTGAGCTTGGTAAGATTCCTGACTCGCTTGTCGACGTCTTCTTTCGATATCAGATCTTCAGATATGCGAGTAGGATCTTCTAAGCCGGAGTAATTCCAAAGTCTGGTAAGGCGGTGTTGTAGGGGTTGAACTCGACGTTGAATGAAAAACGCCATGAGTTGCATACCCGACAGAGCACCTCCTTGACCTCCTTTCAAAGCTTTGATGCGGGAAAGAAGAGGAAGAATTTCTTCTGCTTCTGCATCTGAGGGGAGCGTATCCCACGATGCCAATTTCTTCACCTCCTGGGAAGCATCAAAGGGAGGAAGGCCGTATTCATCTTCAGGAGAGGATTTGCGGTCCTTGATATAGAACCACTTTGTTCTCCACCCTTGAACAGATGCGGCCATGGAAAATTCAAAGTATTGCGCCTCAGGGCGCACAGAAACGATGGCTCCACCCAGTTCGGGTTTCCTAGCCAAAGCAACGTTGGGGCGGAGTCGAAAGATTGATCTCCACAGAAGAAAGTGAGGCTCAATGCCCAAGAAGGACTCGCAAAGAGTCACGAAACAGGCGATGTGCAGAAGGGAATTCGGTGTGAGCTGATGGAGCTGCACACCGTAGACAAATAGAAGCCCACGGAGAAATTCGTGGGCAGGAAGAGAGAAACCGCAGAGGAGGAAAGCAAGAAACATTACCCGATAACCGCTCGGGGGCTTCGGGATCCGCTCAGTGCTTGGAAATTTGATGGAGTCCTCGGCGGCGATGAGGCCATCCGCCCTGGCCTTTTCCACCTCCTTCTTGGTGATGGCGGAGCGCACCCAGTTGGTGGCAGAAGTCTTGGCCATGGTGTTTTTGGTGGCCAGGTGTTTCACGCGCATCCAGTACAAAGTGCGCTCGGGGGCTATGCACGAGAGAAGGAGACAGAGGAGAGCAGCAATGGAGGCGGCGGAGAGAAAGAGCTGGTAAACAGTAAAACTCCCCAAGATCCCCTTTATATATCTTCTAGGAGAAGGAACGTGGGCTGAGACGTGGCGCAAAGATAGGAAACGGTAAGCCCACTAACGGACAAAAAATGAGAAATTTACAGCATTGCCCATGCAACGGTTCGCAATGGTACAGAATGACGTATTCAGTGATATCATAAAGAAGATAATATAAGAAAGAGGAAAAGATGGCGCCGACGAATGCCAAGTAGGTGCACAAGACTGTATTCGACGGCAAGATGTCCTTAAGGTATCTCGAAATTGAAGTATCTCGACGATGATGTATCTGGAAGTTAAAATATCTCGAGTTGAAGTATGATGAATTACACTACATTTTTTAGCCTATACTCGAAAAAAGCCTTTTTTGACTATAGCCTCGGGGGCTACTCCCATCGGGAGCGCTGAGCGCGCACCCGACGATATTTCTTGGCAAAGCATTATAATTCGAGAAGTGCAGGAGTGTTATTCCCATCGGGAGCGAGTTTTATGGTTGAAGAAACCCGAATATTTTCAGTCAAGATTTGACTGCGACATGAGATTCTCGAGTTGCATTATCGCAACACAACTCGAATGCCGTGACTTGTCACGAAGGTAAGACCCCGGGATCCGTCCTGTGTGGCCTGGTATACGCACATGGATGCGCTCTGCTGGTATGTATCCATGTCTACGACGCGAAGAAAATCCTGGTGGACGCACTGGGTACCCTGAGAACCACTGGGATTCATTCTTTGTAAGTCCTAAATGCGGCAGAAGAATGGGTTTGACCGGTATCCCGAATTCAAGTCCAAGGGGATTGAATTTGAAGTAGGTGACAAGTATCTGTTCCGGCAGTTAACTGACCTCTTGATCCGTCAGAGTTGTCAGGCTTGTTCATCAAGACCCCTTGCGAACAAATTATTACAAATATAAGTCGAAAGACCAAGTCGAAGATTTGAAGATGAGAAGAAGTCGAAGAATTGATCAAGTCGAAGATTTGAAGATTAGAGATTCAACCCGAATCTACAATTCTGGTAGAATCTCAGGGGCTACTGACAAGTGTATAGTTAATAGAGCCCGTTAGTTGAGTACCCCTAAGGCCCGTATAGCTAGGCCCAATTGTAATACTAGTCGAATACGAGTCTTTACCGTATATCGATATTGTAATCTGTATCGGACCCTACCCGATCCTCGAGACCTGGCCATCTATATATAGGGGCCAGGAGGGGGCGGTGTAGGTGAGATTGAAAGCAAGCCAGGTTGAACACCCAAGTTTACTTTCGACACACACCTATTTCGACTAACTCTACCTTCGAGTTCATCCGACGCCCTATCTCCCCGATCCTAAGTCCTTCATCTAGGACATTTGTCGAGTTAACCCCTCGTCACTCACAAACAACATCCAAAACAAGAGCAATAAAACAATTTGGCAAATTGGAACTTGTTCGAGAAAACATGCCACATAGAAGCAAGATAATTTACGATATCAACACTATGTGACACAACCTCAAAAATACACATTTCATGGATTTGTAATATGCACAAAGCACAATACTCCCCCATAATGTGATAAAACCAATTTTCAAATAAGTTGTTAAAGTCAATTTCCATAGGGCCCGGAAATTCCGAGGGGGACCAAAGTCTCCAGGGTTGAACCACCGGAGTCTCCAGAGTAGAACCACCGGAGTCTCCGGGGTAGAACCAACGGAGTCTCCGGGGTAGAACCAATGGAATCTCCAAACCTAGAAAATTAAACTTTACCAACAAAAGGCAAATAGAATCCAACAAGATGATTAATGGACATTATAGAATTTGAATTTCTCATGAAAATGACATACCACATAGAGACTAGATAATCTTTAAATATCAACACTAAGTGGTATTCCTCATGTACACACATTTTTAGGATTGTGAAGTGCCAAAGCATATCACTCCCCCAAAATGGGATGGTCCATTAATCACTCACAAGAGCCAAGTAAGATAGATCAAGATGCAATGGGCTCAACATACCGTATATGGTGTGCAAACCAACATGCACATACTTGATTACTCAAAATAAAGCAATTAGGGAGCACAACATATACGAACACATGCAAGATACAAAACCACACACATGCGAAGGGGCGAGTAACTTTCAATATAGATAAGTTGAATACATGTTACCGCAAGGAGGAACAATGAATATATGATAGAAATAAGATAATCCAATTGACTTGATTTGAGACAATATAATTAATGAAGATCCCTTAATTCTTCATGATATAGCCTGATCTGCTGAGATTATAGGGGGGTTTTTCTAGTCGTCTCCACAGGGATCAACACAAATGAGACTATTTCCTTATTTCCAGAAGCTAAGCAGAAAAGTGGGGTTTTTGGTGTTGTAAACAGAAAAGTAACAGGAGGTTTTAGGTTGGAAGTTTTTAACATAACAAATCCAATGTTTCTTGTTTGTCAGGCAAGGAAACAAAGGACAAACGAGCAAGTGAGGCAGGGAAGTTTTAACATAACAAATCCAATGTTTCTTGTTTGTCAGGCAAGGAAACAAAGGACAAACGAGCAAGTGAGGCAGGGATGCATTTTTGGGACTAGATGCAGAGGCTAGTCTTGCACCTCACAGATCAGGCAGATGCAACACAGAAATCACAGTAATCTTGGAGTTTACAATGGAGTGTGTCACTCAAACCATAGCAAAGATCCAGGACAAGGTTCAAACTGTTTTACAGTGCAAGATCAACACAAATCGGATCACAGAGCATGGGGGAGAGGAAAGAGATTTGCTGTTTGTCACCGAAGGCTTGCCGTGGCAGAGAAATTGGAGAAGGCAGAGATGTTGCTGTCGTGGCAGAGGATGAAGAGGGATGAGGAAGAGCTTGGCCTTCAGATCTTTCGAGCCTTGTCCATCTTGACGTTCTTGGAGGTGTTCTTGGTGGTGTTCATGTTGTTCTTGCTTGCGTCGTTGATCTGATCTTGTTGCAGCAAAGGAGAAGAGGGAAAAGTGGGTGGAAAAGGTGAAGATTTCGGTGTGTTGGACTATGGAGGAGGAAGGTTTTGGTGGAGTGGTGGATGGATGGAGTGGAGTGGCTGTGTGGCGATGTGGCCATGGATGGATACGGGATGGGATGGTGTATATGCTGCAGCGTAGAGGAGTAGAGGGAAAAAGGTGGCGGCAGCAGCTAGCCTGCTTTTCCGTTTTTCTTGTCCATTTGTGCCGTGGCAGCCTGCTCCTGCCGTTGGCTTCTTTCTTGCTCCTCAAGATGTACTCTTCTTTTCCTGGTGGCTTGAGCTGATGTTTGAATTGCTCTGACTTGTAGAATTAAGTGCCTTGGCGCACTGATCTGTGACAAAGGATCAAATGATGTAAAATGTTGGTGCAACACAGGTAGAAATGAGGTAAAACAGACAAGTTTTATGGTTGCAAGGTTCAGATATATGTGTAAATCTTAGAGTGATCAAAACCCCCAGACCAAAACCTTTGCTTGTCCTCAAGTAAAGAATGGTGCATTGTACCAAACAAAATGTAACAGAGCATGATGAGGGACATTGCTGACTCAATGCAGATAAATCTTGCAATTGCCAATTCAAAAACAAGTTTCACAAGAGAATTTGAGTATGTCTAGATCAAACAACATGGACACATGAGTATAAAGTAATTGACTCTGAATTTGAAAACTCAAGATCCAGTACATGGCCCAATATGTAATGCAAAATTAGTGCTTCACCTATTACAGTTCCCAGGAACATAATAGGCTAATGCATAGACAAGTTAGTCAGTTAGTAACTTAGCTTGATGGGTCAACTTAGTTAGTGCTTCACACACTACAATCCCAGGATCATAGGTGCTAGTGCTTTGGGTATTTACAACAAGTTTTACTTAGCATTTTCAGGTTAGTGCTTCACACACCACAATCCAGAGATCATGGTTGCTAATGCTAAACTTTTTCCTTTCTGTTAATATGTTAGTATGTTAGTATGTTAGTGCTTCACAAGTCACAATCCAGAGATCATGTTTGCTAATGCAAAAAATGCAATAGATGCAATTGGTTAGGGGCTTAGAAATGGATCATGAACTTCATTCTTAGGGCAATTAACAAATATGCTGATGTTTCACAGGTTCTTTGAGTAAAGCCATACAAAAGTTCTAAAGTGGAACTAGGCTCTGAACAAAGCATTTGCAAGAGTTATAAGCAGATTCAAAGCAAAGTTCTTCATAGCATGCAAAGTGATATTTTCAGGTCAAGCAAGCGAAATTGATTCATTCCTTAACAAAGTACTTTCACACAAGATCAACCAACAGTATAGTATATTCTGATTCAGATTTTAACAAATGTGTGGAAATGGAAAGTGTTCACCTGGTGGTTTTCCTGCTTCTCTGCCTTGACAATCAACAGCAATCTTTCTCCATATCCAAGTTCTTACTGAAACAACAAAAAGAAACAAACACACAAGGCAAAAACATAAAAAGGTGAAAGGGAAATATATGATACAAGGGATACCAGGTTTCCTCCTGGAAGAGAGCTTGTTTAAAGTCACTAGCTTGACTATAGCTTCATCATCACTGGTTTGCATGGGTAGAGGATGCATTGGAGCCATCCTCTGGTTCATCATCTTCTTCAACTTGGTTTTCAATCAAATCTCCAATCCTGTAGTGCTTCAACCGCTGGCCATTTACTTTGAATGTTCCCTCAGCTGAGCTATAAACCTCAAAGGCACCATGGCCTAGATCTTTCTTGATAACACAAGGGCCAAACCATCTGGACTTGAACTTTCCAGAGAATAAGTGTAACTTGGAATCATACACCAGCACTGACTGCCCTTCCTTGAATTCCCTTCTCAGAATGTGGGAGTCATGCCATTTTTTGGTCTTCTCCTTGTAAATCTTTGCACTTTCATAGGAATCATTCCTGAGCTCTTCAAGCTCACACAACTGCAGTTTCCTCATGTTTCCTGCTTTGCCAATGTCCAAGTTCAGCTTCCTGATTGCCCAATGCGCTCTGTGCTCCAATTCGACTGGCAGATGGCAAGCCTTGCCATAGACAATTCTGAAAGGTGACATGCCAATGGGTGTCTTGTATGCTGTCCTGTAAGCCCACAAAGTGTCGGGCAATTTCATTGACCAATCTCCTCTGGTCTTGGACACAACTTTCTCCAAGATTTGCTTGATTTCCCTGTTTGACAACTCCACTTGGCCATTGGCCTGCGGATGATAAGGAGTTGTCACTCTGTGATTCTTCACTCCATACTTGGTCAAAAGCTTCTCAAACTGGTCATTGTTGAAGTGAGCACCACCATCACTGATTACAACTCTTGGCACTCCAAATCTTGGGAAAATGACAGTCTTGAACATTCTACAAACTGCCTTGGCGTCAGCATTAACAGTGGGAATGGCTTCAACCCATTTTGACACATAGTCAACAGCAACTAAAATATGCTTGTAGCCTTGAGAAGATAGCAAGGGTCCAACAAAATCAACTCCCCAAACATCAAACAATTCCACTTCCAAGATTCCTGTTTGGGGCATTTCATTTCTCTTTGAAATCTTTCCTGCTCTTTGACAAGGATCACACTTCATTATGTACTCATGAACATCTCTGAACATACTTGGCCAAAAGAAACCAGCTTGCAAAATCTTGGCTTGAGTCTTGAACACTCCAGCATGTCCTCCATACGATCCTGAATGGCATTGGAACATCACATCACTTTTTTCATCAGAGGGAACACACCTTCTCACAATGCCATCAGCACAATGTTTGTACAGAAAAGGTTCATCCCAATAGTAACTCTTGACATCATGGAGGAATTTTTTCTTTTGCTGGTAGGAGAGATCTGCTGGCACAATATCACAAGCTAGGAAGTTCACAAAGTCAGCATACCAAGGTGAAGTGGCACTGACTGCCATGAGCTGTTCTCCTGGCATCAAGTCTTGAATCTCTCTGTTTTCATCAATGTTGATTCTGGACAAGTGATCAGCAACTGAGTTCTCTGACCCTTTCTTGTCTCTAATTTCTATGTCAAACTCTTGGAGCAGAAGGATCCATCTGATGAGCCTTGGTTTAGCATCCTTTTTGCTCACTAAATATCTGATTGCTTCATGGTCTGTGTAGACAATGCACTTGTGTCCAACCAGGTATGGTCTAAACTTATCAAATGAGAACACAACAGCAAGCAGCTCCTTCTCTGTGGTGGTGTAATTGATCTGAGCATCATCCAAAGTCTTGCTTGCATAATGTATAACATGCACAGCTTTGTCTTTCCTCTGGCCAAGGACTGCTCCAACAGCAAAGTCACTTGCATCACACATAAGTTCAAATGGCAGTGTCCAGTCAGGAGGTTGAACAACAGGGGCTGTGATGAGAGCATCTTTCAATTGGTTGAATGCTTGCAAACAAGTGTCATCAAACACAAACTTCACTTCATGATTCAGGAGATTGGTGAGTGGCTTGGCAAGATAGGAGAAGTTCTTGATAAACCTCCTGTAGAAGCCAGCATGGCCCAGGAAGCTTTGAATTCCCTTCACATTTTCAGGAGGAGGTAGCTTGGCAATCACATCTACCTTTCCCTTGTCCACCTCAATTCCTCTAGCAGACACAAGGTGGCCCAACACAATGCCTTCAGAGACAAGGAAGTGACATTTTTCCCAGTTCAGAATCAAATTTTGCTCAGAGCATCTGTGAAGGACTAAGGTGAGGTTCTTCAAGCAGGCTTCGAAGTCTTTTCCATACACAGTGAAATCATCCATGAAAACTTCCATAATCTTCTCAATGTAATCAGAAAATATGGACATCATGCATCTCTGAAAGGTGCCTGGAGCATTGCAAAGGCCAAATGGTAGCCTTTTGTAAGCAAAGGTTCCATATGGGCAGGTGAATGTGGTCTTGTCTTGGTCAGAAGGGTGGATTGGAATCTGCAGAAATCCAGAGTAACCATCAAGGTAGCAGTAGTACTTCTGGCCAGCAAGTCTCTCTAGCATCTGGTCCATGAATGGCAGAGGGAAGTGATCTTTTCTTGTAGCTTTGTTCAATTTTCTGAAGTCATTCACCATCCTCCATCCTGTAACAGGTCTTGTGGTCATGAGCCTTCCTTCTTCATTTTCAACAACAGTGTAGCCACCTTTCTTGGGCACAATGTGGATAGGACTCACCCACTCACTGTCAGAGATGGGGTATATCATTCCAGCCTTTAACAATTTCAGAACTTCCTTCTTTACTACATCTTGCATAGCAGGGTTTAGTCTCCTCTGTCCTTCTCTTGTTGGCTTGCTGCCTTCTTCTAAGTGGATCCTGTGAGAACACACTTTCTCACTAATGCCAATGATGTCATCAATGGAATATCCAATGACATTCTTGTACAGCTTCAGAATAGACAGAAGACTTTCTTCTTGCTCACTTGAAAGGGCAGAACTAATAATCACAGGGTGTAACTTTTCCTTCTCCAAGAATGAGTATTTCAGATGGGAAGGCAATTCTTTGAGCTCCACAACAGAATGGTGAGCTAGATGAGCTGGTTCTCTTGCACTTGACACAGGTACAATTTCACAAATTTTCACTTCACAGAGCTGCTGTACATTGGTGGTTTCAGCAGTAACAAAGACTTGAGCTTCAGGCTCTTCTTGCTCAGGTTCTGGCAAAGTTTCTAGCACACTTCTTTCAACAACATCAATGGAATGGCAATGTTCAGGAACATTGGGTAAGTGAGTGGCATGTTTCATGTTGAATTCAGCTTGCTCTGATCCAAATTGTAATTTGAGGGTTCCACCTTTGACATCAATGATGGCACCAGCAGTTGCCAAGAATGGCCTGCCTAGAATCATTGATTCAGCATTGTCTTCCATCTCTAGCACAACAAAGTCCACAGGATATGCAAAGTTGCCAACTTGGACTGGCACATCTTCAAGGACTCCTACTGGTTTTCTCAAGGTTCTATCAGCAAGTTGAAGTGTCATTGGGGTAGGCTTCAACGTTCCCAGCTGCTGAATCTGGCTTGCAGCAGAGGGTAACACACTCACAGAGGAACCTAAGTCACAAAGGGCTGTGAAGGTTTTTCTTCCCACTATACAGGGAATGCTGAAACTTCCAGGGTCTTGTAGCTTCTTGGGCATGTGGTTCAAGATCACAGCACTGCAATCTTCTGTCAAGGCTACTAACTCAGGGCTGTCCAAACTCCTCTTCCTTGTGATCAGATCTTTGAAAAACTTTGCATATAGGGGAATGTGCAGCACTGCATCCAAGATGGGGATGGTGATTTGCACTTCCTTCATGGTCTCAAGGAATTTAGAGTATTGCTTCTCCTCCTTGGTCTTGTCCAATCTCTCTGGAAATGGCACTTTCATCAACAAAGGCTTCTCTGTTGGTTCTGTGGCAGAGATCTGTGCCTTGGCAGGGTTTTCTGTCTGGGCAGGCTGTCCTGTTGATTTTTCCTGCCTTGGCAGAACAATTTCTGGAGGTGTTTGATGCTGCACGGTGGGTCTTCTCTGTGGAGCAACATAAGTGACATTTGGTGGGGTTTTGAGTAAGGGTTCAGTGTTCACCCCACTCCTAGTGGTGACTGCATCAATAACTTCAGTAGTGGAAAGGGCACCACACTGTTTTGGGTTTTCCTCTGCTTGGGCTGGCAATTTTCCTTCAGCTTGTTTTCCAATGTTGTTGGTCTGGATTCCAGCAGTGAGTTGCTGCATAGTCTTGTAGAAAAGTTCAGATTGCATTTTCATAGTTTCTTGCATTCCACTGAACATTTCCTTCTGTAGCTTCATCATTTCTCCAAGCTCAGATTGGCTGCTACTGCTGGATGAAGTAGTTTGCTGATGTACTGGGTGGTGTTGTTGTTGTGGGTGTTGCACTTGACCTTGGGGTCTGAAATTTTGTTGTCCAGGCTGTTGGTAACTCTGCTGGGATGCTTGGGCATAGTGCTGCTGCCCTGGTGCTGGGTAATTTTGCTGATTATTGCTCTTGTAAGAAAGGTTGGGGTGGTTTCTCCAAGAGGGGTTGTAACTTTGGGAATATGGCCCTTGATTCTGGGCATAGTTCACGTCTGATATCATGGCTTCAGGAGGTGCAGACAAGGTACATTCCATGAGAGAATGGCCTTCTTTTCCACAAATTGCACAGGCAGAAGTAACTTGGTTGACAGGAACCAAAGCTTGGCTGTTTCTTTCTGTCATGAGCTGGGCAAGCTGAGTTGTTAAACTCTCCAACTTAGCTTCCAAAGCATTCTGGCCACTTGACTGAATCTGTAGCTGATTGTTGGGGTGGACAGCTCTTTCATTTGTCCAGGAGAAGTTGTGTGATGCCATGCTCTCAATCAACTCAGTAGCTTCATCAAGGGTCTTGTTCATGATTCCACCTCCAGCAGCTGAATCAACAAATGATCTGGTTTGCTCTGTCAAACCCTTGTAGAAGGTTTGCAAGATGAGCCATTGCTCCTGGCCATGGTTGGGACACATCCTGATGAGACCTTGGTATCTCTGCCAAGTATCATACAGGCTTTCTCCTTCATATTGCACAAATCTTGTTATCTTGTCTCTGCACTCAGCTGCTTTGGTTGGAGGGAAATATCTCTCAAAGAAGGCTTGAAGAACATGTTCCCATGTGTCTCTGCAGTGAATAGGAAGAGAGTGGAACCAAACTTTTGCAAGTCCAGACAGTGAGAAGGGAAACAATTGCATCCTGATGGCTTCAGGAGGAACACCATTGTGCTTCAAAGTGTTGCAGTACTCCAGAAAGTTTCTGATATGCTCATGGGGGCTCTCCAAAGCAGAACCTTTGAAGGGATTATGTTGCACCATATTGATCAGAGCTGGCTTGATTTCCCAGTTGTTTGCTTGTATTGCAGGCATAATCACATCTGCATTGTTGATCTGGTCCTTGGGAATCCACAAATCTCTTAACTTCTTATCACCCATGCTGAAATCTGAGGATGATGATTCCAAATCTGAGACAGAGGTTTCCAAATCTTCAGCAGAAACTTCAGAAGCTGCTCTCTTTCTTGCAAACAAAGTCCTCTCTGGCTCAGGATCAAATGGGGCTAGTGGAGAATCTTCAGAGGACTGCATCAACTGAATTCCCACGGAGATTAGATGAAATCATTGTTCTACACACAATCACAGACAAGAACTTGATCAAGGGTTAGTGAACTAAATCCCCTAATAAAAGTTCTAAGCTTGATCACAGACAAGTCATTAAAACAGACAATCAAAGATTGCAAATTGGAACAAGTATTTACACAGCTTAGTCTACTGTAATCTAAGGAAACAATCAAAAGTTGATCCCCGGCAACGGCGCCAATTTTGGTCTAAGTTGAGATTATAGGGGGGTTTTTCTAGTCGTCTCCACAGGGATCAACACAAATGAGACTATTTCCTTATTTCCAGAAGCTAAGCAGAAAAGTGGGGTTTTTGGTGTTGTAAACAGAAAAGTAACAGGAGGTTTTAGGTTGGAAGTTTTTAACATAACAAATCAAATGTTTCTTGTTTGTCAGGCAAGGAAACAAAGGACAAACGAGCAAGTGAGGCAGGGAAGTTTTAACATAACAAATCCAATGTTTCTTGTTTGTCAGGCAAGGAAACAAAGGACAAACGAGCAAGTGAGGCAGGGATGCATTTTTGGGACTAGATGCAGAGGCTAGTCTTGCACCTCACAGATCAGGCAGATGCAACACAGAAATCACAGTAATCTTGGAGTTTACAATGGAGTGTGTCACTCAAACCATAGCAAAGATCCAGGACAAGGTTCAAACTGTTTTACAGTGCAAGATCAACACAAATCGGATCACAGAGCATGGGGGAGAGGAAAGAGATTTGCTGTTTGTCACCGAAGGCTTGCCGTGGCAGAGAAATTGGAGAAGGCAGAGATGTTGCTGTCGTGGCAGAGGATGAAGAGGGATGAGGAAGAGCTTGGCCTTCAGATCTTTCGAGCCTTGTCCATCTTGACGTTCTTGGAGGTGTTCTTGGTGGTGTTCATGTTGTTCTTGCTTGCGCCGTTGATCTGATCTTGTTGCAGCAAAGGAGAAGAGGGAAAAGTGGGTGGAAAAGGTGAAGATTTCGGTGTGTTGGACTATGGAGGAGGAAGGTTTTGGTGGAGTGGTGGATGGATGGAGTGGAGTGGCTGTGTGGCGATGTGGCCATGGATGGATACGGGATGGGATGGTGTATATGCTGCAGCGTAGAGGAGTAGAGGGAAAAAGGTGGCGGCAGCAGCTAGCCTGCTTTTCCGTTTTTCTTGTCCATTTGTGCCGTGGCAGCCTGCTCCTGCCGTTGGCTTCTTTCTTGCTCCTCAAGATGTACTCTTCTTTTCCTGGTGGCTTGAGCTGATGTTTGAATTGCTCTGACTTGTAGAATTAAGTGCCTTGGCGCACTGATCTGTGACAAAGGATCAAATGATGTAAAATGTTGGTGCAACACAGGTAGAAATGAGGTAAAACAGACAAGTTTTATGGTTGCAAGGTTCAGATATATGTGTAAATCTTAGAGTGATCATAGCCAAGTCTCCAAAGCCCTCCAATAGACACCTATTGATCAAGTTTTGGCTTGTTGGTCCCCAACCAAGGTGGGTCCTAAGAGGTTAGTCACAATAGGTTTGGCAACCCAAATGGTTCTTTTCTTGACACCACTTTGAGTACCAACAAATTTGGCAAACACATTTCCAATCTTATCCTTGCAAAGTGAATAAGCATCATCGATTATGATAGGGTTGGATGAGTTACCAATAGAGCATGTAGAAGAAAGGTGACCCTTCTCACGGCATATGTAGCAAGATCTTATCTTTCCTTTCTTCTCATTTGATTTCTCCACAATGGGAGCATTGGGTTGATTCTTCTTAGGAGGTAACTTTTCTTCATCTTGAGGAAGGACTTGAGTTTGAGCTTGAGGCCGCTTCCCTTGTTGCTTCTCACTTAGATGCTTCTTCTTCAATGGGCAAGACCTAACATGATGCCCTTCAATTTTGCACTTGAAGCAAACAATCTTAGCCGGATCCTTGACTTGCTCTTGGCCCTTCTTCTTCTTGAAGAGTTTGGACTTCTTCTTATTGTTGGAGATAAATCCAAGTCCACTCTTGTCATTGGGGGATTTTTGTGCACTCAACATCTTGTCAAGTTTGGACTTCCCTTCATGTCATGGGAATTTAGAGACAGTAGCCATGGGGTGGCTTATCGGAGGGGCTCGACGTTGGTGACGATGGGTCCGGCTCGGGATTGTGCCAACAGAGACACCACGGTTTACCCAGGTTCAGGGCCCTCCCGGTTGGAGGTAAACCCCTACTTCCTGCCTGCTTCGTATTGATCGAGTAGTAGTGATTACAGTGCTCCACGAGCTATTCGGCTAGAGGAGGAAGAAGAAGACCGGGTCTCCCCTACGCTAAGGGTCCAGGCCCCCTTATATAGATGGGGGCCTGGTTACAGGTTTAGGTGGTGATTCGGCCGGCTGCCGGCTCTTCGGCGGCGGTGTCCTTGGCGTGATCCTCTTCTGACCCTGCTCTGGCAAAGACACTTTATAAAGTGTCTTTCCCCTAGACCGGCATCTGGAGGGCATATACCTCTCCTTTGCCTCGGATCCCGTCGTGGGAAAGGGTCTTCGATCTCTCATTGGTCGGACGTGGTCGTGGCGCTCGTCACTCCTGTCCTGCGCCCCTGCCGATCTTGTCGGGGCCGCTTCGCTTTTGGCCAGACTACCATTGAGTGGCCCTGTCTTCATCGCCCGGCTCCAGCCCTCCTCGGTGGAGTCGCCAGCCGGCTGCTGACGCAGTCAGCCCTTCGGACGGAGCCGGTCTTCTCGTGCTGAAGCCGTGGGGACTCCTGGGATGCCAGCTGGCATGTTGCCCGGCTCGTGGTGCGCCCCCTAAGTCATCCCCACGACACTAGCCCCCGAAACTGGCGAAGTCTCATGGGCTAGCATGGGGCTTCGGCGGGTTCTTCTTTTCGCCGAAGTCTTGCTCGTCCTCTTCGAAGTCCCAGGGTCTCCGGTTCGGCTTGGTCGCTCTAGTTGCCGAGGCTGGGCCTCACGGAGTTCCTCCGGCCGTCTCGGGACGAACCGGCTCCGGTGGTGGCCCGGTTGGCGACCGCGAGCCGGCGGGCCGCTTCCTGGGAACTTGTTCCCTCGGGGGCTGGACCGAGGCGCCACTTGTCCGTACATCATCACGTCACGTCCAATCGGCCCCGACCCACGATCTTCTGCGGCAACCACGACGGTTGCCCGATCTTTACGCGATCGTGGTTCGTGACGGAAGGGGTCAGTTGCCGCCCCATCGTGGCTGAAATAAGCAACTGACCCGCCCCTTCACTTTTGAACCAGGGACCGTTTCGGAAGCAGAGCATCGGTTGCCCGCTTCCCTTCTTCCTTCTGCATTCGCTCCACTTAGAATCCCCTGCTCCCGAGCTCCGCCTTCAAGAGATTTAGGGTTCCTCGCTCGCTCCGCCGCCATTCCGCTCATCCAGATCCGCACCCGGATGGCTCCCAAAGCGTCCCGGCCCAAAGGGAAGGGAACGGCGGCAGGTAAGGACGCCGGTCCGCCCTCTTTGCCGAAGGGATCCTAGGGAAGGTTCCTGGGTGAAGGAGAAACAGATCGAGCTGCTGCGCCGAGGTCGAGTGCTTCCGTCCGCGGACCTTGTGAGCTGCCGTCCTGCCGGCGGCGAACTGGTTCCCGCTCCCGCGCCTGGGGAGACGGTGGTCTTCTATGACCATTTCCCCCGGGGCTTCGCGCTGCCCGCGAGCAGCTTCATGCGCCAATTCCTGGACCATTTTCACTTCCAACCGCATCACATCGGGGCGAACGCGATGATGGTTTTGTCCGCGTTCGCCACCCTTTGCGAGGCGTATCTAGGCATCTGGCCCAATGTCGAGCTGTTCCGCCGGCTGATCTTCTTCAAGACCCAGACGGCGGACACCGTTCCGGTGGTATGCGGCACCGCCTCCTTCTACGCCCACAAGTCCACTGACTTCCCCGGCATAAAAGGGAAGGAGTCTTGCAAGAAGTGGCAGCGCTCCTTCTTCTACGTGAAGAACCTAAGGGCGGACGAAGACTATATCAACCTGCCACCCTTTGAGGCGGGCGGGCCCGAGCGGGAGAACTGGAGTACCGCCCCTCCTCGTCCGTCGCCGGACATGGAGAAGATTCTTCAGCGGATCTCCACACTGCAAGCGGAGGGTGGCCTGGAGCTGACCGACCTTCTCCTCGCCTTCCTGGTCGCCCGCGTGTCGCCGCTTCAACGCCGCTCGCACAAGATGTGCTTCCTGGGATCCGCTAAGGATCCTACTCGCCATTCCTCCAAGGCGCTGTCAGCGCTGGAGGTGGCTCGGAAGGTGAACCTGTATCGCCGACGCCAAGCTTCAAGCCTCGTGGACGTGGGGACTGGAGCCTCACGATCGGGACAACCCAATTGCTGAGGTAAGCTCGTTGGACTTGGCTTCAGGCCTTTGCCTCCTTTGCGACTTTGGTCTGCTGATCTCTGTTCACTCGGCCCGGGCAGAACTTGTTTGCCCTGCAGGCAGCAGAGAATTCGACTCAGCGTCAAGCTGGCTTTGCCGCTGACAGAGCCGAATCGGATGATAAGGTCGTCTGGGACGAAGCCGAGGAGGTAGAGGACGCCGGTTCTCAGGCCGCCGTCGAGAGCTCCAGCACCACTCAAGGTGACGAAGGAAACGATGAGCTCGAAGACTCGGGCGAACTCCTCGACCACTCCAGTAAGTTCCCCAGTCCCTCTCTCCTAAGAGATTGGTCCGAAGATGACAATGGCGACGCAGGATCAGCTACCGCCCTCGGGGGCATAGCTCTCCATGTAGCCGCCGCTGCCGCTGCTGGAGCTCAGGCTCCCCCGATCGTGGATCTACCAGAGTCTCCCGGGCGACACTCTGCCGCTCCGGAGCCAGCAGACCCTGAAGAGGTTGGAGATGGTCTGGTCGGCATCAAGAGAAAGGCCCAGCCGGCCTTCTCCGAGCCGGCTGACAAGCGGAAGAAACCGGAGCCGGCGGCGCGGGACTTGCGCCGTCCCAAGGTGAAGAAGGTGGCCAAACGGCGGGCTATCGCCGTAGCCGGGTGAGTTTCCCGCTTCCTTGCTTCTCGTCCTCATTTTACCATTGCGGCCCCGATTGACTCGGACGTGGGACACCCTCTTTGCAGGTCGCATCTTTCTGTCGATCCAGGCTGCCTAGCCTCCTCCCACCGTCGCTTCCGAGGAACTCGTGACCCCGGCTCCCGAGCCCTCCTGCCACGAGAGGGCACGCGGGGAAGGCATGGGCAGCGACTCGGGTCGCATTGAGGACGTTCGCCGCTCCCCACGGTTGAAGCTTGTGGCGGGCGACACTGGGGCAGAGGATCCTGCGCGTCCGGAGGTGCCCGCGGATGCTGTTCCCCACTTAGTCACCTCACCTGAGGCCGGCTCCATGCTCATCGAGGAAACTGCGCCAGTCGGGGCTGACCTGCCCCCACCTCCTGCTACCGATGAAGCCCCGGCGGGGAACGACGCCGCCATCTGCGCCTCCCCTGACTCGCCCAGTCAAGAAGGCGTGCGCGAGACTGCGGCAGGGGGAAACGGAAAAGGCCCCGGTGCCGGCTCTTTCCAATCTTGAGCTCGCGCCAAGTGTGCAAGCTACGGTGCCTGCGGCCGGGTCGAGGGCTGGCGCGATTGCTGATTCCCTGCTCCTTGGGCTGGTCTCCAGCTCCGGCGAAGCTTCGCAAGGGCTCCTCGCCACTCGGGTGGCGAGGAGCGAACGTGGTGATGGCTCGCCAGCCCCTGAGGTAGTGACCGAAGGTGCTTCTAGCGGGAAGGCTCTTGTCGCCGCGGCTGAGTCCAACATTGGAAGTCTGAGCTCCGCCGGCCGCCTTCAGCAGGAATGGGCAGACACCGCCTCAAGTGCTGATGTCGGAGAGAAGCTCAAGGTGCAGGGCAGCAAGCCAACTCTGGCGGAGTTGGACAAACAGTTTACTGCTGCCAAGGGGTCGCTTCAAAATGCCAGCCTCCAACTCCTTGACGCTATACAAGCGACCAACGTGAGTGCTGCGCCTTTAGCCCCTGGTTCTTTCTGCTATACATCCTAGCCCCCGAGTTTCGAGGTAGCTGTAGAGACAGCTGGCTTGAAAATGGATTCTGCTAAGAGTTGTTGCCTTTCCATTTTTCGCAAGAACTAAACGCGCTTCGAGCTAATGTCTTTCGGAAGCTGCTGGCGAAGTACCGCGCCGGCAAGATTCAGTACCAGGAGTTGAAGAAGAAGCTGGAGAAGCTGTCTGGTAAGCTTGAGGCCCCATGCTTCGCAGACTTTGCTGTCGTCCTTCCTGCTCTTATACTTCCGCTTTCAGAGTCTGCCTCGCTCATAGCGTCGCTTGAGTCCCAGTTGGCCGACTCGGTGTCGGCCGCCACTGTTGAGTCGCTCAAGTGAAAGCACGCCGAGGAGCTTCAGGGTCTGCAGGCCCAGGCCGCCCAGGCTCAGGAGCTAGAAATTGAGCTGGCGAAGGCTCGGGAGGCGGGGTCGTCGCTGCAGCTGGAATTTGATCGTCGGCTGGCTGAAGAGAAGAGAATCCTCTCCGCGGAGTTTGACAACAAGGTGAAAGAGCTTCGCGCCACCTTGGGGAGCGAGGTCGAGAACCGTGGCGCCCAAATTGCCGAGCTGCAGATTCTCTGGGGGCTCAACAGCGAGCGTTATGACAAGGAGATCGGCGTTTGGCGCGCCCGCGACCGCAAGGTTCAATCCGGCCTGCTGGGACTGGAGGAAGCTCTTCGTGGTATACTTCCTTTCCTATTTCTCGGCTCTTGCCTTTTTATGCCGTCCCCTTATCCTCTGATTGCCCTTGCAGGAGCCTTCCCTGACTCCGACGAGACTGCCGCGGCGGCGCTAAAGGAGTTCAGGGCGGAACAGAAGATTGGTCCCCAGCAGTGACCCCAAGGCCGAGCTTTCCTCAGGGGAGTTGGTAGCGTTGGCCAAAGGCCGACTCCATCCGGCTGCCAAGCTAGGCAGGGATCTGCACGGAGCCCTTGTTTCCGTCTTCGAAGTCTTGTGGCCGGGAAGGGCGGTGCCTGGCGAGATCCAGGCCCTCCTCCGTTGGGTTCTTCTCGCGCCCAACCGGCTCGACATCTGGAAGGAGTCCGCGGCTCGGGCCGGTGCTCAACAGGCTCTGGAGTTCGTGCTCTCCTGGTATCCGGGCGTCAACCTGGACCAGCTGGAGAATCTTCGTGAAGGCGGATTAGCAGGTCTTGACAGAACCAAGCTCCGCCAGCGCGCCTGTGCCATTGCTGAGTGTGCCGAGACCGACGTGCTTTTCGACGCTGGGGATAGTGACGAATCTTTGGATGGCATGGACTTCGAAGAGCCGACTCTGCGGAAGAGCCTCAGAAATCCCCCGAGGATCTCGCTGGTCACTCCATTCCGCCATCCCCCAGCGGCGATGACTTCGTCTTGGCGTCTCGAGCTGGCGACACTACTTCACTGGAGCCGGCTGGCTCACCAAGCGCCCCCTGAGCGTGCCAGGGTTTTCTTATTCGTTTTTATGTACGCGGAACTTATGTCGTGCCCGATAACAATTCGTTCGTTTGTACTGATGATGCTTCACCCCGAGTTCCTTACGTATTGATTTCTAGCTGTTTATGGACCGGATTTGACCTGACCCCTTTAGGCTTTTTCCTTTATCTCCCCATCCTTCGGCCCTTCTAGCCCCAGCCGGCAGCCTGGTGCCGGCTGGTCTCCCTTGGACCGACAGCCGAATGTCGGTCTAGGGCGGGAGCGTGCCGCGGGATGAGGAGTAGTACTTCGGCGTATAAGAGATCTGGCTTGGTCTGGCCCACGCACAGCTATTGACCAATGCGCACGGTTTTTTGGGTGAGCGCTCGTTAACGGCTCTGCGCTCTGTCCTCTTGGCGATTTCCCCAGTGCGAGTGACCTGCCGGCTCCATTGCCCTCGACTTGGGTTGGAGGTTTGGCTCGGGGTCCGGCTCGCACACGATACTTATTCGTCTGACGAGGGATTCGATTCGTCGGGTCACGGGCGTTTCCTCTCCGCGACTTTCCTAGGTGGGTGACCTGCCGGCTCCATCCCACGCGGTGTAGGGTAGAGGTTGGGCTCGGGGTCCGGTCCGCACACACAGTACTCGTTCGGCTGACGAGAGGGTCGTTTCGTCGTTTTGCGGGCGTTTCCTCTCAGCGACTTTCCTAAGTGGGTGACCTGCCGGCTCCATCCCACGCGGTGTAGGGTAGAGGTTGGGCTCGGGGTCCGGTCCGCACACAGTACTCATTCGGCTGACGAGAGGGTCGTTTCGTCGGGTTGGGGCTGCCGGCTCCCATTCGGAGCCGGTTTCCAGCCCCCGTGAATAACGCTTAGAAAGGTAAAAGGTACTTCAGAGCACTTTTCCAGGGATCAGCCGTATGCCGCCCAACTTTCTTTTATTCAATCGATACTTGTTCGAGATACAAGGTTTTTGCCTTGGCTTAGCCGAAGGTCTTAAGCGATCTTGGACTTGTCTCAGGCGAAACTGCAGAACGCCTCCCTCTGCCTCGAGGAGGAGCCAGCCCTCGAGACAAGAGCTTTTGACTCCTTGCCCGCTTTGGGCGGGACTTCCTTGGGCAGGCTTGCCGGCTGGAGGTGTGGAGCCGGCAGTCCCGACGCCGGGCGGTCCGGCTGGACTGCAGCCACCCTCCGCAGCAATTGTCGCTTTTCTTCAGCAATGACCAAAGCCTCCGCCAGTTTGGAACTGGCTCTTGCGCACTCTATTGACTTCTTGTAGCATCCAGTGACAGTAATCACCCCGCGGGGGCCTGGGAGCTTCATCTTCAAGTAGGCATAGTGCGGGACCGCCATGAACTTGGCCAAAGCTGGTCGGCCAAGCAGCGCATGGTAGGGGCTGTTGAGGTCTACCACCTCGAACCAGATCGGTTCGCGACGATGATTGTCCTTCTCGCCAAACAACACCTCCAACTCAATCCTTCCCATCGGCGTACACGAGTGCCCAGGAACAATCCCATGGAAGGTGAGCTTGGTTGGCTTCAGTTGGATCTCTGGGATTCCGAGCTTCTCCATCGAAGTGCGGTAGAGAAGGTTGATGCTGCTGCCTCCGTCAATGAGTACTCATGAGAACCGGCAAGTATGCGTCTCAGAGAACACGATTGGGTTCAAGACCAGCGCGTAGCCCCCAGGCCTCGGCATGAGCTGCGGGTGATCTTCCCGTCCCCAGGTAATCGACGCATCAGACCAATGCATGTACTGAGGTCCAACTTGCACGATTGCATTCACCTCGACACCGAACCACAGTTCATCCTTTGGCTCCTCCTCTTGGGAAGTGAACACATGATATTGCTCCACATTTGCTTCCTCGGGGTAGTCCCCGGCTGCCTTGACCGGTTGACGAGGGGTTAACTCGACAAATGTCCTAGATGAAGGACTTAGGATCGGGGAGATAGGGCGTCGGATGAACTCGATGGTAAAGTTAGTCGAAATAGGTGTGTATCGAAAGTAACTTGGGTGTTCAACCTGGCTTGCTTTCAATCTGCCCTACACCGTCCCCTCCTGGCCCCTATATATAGGTGGCCAGGTCTCGAGGATCGGGTAGGGTCCGATACAGATTACAAATATCGACATACGGTAATAACTCGTATTCGACTACCATTACAATTGGGCCTAGCACAACGGGCCTCAGGGGTACTCAACTAACGGGCTCTATTAGCTATACCCTTGTCAGTAGCCCCTGAGATTCTACCAGAATTGCAGATTCAGGTTGAATCTCTAATCTTCAAATCTTCGACTTGATCAATTCTTCATATCTTCAAATCTTCGACTTATATTTCATGATATTCTTTCGCAAGGGGTTTTGATGAACAAGCCTGACAACTCTGACGGATCAAGAGGTCAGTTAACTGCCGGAACAGATACTTGTCACCTACTTCAAATTCAATCCCCTTGGATTTGAATTCGGGATACCAGTCAAATCCATTCTTTTGCCGCATTTAGGACTTACAAAGAATGAATCCCAGTGGTTCTCAGGGTACCTAGTGCGTCCACCAGGATTTTCTTCGCGTCGTAGACACGGATACATACCAGCAGAGCGCATCCATGTGCGTATACCAGGCCACACAGGACGGATCCTAGGGTCTTACCTTCGCGACAAGTCGCGGCATTCGAGTTTCGTTGCGATAACGCAACTCGAGAATCTCATATTCGTAGCCAAATTTTTGACTGATAAAACCATAGAATTTCGGATTTTAAATTAATCTTCTTCGCTCCCGATGGGAGTAATCTCTCTTCGTTTTGTCGACTATGTAGTCGAGGGTTGTATGCTTATCCTTCCGCATCTCCAATATTGATTACCTTCATCTCTATCGGGTGCGCGCTCAGCGCTCCCGATGGGAGTAGCCCCCGAGGCTATGTTTGGCGACTTGTAGTCAAGCATAGGCTCAAAGTTCAGCTCTTCTTTCTTTTATTGACATCTTACTACTTGGCGAGCCCCCGAGTCCAAGTCGAGGTTTTCATATCGTGCAACCAGAGTCTCCTTTTCTTGTTTTTCTTTGATATTATCGTCTGCTGTACGCAGAATTTAACTCCTGCTGTAAAATATGTTTATGGGCTGTGCTGTAGCACGGGGGCCCAATAACACATGCTTATAAATAAAGCACCATCTTGTAAAGGCAAAAACCCTAATCAGATATCTTCCTCCGCCGCATCGTCTTCTTTTCTTCATCTAGGGTTTTCCGAGGTTTTTCTCTCATGGCAGATGCTGAAGGTTCGCGTCTGAACCTTGGATCCCCGGCGGCGCCACGAGGTCGGGGTCGCCCGCGTGGCAGCAAGAATAAGAGCAATACCACTCTGGCCGCCGCCGGAACTTCATCGGACGCTCCAGCTAAGCGTCGTCCCGGCCGTCCACCTGGTAGCAAGAATAAGCCCAAGGTGACTGGCGCCACTCCAGGTCCTGCTGCTCCTCCCCCTGTTGCTCCTGCCGCTCCCGCTGCTTCTCCTCGAGTCTTCTCCTTTTTCTGCATTGCCATGGCGCAGTGCCATGAGATTCAGCGCCTGCCGCTGAATTTTACCAAGTTTATGGATGGGCGCGAACTGCGAGAAGCTGTTCTTCGCGAGCAATCTGGCAGTGGTATCCCATATGAGGTGGAAGTGTGGTATGATGGCAACGGCGAGCAGTATTTCAGGGGCGGCTGGTCGCAATTTGCAGAAGACCACGACATCCATCAAGGCTTCTTCATGGCCTTCGACTTCCACATCGGGACGTCGAAGTTTGACGTGAATATCTACGATGGCACCCAGTGCCAGAAGAAATATGAAGCTGAAGTCTAGTTCCATTAGGATATGTAATTTCGTTTTATAATGTCTTTCCTGCAATGATATTTGTAATGCATATTCGTACTTTGCGTCGATGCCTTTTGCTAGTACCATGAGAACAAGTCATGTTCTGAGGTATGCTTTCCATGTATCGGGTTCTTTGCGAACCAAAAAATGTAGGAATAATATCGGGTTCTTTTTATGAACCAAGTTCTCTCAGTATTTATCGGGTTGTTTAAACAACCTTATAACGAAAGAAAACCTCCAATCTCGCGATAATGACTCTTTTCGTACGACCCAGGGGTTGAAGCCCCCGAGCGGAGAAGTAACAAATATTTGTACAATTTCGTCGAGTTCAACCCAAAGAACCCGACCTGTGGCCTCATGTTCTGGGTTTAGAAGGCTAACTCGAATTTATTGATAGCACTATATGTAGTCTACGCGTAAAAACATCGTAGCTATTCTGCGTTCCACGGGTTGCTCTCATCCTTCCCAGTCTTCTTGTCTTGTAGTCGATATGCTCCTCCTAGTATTACTTCGGTGACGATGTAAGGTCCCACCCAAGGGGACTCCAATTTTCCATGGCTGTCTTGCCTAAGTCGCAAAACTAGGTCTCCCACCACGAAGGATCGTGGACGAACTCGACTACTATGGTAGTTTCGTAGGCTTTGTTGATACTGCGTAGCCCTTTCTAGTGCTTTATCTCTTGCTTCATCTAGTGCATCGACATCGTCTTGCAATGCTTCTGTCGACGTCGTCTCGTCATATGTTGTCACTCTTGGAGCCTCGTGTGTAACTTTGACTGGAAGCACGGCTTCTGCGCCATGGACCAAGAAGAAAGGAGTTTCTTGAGTTGCTGCATTGGGCATAGTTCTTAGGCTCCAAAGAACGGAGGGCAATTCTTCTACCCAAGCGCTCTTGGCTTTCTCGAGAGGTGCTAAGAGCCTCTTTTTTATGCCACTGCATATTAGGCCATTGGCTTTTTTGACTTGTCCGTTCATCTTCGGGTGTGCCACAGATGCGAATTTGAGCTTGATCCCTAGTCCTTCGCAATAACTCTTGAATTCCTTCGAAGTGAAATTTGTCCCGTTATCTGTGATGATGCTGTATGGTACTCCAAAACGGAAAACTAATGACTTGATGAAGCTGATTGCTGCTGTAGAATCTTGAGTTGTTACCGGGGCCGCTTCCACCCATTTTGTGAATTTATCAACTGCCACTAGCATGTAGACATGCCCTCCTGGCCAACATTTGTGCAAATTTCCCACCATATCGAGGCCCCATTGTGCGAAGGGCCAAGATAACGGTATTGTTTGTAGCTCCGCTGCTGGTGCATGCGGTCTGGATGCAAACCTTTGACACGCTTCACACTTTCGAACTATATCTTTTGTGTCCTCGATGGCTGTTAACCAATAGAATCCTGCTCGGAAGGCTTTTGCTGCTATTGCTCTGCTGCTAGCATGATGGCCACATACTCCGCCATGTATGTCTTTTAATATTGCTTGCCCTTCCTGGGGCGTTACACAACGCTACAAAACGCCGGTGATGCTTCTCTTGTACAATTTCCCCTCTAAGACGACAAACGCTTTCGATCTTCGAGTTATCCTCTTGGCCTCCACTGCATCTTCTGGTAGTTTTTTGTTTATCATGTACGCAAGATACGGCTGCATCCAAGTTTCTTCTATCATCATGATCTCCTCTGGTTCTGACGTAGCCCCCGAGCCTGCTGTAGTAGTCGAACTTTTTCCACTTTTTATTGATCTTTCCACTATTTCCTCCCAAAATACTCCGGACGGCACAGGTAAACACTGTGACCCGATATTTGCTAAATTGTCGGCTTCTTCATTGCTGTTCCTGCTTACGTGCTGGACTTCGCATCCATCGAACGTTCCTTCTAGATAATGGTATAAATTTTTGTAGGCCATCATGTTATCATTGATTGTATCACATCTGTTCATGACTTGCTGAACGACAAGGTTGGAATCTCCAAATATTTTTAGGCGAGTTGCTCCACATGCTTTAGCCATCTTCATTCCGTGCAACAAAGCCTCATACTCCGCTTCATTGTTAGAAGCCTGTGGAAAGCTCATCCTCAAGACGTACTTTAATTTGTCTCCATGAGGTGATATCAACACTACTCCTGCGCCTGCGCCTTGGACTCTCTTAGAACTGTTGAAGTACATTGTCCAAGTACTCGATAAATCTGGTGGTCCCGTGCTTTGCAGCTCGAGCCATTCTGCTGTAAAATCTGGCAAGACTTGCGACTTGATCGCCTTCCTTTTCTCATACGTGATGTCCATGGGAGATAACTCGATTCCCCACAAAGAGACACGTCCCGTTGCTAGAGGGTTGTTCAATATATTCGATAGTGGCGCTTCATTGACCACTATAATTGGGTGCACCGCAAAATACTGTCGTAGTTTACGTGCGGTTGTGAACACACTGTATGCCAACTTCTGATAATGCGGGTACCTCTGTTTGGTTGGAGACAGCACTTCACTGATGAAGTATACCGGCCTCTGGACGCCATGAGCTTTTCCTTCTTCGCTTCTTTCGACTACTAGAGCTGTACTTACCACCTGATGGGTTGCGGCGATGTACAACAGCAGTGGCTCTTTCTCTTTTGGTGCGACCAGCACTGGTGGCGTGGAAAGCACTTTTTTCAATTGTGCAAACGCTGCGTCTGCTTCTTCTGTCCACTCGAATTTATCATCTGACTTCTTCATAAGTGCATAAAAAGGAAGCGCCTTCTCCCCTAGTCGAGCGACGAAGCGACTTAGCGCCGCGACATGTCCTGCCAACTTCTGTACGTCGTGGAGTTTCGTGGGTTTCCCCATTGTTAGAATTGCTTGAATCTTCTCTGGATTTGCCTCTATTCCTCGTGCTGATATCAAGAACCCAAAAAGTTGCCCTGCTGACACTCCGAAAGAGCACTTTGTCGGGTTCAGCTTAAGCTTGTATTTATTCAGGTTGTCGAAGGTTTCCGCCAAGTCGCCGATTAAGGATTGCTCTTCTCTTGTTGTGATGACTACATCATCAATGTAGACTTGGATATTGCGTCCTATTTGGCTTCCGAGGTAGTTTTGCATCATCCGCTGATAAGTTGCTCCTGCATTTTTTAGGCCAAAAGGCATTACCTGGTAGCAAAATACTCTGTATGGTTTGATGAAGGCCATTTTTTCTTCGTCCTCTTTCTTTAATTTGATCTGATTGTAACCAGAATATGCGTCCAAAAATGAAAGCCTTGCACATCCCGCTGTAGAATCGATTATCTGATCGATGCGGGGTAGAGGGAAGGGATCCTTTGGACAATGCTTATTGAGAGATGTGTAGTCGACGCAGACTCTTTGTATGTCTGTATTCTTCTTGGGTACTATGACTGGGTTCGACACCCAACTCGAAGTTTTGATTTCCCTAATAAATCCGGCATTTTCTAGCCTGTGCAATTCTGACGCTGTCGCCTTCCTTTTAGGTTTATCAAATCGCCTCAATGGTTGCTTGACTGGTTTTGCCTTGGGATCTACATTTAGTGCGTGCTCGACGAGTTCCCTGGGAACCCCTGGCATGTCCGATGGACACCAGGCGAAGATTTCCCAGCGCTCACGGAGGAACTCGACGAGCGCGCCTTCCTATGCGGGATCCAAGTTCACCGCAATTGATGTTGTCTTATTTGGATCCGTAGGGTGGACCTGAATTTTCTTCGAGTCCTGCGTTGTGTCGAAAGCCTTATCTGGTAGGGATCGTCCAACGTCGGGTAGCACATTATGATCTGTTTCTCCTTTCAACCTCTCATATTCTGCTGTCATGCCGAAAGTTTGCGCCATCCTGTTGAATTCTCTGTCGCATGTGTTGGCTACTTCAAAGCTCCCTTGTACCGTAATTGTTCCTTTAGGCCCTGGAATTTTTAATGTGAGATACGCGTAGTGTGGTACTGCCATGAATTTTGCAAATGCTGGGCGCCCCAGGATTGCATGATATTGTGATGGCCAGTCCATGACTTCGAACTCCAGCTTCTCTCTTCTATAATTTTCGCTGCTGCCGAAGCAGACATCGAGTTCTATCCTTCCCAAGGGGTAGTTTGCTGCTCCTGGTACTATTCCGTGGAAAGAGCAATCTGTTGGCTTCAGACTCGCCAGTGAGATGCACATTGCCTTTAGTGTTCTAGCATATATTAAGTTTATGCCGCTCCCTGCATCCATGAACACTCTTCCGATGTCGTACCCTCCTATTTGCGCTTTTAGAACCATAGGCGAGTGTCCCGGCCTCGGAACTTTCTTTGGGTGGCCCGCTCTACTGAACTTGACTGGTTGCTCTGACCACCGTAGGTACTCTGTGGTAGCTGGTGGCGATGATATTGCTAGGTTTACTTGCCTAGATATGCTCTTTCGCTCTTTCTTTGACTTGGGCACCGGTTGAATCATGGCTGATATGTATACTTTTGACTCTAGGTGCTTTGCTAGTCTTTGCATTTGATATCCTTGACTTCTACGTCTTTCTCCTTGCCTTCCTTCTTGGCTTGAGCCCATGGCGCCTTGCATCCTTAGGAATGTTCTGCAATCCTTCATCTGGTGATTTGAGACCCTTTTCCCGTCGAGATACGCATAGTGGATTCGACAAGGTCCATATAGCATATCCTCGGCCGAAGGACCAGAGTATCTTGATTTCTCCTCTCCTTTTGCCTGAAATCTCCTACTTTCATACCCTTCCTCTTCTTCTAGTGTATAACCCGCGGCTACCTGATTTCGCCTTCCTTGGTTACCCCCGCTGCGGTGTCGTCTCCTCTGTCGACTTATTCTGTCGACTTCTGGTGAACGTCCTCTTTTATTGTTATACGCGTCCTCTCCATCAGCGAATTTGTTGGCTTGTTCCATTAGCTTAGCTACCGTTGTAGGTCTTGTTCTTCCTATTTCTTCCACCAGATCTAAGCGACGAAGCCCTTCCGAAAAGGCGTCTATTGCTCGTTCGTCAGAGACGTCCTCTGCTGAGTTTTTGATTGTACTCCAGCGTTGTATATAAGAACGTAGCGTTTCGCCTTTCTTCTGCACACATGCTTTAACTTCTTCTAGTGATGCTGGGCGTTTGTAGGTGGAACGAAAATTTCTTGTGAATTGACTTTCGAGTTCCCCCCAGCTTCCAATGGATTCGTCGGGTAGGGTGTTCAACCAGGACCGGGCGGCACCGGTGAGGTGCAGCTGCAGACTTTGCATTGCAGTTGCCTTTGTTCCCCCTAGTATCTGCACTGCCTGTAGATAATCTGATAACCATAAGGTGGGTTCCTGTGACCCGTCGTATTTATTCTGGTCGTGTGGTAGTTTAAATCCTTTGGGTACCCGCGTTTCGCGAACCCTGCGGGTAAAGCATAACGCACCCATATCTTTATCGTCGTCTTCATAATTCTCTTCCCTCCAAGCATGTCGCGATTTATTTACTCGAGCTTGTGCTATTATACTTCTTGCATCTTCTTTCTTTTTCTGCTGCTTTTCCTCTTCTGATGACTCGCTATAGTCGTAGTCTGCGCGATTGTATCTGAACTTCTCCTTGTGACTTGTCGACTTTATCTCTGGGCCTTGTTCCCTAATCTTACCATCTACTATTCCGAGGCTTCGTATCGTGGCTCGGTGCATGTCTTCTCGCGGGTCTCGATGCTTCGGTCTTGTGGCTAGTAAATATGCTTGTGCTGCTACCAATGCCGCCTCTGGCATTTTTTGTATCAGGCCGTCTTCCTCCTCTTCTAGTTGCGGGGTGGGGCTCCTCGAGTACCCTTCTTCTCTGCCGCGTGCTGTCGCCCCCCTGTTATGTTTTGGATCTCCGCGCCTCTCTCTGCTATATTCTGAATCTTCACAGTAGTCTTCCCAGTATTCCTCCCTTGATATACTGTTGTTGTCTTGAAACATCATGTCTCTTTCCTCCCTTAGTTTCTTCTTGTGTTGGTATAATGCATACTGATATCCCATTAGAACTTCTCTTCTCGATCCTTCGGGTACTTCTGTACCATGATTAATGGCTGATTTGATCATTCTCCATTCACCAGCCGAGACATGGATTTTCTCTTTTTCCTTTTTGTTGTGAACTTTCACTTTGTCGACTTGCCTGTCGACCTTTTTACTTCCTTCGCTATTGTCTCCTTCTTCTGCTTCAGTGATGATGACGCATAACTGATGTACCTTGGAGACGCCGCTGCTTCCTACGGCGAAATCCTTTGCGTTGCTGTGCGTCTGACACGCTTTTTCTTCTGAGTCGAAATTTTTCTGAATTTCGTTGCCTCCTGCGATTGATGCTTTTTCTAAGCTGACCGGCGAGTTTACCTCACTGGAAGAGCCTTCTGATGACTCCAATGTTTCCTCTGTTCCAGGCTTGCCTGCCGACGGATCTGGTTTCGTCGAATCCGAAAGGCGGGATGAACCCGATGGCCCGATGAGGATGCTCAAACTTCCAATTGTCAACTCCATCTCTTGATTTTCGTCGAGTTCTGATCTGCTGTTGGCTAGAAGCGAAAAAGCCGTCGAATTCATGATTCCAACGCCCAGAGTCCCCACGGTCGGCGCCAATTGACGAGGGGTTAACTCGACAAATGTCCTAGATGAAGGACTTAGGATCGGGGAGATAGGGCGTCGGATGAACTCGATGGTAAAGTTAGTCGAAATAGGTGTGTATCGAAAGTAACTTGGGTGTTCAACCTGGCTTGCTTTCAATCTGCCCTACACCGTCCCCTCCTGGCCCCTATATATAGGTGGCCAGGTCTCGAGGATCGGGTAGGGTCCGATACAGATTACAAATATCGACATACGGTAATAACTCTTATTCGACTACCATTACAATTGGGCCTAGCACAACGGGCCTCAGGGGTACTCAACTAACGGGCTCTATTGGCTATACCCTTGTCACCGGTTGTCGATTCTTGTTTCCATGCGCTTCAGTCGGCTGGCCCGGTGGCGGTCCAGGCAGTTGGTGATTTCCCTGCTCTAGGTCCCTGGTGAAGCTGCACTGGCGAGTGGTATGCGCTGCCGGCTTGCCTGAAACGCTATGGAACTTGCAGGGTTGGTCTAGCATCACCTCGATGGTGTACTTGTCCTTGCTGAATTTGTCCCCTTTGCGCTTCTGGCTTCCACCCGTAGCCCCCGGGCTTCCTTGAACGGCAGCCACTTACTGAGAACCGTACTTGTTGTCACGGCGCTCGTCTTTCCTCTTGTCGTGTCGATCACAGTGGTGATGTCCTCCTTGGCCGGCTGCCGGCTGAGATTGGCCTCCGGCTGGCGCTGGCTCGACGCACTGCACCCTTGCAGCAGAGTCGGCAGAAGCGTACTTGTCCGCTATCGCCATGAAGTCCGCCATTGACTTCGGCTCGGCTCTGTGGAGCTTATGTTTCAGTAGGGTTCCTTCCCTGCATCCGTCCGTGAAGTAGCCGATGGCTTGCTCCTCGCCCACTCCTTCGCATGAGTTGCGCAGCTCGGACCATCTCGTGAGGTAGTCACGATCTAGCTCATCAGGGCCTTGCTTGCAGAGGGCCAGCTGTCGTGGGCGGGGCGGTCATTTGTAGGTTCCCGTGAAGTTCTTGATGAATGCCTCTTGGAAATCATGCCAGGAATTGATCTGCAGAGCTGGCAGGCTGTTGAGCCACGTCCGGGCAGATCCCGTCAGCATGAGTGGCGCGTAGCGCACCGCTGTCCTCTTGTTGCCGCCCGCGATGTCGACGGCTGTGACATAGTCCGACAGCCAGTCTTCCGGCTTCACCGCCCCGGTATATTTGGGCATGTCTCGTGGGAGCGCGAACTTGGCCGGGAAAGGTTCGTTGCGGATGCGAGGGCCGAAACAGACCGGCCCTGCCGAGGATTCCTCCTCGTCAAACTTGGAAGTCCGCCAGCAGGTTGAGCCGATGGCGTGCGTCGTCCTTCGGCGGATCGACGCGTTCCCCGATCCTCTGGCTCACGTGCGAGCGAGCCGGATGATGACCTTGAGCGCCCTGGCCAGCTCCCTGAGCCGGCTGGGCTGGCGCCATAGACTTGCCGTGCGCCGGTTCCACCACGTCCACCCGAGGAGGGTGGCGCGGCCTGCTGGTGACTGCGGCGGGATCTCGAGGATGCCGGTTGTGGTGGCCAGAGTGCTGGGTACGGTGGTTTCCACCGCTTTTGCCTGGAGCTCGATTGCTCTGGCTGTGCTCCGCCGGACCGTGGTTTGGCGACGAGGCCTCTCCATGCGACTTGTTCTGGCCGGCCACGATGATACGGTTCTCGCCTCGAGTGCCGCTCGCCTCTCCGCGTGGCTCCATCGCCTGCTGCTGTAGATCGGCAGCATCCAGGAGTTCCTGGATCCGGGCTTGCTTCTCCCGTAGGTCCTCGCCTTGTAGTCCATCCAGCTCGGAGGTGATGTAGCGCGCAGCGCGGAGTTTCTTCGTAGGCGTGCTGTAGGTGGGCTTGTTGATGATCGGAGGTAGCTTCGCCGAGGGCGCCGCCTGGTTTAGCTCCGCTCCCAGCTCGCGGCCTCGCTGACGAACTTGTCCCGCTCGGCTTGGGCCATCTCCAGCCGGGGTAAAGCCATGGGCGACGTTGTATTCGTTGATCGTGGAGAGGACGCGCCGACGGGTGTCGTCGACGTCGACCGCTTCCTTGAGGAGGTTGAGGCGCGTCCGCTCCAGATCCTCGGAGGCCTTGACCGGATCCGCAGAGATGTCGAGCGGAGCGCGCAGGTCCGTGATGGCTGCGTCCAGCACGTCCCGCTCTGGAGGTGGAAGATCTTGTTCCGGTGGAGGTGGGCGTTCGAGCGGCGGGCGCGCGGAGCGCGGTAGGCCGCCGCCACCATCCTCCTCCAGGGCCCGCACCTCAACCATGTTGCAAAAGTCGTTGCTTTCGCCATCGTCGGAGTCTGTGTCACAGAGTGGGTCAAGCACATCGGTTACCTCTTCCGGGAAGGGCTTGGCGACGTAGAAGCGGTGGCTGCCGACGTCGAGGAAGGAGCCGCTGTTGCCGAAGCCGTTCTTGAAGTGGGACAAGTTGTCGTCGACGCAGTCGAAGGTGCCGAACCTCCAGACAAGGCCGGAGGCGACCTTCTCGCTGGAGGGTCCCAGCCGGAACTTGACTCCTTTGCCTCGGATCCCGTCGTGGGGAAGGGTCTTCGATCTCTCATGGGTCGGACATGGTCGTGGCGCTCGTCACTCCTGTCCTGCGCCCCTGCCGATCTTGTCGGGGCCGCTTCGCTTTTGGCCAGACTACCGTTGAGTGGCCATGTCTTCATCGCCCGGCTCCAGCCCTCCTCGGTGGAGTCGCCAGCCGGCTGCTGACGCAGTCAGCCCTTCGGACGGAGCCGGTCTTCTCGTGCTGAAGCCGTGGGGACTCCTGGGACGCCAGCCGGCATGTTGCCCGGCTCGTGGTGCGCCCCCTAAGTCATCCCCACGACACTTCATGACTTTTTACCAAGTCTTTCTTCAACAAAGTGACTTGGGCCTTGAGCTCTTTAATTTCCTCTACATGGTTAGTTACAACACAAGTACTAGAGGAAGTAAAAGCTATATTATTAGAGCAACAAGGCAAGGAGAGTAATTCATCACAAGATGTAGCAATAGTATGAGTGGATGAATTACAAGGACTAGCACATGGCAATATAGCATTTTGGGAAGTAGTGCTAGTGACCACATGAGGTTCACAAGATGTTACCTTTGTAGACATATCCTCATAAGCTAACTTTAGGCGAGCATGGGACACTAGAAGATCCTCATTAGAGCTAGATAGCTTTTCATGACTTTCTTCCAATATCCCATACTTGCTAGTTAGCAACTCAAGTTGAGCCCTTAGCTCAACATTCTCCTTCAAGATAGATGCCTCACAAGAAGTAGAGTTAGTAGCACAAGCATCATGATTAACCGAAAGAGGAGAAGGCAACTTGGAACACTCTTTTAAATAAGAAGCTTTTAGTTGCTCATGTGACTCGGTGAGTTTGGTGAGCACACTCTCAATGTCCCTAGAGCCATTTTGAGGTGCTCAACATCCTCAAGAAGTTTAGCATTAACAAAAGCAAGCTTATCATTTTTAATTTTTAAATCATTTGCCACCTCAAGAGCTCTATCATGGGTTTCCTTTACTCTAGACAATTCTAGAGCAAAATTCTCCTCAAGAGCTTCGTTGGTGCTTTGTTCTTTTAAAAGAGTCTTTTTTAAATCATTGGCAAGACTATGAAGATTCTCAATAGTTTCTTCTTGCTCTTCGTCATGAGATTGAAGCTCAACAATAATTTTATGGCTCTCAATAGCAGCAACCAAAATATGAACGAAGTTAGAGCAAGCAATTTTGTTTTTACCAATAGCATGAAAGACTATTTCTCCCTTCTTTTTTAAAGATGCAACATAATCATCCTCTTCTTCATGATCACTAGATATAGTGGGTTCCAAAGAAGGAGTTGCCTTTGAATCCCTAGCCATAAGACATATGTGGGAACCGAGAGAAGATGATGATGAATTACTTGAAGCTCCATTAAGGTCCATGTCTTGTCCCAACAAAAGTTGGGATTCCTCTACATTGTTAGCCACAAAAGTACTAGAGGAAATGGGAGCATTCTTATCATGATATCTAGTATAGAAACTACTCCAAGACATGCAAGGAATATCAACATTAGCATGTAAGTCATTTGGTGTGCTAGAAGAGTTGAAGTCCAAAGATAGAACATTGCCATGAGATGGAGATGAATGATCATCAAAACTAAGCTCACTATCAACATTGCAATTTCCATCACCACTCACCATGTCATTACCTTGTGTCTTGCCACACATCGGTGAAGTGGAAGAAAGTTCATCACGGCCGGAAGTGGAAGGAATACACTCATCCTCAATAAACTTGGACACACCATATTTTTCTTGAAGCTTTGTCCATAACTCATGAGCATTCCAAAAAGGCATAATGGACATCACAACTACAATGCTGACAACATTGGATAAGACATTAATAGCTTGAGCATTGAGATAAGAGTTCTTCTCATCCTCTAAAGATAGATTTGTGGGATCCTTAGGAGGAGAAAAACCCATATCTACAATTCGCTCTATATTTGGGTCCATGACACGAAAATGATTAAGCATGTGAATTCTCCAAGTATCATAATTTGTGCCATCGAATATAAAAGTGTCATTGTGCACTAATCCCCTAGCCGACATCTTTGCTCTCAAGGCGGTGAAGCCTAAAATGAGAGACCTAGCTCTGATACCATTTGAAAGGACACGGATGTTGCCTAGAGGGGGCTGAATAGGCGATTAAACCTTTTACAAAAGGCTTGAACAAATGCGGAAATAAACTAGCCTTTAATTTGTCAAGCTTACAAAACCTAAATAGACTAGGCTCACCTATGTGCACCAACAACTTATGCTAAGCAAGACAAGTAGCAAGGTGATAGCAAGATATATAACTTCAAGCATGATGGCTATCACAAATGTAAAGTGCATAACTAGTGGAGCTCGGATAAGAGTTACCGAGGCACGAAGGAGACGAAGATGTATCCCGAAGTTCACTTCCAAGGAAGCACTTGAGATGTGGTAGCACAATGCTCACCAAATGCCACAAAGGCTCACCTCAAGATGCGGAGGCACGCTACGCACCGAACGCCATAAAGGCTCACCTTATTCTCCTCGTGCTCTCGCACAAAGCAAGATGCCATGATCCACTATGGGACACTTGAGGGCGGTCACCGAACCCGTACAAGCTAGGGGCAATCTCCACAACTTAATTGGAGGCTCCCAAGAATCGCCACAAAGGCACCACAAAGGTTGGGGAATCTCCACAACTTAATTGGAGGCCCCAAGTATATGCCACAAAGGCCACTAAGCCGTCTAGGGTTCCAAGAACCCAAGAGTAACAAGCTCACAACTTCCACTTACCCGAATCTCCGAGGAGAACTCAAACCGATGCACCAAATGCAATGGCAAGAGCACACAAAGTGCTCAAATCCTTCTTACTCAAATCCTACCAAAGCAACTAATACTATGGAGAGATATGAGAGGAAGAACAAAGGAAATCAACAAATGAACTCCAAGATCTAGATCCAAATAGTTCCCCTCACTTAGAGGAGAAATTGATTGGTGGAAATATAGATCTAGATCTCTTCTCTCTTTTCCCTCAAGAAGATGCAAGAATCATGGGAGGGAGAGGGAGAGAGAGCAAAGCTTCAAGGTCAACAATGGAGGAGAGAGAGAATAGGAAGCCACCCAACCCAAGGAGGAAGAAGGGGGCCTTTTATAGGTCCCCCACGAAAACTAGCCGTTGCTGGGCACTTACCCCGGAGTCTCCAGCCTTGGAGGCCAGAGTCTCCGGTGCCCCGGGGTCATTCGGGGGCCTCAGGACGGACGAATCAGGTGCCAGGCCGGAGTTGGTCCGGAGACTTTGCGTCTCGGTCCGGAGACTCCGGCCACCCAAAAACTGGCAGCAACACCAACACGAAAACGACCATAACTTGAGCATCCGGACTCCGTTTTTGATGATCTTGGGCTCGTTGGAATCACAACAACGAGCTTTACAAGTATATGCATAGAAACATCATAGTCCAACAAGGGAGGATAAAACCAAAAGATGAGAGGTTTGACCTCTCTTCAAAGACGAACCGGTAAAACCTCCAAACACCAAAAACTCAATAAGTGTTTCATGCAAAATCCGTTTTTGATGAGCTAGAGCTTGTCATGGAAATAACCACAAGCTCTAGAACCTCTTGGATAAAAGCCAAATAAGAACCAAGAAAGATGATGCCAAGAATGCAAAGGTTTGAGCTCTCTCCGAACGATACGACTAAGTTACTCACTCGAGAGCCCCTCTTGATAGTACGGCTACCAGTCCTATAACCCGGTCTCACAACTAACACTATGAGACCGGTAAGAAAGAAACCCTATCAAGAACATACCTTTTCCTTGCAGATTCCACTTGAGCTAGATTATGACCATCTTGTCTTCCTCAAGTTGGAACACCTTTCTTGATCTTGATTGCTTGGTGAAGTCTTGCGAATTGCTCCCCCATACACACTATGGGAAAGACTCTCTTTAAGCATATCTTCACATATCCATGATCACAATATATGTGGCTGTTGCCTGTCAAAACCCACCGGCGAGCAGCGACGAGCAACACGAAGAGCCGGGAGGCTCCCAGAACTGCTGGTGGGCCCTGGTCCCTCGGGCAACGGCCCGCAAAACTCCGGCACACGTCCTGGCTGATGCAAGGGCGTGCCACCTGACCTATACCTGATCAGGAAGGTGATGGATTGCTTCGATTAGTTTCCTGCATGGCAGACACGTAAACATTAAATACGAGCCTCGATCGGCTCTCAGGTTTCCCTGTGAATCGGCTCATGTAGCCGATTGTCCCATGGATCTGCATTGGATCTACGATAACATGGGGTTTTGCTTTATCAATACAAGTCAAATCGATCTACGACAGTTTAACGCTTTCACCACATAATTGGAACATCCCACATGTAATTGAGCCTGGTAGATACGAAAGATAACAGAAAACTAACCCTAGAGGAGGCCAAAAAACCAACGTAGAGTCAATTCCCGGAACAACTCCTCTCGAATTGGCAAACCATATCCTTACGTACTACTGGATCGTTCAACCCGTTTGTGAGGCCTAACCATACGGATATCAAACTAATCCTTGGAGAACAAGGAACAACTATGACAGATTGAATCAACTGAATAAAGATCAAGCAAGATGCTGCCCTTACACCCAAAATAGGTGCAAAGGCAGCGAGATCTCTAGGGGCAGCATGACTAAGCAAACATAACCGAAAGCACCGATGCTAGCCCAAACAGATCTATGATAACAGTATTACTCGCCATCAACAAGGCTTCAGTACGAGCAACACCAAATAACACATAAGCAGATGCTGCCTAGATCGCGAGATGCGATCTAGGCAGCACGACGCTTACCTGAAAGAAACCCTCGAAACAAGGGGTGGCGATGCGCCGAGATTGTGTTTGTTGTGAACGTGGTCGTCCTCTTTTCTCAATAACCCTAGGTACATATTTATAGTCCGGAGACTTTCTATCTTTGGAATAAACCTAACAACTCTATCTCTTGTTTAAACCGAAACGTACTCTATCATAATATACAGATACACGGGCAATTAGCCCAAATCCACGCGCAAGGCCGATCCAGCCTCCAAGCCCATCTTGATTACGGCCCATCTCCTCATTTGGCCAAAATGTGGAGATAACACATGCCCCCCTGGTTTTGGCAATAATAATTCCAAAACCACTCTGTTTTTTCTTCATCGGGTCACGCGTTGCAGAGCAGAACCGTCATATCGCCTCCTCATCATGATGCCTCGCCTTCTCAACTTCTCCGCAGTACACGATTTGACAACTCTGGCACCACATTCTCGAAAACCGCTATGGCATTAAACCATCTTCCACTATTCCCCTTATTTAAATCTATCCGAACCATTTGCATCCTCATTCTTCTCCAATAGCCAAAAAACCCTCTTCCTCCGCGATGGCCTCCTCTTCTTCCTCCAACACATCCGGCCTTTCCTTCCAATCCTCCGACTCCGTCAACCGGGAGCCGACGCCGGAGCACCCGCCAATGGCGGCGTACGAAGCTCTCGCCCCACAATGGTGGGACGAGAGAGACTGGGACTTCGCCGCCCAGTCAGAGGACGACGAGTCCCTGACCGACGGCGTGGAGGACTTCCAACTCCTCGTCGACGGGGAACTGGAGGCGGAGAGCGCCGACGACGCCGTGTCCTGGGGCGAGGACATCGGCTCTTCCGATGAGGAGGAAGAAGCAGAGGAGGACACCTCCTCCGACGAATACCCACCGATGAAGCGCTTCCGCGCCGGGTCCAGCGAAGACACCGACGACGACGACGAGGACGAGGAGGCCCCCGCTGACAACTTCAGCAGCAGCGGTGAGGACTACGCCGACAGCAGCGCCGATGACAGCGAAGACGGCGGCGACAATGGCAACGGCGACGACGACGACGCCGCCTTCTAGATTAGGAACTAATAGTAGTACTAGTAGTAGATCTCCATTTTGTAAGCAATCGGCTTCATTGTAAACAACCGTCTTTGGAATCAACAAGGCTTGCTTTTCCCAATTTGATTTTGCCGATAGTCAAATAGGTCAACGTTCCAAAAACCGATAGTAACGAATCGGCTTTCACCATACCACGCTTGACATGATCAACCAAGTCAAAGCCCAAAGAGCCGATGGCAACACATCGGCTTTCCCCACAAACGTTGGCAAGGTCAAACTCGGTCGCTTATTTAGACAAGTCTGAGCGGTCACTTCCCAATTTCAACGGTAACCTGCAACCATTTTCAAAAAGGCTAACTCAGATCTCCAATTGCCTCATTGAACAAATCGGGCTCACCGCGACACGAACCCTAGATTCCCCACCGCATAGCTCCATCTCCGCCGGCAAATTAGATGGCGGAATCGTCCAGCGCCAACACAGCGGTCTCCGGTCTGAAGGTAATCCTTAACTGTTCCTCGCAATCCGAGCACGGTGCTAGAATTAATAGCAGACACCTGAATTAATGCTTTATCCCATCATTGAAATTTTAGGTTTCAGACATTCTGCTGCCGCATCCTTCTCTCCCAAATTCTCTCTGCCTTGGCCCCCATACAGAATCTAGTCCTGCCCATCAATCCCAATGGGAAACCACGGGAATAGCCGATGCCTTGTCTTTGTCATTGTCTCCCCTTGAGAAACATGAAAATCTTCTAAAAACCATCGGCTATTTCTGGTCTGATGCTCTGAACTGCTTCATGTTCGGTCATGGCCCCATAATACCAACTCTGTTAGACGTGGTGATGATTACTGGTCTGGACGTCACATCACCCAGCCCCTCTGCTTTTATGCTGCCAAAAGTCCCTTTCAAGCTTTCTTCCAAAACAGACTGCACGAAACTTGGCATCGGCAAACTGTTCCTTGGAGAAGTCTATCGATATCTCCAGTTGATGTCTGTCAAACTATCCTCCCACATAGCAGTCAAAACAGGAGGTCCTTGGTGGTTTATTCAACTATGGGCTCAGCTGTATTTTCAAAACCATATCCCAAACTTCCCCCTTTTGGCAAGTTGCACCTTTCCAGATGCCAAAGGGAAGCAGATCCGATGCACCAGCTACGGCCAAGCTCTGTATAGCCTGCCAGGTAGTAAACTGATCCCTCATGAAGCATCCAAGTGGTTCAGCATTTTCTTCCAAGGCCTGGACAATCCTATCTTCTTTCCTTACACGGAGGAATCGGAAAATTTTGAAAATCCAATCTCCTTCAGGCTGGACAACTTCGCCGATGACACTAGCACTCGGCAACTATTCTCCACCGTGATCCGTCCCTGCTTCCTCCCAGTTGGCATGAGCACATCCAACAGAATAATCAAGCCTGGATACGAGTTTTACCAGCCAGTCGTAGCAGCTCGGCAATTTGGCCTTGGGCAAGTACCTCCTCATTTCTTTCTCCACCACCTCATAGAGAGCAGAGCTGACCTGCCCGATTCTCTCACCAGTCAGAGGTGTTATTCTTTCTTCGATGCTCTGACCATCCCAATTCCTAACAACCTCACCTTCGCTTCATCAACCGATGGTTTTGAGAACTGGTGGTCAATGTGGAAGACTCATGCCTTCAGGAGAGCTCTGGGACCATTGCTGGAATAGCTCGATGCTGAATATGACATCCCCGTAGAACAGGTACTGCTACTTATAAATTTTCTTGATGCAGCTCACGACGATTCTTTTAATATCCTGCTCTATCTCCTTGCAGCAACAAGATGGTCCAGAACCTACCAACGAGGATGGCTCCCCCTTCGAATTCCTCCCACCAGCTCCTGTGGTCCTTTTCTACAAAAACTCGCCACCTTTGAAACAGGTCGTGATGCAGAACCAACCGATATCACCAAAATCGGCTTCCAAGAGCCAAGCAACTTCTGGGACAGCTGCCTCCCGAGTCCCAACTAAAACAAGAACGGCGGTGAGGAAGATAGTGGCCAAGAAAACTTTGAGGCGCCGGAGCCCTTCTCCGGAAAGCTCGCACGTACGCTGATTCATGCCTTGGTTGATCTCATTTATCTTTGTAAACATGCTCGTGCTTACCAACTCTCCCTTTCTTACAGGTCTCCATCGAAGACACCTCCAGCGAGGAAACACAATCCAATCGAGGAGATTCGAGCTCAGCAGACTCTGAGAGAACCACCACACCGAGCCAGCCAGATGTGCCACCATCGGCTTCCAGGAAAAGGCCTGTTCCTGAACCTGTTGCCCCCCGAGCAGCAGTCGAGGCGGGGCAAGCTGTGAGCCCCAAGAGGGCTCGCAAGGGACTGCAAACTTCTTCTTCGAGCCAGGAGGCTTCGAAAGTAATTATCCTCCATACTCTTACCACTCCTTTTTTATGCCGATTCATTGCTATTCACATCGGCTAAGCACCTTTCATGCAGACGAAGGACACTCCTAGTGGGAAAGTCGGGGAAGTGCCGATGTCTTCCGCAAGCCTAGATCTAGTAATCCCTGAAGGTGTAGATGAAACGGTTGCCAATCTGGCCAAGCCCTCAGCAACAACACACGAGCCGATTGTTTCGCCGTCGGCTTTCCCCCTGATCTCAGGAGAGGTATGTTCGCTTCTTTCGACTCATCCTTCCCTGTTTGACGCATACTGACGCCACTTCTGCCTGCCAGGGTTATGATATCTCAGGCTTGCTGACATTCGACCCTGAATCCATCGAACCAGCTCCCTCTGCCGCCAACGATGAACCACGAGCAAGCGCTGTTCTACCTCAATTCCAGCGTCTCAAAGCCTTACTGTCCTCCCCAATCGAGAGGTTGGTCGAGGGTTCTGAAGAGGTGAAGAGTGTTCTTGACGAAATCAAGGACCAACTCCCGGTAGCATTGCAGGTGAAGCTTTGGCCAGTTGTGACTCTGTCTTTCTACGGGTCAAGGGTGAAGTTAGATCGTGAGAGGATCAATCTACGCCACGCCCAACTCCCACTGAAGGCCGATATTGCAGCCAAATGTCAGCGGCTTAATGAGAAAAAGGCGTCTCTGGATGCCAAAACTGACACCTCTGTCAGCACCACCGAGCTTGCATCCTTAAAAAAGGAATTGGAAGATCTCGAAGAGAAGGTCCGGGCAACTAAAAAGCTCATTCATGACAAGGAAGCATTCATCGCCCGCTCCCAAGACGAAGCAGAAGGCCTCAAAGCTCAACTGAAGACTGATCTGGCAGAAATGCGTGCCCTGAGCAAGCAGCTAGTGACGGGCAAGGACGATGATGACGTAGCCGAGATCGCCGAGGTAGATCATGTCCGTGCTGATGCCCTCCGTGCCTTCGAGGCATTCCTTCAGTAGCTTATTCATGTAACCTGACACCTGCTCGTAACAGTCTGAACCTCGAGAGTCGATGGCTGTGCATTGTTTTTTTTTTTTTGGCCGATTTCATGTATCGGCCCCCATATTTCACTGTCCATGGCCGATTTCATGTATCGGCCCCCATATTTCACTGTCCATCATCCCACATGCTTGGGAAATATTTCTTGAGATGCTGACCGTTGACAGCCACTGGGAATTTTGACCCCCATATTTCACTGTTCATCATCTTTTTTTACTGGCCGATTTCATGTATCGGCCCCCATATTTCACTGTCCATCATCCCACATGCTTGGGAAATATTTCTTGAGATGCTGACCGTTGACAGCCACTGGGAATTTCACACCGTCCAGCTCCTCAAGCATGTACGCGTTGCCCCTTAAAACTTGGTCGACCCTGTATGGCCCGTGCCAATTTGGAGACCATTTACCGTATGCTGCATCCTTAGTTCCCAATGGCAATACAGCTTCCCATACCAGATCACCAACGTGGAACTCCTTTGGTCTCACCTTCTTATTATATGCACGAGCTACCTTGGCTTTGTTCTCTTTAATTTTCTCAAGCGACCACAGCCTAAGTTCAGTTAAATCCTCAACACTGTCACTCATCAGGGCTGCATATTCTTCAGTTGTTAGATCGTTCTGAAAAGTGACACGTCTCGATCCAGCCGTAATCTCCCATGGCAATACGGCTTCTTGTCCATAGACTAGATGGTATGGCGAGGTTTTTATCGCTCCATGACATGACATGCGATAAGCCCACAAAGCTTCTGACAAAACCTCGTGCCAACGCCTAGGGTGCTCGTCGATTTTTCTCTTGATCAGCTTGATAAGGCTCTGATTGGACGCTTCAGCTTGCCCATTTGCTTGAGCATAATATGGAGATGATCGGATCAGCTTAATTCCCGTGTCCTCGCAGAACTCTCTAAACTCGTGAGAAATGAAGACCGAACCTCCATCGGTCGTGATAGTTTGGGGAATCCCGAATCTATGAATGACATGTTCTTTCACGAAATTGATAACATCCTTCGAGTTTACTGACTTCATAGGGACGGCTTCCACCCATTTAGTGAAATAATCCGTAATGGCCAAAATCCACATGTGGCCTTTGCTTGATGGAGGATTGATCTTGCCAATCATATCCATGCCCCAACCTCGGAATGGCCAAGGCTTAATGATGGGGTTCATCGCTGATGCAGGTACCATCTGAATCTTCCCGAATTTCTGACATGCTTGACACCCTTTATAGTACTTAAAACAGTCCTCAAGCATGGTGGGCCAATAAAACCCTGATCGCCTGATCAACCATTTCATCTTGTGAGCCGATTGGTGAGTTCCACAGGCGCCTTCGTGTACCTCGTGTAGGAGCCGATTCGCCTCGGTTGGCCCTAGACATTTGAGCAATAGCCCTTCCAGAGTCCTGTAGAACATGTCATCCCCAATAAGCACATACTTCATGGCCTTGTACCTTATCCGTTTAGGTGCCCCCCGAGCCGAATCTTTCAAGTAATTGAAGATATCGGCTCTCCAGTCGTCCGCCTCCAGGAACTGTACCTGAACATCAGTTCCATCTGCTATGTCCTTGTAGCCTGAAGCCATCTGTGCAAGATCATTCGCCTCGGTATTCTGCGACCGCGGGATCCAGTTAAAGTTTAGATACCTGAACTGTGCCATCAGCTCACGGCATTGCAACCATAATGGGAAGAGTGACTCGCTCTCACACTTGTATTCGTCCGTGAGTTGGGAAATCACCAATTTGGAGTCTCCAAAAAGTTCCACTGCTTCTGCTCCGGCTTCAATGAGCAACTCCATTCCCTTGCGTATTGCCTCATACTCAGCGACATTGTTGGTGCAAGGGGTAGATAGCCTGATGGAGAAGGAATATGTTGCCCCCCGGGGCGACACGAGTAGAATGCCGATGCCGCAACCATCATCACAAGCCGATCCATCGAAAAACATAGCCCATGCACGTACATACAGTGCTGCTATATCAGTGTTGATTCGTTCAGCAATAAGATCGGCCAACGCTTGTCCCTTAACCGCTTTGGCGGGTTGATACCGGATATCAAATTCCGATAATGCAAACATCCATTTGCCGAGTCGGCCTTTCAACACAGGAGCCGACAGCATATGTTTTATGACATCTGATTTGCATATGATGATAATCTCTGCTGACAGCAAGATGTGCCGCAGCTTGGTGCAGGTGAAAAATAGGCAGAGGCATAACTTCTCGATCTCAGGATATCTCGTCTCTGCATCCAGCATCCTTCTGCTGATGTAAAACACAACTCGCTCCAGACCATCATAAACTTGCACCACCACCGAGGCGATGGACGTGTCAGCCACCGACAAGTAAATGTAGAACGGCCTATCCTGCTGTGGTGGAACCAACACTGGCGGCTTCGTTAGATATTCTTTGATCTCGTCGAAGGCTCGTTGTTGTTCTGTCCCCCAGCGGAACTCCTCATCAGATTTAATTTTCACCAGTCCCATGAACGGCTCTATTCTTCCTGACAGATTGGAGATGAACCTTCTGACGAAGTTGATTTTGCCGATGAGACACTGCAGTTCTTTCTTCGTGGTAGGTGGCTTCATTGTTCGCACTGCCTCCTGACTTTTCAGGCCGATCTCAATTCCGCGTTCATGGACCAAGAAACCCAAGAACTGACCGGCTGTCACACCGAAGGCACACTTCTTTGGATTCATCCGTAGCCCGAATTTTCTGGTTCGGTCCAGGACGCGTCGCAGATCGTCCAAGTGTCCTTGTACTGAAGCAGACTTGACTACCACGTCATCGATATAAATCTCCACCAGCTTGCTGATCAGATCATGGAAAATGTAATTCATGGCTCTTTGGTATGTGGCGCCGGCATTCTTCAGTCCAAATGTCATGACTACATATTCGAACAACCCCACCGAACCTGGGACTCTAAACGCAGTCTTGTGTATATCTTCTGGAGCCATAAAAATTTGATTGTAACCGGCATTGCCATCCATAAAGCTCAAGACCTTATGACCAGCAGCTGCGTTGATCAATGTCTCTGCTACCGGCATCGGATACTCATCCTTTGGAGTGGCTCTATTGAGATCCCGAAAATCTATGGCAACACGCCATCGGCCATCCTTTTTCTCTACAGGTACGATACTAGAAATCCACTCAGCATACCTGCATGGCCTGATGAACCCAGCTTTCAACATTTTCTCGATCTCTTTCTTGACTTCCTCTAAAATTTCGGCCTTCATCTGTCGTGCTCGCTGCTGGAATGGCCGAAACCCTTTTTTAAGCGGGAGCCGATGCTCAATGATGCTCCTGTCTAACCCGGGCATCTCCGTATAGTCCCAGGCAAAGCAATCTGGATATTCTTTCAACAAAGCTATCATCGGACCCCGCAGATTCGGATCTAACTTTTTGCTGATAAATGTCGGTCGTGGCTTATCCCCAGGACCGATGTCAATCTCCTCTAGCTCATCAGCGGATGTAAACCCATACCCCAGCTTTCCGTCACCTGCTAAATCGATGCTGAACACAGGCCAAAAGTTTGGTGAGGATAACAAAGATAATTTGGGCCGATTGCCGGAATCGGCCCCCTTTTTGATTGCATTACTCAAGGAAGGTTTACAACCTATTTGTGCTCTACAATGGTAGGGAATCTCCCTACTACGACTACATGACATGCTTGTTGTAAGATCACTGCTTTTTATTTTTTGTGGCCGATCGCAGGGATCGGCCTTACCACGCACAATCGTGGGCTTTGCTACTCTGTCAGGCCAGTGGATAAGACCAGCCTCACCCCGTTTTTTGTAGCTTCAATGCGCTCACAGCCGTCTAGACTGACTCCAGAGATCGGCTCTTGGTTTTCTGCATCCCAAATGTTCATGCCAGCTATTGAGATCTCGATCGAATCATCTGCATGAATGACCTCCACTTCATCTCCATCCCACTGTATCAGGCATTGGTGCATCGTGGATGGAATGCAGCAGTTAGCGTGAATCCAATCCCTTCCCAGCAAGACAGCGTAGGTGCTTTTGCTGTCAACAATGAAGAACGACGTAGGGATGGTTTTTCTACCCACGGTCAGATCCACGTTCAGAACGAAACGCCGCAGCATGGCGTATGGCATTATATTGACTGCCGCTCCGGTGTCAACCAACATCTTGCGGACAGGCTGCCCATTGATATAACCTCTCAGGTACAGGGCTTTCAGATGTTTGTAGCCCTTCTCCCGTGGCTTTTCAAAGATAACCGGCCGTGGGCCGCAGTCAAACTGTGCCACTGGTAGTTCTTCGGTTCTTGGAGCGCAAAACTCTGAAGGAAGTATGAACACCATGTTTGTGCCAGCCGATGTCTTCGCATCGGCTTTTACTGGTTTGGGGCGCCACTCTTTCTTTTTTGGACGGGCCTCCGTCTCCAAGGTTTGCTGAATTTTCACGGCCAGATCAGGCCGAGCTTTCCTTAAAGTGTGGAGGTACTGCGCTTCGGCTTCCTCCAAGCTACGTAGCCGCTGAACTCTATGCTTTTGGGTGTGTCTGAGTCCATCGGGACACCACCTTGGCCGGTGATATCTATCTTCTTCTTCATCCTCTGACTCCTCGAGATCTTTTGCTCGAGATGACTCCTCTTGTCTGTTCTGAGGCCGGAGAGGCCCTAGACGCTTGAACACTGAAACTGGACCTGTGTCATCCTCCTGCTGTCCACATTCCGGGCAGTTGTCGACTGTAGGCAATCGGCTCATTCCCGCATCCCAACAGTATTTGAAGAAAGGACAACCCCAATGTTTATCCACGCCTTCCTTTTCCTTTGACCTTCCCCTAGTGCGGTGCTCATATCCTTCATCATCTCTATCATGCCGACGGTATCTCCCAACGTATGCGTCGGTGCGACGATCTCTTTCGTCATCTCTGTCGTACTGCCGACGTCGGTCATACTGACACTCATACTTGTTAAGGAGATGCGTGGAGTGTGGCTTCTGATATCGCACGCTTCTCACTTGTTCCTCGGTTATATACCGCCTATCATCATAACGGGGCCGGTCACGTGGACCGGCCTCTTCCTTTTCTTTGCTCCGGGAGTGGCCGCTTTCCTCCTTATACTTGCCATGGTGGTACACAGGCCCTGCCATGTTAATATCGAACGAGAAATCTAGCTGACGCCTCGTGGAGTGGCTGTGCTCTACCATGTTGATGCCAGGAAACGGGTTTGTGTCCACTTTCATGGCGAACTGCCCAAGGATCAGACGGCCCTGTTCTATCGCCGTTTGGATCTGGCGACGTAGCTCTTTGCAATCATTGGTGGTGTGGGTGAATGAGTGATGCCACTTGCAGTATGATCTCCCGTTCATCTCTTGCGCCGTAGGGATTTTATGGCCTTCGGGTAACTTCAGCTGCTTTTCCTTCAGCAGTAAATCGAATATCTGCTCAGCTTTGCTTACATCGAAGTCGAACCCTTTTGCAGGCCCTTGCTGTTTCACCCATTTGCAGGACACAGGATCTGCTCCCCGAGCCCATTCAGCCACGGCTATCTCTTGGTCTTCTACAAGATCCTCTTCTTCTGTATCGACCAGGCCTATCGGACGTTTGAACTTGTCTTGGTACAACTCAGGGTGGCACTGCTCATACATTGTCAGTTTCTGGACCATGTGCGCCAGTGAATTGTATTCTACTTGGAAAGCCAGATCCTTGACCGGTGCTGAGAGACCCAACACGGCCAGCTCGACTGCTTCTTTCTCAGTTAAACGAGCCGAATAACATCGGTTCTTGACAGTCCTGAAACGCTGAATATACTCGGCTACCGTTTCTCCCCGCTTCTGCCGCACCTGCGCCAGATCGGCAATGCCAGCCTCGGTAGCTTCCGAATGATACTGAATATGGAACTGTTCTTCCAGCTGCTTCCAGGTCCGGATCGAATCTGGTGGCAACGAGGTGTACCACCCAAAAGCTGGTCCTGTCAGAGATTGCGCAAAGAACCTTACGCGTAACTGATCCGATGCTGAAATCATGCCTAACTGTGCCAAATATCGGCTCACGTGCTCGATCGAGCTAGACCCTTCTGAACCATTAAATTTTGAGAACTCAGGGAGCCGATACTTGGGCGGAAGCGGAATCAGATCATACTCGTTGGGGTACGGCTTGGAATAGCCGATTGTTCTCCTCTTCGGCGCGAAGCCGAACTAGTCTCTCAAGATGGTACTGATTTGCTCCACCGTTTGAGCTGCAGGGGCTAAATTCTCATGACTCGTTCCGGTGGCATACTTAGCTAGCCACGCCTGTTTATCAGCGTCTATCCCGGACATCCCTGCTCCCGAAATCCCTACTCCAGAAACACCTGCCCCAGAAATCCCTGCGGTTGCAATCTGGTTCGTGCGCGTCAGGCTGTTGCAGTCCGGCACGTATGTGCACACATATCCATGTGGGATTTCTTTAGGTGGTTCAAACAGGAATTGGTAATCGCCAGGATCACCTCCAATCTTGTAGACGACGTACGCCGGTGACCCCGGTGGCTCCGGAGCTGCAAGCGTGAATGGTAGCTGTGGCCTGGTCTGGAGCGGTCTTTCTCCCTGGTGAGTCCCTAGGGTAGGCCCCGACGGAGAGAGAGAATAGGAAGCCACCCAACCCAAGGAGGAAGAAGGGGGCCTTTTATAGGTCCCCCACGAAAACTAGCCGTTGCTGGGCACTTACCCCGGAGTCTCCAGCCTTGGAGGCCAGAGTCTCCGGTGCCCCGGGGTCATTCGGGGGCCTCAGGACGGACGAATCAGGTGCCAGGCCGGAGTTGGTCCGGAGACTTTGCGTCTCGGTCCGGAGACTCCGGCCACCCAAAAACTGGCAGCAACACCAACACGAAAACGACCATAACTTGAGCATCCGGACTCCGTTTTTGATGATCTTGGGCTCGTTGGAATCACAACAACGAGCTTTACAAGTATATGCATAGAAACATCATAGTCCAACAAGGGAGGATAAAACCAAAAGATGAGAGGTTTGACCTCTCTTCAAAGACGAACCGGTAAAACCTCCAAACACCAAAAACTCAATAAGTGTTTCATGCAAAATCCGTTTTTGATGAGCTAGAGCTTGTCATGGAAATAACCACAAGCTCTAGAACCTCTTGGATAAAAGCCAAATAAGAACCAAGAAAGATGATGCCAAGAATGCAAAGGTTTGAGCTCTCTCCGAACGATACGACTAAGTTACTCACTCGAGAGCCCCTCTTGATAGTACGGCTACCAGTCCTATAACCCGGTCTCACAACTAACACTATGAGACCGGTAAGAAAGAAACCCTATCAAGAACATACCTTTTCCTTGCAGATTCCACTTGAGCTAGATTATGACCATCTTGTCTTCCTCAAGTTGGAACACCTTTCTTGATCTTGATTGCTTGGTGAAGTCTTGCGAATTGCTCCCCCATACACACTATGGGAAAGACTCTCTTTAAGCATATCTTCACATATCCATGATCACAATATATGTGGCTGTTGCCTGTCAAAACCCACCGGCGAGCAGCGACGAGCAACACGAAGAGCCGGGAGGCTCCCAGAACTGCTGGTGGGCCCTGGTCCCTCGGGCAACGGCCCGCAAAACTCCGGCACACGTCCTGGCTGATGCAAGGGCGTGCCACCTGACCTATACCTGATCAGGAAGGTGATGGATTGCTTCGATTAGTTTCCTGCATGGCAGACACGTAAACATTAAATACGAGCCTCGATCGGCTCTCAGGTTTCCCTGTGAATCGGCTCATGTAGCCGATTGTCCCATGGATCTGCATTGGATCTACGATAACATGGGGTTTTGCTTTATCAATACAAGTCAAATCGATCTACGATAGTTTAACGCTTTCACCACATAATTGGAACATCCCACACGTAATTGAGCCTGGTAGATACGAAAGATAACAGAAAACTAACCCTAGAGGAGGCCAAAAAACCAACGTAGAGTCAATTCCCGGAACAACTCCTCTCGAATTGGCAAACCATATCCTTACGTACTACTGGATCGTTCAACCCGTTTGTGAGGCCTAACCATGCGGATATCAAACTAATCCTTGGAGAACAAGGAACAACTATGACAGATTGAATCAACTGAATAAAGATCAAGCAAGATGCTGCCCTTACACCCAAAATAGGTGCAAAGGCAGCGAGATCTCTAGGGGCAGCATGACTAAGCAAACATAACCGAAAGCACCGATGCTAGCCCAAACAGATCTATGATAACAGTATTACTCGCCATCAACAAGGCTTCAGTACGAGCAACACCAAATAACACATAAGCAGATGCTGCCTAGATCGCGAGATGCGATCTAGGCAGCACGACGCTTACCTGAAAGAAACCCTCGAAACAAGGGGTGGCGATGCGCCGAGATTGTGTTTGTTGTGAACGTGGTCGTCCTCTTTTCTCAATAACCCTAGGTACATATTTATAGTCCGGAGACTTTCTATCTTTGGAATAAACCTAACAACTCTATCTCTTGTTTAAACCGAAACGTACTCTATCATAATATACAGATACACGGGCAATTAGCCCAAATCCACGCGCAAGGCCGATCCAGCCTCCAAGCCCATCTTGATTACGGCCCATCTCCTCATTTGGCCAAAATGTGGCGATAACAGTGGCAAGCTTCAAGCATATGATCTCTTCTAGATTCCATCTTGAACTTGCGCTTCGGCTTGATCAATTCTTGAATCAACTCTTCTTTATCCACAATGATGGTGACTTGAAGATTCACATGAGATCTCACTCAATCTTATTCTTCAAGACACACTTGATATAGGCTCAACTCTCTTATGACCGACTTTAGATCACTCCTTGAATAACACCTTGGTCATTACAAAACCTTCTTTATTTCCATCTTCATACAACCTTGAAACCAACAAATGGTTCAAGCATTGTCTATGGACAAGTCCTACAAATATAACTCAATGCAACCATTAGTCCATAGGGATTGTCATTAATTACTAAAACCACACATGGGGGTACCATGCTCTTTCAAAGAGGATCACTATGAGATTTACTTTGGGCATTACAACAAGATACATAGACCGCCATCCAACTACATCTATGACTAATAATCCACTTGTGGCGAATCAATCTGAGAATTCCACAAGTATTAAGTTGCGAACAACAGATAACTGCATTAAGCAAAGTGTGTAATGTAAACAAAGCATATGCCCTCAAGCATATGAATGTTGTTTTCCCCCTTGTAGCAACAGCACATTTACAACCTTAGAGGTTTCTGTCACTCCCGCAGATTAAATAGAGGCATGAACCCACTATCGAGCATAAGTACCCCCTCTTGGAGTCACTAGCAACTACTCGGCCAAGATAGCTACTTACAACGGAGAGCATGCAAGATCATAAACAACATAGAGATAACTTAAGATAAAATTCAGTACATCAATTCAATCATAACACCAATATTCATTGGATCCCAACAAACACAACATGTAGAATTACATAACGGTGATCTTGATCATGTAAGGCAGCTCACGAGATCTTAACATGAAGCACATGGTGGAGAAGACAACCATCTTGCTACTGCTATGGATCCATAGTCCAAGGTAGACTACTCACTCATCGCGCCGGAGGCAAGCATGGCGATGAAGAAGACCTCCGGTGGTGATTTCCCTCTTCGGCAGGGTGCCGGGAAGAGTGCTGCTTGCGGTACGGTTGATGTGAATCACCGTCCAGTTGGGAACCCCAAGAGGAAGGTATGATGAATATAGTAGCAAGGTTTTCCCTCAGTAAGAAACTAAGGTTTATCGATCCGAAGGGGAAGAAGCCAAACGACTGAAGGTGATGCTTTATAGCCTAGTGACACTCCAACAAGGGCGCCGTTAATGATATAACGAGTTAGCGCGTCTTCAACTAGTAGCAACGTGGAACCTGCACGCAACACAACCAAATACTTTGCTCCCAACTTACGATGAGGTTGTCAATCTCACCGGTTTGCTTGAACCAAAGGAATGAGCGTATCGAGTGGAAAATAGTAATAGTATGCGAGTAAAGTAAACAGTGCGAGTAAAGTAAACAGGTGATAGCAATATAATGGAAATAGGACCGGAGTCCACAGTTCACTAGTGGTGTCTCTCCATAAGATAAAATAATACATGCTGGGTAAACAAATTACAGTTGGGCAATTGATAGAATAAAGACAACGTGCATGTCGAGAGGATCACTATGAGACTTACTCTGGGCATTACAACAAGATACATAGACCGCCATCCAACTGCATCTATGACTAATAATCCACTTGTGGGGAATCAATCCGAGAACTCCACAAGTATTAAGTTGCGAACAACAGATAATTGCATTAAGCAAAGTGTGTAATGTAAACAAAGCATATGCCCTCGAGCATATAAATGTTGTTTTCCCCCTAGTAGCAATAGCACATCTACAACCTTAGAGGTTTCTGTCACTCCCCCAGATTAAATAGAGGCATGAACCCACTATCGAGCATAAATACCCCCTCTTGGAGTCACTAGCAACTACTCGGCCAAGATAGCTACTAACAACGGAGAGCATGCAAGATCATAAACAACATAGAGATAACATAAGATAAAATTCAGTACATCAACCCAATCATAACACCAATATTCATCGGATCCCAACAAACACAACATGTAGAATTACATAAAGGTAGTCTCGATCATGTAAAGTAGCTCACGAGATCTAAACATGAAGCACATGGTGGAGAAGACAACCATCTAGCTACTGCTATGGACCCATAGTCCAAGGTAGACTACTCACTCATCGCGCTCGAGACAAGCATGGCGATGAAGAAGACCTCCGATGGCAATTCCCCTCTCCGGCAGGTTGCCGGGAAGCGCTTCTGGACCTTCCCAATCTCGGGTCGATGACGGCGACGGATCGTGATGTGTTTCTGGAAAAGTGATAGGGTATTTATGTTTTTCCCGTTTGGGGGTCCTTATAGGCGAAGGGGCAGCGTCAGAGGTGGACCAGGGGGCCCACACCACTAGGGGGCGTGGGCCCGCCCTAGGCCTCGCCGCCCTATCGTGTGGCTGCCCTCTGGATCGGCTCCGTCTCCTCTTCAGTCTTCTGGAAGCTCTGTGAAATATCTGGACGACTGGCTTTGGTTTCGTCCAATTCCGAAAATATTTCCTGTGTAGCATTTCTAAAACACAAAAACTATAGAAAACAGGGAACTGGCACTGTGGCATCTCGTTAATAGGTTAGTTCCGGAAAATGCATAAAAATGCCACGAAGTGTAACGAAACACTAAACAAATGGTGTAAAAACAAGCATGGAGCATCAAAAATTATGGATACATTTGAGAAGTATCAGCATCCCCAAGCTTAACTCATGCTCGTCCTCGAGTAGGTAAGTGATAACAAAAGAAATAATTTTTGAGGTGACATGCACCTACACAATCTTGACCATATATGTAAGCATTGTGCGCTGGGATCAAAAGAACTTAAAACATGGGCATGAAAGATATAATCTTGATAGAAGAAGCTTAGCAACCATGCTATAATATGAAAATGAACACAAACAAAAGATCATGAAAATGAAACAATGAAAGTCAAACATGTGTCCAAATCATAAGGAAAAACATACAAATGGTTTTCAGCTTGTCCTTAATGAGAGAGCAAAACATAAATGCATAGGACACCTTCAAGTTTAAGAAGGCAACTAGATACAAGTAATTTAAGAACAACTGAAACCAACAATATGTATCAATCAATAAAAACTTTGGGACAATGCACATTATACTCAGAATGACAACTATGCTCTCTTAATGGTGCATAAAGATAGAAGGTGGAGACTCAACATAAAAGTTAAAGAAAGGCCCTTCGCGGAGGGAAGCAGTGATTAAACATGTGCTAGAGCTTTTCATTTGTGAAACAGAGATAAAACTTGGGTTTTGAGAGGTGGTTGCTTTTGCCAACGACTGGCAATGGGGTTCTTACTATCTTCCATAATAAACAAGTGAGAGCAGTTCCGAGTTCTTTGAAAATTTTGCACATTGGTGCTCTTTTATAAAGCTTTGGCACTCCTCCCCACCTTTTTTCCTTTCTCAAACCATGGCAAACCGATTCCATCGGGTGCCCACCAACATTCACATAACATGGAGGAGTGCCTTTTTTCTCTTTTTTAGAATTAGATTGCAATGGTCTGACCAGCTCTCATGCAAAATTAATGACGAGCAGATGAAGCTGCCTAGTCGAGGGGTACTTAATTTAATATGGAAGATAGCAATTCTGACCACTACGTCCCCATGAGCTAAAAACAGTGGCACAAAATGAGAAGTAGTTGAAAGTTTTTGAAAGGTAGCACATGAAAATTTACTTGGAATGGCTTACAAATACCATGCATAGGAGTTTATAGTGGACACAATGGCAAACTTGGTTTTTAGGAGTTGGATGCACGAGTAGAGCTCATACTCAGTACAAAATGAGGGCTAGCAAAAGACTGGGAGCGACCAACTAAGAGAGCAATAATGGCCATAATCATGCAAAGCGACAAAGCGACATTAAAAGAAGCATAAGATGGCATCAAAAGTCAAAAACTAAATGATCATAGAGGCAATGGCGACTTTGTATGAGTCTAACATGTGTGAGCATGCGCCAAGTCAACCCAAATAAAGCATCAAGGAGAAAACCAAAATAATGCTTCCAAATAATTAAAACAACGCATGATTTTTTTCAAAGGCTCATTAAGCAATCTCAGTTATTTGAGACAAGTCATCCTACAGCAAAACCACTAAGCATGCTATCAAAAAGACATCAAGCACGACATGCAAAAGCCTAGGCCGTAGTCTACACAAGCTCCTTCTTGTACCACTTTTTTGCATAAAGCTTTTTCTCTTTTCCAACACCATTCGGACTTTTTATAAACAACTCTTTTGATGAAAACCAATATGGACCAGAGGCAAAAATACACCTTGATGCAAAGATATAACAAGATCTGAACACAAATCAAGGCGAAAATCGAAAGCTAAACGCAGTTCTAGAAAAAGAGAACACTCGTGAAAACGAATAGAGTGAAAAACGGAGTGTTCTTGGCAAATGAAAAGCAAGGCAACTTCTCCAAAAGAAATTTGTTGGGGTCCAACCATTTATTGCAGCAAACAAAACTAAACAAAACTGAAAATTAAAAACAACTGACGCTCCAAGAAAAATGCATAATGCATGAAGCAATAAAAATATAGTGCGTTGAAAGGTGACCTGATTTTTGCCGATGGAGAAGGGGTGCCTCGGGGGCATCCCCAAGCTTTGATGCTTGTACTTCTTGGATATTTCTTGGGGTGACATCGACATCTCCAAGCTTGAGCTTTTGTCCATTCTTCAACTCATCTCATCATTCTCCAATCCCTACACTTGAAAACTTCCTTCATACAAAACTAAACACAAATCTATTAGCAACTAATTACGTTAGTGTAAGCATAACATAGAATCAACCCCTTTTGCTTCAGGTTTCAACTCAAAACCACCACATATAAAGTATATACTACTGTAGCAACTTTCCCAAAAGTTTCGTGATCAAAAGAACTAAAAAAGAAAGCGATAAAGCGGCAAACACAAATATTGGCAGAAATCTGTCAAAACAGAACGGCTGACAAAGGTCGAATTTTAAGAGGGTTTTCTGTTGCTCAAATCAAAAAGTGATCAACTAATGAAAGTTTGGATATAACCTGGGGCATATGCACAAGAAATCACAGGTCCAAAAGATATACAGAGAATTTTCACGAATTTTTACGGTGCAGCACCGAAAACTGTTTCAGGACAGCAATATCCCCAAATCTTACCTCACTCAAATTAGACACTTCTCTTGGCACAAAAACGAAATAAAAAAAGATAAGGAGAGGTCATTAAAGTAGTAATAACTTCCAAGTCTAAAATAAAAGAAAAATAACTGAATGTAAAAACATTGGGTTATCTCCCAAGAGTGCTTTTCTTTAACGCCTTTGAACTAGGCGCAGAAAGTGCGAATCAAGTAATATCAAGTGATGAAGCATCAAGCTCATAATTTGCTCTAAGAATAGAGTCAAAAATTAATTTCTTTCTCTTCCTAGGGAAGTGTTCCATACCTTTCTTGAGTGGGAATTGATATTTGATGGTGCCTTCCCTCATATCAATGATGGCATCTACAGTTCGAAGAAAGGGTCTTCCCAAAATAATAGGACATGAAGCATTGTATTCAACATCCATGACAAGAAAATCAACGGGAACAAGGTTATTGTTAACCACAATAAGAACATCATTAATTCTTCCCAAAGGTTTCTTCTTAGCAACATCAGCAATAGGAACATCATAATAACACTTTTAAGATGTGGTAAATCAAGCATGTCATAAATTTTTCTAGGCATGATAGAAATACTAGCACCTAGATCACATAAAGCATGGCAATCAAAACCATTAACATGCATATCAATGATGGGTTCCCAACCATCTTCTAACTTCTTGGGAACAGAAGCTTTTTGCTTCAACTTTTCATCCCTAATTTTCATGAGAGCATTGGTAATATGCTTAGTAAAGGCAATATTTAAAGAACTAGCATTGGGAGTCAAAGCAAGCTTTTGCAAGAACAAAATAACTTCAGATATATTGCAGCCATCAACATCAAAATCATCAAAGGAAATAGAGCTATCATCTCTTACACTCCGAAAAATTTCAGCACTCTTTTGAGAAAAAGTTTTGGCAGTTTTAGGCTTTTTAACACAAGGAGTGGGAGTTTTCTCTACACCAATCAAAGTAAGAGGATTGCTAGCATTAGGATCAACATCATTAGAGGTAGTAATGGTACATACCTTCATCTTTGTAGCTGTCGTGGGAATTTAGAGACAGTAGCCATGGGTAGGCTTATCGGAGGGGCTCGACGGTGGAGACGAGGGGCCCGGCTCAGGATTATGCCTACTGAGACACCACGGTTTACCCAGGTTCAGGGCCCTCCCGGGTGGAGGTGAAACCCCTAATTCCTGCCTGCTTCGTATTGCTTAGATAGTATTGATTACAATGCTCCTCGAGCTGTTCGGGCTAGAGGAGGAAGAAGAAGATCGGATCTCCCCTAGACTAAGGGTCCAGGCCCCCTTATATAGGCGGGGGCCTAGTTATAGGTTAGGTAACACTTCGGCCGGCTGCCAGCTCCTCGGGGGCGGCCTCCTTGGCATGGTCCCTCCGCCCTGCTCTGACGGTTTCACTTTATAAAGTACCTTTCCCCTGGGATCGGCATCTGGGAGGCATATGCCCTTCCTTTTGCCTTGGATCCTATCGTTGGGAAGGGTCCTTGGTCGCTGATTGGCTGGACTTGGTCATGGCGCTCGTCACTCCCGTCCTTGGCCTCTGTTGCTCTTGTCGGGGCCAGCCTACTTTTGGCCAGACAACTGTTGGTGGGTTTTTGTCTTCGTCGCCCGGCTCTGGCCTTCCTCGGCGGAATCGTCAGCCGGCTGCTGGTATAGCCGGCCCTCTGGGCCGAGCTGGTCTTCCTGTCCTCGAGCCGTGGAGACTCCTGGGACGCCAGCCGGCAAGTAGCTCGGCGCGTGGCATGCCCCATAAGTCATCCCCCTGACACTAGCCCCCGAAACTGGCGAAGTCTCATGGGCTAGCATGGGGCTTCGGCGGGTTCCTCTTCTCGCCAAAGTCTCGCTTGTTTTCGCCTGAGTCTCAGGGTTCTCCATCTGGTCTGGAGGTTTTCCGGTTCTGGAGTTACGTCACGCGAGACCTCTCCGGCCGTCTCGGGACGTGCCGGCTCCAGGTTCAATCCAGCTTGTAGCTTCCCGACGATTCGCAAGCCGGCAAGCTGCCTCCTTGGAACTTGCGCTGCTTTGGGTTTCGATCTTAAGCCGTGGCCGGCGCAGTGCGCCAGTGACCGGTCTTGTCATTTTGACTTCGGAATCACCACCGTCATAACTTCCTGAGTCATCATGCGAGGCGATTTGGTACGTGTCAGCGACGTGTCCCATCAACTCCTCTCATGATCCGATGCGGCAACTGCAACGGTCGCACACGATGCGGGGGTGGTTGCCAAAACGTCGGGGGGGGGGGGTTATCTCCTTCGCCGCTCTTCTTTAAATACCGAGCGTGCTCGCTGCCAAGGGCATTCCCCCTTTCTCCCTCAGCTCGAGCTCTTCCTTTCTGAGCCCAACCCAATCATGTCGTCCCCTAGCGGTTCCGCTGCCAGCGATAACAAGGTCCCGGAGGGGGCAAGGAGGAGGTCAAGGCACCGGAGACGGCGCCTTCCACATCCTGGAAACGCGGTTGCCCAAAAGGGAGCTGCAACAAGAGCACCTTAGAGGCCCTCGCGGCGAAGGCCACCGCCGCCGCCTCCACCTCCATCGCGCCTCAGGCGACCGGAGCTCCCAGCGACGCAGGCGTCCCGGAGAAATGGAGGCCCGGCCGTCCGAAGGGGAGCGGGAAGAAGACCGTTTTTGCGGCGGCTGCTGCTCCTTTGCCGTCTCACCGCCGTGGGCGGCCGCCGGGCAGCAAAAACAAGAAGGCCCCTGCTGTCTTCAAGGTCGCCGCCACTCCCGCGAGGCCCCGCGTGGCGACCCCTCCTCCGCTAGGCCCATCGCGGCCCTGGCTGGAGAAGCCAGCGCTCCAGTCACTGGCCTATATCTCGGCCCAGGGGTGGTCCACCTGCATCATCCCCGTGCTTGCCGGTGCCCGGGATCTCCTCCGCCTTCCGACCCAGTTCTCGAGCTCGATGGAAGACCAGGAGATGGCTCACGCCAAACTGCGGGAATGCAGCGGCGGCCATCCCACGTACCGCATGAGGGTTGGTTCATCCTTCTCACCCGCCAAGATGAGAAGGAGGACTTCACCATCTGCCTCTTCGATGGCACCCTCTCCGCCCGTGCCTTCGCCACCCAGCCGTGAAGGGCGAGCCTCGTCGACTTCCAACGCGGACTTCTCCGGGGCGAAGTCCATGCGGCGCTCGCGCCGGGCCGAGGAAGGCGAGCATCCCCGGGGTGGGAATGCTTGGCACTCTTAGGGTAGCGATTTAGGAAGCTTTTGTAATCCTCAAACTTTCGCTTAATGAAAACTTGTCTTTCCTCGTTTGCTGCACGAATGCTCTTTGTGCATCTATCTTCTGCTTGTACCGTAGCACCGAGACGATTCTCCGGTTAGGATCTTTCCTTGGATGGAACTGTTGACACGCAAATCCGTAGATAGGGACCGCGATGGTCACTGGTTTGCGCGGACGCCTCGGGCGAGATCTTCCAGCCTTAGCGCAAAAGGAGGGGTGCTTCTGCTGGCCGGCTCTGGGAAGGACGGACTAGCTCCGGCTCGGCGGGGTTGAAGTGGAAGCTGAGTCCTATGCCGGCTTGAGCGGGGCTAGAGCCGGTATATCTCCCTTCCTAGGCCTTCGCACGTCCCTTGCTGCGGTTGGGGTAGATTCCCAAGTTTCTGGCTCTAGCCGTTGCTTCGCGGGTGTTAGATTTCGATTTCGTCGCTCGTTTGTTGATCAAGTCGCAATGCCAACTGATCGGATAGCCGGCGAGGTACTGGAGCCGGCCCGCTTCTGAGGGCCAATTCCCTTTCCCCCTAGCCCCCGAGTTTTGGGGTAGCTGGACTAACAGCTAGTTCAAAACCAACTTTTCGCGAACGATGCCAACGCCAAGCGAGGCAGCTCTAGCTTTGAACCTCTTGGACGTGGCTTCTCAGCCCAAGCGTCGAGAGACTGTGACTATCAACCATTCGCTAGCTTTGCCTTTGTCCGGTTCCCTCAACTTTTTCCTTAATCTTCCCACCCTTCGGCCCTTCTACCCCCAACCGGCAGCCTGGTGCCGGTTGGTCTCCCTCGGGCCGGCAGCCGAATGTCGGCCCAGGGTGGGAGCATGCCGCGGAGTGAGAAGTAGTACTTCAGTCTATCAGGCCCCCGACTCGTGCTAGCCATCGCTTAGCTGATAGACACTGCCCTTGACATCTGGTTGAGCGATTTTTCTATCATTTTACGGTTCTGCTCTGCGGCTTTCCTTCGTATGTGGCCTACCGGCTCCTATCCGTCCGGCTGCGCAGAGCCAGAAGGCGGAGGTTGGGCTCGAGACCTTCTTCATATGTAGTACTCATCCGGTTGGCGAGAGATCGATTGTTTTTCGGGGCTGCCGGCTGTGGCTCGGTGCCCGGAGCCGGCTGCCGGTCAAGTGAATAACGCAGGAAGCAGAAACATACACGAAGTGTTTTCCTCGGAGCCGGCCGTAACTAGCCAGTCTGTTTTCCTTTATTCATTGACATGTTTTTCGGGGTACAAGCTTTTGCCTTAGCAGAAGAAAGGTCTTAGGAGACTAACATTCCAAGGACGCTCGGTCTCCTTGTCAGAGTTATCTGCCTTGTTCTTTCTGGGCTCTTGTTCGTCGATGGGGTAATATGCCCCATTGCCCAGCACCCGGCTGACAATGAACGGTCCCTCCCAGGGAGGAGACAGCTTGTGCATGCCTTTAGTGCTTTGGACCAGCCGGAGTACGAGATCTCCTTCGCGAAACGCGAGTGGGCGAATTTTCCGGCTGTGGTATCGTCGCAGCTGCTGCTGGTAGAGCGCTGATCTGGCCAGAGCCTGTTCTCGTGCCTCCTCGAGGAGGTCGACGCCATCTTCACGAGCTTCTTTTGCTTGCTTCTCTGTGTACTGGACAACTCTGGGCGCATCGAATTCGATGTCCGTGGGCAGCACTGCTTCCGCTCCATAGACCAGGAAGAAGGGTGTGAAGCCAACGGAACGATTTGGAGTGGTGCGCAGGCTCCAGAGTACTGAGGGTAGCTCCTCGACCCAACAGCCGGCTGAGCGTTCGAGAGGCTCGACCAGCCTTGGTTTAATGCCGGCTAGGATCAGCCCATTTGCCTTCTCCACGTGCCCATTCGTCCGAGGATGCGCCACCGATGCTAAATCCAGCAGGATGCCCTTCTTGCCACAGTAATCAGCAAAGGCTCCCTTCGCGAAGTTTGTCCCGTTATCAGTGATGATGCTATGGGGAACTCCATTTCTCGTGATGATCTCGTTGAAGAACTTGATGGTGGACGAGCCGTCGAGTTTTTTGATTGGTTTGGCCTCGATCCACTTGGTGAACTTGTCCACAGCAACCAACAGATGCGTCAAGCCCCCGGGTGCGGTCTTGAATGGCCCTACCATGTCTAGGCCCCAGACAGCGAACGGCCAGGTGAGCGGGATGGTCTTGAGGGCTACCGCTGGAGTGTTTCTGTGCTTGAAAAAGCGCTGGCAACCGTTGCACTGCTTCACCAGTTGTTCTGCATTCTGCTTGGCCGTCGGCTAGTAGAATCCATGGCGGAAGGCTTTGGCCACCAAAGCTCTGGAGGATGCATGATGACCGCACTCCCCTTGGTGTATTTCTCTTAGCAGCTCCATCCCTTCTTCCGGCTTGATGCACTTCTGGAAGATGCCTGACACGCTGCGCTTGTACAGCTCGTAGTTGATGATGGTGTACGCCCCTGCGCGGTGCTGAATTTGCCTAGCTTCCGCTTCATCTTGCGGCAAGTCCCTAGTGATGAGATAGTTGGAGAATGGCTCTGCCCAGGAAGGTATCTCCCGTATGTGGAAGACACTGGCGACCAAAGGATCAGCAGCCCCCGGGTCCATCGTCGTGCCGGCCTCGTCCGGTTGTCTGGCTGGGGGAGCAGGCGTGGAGCCGGCAGACCCCGTGTCCTTTGTCGAGCTGGCCGCGCTGGGCTGGCCGGCTGCTTCCTTCACCTCCGAGACGGCAGCCCCCGGGTCCGGTGGTGGTATCTGAGACGGGGCTGGGTCTCCTGGCACGTAGATGGATATGGACTCCGGCGAAGGTTTGATAGATGGCTTATGGATGATCTCCAGGGACACCCCAGCTAGAATATCCTACTTGGTGGAGCCGATCTTGGACAGCCGGTCTGCTTCCTCGTTGTTTGCTCTGGGGACATGGTGGAACTCGCAGCCCTCGAAGAATCCGCTGAGCTGTTGCACGTAGAAGTGATAGGAAGCCATGTTGGCATCCTTGGCGTCCCAATCCCCTGAGACCTGGTGCGTCACTAGGTCGGAGTCTCCAAAACAGAGGATCCTCCTGATGCCGATCTGCTTGGCCATCTTGAGCCCGTGTACCAGGGCTTCATACTCGGCGACGTTGTTCGACGCACGAAAGTGCATCTACAGCATGTACTGTAGCTTGTCTCCCTTAGGAGAGGTGAGGACGACACCAGCTCCCAAGCCCCCGAGCAACTTGGAGACATCGAAGTGCATGCGCCAGTGGGTGGAGTCTGGAGCCGACGGCAGGTACTGGTGCTCTCCCCAGTCAGCGAAGAAATCCGCTATGATCTGCGACTTGATCGTCGTCCTGGGCTTGTACTGAATGGTATGAGCTACGAGCTCAATTGCCCATTTGGCCACTCTTCCCGACGCGTCCTTGCACCCGATGATCTCTGAGAGCAGAGTGGTGCTCACCACCGTGATTGGGTGCTCCTCGAAGTAGTGCTTTAGCTTCTTGGCCGCCATGTACACGCCGTATGCGACCTTCTGGTAGTGCAGATAGTTTTGCTTGGAGAGAGTGAGTACCTCACTCAGGTAGTACACCGGGCGCTGAACCGGCAACTCTTTGCCTTCCTCGGTGCGCTCCACCATGATCACGACACTGATGACTTGCGGAGTAGCCGCGATGTAGAGCAGCATTGGCTCTCGCGGAGCCGGTGCTGCCAAGATTGACGCGGTAGACAAGGCTCGCTTGAGGTCATTGAAGGCATCATCAGCACGCTGGGACCAAACAAAGTGGTCTATCTTCTTCATTAGTTGGTACAACGGCATGGCCTTCTCCCCGAGCCGGCTGATGAACCGGCTAAGCGAAGCCAAGCAACCAGCAAACTTCTGCACATCTCTGAGCTGGGTGGGCTTCTCTAGGGCCTCGATGGCTTTTATCTTCAAGGGGTTAGCCTCGATCCCTCGCTGGGAAACGATATAACCTAGGAGCTGTCCAGCCGGCACACCAAAGGTGCACTTCTCTGGGTTGAGCTTCATGCGATAGTGCCGCAGGTTGGCGAAGGTCTCCTTGAGGTCATCCAGGAGTGTGCCACTCTGCTTGGTCTTCACCACCACGTCATCCACATAAGCGTGCACGTTCCTCCCAATCTGCCCCTACAGACATCGCTGCATGGTTCGCTGGTAAGTGGCTCCAGCGTTCTTCAGGCCGAACGGCATGGTAGCATAGCAGTAGGCTCCATATGGGGTGATGAAGGAAGTCTTGATCTGATCCGGCTGGAAGAGCGGGATCTAGTGGTAGCCTGAATAGGCATCCAGGAAGGACAGCAGGTCACAGCCGGCTGTAGAATCGATTACCTGGTCGATGTGTGGTAGCGCAAATGGATCCTTTGGGCAAGCCTTGTTGAGGCTAGTGTAATCGATACACATGCGCCAAGTGTTATTCTTCTTCAGAACCAAGACTGGGTTCGCGAGCCAATCAGGGTAAAACACCTCCATGATAAAGCCGGCTGCAAGGAGCCGGGCAATCTCCTCGCCAATAGCTTTCCTTTTCTCTTCTGCAAAGCGCCGCAGCGGTTGCTTGACCGGCTTGGCATCCGGCCTGACGTTGAGTGAGTGCTCAGCCAGCTCCCTCGGCACACCTGGCATGTCCTTTGGAGACCATGCAAAGATGTCCCGATTCTCACGGAGGAAGCTGGTGAGCTCGCCTTCCTATTTAGCAGATAGGCCGGTGCCAATGATGACGTACTTGGAGGGATCGCTCTCATCCAGCAGGATCTTCTTGGTGTCGTTGGCCGGCTGGAACTGCTCCACCGGTGACTGCCGAACAGGCACATCTTGCTGGGCCAGCTCCACGCGATGTAGAAGCTGCTGCTTTTCTTCGGCGATGACCAGTGCCTCTGCCAGTTGCGAGCTCTCCTTTGCGCAGGCCAGGGACTTCTTGAAGCGTCCCGCAACAGTGATCACGCCTCTGGGTCCTGGAAGCTTCATCTTCAGATAGGCGTAATGCGGCACCGCCATGAACTTGGCCAGGGCTGGACGGCCAAGCAGCGCATGGTAGGGACTGCTGATGTCCACCACCTCGAACCAGATGGGTTCGCGGCGGCTATTCCCCTTCTTTTCGAAGAGAACCTCCAGCTGCACCTTGCCCAAAGGGGTGCAAGAATGCCCAGGCACGATGCCATGGAAGGTGAGCCAGCTAGGTTTCAGCTGAGCAAGCGGGATGCCCAACTTCTCTAGAGAGCTTTGGTAAAGAAGGTTGATACTACTACCGCCGTCGATGAGCACGCGGGGGAACCGGCACATGTGCATATCGGAACACACAACCTGGTCCAGAACCAGAGCATATTCCCCAGGGCTGGGCATTAGCCGCAGATGGTCCTCGCGCCCCCAGGTAATGGCCGCCTCAGACCAGTGCATGAACTGGGGTTCTGCAGGCATCACGGTGTTGACCTCTGCCTCATGCCAAAAGTCGTTCCTTTTGTCCTTGCCGGGGGTAGTGAAGATGTGATACTACTCCACATCCGTCGGGAAGTCATCATCTTGATCTGGCTCACCTCCGGCCGGGCCTTGCTGTTGGTCATCCTTTGTCCAGCCGGTTGCGCTTGCGACGTACCAGGGATCTGCCGAGCGCGTTGCTCCAGCTCTCTCATGAAACGGCACTGACGCGTGGAGTGGGTCGCTTCCCTGCCCGGGGTGGTGTGGAACTTACACAGCTGATCAAGTGCGGCATCGAGGGTGTACTTGCCCCCTTTGCACCCATGACCGCTATCGGCAGCCCCCGGGCCTCCTGGGTCAGAAGCTGCTTTGAGCTAGCAGATCCTCTGGGGAACGTATCGACGTGGTCAAGCCACAGGTGGATGTGCAGCGCCGATGGGCGAGCCTGGGACTCCGACCCTGGCGCTGGCACTGGGACCTGACGTGGCTCGCCTGCTCCGCCACCCTGCTGGGCGCGGCAGCCTTGCATATTGCCACTTGGAGCATGGCCGCGTTGTCCGCGCCTTTCACAGCCTCGGTTTGCCGATGGCGACCGCTGGATCTGGCCAAGGCCTGCGGTGGTGAAGCTGTGCCTCAGGCCACGAGCGATCTCGGCCGGCGCGCCTCCATGCGCGTCGTAGAACTCACCGAGCGTGGTGCTCGCGTGGCGCCGGTTGATCTTGTCCTCGGCCACCTTGCTAAGGAGGACGAGACGCGTCTGCTCCAGGGCCTCGGCGACCCGGGCGGGGTCGATGACGCGGTCGAGGGGAGCGCATAGGTCCACCACGGAGACATCCGGGGCATCCTGCTCTGGGGGTGGAACATCTTGCTCCTGTGGAAGAAGGCGTCCGGGCGACAGGCGTTCGGGGCGCAGAGAGTCACCGCCCTCCTCTTCTCCCAGGGCCATCACCTCGACCATGGCGCCAAGACTACTGCTTTCACCGCAGCTCGAGCCTCCGTCGCAGAGGGAGTCGAAGACGTCGGTCACTTCCTCCGAGAAGGGCTTGGCGACGTAGAAGCGGTGGCTGCCGACGTCGAGGAAGGAGCCACTATTGCCGAAGCCATTCTTGAAGTGGGACAAGTTGTCTTCGACGCAGTCGAAGGTGCCAAACCTCCAGACAAGGCTGGAGGCGACCTTCTCACCGAGAGCCGATGAGGGTCCCGGCCGGAACTTGACTCCGCTTGCCGCCGCGCTTTGCCCCACGGTGGGCGCCAACTATCGTGGGAATTTAGAGATAGTAGCCATGGGTAGGCTTATCGGAGGGGCTCGACGGTGGAGACGAGGGGCCCGGCTCGGGATTATGTCTACTGAGACACCACGGTTTACCCAGGTTCAGGGCCCTCCCGGGTGGAGGTGAAACCCCTACTTCCTGCCTGCTTCGTATTGCTTAGATAGTATCGATTACAATGCTCCTCGAGCTATTCGGGCTAGAGGAGGAAGAAGAAGATCGGATCTCCCCTAGACTAAGGGTCCAGGCCCCCTTATATAGGCGGGGGCCTGGTTACAGGTTAGGTAACACTTCGGCCGGCTGCCAGCTCCTCGGCGGCGGCCTCCTTGGCGTGATCCCTCCGCCCTGCTCTGATGGTTTCGCTTTATAAAGTACCTTTCCCCTGGGACCGGCATCTGGGAGGCATATGCCCTCCCTTTTGCCTTGGATCCTATCGTGGGGAAGGGTCCTTGGTCGCTGATTGGCTGGACTTGGTCGTGGCGCTCGTCACTCCCGTCCTTGGCCTCTGTCGTTCTTGTCGGGGCCAGCCTACTTTTGGCCAGACAACTGTTGGTGGGTTTTTGTCTTTGTCGCCCGGCTCCGGCCTTCCTCGGTGGAATCGTCAGCCGGCTGCTAGTACAGCCGGCCCTCTGGGCCGAGCCGGTCTTCCTGTCCTCGAGCCGTGGAGACTCCTGGGACGCCAGCCGGCAAGTAGCTCGGCGCGTGGCATGCCCCATAAGTCATCCCCCCGACAGTAGCCATCTCATCTTCTCTTTCCCACCTGGCATGCAATTCTGCAAGCATCCTAACATTTTCATCAATTCTAACTTGGATAGCATTAGCAGTGGCAAAAGGATTGTTCTCTTTCACATCATTAGGCAACACTTTTAATTTCAGAAGTTCAACATCATGAGCAAGGCTATCAACTTTAGAAGCAAGAATATCAATTTTGCCTAACTTTTCCTCAACAAACTTGTTAAAAGCAGTTTGCTTACCGATGAAGTCCTTGAGCATTACCTCAACCTCGGAGGGCGTGGCCCTAGTGTTATTGGAGGAATTACCATAAGAATTACCATAACCATTACCATTAGTAGAAGGATACGGCCTATAATTGTTACTAGCAAAATTGTTCCTATAAGCATTGTTGTTAAAATTATTGTTTCTAATGAAGTTTACATCAACATGCTCTTCTTGAGCAACCAAAGAGGCTAAAGGAACATTATTAGGATCAACATGAGTCCTATCATTTGAAAGCATAAGCATAATAGCATCAATCTTATCACTCAAGGAAGAGGTTTCCTCAACAGAATTTACCTTCTTACCATGTGGAGCTCTCTCGGTGTGCCATTCAGAGTAATTTACCATTATATTGTCGAGAAGCTTTGTTGCTGCGCCCAAGGTAAGGGACATAAAAGTGCCTCCAGCAGCTGAATCAAGTAGGTTCCTTAAAGAAAGCAAAGTGTGTAATGTAAACAAAGCATATGCCCTCGAGCATATGAATGTTGTTTTCCCCCTAGTAGCAACAGCACATCTACAACCTTAGAGGTTTCTGTCACTCCCCTAGATTAAATAGAGGCATGAACCCACTATCGAGCATAAATACCCCCTCTTGGAGTCACTAGTGATACATCTCGAACGTATCTATAATTTTTGATGCTCTATGCTTGTTTTTACACCATTTGCCTTGTGTTTCGTTACACTTCGTGGTGTTTTTATGCGATTTCCGGAACTAACCTATTGACAAGATGCCATAGTGCCAGTTCCCTGTTTTCTGCTATTTTTGTGTTTCAGAAAAGCTACATAGGAAATATTCTCGGAATTGGACGAAACATGTTCCAGAAGTCTTATTTTTTCCGGAAGAGTACCGAAGACCGAAAGAGAGCCGGAGGGGGGCCAGAGGCCGCCCACACAACAGGGGGGTGCGGCCCAGCCCCTGGCCACGCCCACCCATTGTGAGGGCGCCCTGGCAGCCCCCTGACGACGCCCCTTCGCCTATATAAAGCCTCAGGACGGAAAACCCTAGAACGGTCAGCAAATTTCCAGAAAGAGTTCCGCAGCTCCGCCGCCGCCACTGACGAATTTCGGGGGATAGAAGTCTTTGTTCCGGCACCCTGCCAGGACGGGGAAGTGCCCCCGGAGCCATCTCCGTCGGTCTCCATCGCCGTCTCCGCCGTCTCCATCGACCTCACCGCCATCTCCATCAACCTTGCTGTCTCCTATGATGAGGAGGGAGTAGTTCTCCCCCGGGGCCGAGGGCTCTACCGGTAGCTATGTGGTTCACCTCTCTCTCCCATGATGTGATCTTTATGTGATCATGAGCTTTGTATCTAGTTGAATTGGTAGATGTTATTATTCAGATATTATGCTACTCCTATGCTTTATTATTATACTCTCCGAAGATACCTCGTATCATGGTGTAAAGGTGACTAGTGTGTGCATCATGTGTATCTTTTTGGTTAATGTCTCTATGAAATGTTGGTGTTTGTTGGAACCATCTAGTGCATTCATGGTGATAGTGTGGGACAATCTAGTTTGGGTACATACGGACTTTGAGGAGTGCTTCGTAGCCCTACGCATGATTAGTGTTCGTTTTCCATTGGAGAATTGTTTTGAGTTGCATATAGATGATAGTATCTATTGGTTCAATTATGTTATATTTGTTGAGAGTGTGTCCACTAGTGAAAGTATGATCCCTAGGTCTTGTTTCCAAGCATTGCACACCGTTTACTTCCTGTTTTGTTACATGTTTGCTCGCAGAAATATTTATTTCAGATTACATTTGCTACTTATAATCATCACTACCACTTATATTTCACTATCTCTTCGCCGAACTAGTGCACCTATACATCTGACAAGTGTATTGGGTGTGTTGGGGACACAAGAGACTTTATGTATCGTAATTGCAGGGTTGCTTGAGAGGGATAGCTTTGACCTCTTCCTCCCTGAGTTCGATAAACCTTGGGTGATCCACTTAAGGGAAACTTACTGCTGTTCTACAAACCTCTGCACTTGGAGGCCCAACACTGTCTACAAGAATAGACGCGTGCGTAGACATCAAGCTCTTTTCTGGCGCCGTTGCCGGGGAGGTAAGGTAAAAGGTACTCGCATCCTCCTGTGTGAGTGCTTGGAGTTATTTCCTTTAGATTCTGCAATTACATCTTTTTGTTTCTTGTTTTTATTTTCACTAGTTAGGCTTAATGGAAAACAAAGAGTTCTTTAGTCTTCTTCCTGAGTTTAGATATGAAGTGTTTGAAGAGAAAATTGAAAAACCTTTGGAGCTTAATTTGCATCCTAATAGTGTTGTTAGTATGAATGCTTTGAACACAGTTATTGCTAATGCTATAGAAAAGTCTAAGCTTGGGGAAGCTGGTTTTGTTAAGCATGATATTTTTAGTTCCCCAGCTTTAGTGGAGAAAGTTTGCTCTGATGATATTTTATCTCCCCTATGTGATGTTCCTATGACTGTTACCTATGTTAGTGATCATGATTAGGAAAAGCACTCTACTTTTGATATTGTAAATCTTTTTGGTACCAATTCTAAGGTTAATAATTGTTGTACCATTAGTACTATCCATGTTCCTTCTTATGATGATATGTTTGATGAATATGCTTTGTGGAATAGTTGTTCTCTAGCTAGTGATGATACTGAACCTCTAGTCTATGATGGTTACAATGATGAGTATAATATTTTCAGTTCACCTACTTTTGAGGAGAAAACTAGTTATAATTACAATATGCCTCCTGTTTTTGATGATTATGGTGATGAGAATAATTATTCTGTTGAATCTGCTCCTACTACTATTGTTCATGTGGGGAGTATTAATTCTTTTATGCATGTGGCTCATGATAGGGAAGCTTTATGTGATAGTTATATTGTCAATTCTATTCATGATACTACTGAAAGTTATTATGAGAGAGGGAAACATGGTTTGATGGATCTCAACAATATTGAGTTTCCCCTCTTTATGTTGCAATTCTTGAAGTTGTACTTGTTTTGCCTTCCTATGCTTTTTGCTTTGCGCTTTCATGACTTGTCTCTTTACAAGACTATTTTTCATAGGAAGTGGTTTAGATTTAAATGTCTTTCACATTTGCTTTTTGATGCTCTCTATTGCTTTAAGTTCCTATATGGCGCCTTTGCCTCAAGCTCTTATATGGCGCCCACATGAGCATCTTTGCAAATTACTGCGCCTAGCTCAAAGGCGTTAAAGAAAAGCACTCTTGGGAGATAACCCATTATTTTATTTTCAGTACTTTTTTCTTTTATTTGAGTCTTGGAAGTTATTAATACTGTAATAACCGCTCCTTATCCTTTTTATTTCATTTTTGTGCCAAGAGAAGCCTCTAATTTGAGTGAGGTAAGATTTGGGGAGGTTGCTGTCCTGAAACAGTTTTCGGTGCTGCACCGTAAAAATTCGTGAAAATTATCTGTATATCTTTTGGACCTGCGATTTCTTGTGCATATGACCCAGGTTATATCCAAACTTTCATTAGTTGAACACTTTTTGATTTGAGCAACAGAAAACCCTCTAAAAATTCGACCTTTGTCAGTTGTTCTGTTTTGACAGATTTCTGCCAATATTTGTGTTTGCCGCATTATCGCTTTCTTTTTGAGTTCTTTTGATCACGGAACTTTTGGGGAAGTTGCTACAGTAGTTTATACTTTATATCTAGTGGTTTTGAGTTGAAACCTGAAGCAAAAAAGGGTTGATTCAATGCTATGCTTACACTAATGTTGCTAATAGAATTGTGTTTAGTTTTGTATGAAGGAAGTTTTCAAGTGTAGGGATTGGAGAATGATGAGATGAGATGAAGAATGGACAAAAGCTCAAGCTTGGGGATGCCCATGCAACCCCCAAGAAATATCCAAGAGGTACAAGCGTCAAAGCTTGGGGATGCCCCCGAGGCACCCCTTCTTCATCGGCAAAAATCAGGTCACCTTTCAAGACACTATATTTTTATTGCTTCATGCACTATGTGTTTTTCTTGGAGCGTCAGTTGTTTTTGTTTTCAGTTTTCTTTTGCTTTGTTTGCTGCAATAAATGGTTAGATCACATCATGTTTCTTTTGGAGGAGATGAACTCACTTTTCATTTGCCAAGAACACTCTAGTTTTCACTCTTATCGTTCAATGAGTGTTCTCTTTTTCTGCTACTGCGTTTAGCTTGCATTTTTCGCCTTGATTTTTGTTCAGATCTTGTTTTATCTTTGCATAAAGGTGTATTTGGACCTCTGGTATATGTTGGTTTTCCTCAAAAGAGTTTCCTCAAAAAGGTTTGAATGGTGTTGGAAAAGAGAAAAAGTTTCATGCAAAAAAGTGGTACAAAAAGGAGCTTGTTTAGACTGCGGCTTAGACTTTTGCATGTCATGTTTGATGTCGTTTTGATAGTATGCTTAGTGATTTTTGCTGTAGCATGACTTGTCTCAAATGACTAAGATTGCTTAATGAGCCTTTGAAAAAATCATGCGTTGTTTATATTATTTGGAAGCATTAATTTGGTTTTCTCCTTTGATGCTTTATTTGGGTTGACTTGGCGCATGCTTACACCATGTTGACTACAAAAATAAGTCGCTTATAGCCTCTATGATCATTTAGTTTTTGACTTTTGATGCCATCTTATGCTTCTTTTAATCTTGCTTTGTCGCTTTGCATGATTATGGCCGTTATTGCTCTCTTAGTTGGTCGCTCCTAGTCTTTTCCTAGCCCTCGTTTTATACCGAGTATGAGCTCTACTCGTGCATCCAACTCCTAAAAACCAAGTTTTGCCATTGTGTCCACTATAAATTCCTATGCATGGTATTTGTAAGCCATTCCAAGTAAATTTTCATGTGCTACCTTTCAAAAACCTTCAAAACACTTCTCGTTTTGTGACACTGTTTTCAGCTCATGGGGACGTAGTGGTCGGATTTGCTATCTTCCATATTGCTTATTCCTAAAAGAAAAAAAAGAAAAAAAGAAAAGAAAAAAGGCACTCCTCCATGGTATGTGAATGTTGGTGGCCACCCGATGGAATCGGTTAGCCATGGTTTGAGAAAGGAAAAAAGGTGGGGAGGAGTGCCAAGCTTTATAAAAGAGCACAAAAGTGCCAATCTCTCTCTCAAAAACTTGCTTCATTTTTGTATGGAAGATAGTAAGAACCCCATTGCCAGTCGTTGACAAAGACAACCACCTCTCAAAACCAATTTTTATCTCTCTGTTTTAGAAATGAAAAGCTCTAGCACATGTTTAATCACTGCTTCCCTCTGTGAAGGGCCTTTCTTTTACTTTTATGTTGAGTCTCCACCTTCTACCTTTATGCACCGTCTAAGAGAGCATAGTTGTCATTCTGAGTATAATGTGCATTGTCCCAAAGTTTATCATTGATTGATTAATGACTATGGTTTCACTTGTTCTTAGATTATTTGTATCTAGTCGCCCTCTTAAACTTGAAGGTGTCCTATGCATTTATGTTTTGCTCTCCATGAAGGACAAGCTGAAAACCATTTGTATGTTTTTCCTTATGATTTGAACACACGTTTGACTTTCATTGTTTCATTTTTATGATCTTTTGTTTGTGTTCTATTTCATGTTATAACATGGTTGCTAAGTTTCTTCTATCAAGATTATATCTTTCATGCCCATGTTTTAAGTTCTTTGATCTCAGCACTCAATGCTTACATCGATGATCAAGATTGTGTAGGTGCATGTCACCTCAAAAATTATTTCTTTTGTTATCACTTACCTACTCAAGGACGAGCAGGAGTTAAGCTTGGGGATGCTGATACGTCTCGAACGTATCTATAATTTTTGATGCTCCATGCTTGTTTTTACACCATTTGCCTTGTGTTTCGTTACAGTTCATGGCGTTTTTATGCGATTTCTGGAACTAACCTATTGACAAGATGCCACAGTGGCAGTTCCTGTTTTCTGCTGTTTTTGTGTTTCAGAAAAGCTACACAGGAAATATTCTCGGAATTGGACGAAATATGTTCCAGAAGTCTTATTTTTCCCGGAAGAGTACCGAAGACCGAAAGAGAGCCGGAGGGGGGCCAGAGGCCGCCCACAAAACAGGGGGGCGCGGCCCAGCCCCTGGCTGTGTCCACCCATTGTGAGGGCGCCCTGGGAGCCCCCTGACGACGCCCCTTCGCCTATTAAAGCCTCGGGACGGAAAACCCTAGAACGGTCGGCAAATTTCCAGAAAGAGTTCTGCAGCTCCACCGCCACCATCGACAAATTTGGGGGGATAGAAGTCTCTGTTCTGGCACCCTGCCAGGACGGGGAAGTGCCCCCGGAGCCATCTCCATCGGTCTCCATTGCCGTCTCTGCCGTCTCCATCGACCTCACCGCCATCTCCATCAACCTTGCTGTCTCCTATGATGAGGAGGGAGTAGTTCTCCCCCGGGGCTGAGGGCTCTACCGGTAGCTATGTGGTTCACCTCTCTCTCCCATGATGTAATCTTTATGTGATCGTGAGCTTTGTATCTAGTTGAATTGGTAGATGTTATTACTCAGATATTATGTTACTCCTATGCTTTATTATTGTACTCTCCGGAGATACCTCGTATCATGGTGTAAAGGTGACTAGTGTGTGCATCATGTGTATCTTTTTGGTTAATGTCTCTATGAAATGTTGGTGTTTGTTGGAACCATCTAGTGCGTTCATGGTGATAATGTGGGACAATCTAGTTTGGGTATATACGGACTTTGAGGAGTGCTTCATAGCCCTACGCATGATTAGTGTTCGTTTTCCATTGGAGAATTGTTTTGAGTTGCATATGGATGATAGTATCTATTGGTTCAATTATGTTATATTTGTTGAGAGTGTGTCCACTAGTGAAAGTATGATCCCTAGGCCTTGTTTCCAAGCATTGCACACCGTTTACTTCCTGTTTTGTTACATGTTTGCTCGCAGCGATATTTATTTCAGATTACATTTGCTACTTATAATCATCACTACCACTTGTATTTCACTATCTCTTCGCCGAACTAGTGCACCTATACATCTGACAAGTGTATTGGGTGTGTTGGGGACACAAGAGACTTTCTGTATCATGATTGCAGGGTTGCTTGAGAGGGATAGCTTTGACCTCTTCCTCCCTGAGTTCAATAAATCTTGGGTGATCCACTTAAGGAAAACTTGCTGTTGTTCTATAAACCTCTGCACTTGGAGGCCCAACACTGTCTACAAGAACAGACGCGTGCGTAGACATCAAATAGGAACTACTCGGCCATGATAGCTACTAACAATTGATAGCATGCAAGATCATAAACAACATAGAGATAACATAAGATAAAATTCAGTACATCAACTCAATCATAACACCAATATTCATCGGATCCCAACAAACACAACATGTAGAATTACATAAAGGTAGTCTCGATCATGTAAAGCAGCTCACGAGATCTAAACATGAAGCACATGGTGGAGAAGACAACCATCTAGCTACTGCTATGGACCCATAGTCCAAGGTAGACTACTCACTCATCATGCCGGAGGCAAGCATGGCGATGAAGAAGACCTCCGGTGGCGATTCCCCTCTCCGGCAGGGTGCCGGGAAGAGCTTCTGGACCCTCCCGATCTCGGGTCGATGACGGCGGCGGATCGCGATGTGTTTCTAGAAAAGTGATCGGGTCTTTAGGTTTTTCCCATCGGGGGTCCTTATAGGCGAAGGGGCAGCATCAGAGGTGGACCAGGGGGGCCACACCACCAGGGGGCGTAGGCCAGCCCTAGGCCGCGCCGCCCTATGGTGTGGCTGCCCTCTGGCTCAGCTCCGTCTCCTCTTCGGTCTTCTGGAAGCTCCGTGAAATATCTGGACGACTGGCTTTGGTTTCGTCCAATTCTGAGAATATTTCCTGTGTAGCATTTCTGAAACACAAAACAGTAGAAAACAGGGAACTGGCACTGTGGCATCTCGTTAATAGGTTAGTTCCAAAAAATGCATAAAAATGCCACAAAGTGAACGAAACACTAAACAAATGGTGTAAAAACAAGCATGGAGCATCAAAAATTATGGATACGTTTGAGACGTATCAAAGAGCTTCTAGACCCTCCCGATCTCGGGTCGACGACGGTGGCGGATCGCGATGTGTTTCTGGAAAAGTGATCGGGTGTTTAGGTTTTTCCCGTCGGGGGGTCTTTATAGGCGAAGGAGCGGCATCTGTAGTGGACCAGGGGGCCCACATCACAGGCCGGTGCGGGCCAGGGCTAGGCCGCGCCCGCTGGTGGTGTGGCCACCCTCTGCCTTAGCTCCGTCTCCTCTTCGGTGTTCTGAAAGCTCCTGTGAATATCTGGACTTCTCGCTTTTGTTTCGTCCAATTCCGAGAATATTTCCTGTGTAACTTTTCTAAAACACAAAAACAGTAGAAAACAAGGAACTCGCACTATGGCATCTCGTTAATAGGTTAGTTCCAGAAAATGTATAAAAATGCCACGAAGTGTAACGAAACACTAAGCAAATGGTGCAAAAACAAGCATGGAGCATCAAAAATTATGGATACGTTGGAGACGTATCACCGAGACGGGGATTCGGAAGAGATCTTCATCGCCATCATCACCGACGTCTCTCCATCAACCATCCATGACTCCCCCATCCATGTGTGAGTAATTCCCGCTGTTGGTGAAGGGGATGGTAGGGATTGGATGAGATCATTCATGTAATTTGCTATGAGATTGTTAGGGCATAGTGCCTAGCATCTTTTATTAGTGCTTATGACATTGTTGCAACTTGTTGTGCTTAATGCTTGTCACTTTGGGCCTGAGTGCCATGATTTCATATCTGAACTTGTTATTGTTCTATGATGATACTTGCTGTTTATGGTCTTACCTACAAGTTGTATACACATATTGTTGTCTGGAACCCGAGGCCCCAAAGTGACAGAAATTGGGATAACCGGAGGTGATGGCTATGATGTGAGGATCACATGTGTTCACCGAGTGCTAATGGTTTGCTCCGGTACTTTATTAAAAGGAGTACCTTAATTACCAGTAGTTTCCCTTGAGGCCTTGCTGCAACAGGCTGGTAGGACAAAAGATGTCGTGCAAGTTTCTCATTGCGAGCACGTACGACTATATACGGAACACATGCCTATGATTGTTAGTACTAGGATGCTTTTTATTATTTATCTGCAAATGCCCATGTCTCACTGATTTCATGAATTATCTTATCCATGCAACGCCCGTACATCCATCCCTATGCCTACAGTATTTTATCCTGCTGTTTACTATTGCTACTATTACTGCTTTTATTTTACTACTGCTGTTACTGTTTCACTACTATCACCACTATAAAACTGTTGCTACTGATAAACCGCTGTGAGCAAGTCTGTTTCCAGGTGCATCTGAATTGACAACTCATCTATTAAGGCTTATAAATATCCTTTGGCTCCCCTTGTGTCGAATCAATAAATCTGGGTTTTACTTCCCTCGAAGACTGTTGCGATCCCCTATACTTGTGGGTCATCAAGACTATTTTCTAGTGCCATTGCCGGGGAGCATAGCTTTATTTGTAAGTTCACTTGGGATTCATATTGTTCGCTGCAATCCTTTCATCATGGGTAAACCTCGTGATGGAAAAGTTCCTATATTGCCATCCACTACAAGAAGAGGTATGACTTTGAACACCTCTGTTGCTCTTGATTCACCATCTGTTATGAGTAAGTTGCTTACACCACCACACGCACACGCTACTGCTACTACCTCTGCTACCTCTGCTGAGCTTGAAAATGCCACTGATAATTTAGTTGATGCTTCTACTGTGCTTGATGAGAGTGGTTCGCTAGGTTCCTTTTTAGATGCTACAATTGCTAGAGCTAAGATGGGAAACACCACTGTTACACCTGTTAGTTCACCTGAGTCTAGGGAATGTCCTAGTGATGATTTTGATGACGCTTATATTGAGCTTGACGATGATTTTAATGCTGAAGCTCGTGCTACTCATGATGCTAAAGCTGTTAAGGAACTTCTAGCAAGATGTGCTATTAGATATAAATTGTCTCCCGATCCTAAGTTTGCTGTTTCTCCCATAAATATTAGAGATAAGGATTATGATTTCTCTTTAGATTTATCTTACATATCTATTGTTGAGAAAGAGCCTTTTTGTGGTACTGAGAATGAAAGTGCTATGGAGCATATGAATGAGCTTTCTACTTTGAGTAATTTGTTTTCTGATGATATTTAGCTTCGCACTTACTTTGTTGCTAAGATTTTTCCTTTCTCGTTGAAAGATGCAGCTAAAACTTGGTTTAATAGCTTGTCTCCTGGATCTATTCATAGTCCTATTGCTTTGGTTAATGCTTTCTTTCAGAAATATTTTCCTGCTAGTGCTCAACATGCTGCTGTGCAGAAAATCTTCGACTTTGAACAGGGAAAAGGAGAGATACTACCTGAATCTTGGACGAGGTTTTGTTCTTTAATTAGAGCTTTGCCTAAAGAGCCGTTGCCTAAAAATGAACTCCTTGATATATTTTATAATGGACTAACTGATGAATCTAAGACATATTTGGATAGTTGTGTTGGTTGTGTTTTCAGGGAAAGAACTCCGGCTGGAGCTAAAAAATTAATGGCTAAAATAAGCTGGAATCATGATGATTGGACTCTAGTTGAGCCAACACCAGCAGCAACTCCTGCACCGGTTCCAGAACTGACACCGAAGAAGAGAGGAATGATTGAATTAAATGATGAAGTTACGAGGGAAGCTAAGAAATCTCTTAAGGAGAAAGGTATTAAGGCCGAAGATGTGAAGAATTTACCTCATATGGAAGAATTATGTAAGCTAATCCCTCAATCATCCACTATTGAGGTACACTCTCTCCAACTCTTTGATGATAGAGATATTCCTTACTCTAAACCTCCTGATCAATGCTTAGATGAGTTGGATAATTTTATTGTTAAGCAAGATAATTTTAATAGAATGGTGCAGAATCATTTGTTGGAAAATTCTAGAGCTATCAACAAGTTGCAGGATATTGTGGAGAGAACCTCCAATGATGTGAAGATACTTGTTAAACATTTCCAAATGGTTCCGACTCAAATTGATCAGCTTACCAAGGTGCAAAAAGACTTGCTAGTTAATGCAGCAAGAGAAAAACAAGCGTGTGAAATACGCACAAGAGGAGGTGCTACCACTCAAGACCCCTTATATCCTGAAGTACATCCAAAGAGGATCGAGCAAGATTCTCAACACACTTCAAGTGATGATATTCCTTCCAAGAAGAAGAAGAAGAAGCATAAAACAACTGCAGAATCGTCTAAAGCAGGTAAAGATCCTAATAGTGTTTCTATTTCTGATGCTGAAACTGAACTAGGTAATGCTTCCGATAAAGAAGAAGTTGAAGAGGAACCAGAAAAGATTGATAAGAATGCAAAGTAAACCAAAGAAGACTTCATTGCCAACAAGCATGGTAAAGAGAGAGAACCTTGGGTGCAGAAACCAATGCCTTTTCCTGGTAAGAAACACAAATCCAAGGAAGAAGAACACTACAACAGGTTTTGTGAATGGATGAAACCTTTATTTCTGCAAATTCCCTTGACTGATGCTATTAGAATGCCTCTTTATGCAAAGTATATGAAAGATATTGTTACTAACAAAAGGAAGATTCCTAATGAGGAAATTTCCACTTTTGCTAATTATTCTTTTGATGGTAAAGTTCTGGAGAAGCTTGGAGATCCAGGTATACCAACTATTCCTTGCTCCATTAAAAATAACTATGTTAGAACTGCTTGATGTGATTTGGGAGCCAGAGTTAATGTCATGCCTTTTTCTCTTTATAAGAGACTTGATCTAGAAAAATTGGTATCGACTAATATATCTTTGCAGATGGCTCATAAGTCTACTACTATTCCTATTGGTATATGTGAAAATGTTCCTATTCAAGTTGCTAACAGTTGTTTGATATTAACTGACTTTGTTGTGTTGGAAATGCCTGAAGATGATAATATCTCTATTATTCTTGGGAGACCTTTTCTAAACACTGTAGGTGCGGTTATTAACTGCAATCAAGGAAAAGTAACTTTTAATGTCAATGACAAAGAGTATACGGTTTATTTTCCGAAGAAGATTGATAGAAAGAATGCTCTAAATTCAATCAAGAATGTTGAGACCATCAGAGTTGGTCAGATTATTTGTTCAGAGCAAAAGCCCAAGGAAGAATATAAAATTGTTGTGATTGGGACTATGCCTATCAAGGTCGAGGTAACATAAGCATAAAGTGAAATGCAAAGTTTTGCCTCATATAAATTTAGTTTGGTAACAAGACTTGATCAACCTTGTTAACAAAGTGGTTTTATATGAACGAAACTTCATTTTCACCACATTTACTTTACCTAACTCATATTTACTTTCACCATTTAGTTTCATATTAGAATATCTTAGAGCTGCTGCATACTTGAGTTTGATTTGCTTGCAATCATTCCACCGTCGTTTTCCCGAGTTTTATTCTTTTATCGTTTTTCTGAAAAATCCTCGAAAATAAAGTTTCTCAAAAAATTCCAGAAAAATCTTTTTAAATTTTTATATCAAAAATGGGGCAGAGAGGCACCTAGGAGACCTCAGGGGGACCTGCCACGCCACATCACCACCAGGGGTGTGGCCTAGCCCTAGCCGCGCCCACCTATGGTGAGGGGGGGGCCTGGCCTCTCACTTATCTCTTCCTCCCCAGCTCTTTCTCTCTCCCGAAAAACAACGACACACCAGCTCAAACTCGTGTTCTTGCTGCTCTCCACCTTGATTTTTTGATCTCCTTGCTCAGCCCATCTTTGTTGCTGAGATTTGGAGCATTTGTTCTCTGGTATGTGACTCCTTCGATTGTCCAAGTAGAATTTTGTTTAGTGGAGTATTTCTTGAGTATTTTAGTTCTACAGGCTGCAGGTGAAATGAGTTTGCATGCTTATTCTATTGATTAAGAATGTTATTTTGATGCATGTTAGTCCTCTAGTAACTTCCTATAGTAGTTTCCTACACTTGTTTGTCTCAAAATCACTTTTTATGAGGTTTGTTAAAAATTTCAGAAATGGAGGAGAATGCATACCAACTCTTTCAACATGAACTAGAAGTGCATGAGGTCATGAGAGTTCACCGTGAAGAGAGGGTCTTTCCCTCAATCTATCCATGCTCAGAGTTCATGAATGCTGCTGGAATCCTGCAAGATTTCCAAATTCTAATTTCTAATGTAGGATTGGAACATTTTATTGATGATGAACCTCCCCAATATGTTAAACTAACAATGTCTGTGGTGCAGGATTTTAGATTCAGTTGGTCCACATCTAACCCCATGGTTCATTATAAAATCTACAATAAATCTATGGACTTGCCCTTTGATGTTTTCTGTGCAGCCATTAGAGTACCACCGTGGGGATCGCGCGAAAAGGATGAAGGAACGGCCTAAGCCATTGACAGACCTCTATGAGGAGATTTGTCAAGGAAGAAGCTTCTCAGGAGAGAGTGGTAAAATTCGAAATATTCATTTTCCATCCATTCGATATTTTACCCACTTTATTACCTAGTGTGTTCTTGCTAGGAAAGTTACAAATAAGTTGTCCTCCTGTGATCTAGCTTTTATTGCTGCTGCTTTGAGAGATGATAGGACTTACAATTTGGGTGCTTTAATAGCTTTCCGTCTAGATGCTAACCGTGAGAAAGGGGGAATCTGTGGAGGCCTTATTGCTTCACGTCTATTAGCTTTGCATGGTTTAGTGCCTCATGTTTTAGACCTTCAGTTTCCAGTAGAGAGACTTGATCTTAATTCTATGATACATCATAAGTTTGTTTCTCCTCATACTTGTTTGAATAACTTGACGTTTGAGATAACCTTTTTTAATAAATCCACCTAGAAGGTAGTGAAGACTGATAGATCAGTCCATTTGTCTGTACCTCTTTTGTTTAACCTTGATCGCGGGAATGGATGGTCACTCACAGAGGGTGAGCTCGACGCATACATAGAAGAGCACCCGCAGCCCGTGCACGATGAAGAGGCGACCGAGGAGTCGGTCCAGCCCTCTAACATTGCGGAGTTCCCATACCAGTAGCCTTATTATGATTATACACCATCTGCTTCATCTTCACAGGGGCCAAGCTATTACTTTACCAATGATGACCCACCGGCATGGGGTATGTATCGGAGACAAGGTTGATCTCCACTTAGGCCAAAAGCCTAAGCTTGGGGGGAGGTACGCCGACGATTCACTCATCTACATATCATATTTTGTCGGTCCTTTATATATCCATGTTTCGCTTTCTTTATTATTGTTTGACACGAGAAAAACGTACGACACTCCGCGAGATAGGGGCGGTATCGCAGCTCTCTCATTCGCACAAGGGAACGGTTAAAAGAAAAGGAAAGGTGTGCTGGTGCGTGTATGGTCTAGCTCGGTGGAAGGATGCAATCTCTTCTTCCCCTGGCAGCGAGTACATCTTGTGGGGTGTGTCCTCTCCAGATGCGGAGCCTCCGGCTGTCTCTCTGTGTCCTAGCTCACCGCCTCTTGCCGACGGTGGCGCGGCCGCTGCTCCTTGGCGCGGTGCACCAAGATCTTCTGGTCCTTTGCATGGCGCGTGTGCACTCCGCCGCCGTCTTTCTGGTGTGAGAAGTCTTCCTGCTTCTGATCCGATCTCCTCTGCCTCCGACTGGGTCTTCCTCTCTCCCCCATTGGGCTGGGTGTTGTGTGCCTTTTATATGCAGTGGACGTCGGGGCGATGCAGCCCTCTTCTCCGGAGAGTTCGTTCCACAGGAACTGATGATGTTTATCTCAACTCCTAGTACACCAGATCTTCCGGGATAACCACGGGCCGTTTGAGCGCTCTAACTGGTGTTTATCTGATCGTGTTGATGCAAAGATCGGAACCATTTGTTGGGATAAGCTGGCCCGTGTAATATGACTACTTTGACGCGCGTACTGACGTGATACCCGGCGCCTGCAGTCGAGTCGCCAGGCTTATACATACATACGTGTATATATACGCCCGTCCCTGGCGATCGTACAAGTTCCATGTGCCTGACCTGAACTTGGACTTCTTCATGCTGGGCAGGCAGAACTGATTGATCTCAATTGCAAGCTCCATGCATCAATCAAACGAATAACCAGCCCATGTTAAATTAATCGGTCAAATGCCTGCTTCTTATATGCATGTACGAGCAGCATGTTGACTCCAAATTTCACTTGCACTTATTGAGCCTGCTATACCCAAGTAAAATAAACAGCGTCGAACAAATGCCCCTCGCCAAGACGAGGTCGTGCGCGAAGCAAGTCGACCTTGGCTTGGCGAAAGTTCCGACGCAATCAGTATGTGCAGCCCCAGCGCCATCCATGGTTCGCCTCGGCACCTCCCTAGTTGATGCATGTATGTAGGAGTACACGCACATACCCCTTTTCCTTCAGGTCTTCAGATGAAGCCGTTCACGAAGAAGCACACATGTGCATGAAGTGCACCCATGTATTCCATGACGTTTCACTTGTCAGCTCGCCACCAGAATCAGCGCCGACGGTGTGTGCGTGACTACCGACGTAAACAAGCCGTTGCCGTTGCGATGATGATCTTGTTGAGCCGGCCCGTTTTTAACCCAACATTATGGGCTGGGTTGCAAACTAGGTTGTAGTCGATGTAGGCAGACTTCTGGCTCGGGCTGACATGTCGCAAATGCCGAGTGTTGATGTACATTAGTGCGGGTACGTACGTCCGCACCCACACTCGTGAAGAAAACTGGTTGGGATTGATGCCATCCAACGGGTCAGTCTCCTTCATCTTCATTCCATGGCGAAATAACATGCCACATCTTGAAGTAGTTTTATCAATCCAGTCGCGACCGCCTTGCCGCTACGGTGCCAGCCGACTAGATTGAAGGGTTTCACAGATTCACGCTAGCCACACTGGCGCGTTGCACTGCTCCCATATCTTCATATGTCGATGTAGATGAGACGGCGAGAAGACATCAGCGTCATCGCCGCCCCGACGTTGCCGAAGTAGGTTGGTGTAGATGAGACGCCGAGAAGACATCAGCATCATCGCCTCCCCGATGTTGCCAAAGTAGGTTGGTGAGATGAGACGCCAAGAAGACATCAGCGTCATCACCTCCCCGACGTAAAATAAACAGCGTCGAACAATTGTTCTCGTTATTATTTCTTCTTTCCAAAACATAAAAAGACCAAAAATATTTCCGTTGTTTCTCTTTGTTTGCATTTTTAGTTTTCTAGCTTTGGTTTGCTTTGTTCTCTATTTGCAGTTTGAAGTTTGAAAAATCCAAAAATATTTTTCTTTGTTTGCCATTTTCTTCTGTTCTTGTTTCAAAAATCGAAAACCCAAAAATATTTGTTGTTCTTCTTCGGTTTTGTAAAGATTGTTGCAGAGTTCAGTCTCTCATGACTCCATTGGAGCTTGGTATTCACTTTATATTATTCAAGCCACACAAGTGAAAGGCAATAATGATGACATACGACAATCCGAGATGTGGTAAGAGGCTGTTATGAACTCTATTTGTTTTCATTTTTGTACATATACTCATCTATGTGGACATGCTTAGTCGGTTCATATAAGGTATATGTTATTTAATGGATGCTTTGTAGTTCTTGCTCTCATATGATTAGTTCTAATTTACTAATAGTTTATAGCATGTCATGTAGACGCTTGCTTGCATTGTTTTATTCACAATATGGTATGTCATTGTCGTATCCACCTCTGAAAGTTTCATTTGAATCGACTTGGCACATGCTCAAGCATGCACATGACTGAACCAAAAGTCAATTAAGCCTAGATGATTTACTTTGCCTCAGAGTTCTTGTATCATTTTTATGCCTATATTAATTTTGTTTTGTCGCAAGCATGATTATGACAGTTATTACTCTCTCGATTGCCGCTTCCCAGTCTTTTGCTAGCCTTTACTTGTACTGAGAGGGAATACTTCTCGTACATCCAATTACCAAAAACCAAGTCTTCCAAAGAGTCCACTATAAATTCCTATGCATGGTATTTCAAAGCCATTCCAAGTAAATTTTCATGTGCTACCTTTCAAAACCTTCAAATACTTCTCATTTTGTGCCACTGTTTTTAGCTCATGAGGACGTAGTGGTCAGAATTGCTATCTTCCATATTAAATTAAGTACCACTCGACTAGGCAGCTTCATCTGCTCGTCATTAATTTTGCAAGGGAGCTGGTCAGACCATTGTAATCTAATTTAAAAAAGAAAGAAAAAAGAGCACTCCTCCATGGTATATGAAAGTTGGTGGGCACCCGATGGAATCGGTTAGCCATGGCTTGAGAAAAGAAAAAAGGTGGGGAGGAGTGCCAAAGCTTTATAAAAGAGCATCAATGTGCCAAATTTTCAAAGAACTCGGAACCGCTCTCACTTGTTTATTATGGAAGATAGCAAGTCCCCATTGCCAGTCATTGACATGAAACAACCACCTCTCGAAATAAATTGTTATCTCTATTTTACAAATAAAAAGCTCTAGCACATGTTAAATCACTACTTCCCTCTGCGAAGGGCCTTTCTTTTACTTTTATGTTGAGTCTTCATCTTCTAACTTTAAAGCAACTTCTTGAGAGCATAGTTGTTATTCTTAGTATAATGTGCTTGTCCCAGAACACGGTTGATTATGGTATAACTTTGATGCTTGTATCTTTGATATTTTTACTTCTAGTCTTCTCTTGGACTTCAGAGGTGCCTCAGCATTTATGTTTTGCTCCATAAATAAAGGCAAGCGGGATACCACTCTTTCATATCATTTATGAGCATTACAATCTTGCAACCTCTTATGTTTCATGTTACTTGTTATTAGTATATTGGCACTCTTTCATAGCTTGCTTGACTATGAGGTAACATTAGTTGCATATTTCTTATTATTAACTACCTGAGTACTTGATCATATAGTTAGTATATATACATCTTTGAAGCAAATATGTTCGTGAAAGTTTCTTTTATCGCTCTCAGTTGTTAACTGAATTGCTTGAGGACAAGCAATTAGCTAAGCTTGGGGGGAGTTGATACGTAAAAAGCGTATCTGCTTTCCCGAACACTTTTGCTATTGTTTCTCCTCTAATTTGTGTGTTTTGAATACAACTAATGTGTACTAACGCTGTTTTCAGCAGAATTGCTCTGGTATCTCGTTTTTGTGTAGAAATCCGACTTTCAGGAAAAATCCCGGAAAATATTGCAAAAATTCTATTTTACCAGAAGACCCACAGAGCCAGAAGGGGAGACGAAGGGAGGCAGTAGCCTGGGCTCACCACCTGTGGTGAGGCCGCCTCGGCCGTCGCCTCGACCCCTCCTTCCGCCTATATATACCTGATGACCTAAAACAGCGGGGGTTCAGTGTTTTTCCCAGATAGACTTCCGCTGCGCCGCCACCATCAGAAACCGCGATTCGGAACCAGAAACTCCGTTCTGACACCCTGCTGGGACGAGGATTCAGAAGAGATCTTCATCGCCATCATCACCGACGTCTCTCCATAAACCATCCATGACTCCCCCATCCATGTGTGAGTAATTCCCGCTGTAGGTGAAGGGGATGGTAGGGATTGGATGAGATCATTCATGTAATTTGCTATGAGATTGTTAGGGCATAGTGCCTAGCATCTTTTATTAGTGCTTATGACATTGTTGCAACTTGTTGTGCTTAATGCTTGTCACTTTGGGCCCGAGTGCCATGATTTCAGATCTGAACTTGTTATTGTTTTATGATGATACTTGTTGTTTATGGTCTTACCTACAAGTTGTATACACATATTGTTGTCCGGAACCCGAGGCCCCAAAGTGACAGAAATTGGGATAACCGGAGGGGGTGGCTGTGATGTGCGGATCACATGTGTTCACCGAGTGCTAATGCTTTGCTCCGGTACTTTATTAAAAGGAGTACCTTAATTACCAGTAGTTTCCCTTGAGGCCCTGCTGCAACAGGCTGGTAGGACAAAAGATGTCGTGCAAGTTTCTCATTGCAAGCATGTACGACTATATACGGAACACATGCCTATGATTGTTAGTACTAGGATGCTTTTTATTATTTATCTGCAAATGCCCATGTCTCACTGATTTCATGAATTATCTTATCCATGCAACGCCCGTACATCCATCCCTATGCCTACAGTATTTCATCCTGTTGTTTACTATTGCTACTATTACTGCTTTTATTTTACTACTGTTGTTACTGTTTCACTACTATCACCACTATAAAACTGTTGCTACTGATAAACTGCTGCGAGCAAGTCTATTTCCAGGTGCAGCTAAATTGACAACTCATCTGTTAAGGCTTATACGTATCCTTTGGCTCCCCTTGTGTCGAATCAATAAATTTGGGTTTTACTTCCCTCGAAGACTGTTGCAATCCCCTATACTTGTGGGTCATCAATAATCTTGATAGAAGAAACTTAGCAACAATGTTATAACATGAAGAAGAACACAAACAAAAGATCATGAAAATGAAACAATGAAATTCAGGCGTGTGTTCAAATCATATGGAAAAACATAGCAAATGGTTTTCAGCTTGTCTTTCATGGAATAGCAAAACATAAATACATAGGACACTTTCAAGTTTAAGAGGGCAACTAGATACAAATAATTTAAGAACAAGTGAAACCAAAATCATGAATCAATCAATGAAAACTTTGGGACAATGCACATTATACTATGAATGACAACTATGCTCTCTTAGACGATGCATAAAGGTAGAAGGTGGTGACTCAACATAAAAGTAAAAGAAAGGCCCTTCGCAGAGGGAAGCAGTGATTAAACATGTGCTAGAGCTTTTCATTTGTAAAACAGAGAGATAAAAATTGGGTTTTGAGAGGTGGTTGTTTTTGTCAATGACTGGCAATGGGGTTCTTACTATCTTCCATACAAAAATGAAGAAAGTTTTTGAGAGAGATTGGCACTTTGTGCTCTTTTATAAAGCTTGGCACTCCTCCCCACCTTTTTTCCTTTCTCAAACCATGGCTAACCGATTCCATCGGGTGCCCACCAACATTCACATACCATGGAGGAGTGCCTTTTTTCTTTTTTCTTTTTTTTTTCTTTTTGGAATAAGACAATATGGAAGATAGCAAATCCGACCACTACATCCCCATGAGCTGAAAACAATGTCACAAAACGAGAAGTGTTTTGAAGGTTTTTTGAAAGGTAGCACATGAAAATTTACTTGGAATGGCTTACAAATACCATGCATAGGAATTTATAGTGGACACAATGGCGAACCTGGTTTTTAGGAGTTGGATGCATGAGTAGAGCTCATACTCAGTACAAAATGAGGGCTAGCAAAAGACTGGGAGCGACCAACTAAGAGAGCAATAACGGCCATAATCATGCAAAGCGACAAAGCGACATTAAAAGAAGCATAAAATAGCATCAAAAGTCAAAAACTAAATGATCATAAAGGCTTATGGCGACTTTGTATGAGTCAAACATGTATGAGCATGCGCCAAGTCAACCCAAATAAAGCATCAAGGAGAAAACCAAATTAATGCTTCCAAATAATAAAAACAACGCATGATTTTTTCAAGGGCTCATTAAGCAATCTCAGTCATTTGAGACAAGTCATGCTACAGCAAAACCACTAAGCATACTATCAAAAAGACATCAAGCACAACATGCAAAAGCTTAGGCCGCAGTCTACACAAGCTCCTTTTTGTACCACTTTTTTTGCATGAAACTTTTTCTCTTTTCCAACACCATTCGAACCTTTTTGAAACAACTTTTTTTGATGAAAACCAACATGGACCAGAGGTAAAAATACACCTTGATGCAAAGATATAACAAGATCTGAACACAAATCAAGGCGAAAATCGAAAGCTAAATGCAGTTTTAGAAAAAGAGAACACTTGTTGAACGGTAAGAGTGAAAAACGGAGTGTTCTTGGCAAATGAAAAGCAAGGCAACTTCTCCAAAAGAAATTTGTTGGAGTCCAACCATTTATTGCAGCAAACAAAACTAAACAAAACTGAAAACTAAAACAACTGACGCTCCAAGAAAAATGCATAGTGCATGAAGCAATAAAAATAGTGTGTTGAAAGGTGACCTGATTTTTGCCGATGAAGAAGGGGTGCCTCGGGGGCATCCCCAAGCTTTAATGCTTGTACCTCTTGGATATTTCTTGGGGTGCGTGGGCATCCCCGATCTTGCGTTTTTGTCGATTCTTCAACTCATCTCATCATTCTCCAATCCCTACACTTGAAAACTTCCTTCATACAAAACTCAACACAATTCTATTAGCAACATTAGTGTAAGCATAATAATGAATCAACCCCTTTTTTGCTTCGGGTTTCAACTCAAAACCACCACATATAAAGCATATAGTACTGTAGCAACTTCCCCAAAAGTTCCGTTGTCGTGGGAATTTAGAGACAGTAGCCATGGGGAGGCTTATCGCAGGGGCTCGACGATGGTGACGATGGGTCCGGCTCGGGATCGTGCCAACAGAGACACCTCAGTTTACCCAGGTTCAGGGCCCTCCCGGTTGGAGGTAAACCCCTACTTCCTGCCTGCTTCGTATTGATTGGATAGTATCGATTACAATGCTCCTCGAGCTATTCGGGCTAGAGGAAGAAGAAGAAGATCGGATCCCCCCACGCTAAGGGTCCAGGCCCCCTTATATAGGCGGGGGGCCTGGTTACAGGTTTAGGTAGCGAATCGGCTGGCTGCCGGCTCCTCGGCGGCGGCGTCCTTGGTGTCATCCTCTGGCCCTGCTCTGGCAAAGGCACTTTATAAAGCGCCTTTCCCCTGGGCTGGCATCTGGAGAGCATATCCCTTCTCATTTGCCTCGGATTCCATCGTGGGGAAGGGTCTTCGATCTCTCATTGGCTGGGCGTGGTCGTGGCGCTCGTCACTCCCGTCCTGCGCTCCTGCCGCACTTGTCGGGGCCAACCTACTTTTGGCCAGACAACCATTGTGAAGCTTTGTCTTCATCGCCCGTCTCCAGTTCTCCTCGGTGGAGTCGCTAGCCGGCCGCTGGTGCAGCCGGCCCTTCGGTCGGAGCCGGTCTTCTCGTGTTGGAGCCGTGGGGACTCCTGGGACGCCAGCCGGCATATTGCCTGGCCCGTGGTACGCCCCCTAAGTCATCCCCACGACACTAGCCCCCGAAACTGGCGAAGTCTCATGGGCTAGCATGGGGCTTCGGCGGGTTCCTCTTCTCACCGAAGTCTTGCTTGCTCTCGTCGAAGTACTAGGATTCCCTATTTGACTCGAAAGAATCTGGCCTCGAGGTCAGGTCCTGCGGCGTATTGCTGGCCGCCTCGGGACGAACCGGCTCTGAGACCGACCCGGCTGGTGGCCGCCACGCGGCCGTCTGCCGTCGTTCGGCTCCTCGGAACTTGCTCCCTCAGGGGCTGGACCGAGGCACACTTGTTGGCACGCCGTCGCGTCACATCCATTCGGCCCCGGCCCACGATCCTTTGCGGCAACCACGGCGGTTGTCCGATCTTTACGCGATCGTGGCTCACGACGAAAGGGGTCAGTTGCCGACCCGTCGTGGGTGAGATGGGCAACTGACCCGCCCCCTCACTTTTAAATCAAGGACCACCCTGAAACAGAGCATCGGTCGCCTGCGTCTCTTCTTCCTTCCGCATTTGCTCCAATTAGAATCCCCTGCTCCCGAGCTCCGCCACCATTCCGCTCATCCAGATCCGCACCTGGATGGCTCCCAAAGCATCCCGGTCGAAAGGGAAGGGGGCGGTCGCGGACAAAGACGCCGCTCCGCCCGCTTTGCCGAAGGGATCCTGGGAAGGCTCGTGGGTGAAGGAGAAGCAGATCGAGCTGCTGCGCTGGGGTCGAGTGCTTCCGCCCGCGGACCTCGTGGGCTGCCGTCCCGCTGGCAGTGAACGGGTCCCCGCCCCCGGACCCGGAGAGGCGGTGGTCTTCTACGACCATTTCCCCCGGGGCTTCGCGCTGCCCGCCAGCAGCTTCATGCGCCGGTTCCTGGACCACTTTCGACTGCAACCACATCACATTGGGGCGAATGCGATGATGATATTGTCCGCGTTCGCGACCCTCTGCGAGGCGTATTTGGGCATCTGGCCCAATGTTGAGCTGTTCCGCCGGCTGATCTACTTCAAGACCCAGACGGCGGAGACCGTTCCGGTGATATGCGGCACCGCCTCCTTCTACGCGCGCAAGACTGCGGACTTCCTCGGCATAAAAGGGAAGGAGTTTTGCAAGAAATGGCAGCGCTCCTTCTTCTATGCGAAGAACCTGAAGGAGGGCAAAGACCATATCAATCTGCCGCCCTTCGAGGCGGGCGGGCCCGAGCGGGACAACTGGAGCGCCGCTCTTCCTCGCCCGTCGCCGGACATGGAAGAGATTCTTCTGCGGGTCACCACCCTGCAGACGGAGGGTGGCCTGGAGTCGACTGACCTCCTCCTCGCCTTCCTGGTCGCTCGCGTGTCTCCGCTCCAGCGCCGCTCGCACAAGATGTGCTTCCTGGGATCCGCCAGGGATCCTACTCGTCATTCCTCCAAGGCGCTGTCCGCACTGGAGGTGGCTCGGAAGGCGAACCACATCGCCGACGTCAAGCTTCAGGCCTCGTGGACGTGGGGACTGGAACCTCACGACCGGGACAATCCAATTGCTGAGGTGAGCTTGTCGGTCCTGGCCCCTGTCCTTCTCCTCCTTCGCGACTCTGATCCACTATCCTCTGTTTACTTGGTCCGGGCAGAACTTGTTTGCTCTGCAGGCGGCGGAGAATTTGACTCAGCGTCAAGCTGGCTTTGCCGCTGACAGAGCCGAATCGGATGACAAAGTCGTTTGGGACGAAGCTGAGGAGGTAGAGGATGCTAGCTCTCAAGCTGCCATTGAAAGCTCAAGCACCCTCCACGGTGATGAAGGAAGTGAGGAGTTCGAGGATTCAGGCGAGCCCCTCGATCATTCCAGTAAGTTTCTAGGCCCCTCCCTCTTAGGAGATCGGTTCGAGGATGATGATGGTGAAACAGGACCAGCTACCACCCTCGGGGGCATCGCCCTTCACGTGGCCGCCGCAGCCGTGGCTGGAGCTCAAGCTCCCCCAATCGTGGATTTGCCGGAGTCTCCAGGGCCGCACCCTATCGCCTCAGAGCCGGCAGGCCGCGAAGAGGCCGGAGATGACTCAGCCGGCACCAAGAGAAGGGCTCAGCCGGCTTCCTCCGAGCCGGCTGAGAAACGCAAGAAACCGGAGCTGGCAGCGAGGGACCTGCGCCGTCCTAAGACGAAGAAGGTGGCCAAGTGGTGGGCTATCGCCGTAGCCGGGTGAGCTTCCCGCTTCCTTGCCTCTCATCCTTACTTTAGCGTTGCAGCCCCAATTGACTCGGTCGTGGGTCGTGCTCTTCGCAGGTCACCTCTTTCTGTCAATTCGGTTGCTCAACCTCCTCCCACCGTCGCTTCCGGGGGAATCGTGGCCCCGGCTCTCGAGCCCTCCTGCCGTAAGAGGGCGCGCAGGGAGGAAATGGGCGGCGACTCGGGTCGCGTTGAAGATGTTCGCTGCTCCCCACGGTTGAAGCTTGTGGTGGGCGACACTAGGGCAGAGGATCCTGCGCATCCAGAGGTGCCCGCGGACGCTGTTCCCCACCCAGTCGCCGCACCTGAGACTGGCTCCACGCCCGCCGAGGAGACTACTTCGGACGGGGTTGTCACACCGGCGCCTCCTACCACCGGAGTCGTCACGGTGGGGGACGACGCCGCCATCCACGCGTCCTCCGACCTATCCCATCAAGAAGGCGCATGCGAGGTCGCGGCGGGAGCCGTGGAGGAGGCCCCGGTGCACGCGAGGCCGCTGGAGCTCCCGGGGCCGGCTGCCCAAACCCCTTCCAGCCTCGAGCTTGTGTTGAGCGTGCAGGGTGCTGTGCCTGCGGCTGGGACAAGGGCTGGCGCGACTGCTGATTCTAGCTCTGGCGAAGCTTCGCGCGGGCTCTTCACCACTCGGGTGGCGAGGAGCGAACGTGGTGATGACTTGCCAGCTCCTGAAGTAGTTACCACGGGCGCCTCCCGTGGAAAGGCTCTTGTCTCCGTGGCTGAGCCCAGCTTTGGGAGCTTGAGCTCTGCCAGCCAACTTCAGCAGGAATGGGCGGACACCGCCTCAAGCGCCGATGCCGGAGAGAAACTCAAGGTTCAGGGCAGCAAGCCGACTCTGGCGGAGCTGGACAAGCAGTTTGCTGTTGTCAAGGGGTCGCTTCAGAACGCCGGTTTTCAACTCCTTGATGCTATACGGACGACCAATGTGAGTGCTGTGCCCTTAGCCTCTGGCCTCTTCTACTGGTCGGGAGACATGATCCGCGTCTTCATGGTCCTTCTTGCCATACCTCCTAGCCCCCGAGTTTCGAGGTAGCTGTAGAAACAACTGACTCGAAAATGGACTTCGCTATGAATCGTTGCCTTTCTGTCTTTCCCAGGACCTGAACGCACTTCGAGCCAGCGTCTTCCAAAAGCTGCTGGCGAAGTATCGCGCCGGGAAGGCTCAGTATCAGGGTCTGAAGAAAGAGCTGGAGAAGCTGTCCGGTAAGCTCTGGCCCCTCGCTTCGATGTGTTGCTGCTGCCCCTTCGATTCTCACACCTCCATTCTCAGATGCTGCCTCGCTCATAGCTTCGCTTGAGTCCCAGTTGGCCGACTCGGTGTCGGCCGACGCTGTTGAGTCGCTCAAGCGGAAGCACGCAGAGGAGCTTCAGGGCCTGCGAGCCCAGGCCATCCGGACTCAGGAGTTGGAGACTGAGCTGGTGAAGGCTCGAGAGGCGAAGTCGTCGCTGCGGCTGGAGTTTGATCGACAGCTGGCTGAAGAGAGAAAAATCCTCTCTGCGGAGTATGACGGCAAGGTGAACGAACTTCGCGCGACCTTGGGGAGCGAAGTCGAGAGCCGCGGCGCCCAAATTGATGAGCTACAGACTCTCCAGGGGCTCGACAGCGAGCGTCATGACAAGGAGATTGGCATTTGGCGCGCCCGCGACCGCAAGGTTCAATCCGGCCTGCTGGGGCTGGAGGAAGCTCTTCGCGGTATACTTCTTTTCCTGTTTCTCGGCTCTTGCTCTTTCATGCCATCCCCTCACTCTCTGATTGCCCTTGCAGGAGCTTTCCCTGACTCTGACAAGACTGCCGCGGCGGCGCTGAAGGAATACAGGGCGGAACAGAAGATCGTCCCCAGCAGTGATCCCAAGGCTGAGCTTTCCTCAGGGGAGTTGGTATCGTTGGCCAAAGGCCGACTCCATCCGGTTGCCAAGCTGGGCAAGGATCTCCACGAAGCCCTTGTTTCCGTCTTTGAAACCTTGTGGCCGGGAAGGGCGGTGCCTGGCGAGATCCAGGCGCTCCTCCAGTGGATCCTTCTCGCGTCCAACCGGCTCGACATCTGGAAGGAGTCCGCGGCTCGGGCCGGTGCTGAACAGGCTCTGGAGTTAGTGCTCTCCTGGTATCCAGGCGTCAACCTGGACCAGCTGGAGAATCTTCGTGAAGGCGGATTAGCAGGCCTTGACAAAGCCAAGCTCCGCCGACGCGCCTGTGCCATTGCTGAGTGTGCCGAGACCGGCGCGCTTTTCGATGCTGGGGATAGCGACGGATCTTTGGATGGCATGGGCTTCGAAGAGCCCGGCTCCGTGGAAGAACCTCAAAAATCCCCCAAGGATCTTGCTGGTCACTCCATTCCACCATCCCCCAGCGGCGATGACTTTGTCTTGGCGTCTCGAGCTGGCGACACTACTCCACTGGAGCCGGCTGGCTCGCCAAGCGCACCCTGAGTGCGTCAGGATTTTCTTATTCGTTCTTGTGTACGTTGAACTCGTGTCGTGCCCAACAACATTTCGTTCGTGTGTATCAATGGCACTTCACCCTGAATTCTCTACGCATTGGTTTCTAGTTGTTGGTGAACCGGATTTGACCTGACCCCTTTCGGCTTTTTCCTTTATCTCCCCATCCTTCGGCCCTTCTACCCCCAGCCGGCAGCCTGGTGCCGGCTGGTCTCCCTTGGACCGACAGCCGAATGTCGGTCTAGGGTGGGAGCGTGCCGCGGGATGAGGAGTAGTACTTCGGCGTATAAGAGATCTGGCTTGGTCCAGTCCATGCACAACTATTAACCAATGCGCGCGGTTTTTGGGTGAGCGCCCGCTAACGGCTCCGCGTTTTGTCCTCTTAGCGATTTTCCAGTGTGAGTGACCTGCCAACTCCATTGCCCTCGACTTGGGTTGGAGGTTGGGCTCGGGGTCCGGTTCGCACACGGTACTCGTTCGTCTGACACGGGATTCGATTCGTCGGGTCACGGGCGTTTCCTCTTAGCGATTTTCCTAGGTGGGTGACCTGCCGGCTCCATCCCACGCGGCGCAGGGTGGAGGTTGGGCTCGGGGTCCGGTCCACACACAGTACTCATTCGGCTGACTAGAGGATCATTTCATCGGGTTGGGGCTGGCAGCTCCCGTTTGGAGCCGGTTTCCAGCCCCCGTGAATAACGCTTAGAAAGGTAAAAGGTACTTCAGAGCACTTTTTCCAAGGATCAGTCGTATGCCGCCCAACTTTCTTTTATTCAACGACGCTTGTTCGAGATACAAGGTTTTTGCCTTGGCTTAGCCGAAGGTCTTAAGCGATCTTGGACTTGTCTCAGGCGAAGCTATGAAAAGCTTCCCCCTACCTCGAGGAGGGGCCAGCCCCCGAGACAAGAGCTTCTGACTCCTTGCCCGCTTCGGGCGGGACTTCCTTGGAGAGGCTTGCCGGCTTGAGGTGTGGAGTCGGCAGTCCCGTCGCCAGGCAGCCTGGCTGGACTGCCGCCACCCTCTGCAGCAGTTGTCGCTTCTCTTCAGCAATGACCAAGGCCTCCGCCAGCTTGGAGCTGGCTCTTGTGCACTCTATGGACCTCTTGTAGCATCCAGTGACAGTAATCACCCCGCGAGGGCCTAGGAGCTTCATCTTCAAGTAAGCGTAGTGCGGGACCGCCATGAAGTTGGCCAAGGCTGGTCGACCAAGCAGTGCGTGATAGGGGCTGTTGAGGTCTACCACCTCGAACCAGATTGGCTTGCGACGATGATTGTCCTTCTCGCCAAATAGCACCTCCAACTCAATCCTTCCCATCGGCGTACAGGAGTGCCCGGGCACAATCCCATGGAAGGTGAGCTTGGTTGGCTTCAGTTGGATCTCTGGGATCCCGAGCTTCTCCATCGAAGTGCGGTAGAGAAGGTTGATGCTGCTGCCTCCATCAATGAGTACACGTGAGAATCGGCAGGTATGCGTCTCAGAGAACACGATTGGATTCAAGACCAGCGCATAGCCCCCGGGCTTCGGCATGAGTGGCGGGTGATCTTCGCGCCCCCAGGTGATGGACGCATCAGACCAGTGCATGAACTGTGGTCCAACTTGTACAACAGCGTTCACCTCGACTCCAAACCACGGCTCATCCTTTGGATCCTCCATTTGGGAAGTGAACACGTGGTATTGTTCCACATTTGCTTCCTCAGGGTAATCCCCCGCTGCCTTGGCCAGTTGTCGATTCTTGTTTCCCTGCGCTTCAACTGGCAGGCCTGGCGGGGGTCCAGGCAGTTGGTGGTTTCCTTGCTCCAGATCCCTGGTGAAACTGCACTGCCGAGTGGTATGCCCTGCCGGCTTGCCTGAAACGCTATGGAACTTGCAGGGTTGGTCCAGCATCACCTCGATGGTGTACTTGTCCTTGCTGAATTTGTCCCCTTTGCATTTTTGGCTTCCACCCATAGCCCCCAGGCTTCCTTGAACGGCAGCCACTTGCTGAGAGTCGTACTTGTTGTCACGGCGCTCATCTTTCCTCTTGCCGTGTCGATCACGGTTGTGATGTCCTCCTTGGCCGGCTGCCGGCTGAGATTGGCCTCCGGCTGGCGCTGGCTCGACGCACTGCACCCTTGCGGCGGAGTTGGCGGAAGCGTACTTGTCCGCTATCGCCATGAAGTCCGCCATTGACTTCGGCTCGGCTCTGTGGAGCTTGTGCTTCAGTAGGGTTCCTTCCCTGCATCCGTCCGTGAAGTAGCCGATGGCTTGCTCCTCGCCCACTCCTTCGCATGAGTTGCGCAGCTCGGACCATCTCGTGAGGTAGTCATGATCTGGCTCATCAGGGCCTTGCTTGCAGAGGGCCAGCTGTCGTGGGCGGGGCGGTCGCTTGTAGGTTCCCGTAAAGTTCTTGATGAATGCCTCTTGGAAATCATGCCAGGAATTGATCTGCAGAGCCGGCAGGCTGTTGAGCCACGTCCGAGCAGATCCCGTCAGCATGAGTGGTGCGTAGCGCACCGCTGTCCTCTTGTTGCCGCCCGCGATGTCGACGGCTGTGACGTAGTCTGACAGCAAGTCTTCCGGCTTCACTGCCCCAGTGTATTTGGGCATGTCTCGTGGGAGCGCAAACTTGGCCGGGAAAGGCTCGTTGCGGATGCGAGGGCCGAAACAGACCGGCCCTGCCGAGGATTCCTCCTCGTCAAACTTGGAGTCCGCCAGCAGGTTGAGCCGATGTCGTGCATCGTCCTTTGGCAGGTCGACGCGTTCCCCGATCCTCTGGCTCACGTGCGAGCGGGCTGGGTGATGACCTTGAGCGCCCTGGCCAGCTCCCTGAGCCGGCTGGGCTGGCGCCACAGACTTGCCGCGCGCCGGTTCCACCACGTCCGCCTGAGGAGGGTGGCGCGGCTTGCTGGTAACCGCGGCGGGATCTCGAGGCTGCCGGTTGTGGTGGCTAGAATGCTGGGTACGGTGGTTTCCACCGCTTTTGCCTGGAGCTCGATTGCTCCGGCTATGCTCCGTCGGGCCGTGGTTTGGCGACGAGGCTTCTCCATGCGACTTGTTCTGACCGGCCATGATGATACGGTTCTCGCCTCGAGTGCCGCTCGCTTCTCCGCGTGGCTCCATCGCTTGCTGCTGTAGATCGGCAGCGTCCAAGAGTTCCTGGATCTGGGCTTGCTTCTCCCGTAGGTCCTCGCCTTGCAGTCCATCCAGTTCAGAGGTGATGTAGCGCGCGGCGCGGAGATTCTTCGTAGGTGGGCTTGTTGATGATCGGAGGTAGCTTCGCCGAGGGCGCCGCCTGGTTCAGCTCCGCGCCCAGCTCGCGGCCTCGCTGACGAACTTGTCCCGCCCGGTTTGGGCCATCTCCAGCTGGGGTGAAGCCATGGTCGACGTTGTATTCGTTGATCGTGGAGAGGACGCACCGACGGGTGTCGTCGACGTCGACCGCTTCCTTGAGGAGGTTGAGGCGCGTCCGCTCCAGATCCTCGGAGGCCTTGACCGGATCCGCAGAGATGTCGAGCGGAGCGCGCAGGTCCGTGATGGCTGCGTCCAGCACGTCCCGCTCTGAAGGTGGAAGGTCTTGTTCCGGTGGAGGTGGGCGTTCGAGCGGCGGGCGCGTGGAGCGCGGTGGGCTGCCGCCACCATCCTCCTCCAGGGCCCGCACTTCGACCATGTTGCAAAAGTCGCTGCTTTCGCCGTCGTCGGAGTCTGCGTCACAGAGTGGGTCAGGCACATCGGTTACCTCTTCCGGGAAGGGCTTGGCGACGTAGAAGCGGTGGCTGCCGACGTCGAGGAAGGAGCCGCTGTTGCCGAAGCCGTTCTCGAAGTGGGCCAAGTTGTCGTCGACGCAGTCGAAGGTGCCGAACCTCCAGACGAGGCCGGAGGCGACCTTCTCGCCGGAGGGTCCCGGCCGGAACTTGACTCCGCTCGCCACCGCGATTTGCCCCACGGTAGGCGCCAACTGTCGTGGGAATTTAGAGACAGTAGCCATCGGGAGGCTTATCGAAGGGGCTCGACAATGGTGATGATGGGTCCGGCTCGGGATCGTGCCAACAGAGACACCTCGGTTTACCCAGGTTCAGGGCCCTCCCGGTTGGAGGTAAACCCCTACTTCCTGCCTGCTTTGTATTGATTGGATAGTATCGATTACAATGCTCCTCGAGCTATTCGGGCTAGAGGAAGAAGAAGAAGAAGATCGGATCCCCCCACGCTAAGGGTCCAGGCCCCCTTATATAGGCGGGGGCCTGGTTACAGGTTTAGGTAGCGAATCGGCTGGCTGCCGGCTCCTCGGCGGCAGCGTCCTTGGCGTCATCCTCTGGCCCTGCTCTGGCAAAGGCACTTTATAAAGCGCCTTTCCCCTGGGCTGGCATCTGGAGAGCATATCCCTTCTCATTTGCCTCGGATTCCATGGTGGGGAAGGGTCTTCGATCTCTCATTGGCTGGACGTGGTCGTGGCGCTCGTCACTCCCGTCCTGCGCTCCTGCCGCACTTGTCGGGGCCAACCTACTTTTGGCCAGACAACCATTGTGAAGCTTTGTCTTCATCGCCCGGCTCCAGTTCTCCTCGGTGGAGTCGCTAGCCGGCCGCTGGTGCAGCCGGCCCTTCGGTCGGAGCCGGTCTTCTCATGTTGGAGCCGTGGGGACTCCTGGGACGCCAGCCGGCATATTGCCTGGCCCGTGGTACGCCCCCTAAGTCATCCCCACGACATCCGTGATCAAAAAAACTCAAAAAGAAAGTGATCGAGAGGCAAACACAAATAGTGGTAGAAATCTGTCAAAATAGAATAGCTGACAAAGGTCGAATTTTTAGAGGGTTTTATTTTGCTCAAATCAAAAAGTGTTAAACTAATGAAAGTTTGGATATAACCTGGGCATATGCACAAGAAATCACAGGTCAAAAAGATATTCTAAGAATTTTCACGAATTTTTACGGTGCAGCACCGAAATCTGTTTCAGGACAGCAACATCCCCAAATCTTACCTCACTCAAATTAGAGGCTTCTCTTGGCACAACAACGAAATAAAAATGATAAGGAGTGGTTATTACAGTAGTAATAACTTCCAAGACTCAAATAAAAAAAGAACTGAAAGTAAAACAATGGGTTATCTCCCAAGAGTGCTTTTCTTTAACGCCTTTGAGCTAGGCGCAGAAAGTGCAAATCAAGTAATGTCAAGTGATGAAGCATCAAGCTCATAATTTGCTCTAAGAATAGAGTCAAATAGTAATTTCTTTCTTTTTCTAGGGAAGTGTTCCATACCTTTCTTGAGTGGGAATTGATATTTGCTAGTGCCTTCCCTCATATCAATGATGGCACCTACAGTTCGAAGAAAGGGTCTTCCCAAAATAATAGGACATGAAGCATTGCATTCAACATCCATGACAAGAAAATCAACGGGAACAAGGTTATTGTTAACCATAATAAGAACATCATTAATCCTTCCCAAAGCTTTCTTCTTAGCAAAATCAGCAATAGGAACATCGTAATAACACTTTTCAATCGGTGGTAAATCAAGCATGTCATAAATTTTTCTAGGCATGATAGAAATACTAGCACCTAGATCACATAAAGCATGGCAATCAAAACTATTAACATGCATATCAATGATGGGTTCCCAACCATCTTCTAACTTCTTGGGAATAGAAGCTTTTTGCTTCAACTTTTCATCCCTAATTTTCATGAGAGCATTGGTAATATGCTTAGTAAACGCAACATTTATAGAACTAGCATTGGGACTCAAAGCAAGCTTTTGCAAGAACAAAATAACTTCAGATATATTGCAGCCATCAACATCAAAATCATTAAAGGAAATAGAGCTATCATCTCCCACACTCCCAAAAAAATTTAGCACTCTTTTGAGAAAAAGTTTTAGCAGTTTTAGGCCTTTTAGTATAAGGAGTGGAAGTTTTCTCTACACAAATCAAAATAAGAGGATTGCTAGCATTTGGAACAACATCATTAGAGGTAGTAATGGTACACACCTTCATCCTTCTAGCCATCTCATCTTCTCTTTCCCACCTGGCATGCAATTCTGCTAACATCCTAATATTTTCATCAATTCTAACTTGGATAGCATTAGCAGTGGCAAAAGTATTGTTCTCCTTCACGTCATTAGGCAACACTTTTAATTTCAGAAGTTCAACATCATGAGTAAGGCTATCAACTTTAGAAGCAAGAATATCAATTTTGCCTAACTTTTCCTCAACAGACTTATTAAAAGCAGTTTGCTGACCGATGAAGTCCTTGAGCATGACTTCAAGCTTAGAGGGTGCAGCCCTAGTGTTGTTGGAGGAATTACCATAAGAGTTACCATAACCATTACCATTGGTAGAAGGATACGGCCTATAATTGTTACTAGCAAAATTGTTCCTATAAGCATTGTTGTTAAAATTATTATTTCTTATGAAGTTTACATCAACATGCTCTTCTTGAGCAACCAAGGAGGCTAAAGGAACATTATTAGGATCAACATGAGTTCTATCATTAGAAAGCATAAGCATAATAGCATCAATCTTATCACTCAAGGAAGAGGTTTCCTCAATAGAATTTACCTTCTTACCTTTTGGAGCTTGATGCGGCACGGTGTTGATGATGTAAAGCACCATCCAGTTGGGAACCCCAAGAGGAAACTATGATGAGCACAGCAGCAAGTTTTTCCCTCAGTAAGAAACCAAGGTTTGTCAGTCCAGGAAAAAGCCAAACTCTAGAAGGTGATGCTTGCTAGCCTACTAACACTCCAACAAGGGCGCCGTTAACGATTCTTGTTGACACGTCTTCAACTAGTAGCAACACGGAACCTGCACACAACACAACCAAATATTTTGCCCCAAACTTACAATCAGGTTGTCAATCTCACCGGTTTGCTTGAAACAAAGGAATGAGTGTATCGAGTGGAAAGCACTAGTAGTATGCGAGTAAAGTAAACAGTGCGAGTAAAGTAAACAGGTGATAGCAATATAATGGAAATAGGACCGGGGTCCATAGTTTGCTAGTGGTGTCTCTCGATAAGATAAAATAACACATGCTGGGTATATAAATTACAGTTGGGCAATTGATAGAATAAAGATAATGTGCATATGTCGAGAGGATCACTATGAGATTTACTCTGGGCATTACAACAAGATACAGAGACCGCCATCCAACTGCATCTATGACTAATAATCCACTTGTGGCGAATCAATCCGAGAACTCCACAAGTATTAAGTTGCGAACAACAGATAACTGCATTAAGCAAAGTGTGTAATGTAAACAAAGCATATGTCCTTGGACATATGAATGTTGTTTTCCCCCTAGTGGCAACAGCACATCTACAACCTTAGAGGTTTCTGTCACTCCCCCAGATTAAATAGAGGCATGAACCCACTATCGAGCATAAATACCCCCTCTTAGAGTCACTAGCAACTACTCGGCCAAGATAGCTACTAACAACGGAGAGCATGCAAGATCATAAACAACATAGAGATAACATAAGATAATATTCAGCACATCAACTCAATCATAACACCAATATTCATCGGATCCCAACAAACACAACATGTAGAATTACATAACGGTGATCTCGATCATGTAAGGCAGCTCACAAGATCTAAACATGAAGCACATGGTGGAGAAGACAACCATCTAGCTACTGCTATGGACCTATAGTCCAAGGTAGACTACTCACTCATCGCGCCGGAGGCAAGCATGGCGATGAAGAAGACCTCCGGTGGCGATTCCCCTCTCCGGCAGGGTGCCGGGATGAGCTTCTGGACCCTCCCAATCTCGGGTCGACGACGGCGGTGGATCGCAATGTGTTTCTAGAAAAGTGATCGGGTGTTTAGGTTTTTCCCGTCGGGGGGTCTTTATAGGCGAAGGGGCGGCGCCAGAGGTGGACCAGGGGGCCCTCACCACAGGTGGGCGCGGGCCAGGGGCAGGCCGCACCCAGGGTGGTGTGGCCGCCCTGTGGCCCTTCTTCGTCTCCTCTTCGGTTCTCTGGAAGCTTCGGTAAATTTCCGGATGTTCGGCTTTTGTTTCGTCCAATTCTGAGAATATTTCCTGTGTAACTTTTTTGAAACACAAAAATAGCAGAAAATAGAGAACTGGCACTGTGGTATCTTGTTAATAGGTTAGTTCCGGAAAATGCATAAAAATGCCACGAAGTGTAACGAAACACTAAGCAAATGGTGTAAAAATAAGCATGGAGCATCAAAAATTATAGATACGTTTGAGACGTATCAGCATCCCCGAGCTTAACTCATGCTCGTCCTCGAGTAGGTAAGTGATAACAAAATAAATAATTTTTGAGGTGACATGCACCTACACAATCTTGACCATATATGTAAGCGTTGTGCGCTGGGATCAAAGAAGTTAAAACATGGGCATGAAAGATATAATCTTGATAGAAGAAACTTAGCAACCATGTTATAACATGAAAAATAACACAAACAAAAGATCATGAAAATAAAACAATAAAAGTCAAACGTGTGTTCAAATCATAAGGAAAAACATACAAATGGTTTTCAGCTTGTCCTTTATGAGAGAGCAAAACATAAATGCATAGGACACCTTCAAGTTTAAGAGGGCGACTAGATACAAGTAATTTGAGAATAAGTGCAACAAACATCATGAATCAATCAATGAAAACTTTGGGACAATGCACATTATACTTAGAATGACAACTATGCTCTCTTAGATGGTGCATAAAGATAGAAGGTGGTGACTCAACATAAAAGTAAAAGAAAGGCCCTTCGCGGAGGGAAGCAGTGATTAAACATGTGCTAGAGCTTTTCATTTGTAAAATAGAGAGATAAAACTTGGGTTTAGAGAGGTGGTTGTTTAATGTCAACGACTAGCAATGGAGTCTTACTATCTTCCATAATAAACAAGTGAGAGTGGTTCCGAGTTCTTTAAAAATTTGGCACATTGGTGCTCTTTTATAAAGCTTTGGCACTCCTCCCCACCTTTTTTCCTTTCTCAAACCATGGCTAACCGATTCCATCGGGTGCCCACCAACATTCACATACCATGGAGGAGTGCCCTTTTTTTTCCTTTTTTAGAATTAGATTGCAATGGTCTGACCAGCTCTCATGCAAAATTAATGACGAGCAGATGAAGCTGCCTAGTCGAGAGGTACTTAATTTAATATGGAAGATAGCAATTCCAACCACTATGTCCTCATGAGCTAAAAACAGTGGCACAAAACAAGAAGTAGTTGAAAGTTTTGAAAGGTAGCACATGAAAATTTACTTGGAATGGCTTACAAATACCATACATAGGAATTTATAGTGGACACAATGGCAAACTTAGTTTTTAGGAGTTGGATGCACGAGTAGAGCTCATACTCAGTACAAAATGAGGTCTAGCAAAAGACTGGGAGCGACCAACTAAGAGAGCAATAATGGCCATAATCATGCAAAGCGACATTAAAAGAAGCATAAGATGGCATCAAAAGTCAAAAACTAAATGATCATAGAGGCAATGGCGACTTTGTATGAGTCAAACATGTGTGAGCATGCGCCAAGTCAACCCAAATAAAGCATCAAGGAGAAAACCAAAATAATGCTTCCAAATAATAAAAGGGATTTCTATTTTCGTGCCCTCAGGTCCTTAGTTGTACTCAATTTCCCCAGCTCCTTAGTTTTTCCTCAGTTTTCCCCAAGCCCTTGTCTGAAACCCTCACAAGGAGCTTGGACGGGAGGAATCCCGTTCAGTTGACCGTTCCGTGCTGACGAGTGGGGTCGCGTCGTGTGGGGCTGGTAGAAAGGGACCGCGTGGGACAGGATGAGACCGTGTTTGATTATACGAGCGGAGCGGGGGCCGTAGCGTGTGGGGCCATAGCGTGTGGAGCCGTGTGGGTCCGGGACGTGGGCATGAGTGGTTTCTGTCTCTTTTGCCCAGATTAGCAGTTTTGAATGCACCTTTTTCCTCTCTCTCGCTCGATCTCATTCATTCTTGATTGCCCAAATTGGTAGCTAATCTAGAGCAGCTTCTCCTTCTTTTTTTAACGCCATTCATTTCTTTATGCCTTCGTTTTTGCCCAATCAGGTAGGAAATCTAGGGCACAAATCCAGAGAAAATATAGGATAAGCTGCATACAGCAGCCAACATAGCATAGATATATTCACGACAGATCCAATAGTACTACCGATAGATCCAACATAAGCTACATTTTATATGAATTTAAGCTTGGAGTCTGCGCAGGTGAATCCCAAGTGCTTTGTGTTTGGCCATGAACGCATGCACGTTCACAGTCGTTCCAACTCTAGCGCCGCGAATGCCTCTGCCAATGGATTCAGCATGGTTCACCAGGCAGTTGAAGTCGGTGGTGCGGAGCCTCCTGTTGCAGAAGGGGCACCTGTAAACACCTCGAGCAAAGTGGCCATCGTAATGGCCGGACTGCAGCCTCCTAAGGACGTGACGAGTCTTGGTGTGGAAGGACTCGTCATCGCTGTCGATGTCGCTGCTATGCACCTGTCACGTAGCACCAAAGATCTCAAAACACGGAGTCAATTGCAGCGATGATGGAACAGAGAGTGAACAAAAGATCATGCATGATAATATGGGCACACAAAAAAGAGGTTGCCTCAGTTACATTGGACACACTTATATCCAGGATTTGAGTCAGTAAACCAAAGATCATGCACAACAAATTTGTACACACCAATTATTCACTGACCAAACCCTGAATCAATTTGTGCCCAAATATTCATCATCATCGGCACAAATTAACCAGATGGGATTGATTACTCACATAAGTTAACCGAATCTTAAACAAAAGCAAATCACAAACACTAATAATGCAAGATCTAGAACTAGGAACAGACGAACCCTAATAACGCAAGATCTAACACAAAAGGATTGAACTAGGAACAGACGAACCCTAATAACGCAAGATTTAACACAAAAGGATTGAACTAGGAACAGACGAACCCTAATAACGCAAGATCAAACACAAAAGGATTGAACTAGGGACAGACGAACCCTAATAATGCTAGATCTAACACAAAAGGATTGAAATGGGATAAGAACAAGGGAACAAAGGGTTACCTCCGGCTCGTCGTCGACGATGCTGGTGTCGTAGGGGTTCTTCGGCACGACGTACGGCACTGGTTCGTACGGGGCTTCATACGGGTCCCAAGCGACGGGGGCCTGGACGGGGGCGGCGGCCGATGCGCCGGTGGCTATGTTGGAAGCAGCGATGGGGGCCTGGACGGCAGCGGCGGCCGATGCGCCGATGGCTGATGCGCCTGTGGCTACGTTGGAAGCAGCGACGGGGGCCTGGACGGGGGCGGCGGCCGATGCGCCGGCGGCTGATGCGCCGGCGGCTACGTTGGAAGCAGCAACGGGGGCCTAGACGGGGGCGGCGGCTGATGCGCCGGTGGCTATGTCGGAAGCGCCGACAATGGGCATCTCATTCTTCTCCATCGCCGGCGGTTTTCTTTGGGGTTTTTTCTTTAGTTGTGGAGAAGATGATGGGACAGGAGAGGTGGTTGCAGTGACAATGAGAGAGCATTGAGGGAGAGAAAGAGGGGCTCTATAAAGACAAAGGTGGCGTGTACCGCAACACGCGTCCGCTATGCATGGCTGCAGCATGCACCGCGACACGAGGCTAACCCTGGGACGTTTGGTGTACTCAGTTATAACCTCGGGCCTTATACAGAAATTTTATCTGTACTCAGTTTTCCCTCAGTTTTAGACTGGCAAGTGCAATATCCTCAGTTTTACCCTCAAGTAGCTAGTCAACAGAGAGCCAACAAATGAGATTAACATAGCTAATTGAGTCATTTCATGCGCAAAAAAATCCAAAAAAATAAAAACATAGTGGCACCTACTCATGGAGTCTTCCTACGCAACCTGCCACCTAGGAAACCTTAACAAACATAGATAAATCAAGGGTTTACCACAAATTGCCACTTCTCAGAATCACTAGTAGCTATGAACATGCATAGTTTTCCACTCAAACCCCTTTGCAAAACATCTTCCCCAAAACATAGTTTGTCTAAATGAGGCCATAATTGTCACACTCATGTATATTTGAATTGCAAATAATTTGATGTAGACCAATATGAATTATATTGTAAAAAACATGCATTTTTCATTTTGTAATTCTTTTGTTTGAATCCCTTAGTCTATTTACTATTTATGTGCCCTTGGTTTCTTAGTACTACTCAGTTTTGCCCTCAAGTACTGTCACAAATGCTCACAGAAGCCCAAGCTTATCTTGATTGGTTGAGCCGTTGTCACATGGATCGACTCCACCAACCGTTGATCCACTGATCTAACGGGCAGTATACCCCTCTCTGTCTCTTCGTGGCCACCCCTCTCTCTCTCTTCGTGGCCACCCCTCTCTCTCTCTCTGTCGGTGGACAGTGCCACCCCTCTATTTATGTGCAATAACGACTTTGCCACGTAACTATATTCCCTCTATTTATGCATTATTTTCCACGATCTAAAAATGTTAAACTAAAAAGTGGTATAATTTTGGTGTAAACAAGAGACATACATATTTGCGGATTTCGGTGAATGCATTATTTGTCACCCCTCTAACAATTATCAACTCTCTTTAGCATTCCTTTTCTTTTAGGGAATATAGTTTTGGTAATTTGAAACGGCCCAAAAGTGGTATAATTTTGGTATAAACATGAGGCATACATATTTGAGGGATTTCGGTGAATGGATTGTTTATCACCCCTCTAACAATTATCAACTATCTTTAGTATTCCTTTTCTTTTAGGGAATATAGTTTTGGTAATTTGAAACGGCCCAAAAGTGGTATAATTTTGGTAGAAACATGAGACATACATATTTGGCATATTTGGGGGATTTCGGTGAATGGATTATTTATCACCCCTCTAACAATTATCAACTATCTTTAGCATTCTTTTTCTTTTAGGGAATATAGTTTTGGTAATTTGAAATGGCCCAAAAGTGGTATAATTTTGGTAGAAACATGAGACATACATATTTGGCATATTTGGGGGATTTCGGTGAATGGATTATTTATCACCCCTCTAACAATTATCAACTTTCTTTAGCATTCCTTTTCTTTTAGGGAATATAGTTTGGGATATAGTTTTGGTTATTTGAAACGTCCCAAAAGTGGTATAATTTTGGTAGAAACATGAGACATACATATTTGTGGGATTTCGGTGAATGCACTATTTGTCACCCCTCTAACAATTATCAACTATCTTTAGCATTCCTATATTCCCTAACACTTATTTTTTTGGGATTTCTATTTTCGTGCCCTCGGGTCCTTAGTTGTGCTCAGTTTTCCCCAGCTGCTTAACTTTTCCTCAGTTTTCCCCTCGCTCTAGTTTGAAACCCCTCGCAGACGCTCGGACGGGAGGGTTGCGGTCTGGTCAGAGGCCTTGACCGTTACCGGTGACGGCTAGGGAGCCGCGGTGGTTGTGAATTGACCGATGCTTTTGAATGGTGCTGGCGGGTGGGGTCAGGAGACACGTCAGAGCAGCCATCCATCTATCGCTGATGTGTGGGCCGTTTTATTTCCTGATTGTATACGCGGTGCTGCCAATGACAAATGGGGCCGCTCTATAGGGTTGCCGCAGCCAATGACCAGTGGGGTCGTGTATTTTTCAGGAAAAGACATATATTGCCGCTCTGTGGGGCTGCCGCAGCCAATGACCAGTGGGGTCATCAATTTATTTAGAGAAAATCATATATTGCCGCTCTATGGGGCCTCCGCAGCCAATGACCGCTGGGGTCGTCTATTTATTTAGAGAAAATCATATAGAGCCGCTCTGTGGGGCCGCCTCAGCCAATGACCGCAGGGGTCGTCCTTAGTGAAAAGGCATATATCCCTGCTTTTAGTTAGAGAGAAGCAACAAGTTCCCTGCTTTTTGCAGCTTAATCTAAGGTGAATCTTATGCTAAACATGGCTGGAACCTAGTGTTGTGTATCTCATTATTCATTGGAGAACCGCTGGCAGCTCGTTCCCCACCCTCGGACGGAGCAGCCATCACCGGCGCCTCGTCGCGCCGCCGGCTCTATCCCCCGGCGGCGTCGGACGGACTGCGGTGCTGCACATCAACCATGGCTCCAACACTTATTTCGTCCGCACGCATTGTACCTGCCATAGGAAAGTCCGCCGCAAGCAGATCCGCCGCCCATGACGATCGGGATTTGTTCCGCGCACCAATTGGTAGTATAGCTTGGTAAGACCTCCGCTTCTGCCTCCCCTGCCCCCTAATCGATTCGGTTCCCATAATTTATTGGAGTTTGCAGGTGTGAAATAGTCCTCAATGTCTGGTCATAGCGGGTACACCGACGAGGGTGGGGATTCGATCATGTCGTGGCCACGTTCTACTTCTCCTACCTCGTCGGAAGTGCAGGTATTTAGCTTCTGCTCTCTGTACTACCGTTGAATTTGTAGTGCCGCCATGGCCTGTTGGAGTGATTTCAGTTGTTCTTTTTTCCATTATTGTTACAGTTTGCCTGGCAAGCCGATGATCCATGGTACATTGCATACCAAGATGAATCAACGCAGTGGTGTAGCCAGAGGATAGATTTGGAGGAGAAGGTGGCCAATTTAGGTGATGAATTGGCCCATAAAAACCTGATGATATTCGAGCTGAAGCGTACTGTGGAGGAAGAAAAGAAGAATTCAGAGCTTATTCGCAAGGAGAAGTTGATACTTGAGACAGATCTTGCCGTATTTGATCAAGTGGTAGAAAATATAGAACATGAACTTCAATTGATGGGAGAGGCCAAAAGTAGATTCATCTGGGTAGTTTTATTAGGTGTCATCCCTGTCCTAGCAGTTATGTGGTTGTGGTAGATGATTTAGATAGTATAGAATTGTTATTCAGTAGATGGCTCTAACCACTGTATTTTGGTGTGGCTCTAACCACTGTATTTTGGCTTACAATTTCCTAGTTGTGCTAAGTAATGCGCGCGATAATTTTAGCATGCATGAACATCTTATAAAAGTGAAGGGATCCCAAAAGTGAAAGCATGTACCAGCCTCTCGGATCAAATACATATCAATCTTCCCAATCAAGTTGGGATAGAATTCAAATCATACATTCGGATGTACAGGGACACGTCGAGAAAGTGGAGAACCTTTTTTTAAGACGGAGATAGTAGTTCGAACAATTTTATCCCAATTTGAAATTGAAAAATACAAATTTATCATAATTTATCCCAATTTGCGGCGTCGAACACGGCCGCGCACCGATGGGCTAGAAGGGCCGGGATGACGGGCGGCTGAGGGGTGGTCATCTGCGCCATCTGCAAACTCGGACATGGAGGAGGGCTGGATCTGCGGCTTCGCAACCACTCTTGGCACCGCCGCCGTCTTGGTGTACTTCATCAGCGACGGATCTGAGGAGGGCTGGATCTGCGCCGTCGCAACAATGTTGTAGGCGATGGCTTCAATCGTCTTGGCATCAATGACCACTGTCGACACGGCCTCCGTCTTGGTGTCCTTCATTAGCAACAGATCTAAGGAGGGCAACGGAAGTGAGACATCGGTAGGCTCCAACATTGAAGGCTGGATCCGCGCCGTCACAGCGATGTTGTAGGCGATGGCTTCAATCATCTTGGCATCGATGACCACTGTCGACACGGCCGCCGTCTTGGTGTCCATCAGCAACAGATCTGAGGAGGGCAACGGAAGTGAGACATCGGCAGGCTCCGACATTGAAGCCTGGATCTGCGCCATCGCAGCGATGTTGTAGGCGATGGCTTCAATGATCTTGGCATCGTTGACCACTGTCGACACGGCCGCCGTCTTGGTGTTCTTCATCATCAACAGATCTGAGAAGATAAATGAAAGTGAGATAGAGAGAGACATTTCAACTATTTCTGAGGGTTAGATCCTCACCGGCACTCTTAGATCCTCACCGGCACTCTTAGATCCACGCTGCCGCATGGTTAGATCCGCGACACCGCACGCACGGTTAGATCCGCGCCGCCGCACGCTGCAGTTCCACGCGACTGCATGCACGGTTAGATCCGCGCCGCCGCACGCACGGTTAGATCCGCGCCGCTGCACGCACGCACGCTACAGATCCGCGCCGCCGCGACCGCCAGAGTAAGAGAGGAAGATGCGACTGGAATATGCGACTGCCAGGGTTGGTAGGTATGTGCTCTGCTCTTCTCTCCGTATGCGTCCATCGAGGTAGAGAGATATACAGGCCGTCCGATCATAAATGATCCAACGGTGCAAGTGTACGTTGAGCTATCAACCAACCAAGATTTGTGTGACATACATCTCGACCAATCAGAGATCAGCCAGTGAGTACAAGTGAGGAAAACTGAGTAGAACTAAGAGGGGGAAAAGTGAGGAAATTTTATCGGAAGGGCAAAACTGACTAGGACTGAGTAAAACAAGTGGACCCGAAGGGGGAAAACTGAGTAAAACTAAGTAAAACAGGGGCACCCAAATAATAAAGGGAGTAAGGGAAATTGAAGCTTTTGGCATAAAAATTGTTAGATTGTGTTATTTGAATAATATAGTACATTTTGGCCGACGTGATATTGTTTGCAATTCAAAGATACACAAGTGTGACGAATTTGGACTCATTTGGACAAAGTTTGTAAGCATAGTGGGTATTTGGGAGGTGTGTTGAGTAGAAAGCCCTGCATCTTCATAGCTAGTAGCTCATGGACTAGGAAGTGGTTTTGAGAAAGGGAAACTTCATATCTCTATATTTCCTTTTCCATTATTATTTCTCTAGGTTGTAGGTAACATAACAAGACTCCATGGGAAGGTTCCACCATGTTTTGAATTATTTTGAATTAAACTAAACCCAAAACTATATTTTTTTGAGTTTAGTCACTTAGAAAATGATAAATATGGCTTAAGCGATGAACTTATTCAAGGTGCATGACCATAGAAAACTTGCAAATAACACATACATTATTGTGATTATTCAACATAAAAACTTGGGAACGTCACACTAGTTCGAATTCAATACAAAGGGATCCCCAATACAAATTGTTCATACAAATTCAAATGAATTGTTCAAAATAAAATCTTTCTCTTGCTCTTGGTGTGACTCGCAGGGTCCACCACCTTACTTCGGGTAACCCTACTAGGGATATTACCGGTGTCTACCTTCCTTTTGCCATCTTTCTTGTTCTTCTTCTTCTTCTCTTCGGGTTGTGCCAAGACCGAGATAACCATATCATACGAAGCTTGTGCTCTTTCTTCAAATGCATTTTCTTCCCTTGCTTCTACAATCTGCTCTTGATCCATCGGTTCACCCAGCTCTCGATCCATTGCTTCACTCAGCTGTATATCCATTGCTTCAATGGCCTCTCGATCCATCTGTTCCCTCTGCTCTCGATCCATCAGTTCAAGCAGCTCTCGATCCATCTGTTCAAGCAGCTCTCATTCCATCGGTTCAAGCAGCTCTCGATTCATCAGTTCAAGCAGCTCTTGATCCATCGATTCAAGCAGCTCTCGATCCATCGGTTCAAGCAGCTCTCGATCCATTGCTTCAATCTCCTCATGTTGAATTGCTGCTTCATTCTCCTCTGCATTTGTTGCTCCCGCCTGATCTTCCATTCCAAAAGCTGGGTCAACTGGATTTTTACAAAGCCTAGCAATGTGTCCAGGGGTTCCACAATGTTTGCACTTACGTCGTCGAATCGGTGCACCACCCTCTGCACTAGCTCTGATCCTATTCTTCCTCGGCCTACCTGCCGGTCTAGTCAAAACTGGAGAGTACAGTTTGAAGCCTAGATCGACTTTCATCCATTGGTCTTTTCCCAACAAGGTAGGAACATTCATAGCATATGCAGCCCTAAATTTGGCAACAGAGAAATACTCTGACACATACTGATCAACTTCACCTTCTGCACCCGCTATAACACTCATGAAAAACAATGCGTATATGCAGGGTATCCCACGGATCTGCCATCGCCTACAATGGCATGTCCTATCAACCAAACTCACTAGATACGTCCACTGCCTGTTTTTACTGTTAGTGTAGGTTACCTCAGCCTCCATTCCTTTTCTGATGCATTTCATCTTCAATTTTTTTGCCCTAGCATGCAAAGACTAAATCAAAGATGGGAGCATGAGATGGCCAACATATTTTGTGGCTGCAATTCTTTGACGCAGATCGATCTTTATCATGATCATCTGCCTAATCTTATCAAATATTTGCCACAGCATAAGCCCTTTCAATGACTTGACCTTTGCATTGAAACTCTCCGCAAGGTTACTTGTTACATAGTCTACCTTGCAAATTTCATTGAATTGGCTTCTTGACCACACCCTACCATGATGTTCATCCAAGTACTCCTTCACCCCAGGTTTTTGTTTATACAACACTTCCAAATGAAACAGATGCTTCCTAATGCTGCATGTGTATGCAGCTGGCCATAGGTTGTCAGTATAAACTTTACCCTTGAATTTCTTTGTAAAATTCTGTACCAAGTGTCGCATACATTCCCTATGCTCCACTCCAGGGAATACAGCTTCTACTGCACTCTCCAAACCTTGGCAAGCGTCTGTGTGGATAGTAAGTCCTAGTGGATGACCTATAAGGTCGTGCAAATTCTGCAGAAACCAAGTCCAACTTTCCTCTGACTCAACCTCCAAAACTCCATAAGCAACAGGGAACATCCAATTGTGTCCATCAATTGCAGTAGTAGCAACTAGCTGTCCTTTAAACCTGTCATGAAGAGCTGTTGCATCCACGGCCAAATAAGGCCTGCAACCATCCAGAAAGCCTTTCCAGCAAGCTTTGAAACAAACAAAAGCCCTTCTAAAACATTCCTTCTGCATTATCCTCCCGCTTTTCAATTTGTAGGGAACTGTATGCTTGTCTATCGCTACAACACTGCCTAGACTAGCCATCTCCACTTCAGCTTTGAAAGTGTAAAGCAACTGAAAGCTTTCATTCCATGGACCATTGATCCTGTCATGAGCCATTTCCTTTGCATAGAACATCCTCATGTAAGGTATGTTTATATTAAACTTATCAGATATCAATTTTATGAGTGATGTTGGACCAAGTGATGGAGTTTCTCTCAGCCAATCTATGATTGCATCTGCCAACCACCTAGTCTTCGCTAGCTTTGATTTCTCCTCTGGCGCTCCCGCTCGAGGTGGACAAGTATGGTCGATCGAGTTCTTCTTTATCTGAAACATAATTATAAGGGATGTCAGTAACAGTTAACAAATTTTACACCGTGATCTAAAATACACAACTGGTTGGCGTAGTACCTGAACCATGGTGCTTCTAAGCATTGTGGATGCATGCAGCCTCCACCTACACCTCTTGTATGGGCACTTAACTGTGAACCTACCTGGCTGACTTTTAATAACCTCATAATCATTCTTGGTGAGAATGCAATATGTAGTAATTGCATTACGGTAGTCCATCATCGTTTGAAATACGGTGCCTTCTGCAAGCTGAGGATCCTCCCTGTTCCACTCAATTGTTGGCAAGTCATCACCTTCGTAATCGGCTAAAACAAGGCTGTCATTGTTCTCATCCTTCTCTTCATCATTAGTGTCATCAAATCTGGCACCTTGTTTAATATCTTCCATGTATTGATCCTCCATTTCCTGCTTACTGCATCGATCTACCAATTCAGGAAACATCAACTCATCCTCATCATCTTGAGGAGATAGATCCTCAATCTCTGCATCGTCCTCCACATCGACCGCGGGAACGATCTGGCTACCACTAGCACTAGGGATAGATGGTGATGCTGTGGACCTACAAGGAGCGGGGCGGCGCACACGATTAGCAGAGGCAGCAACACTAGAGAGACATGATGCCCGACCACCTGATGATGCCCCAACACCAGATGATGCCTGGACCCTATCCACATGGATACGAATTTTACCGACACGGCAAGAATCATTTAAAGCAAAAGGCATTCCCAGATCCTCATCAAAAATTAGTAGAACATATCTTCCCTCTGTGCTATTGAAATATTGGAAATCAACTGAATCGCCAGCGCCCCAGGGGTACTGAGCGCAGATGTTATCTTTTAAATCCCTCAACAAGATGGTAGTTGCAACCACCGCTGGGATGTAAAATCCGCTCACATTGCGTTCAGAATCACGCAAAAAGCTAGTATCCAGCCTAACCAGCAGCCGAAAAGCCAGCGCTGGATCAATCCTATTCGAAAAGCAACACAGTTAGTTGAGCAACAACGATTCGCACTCAAAAACTGCCTACTCTTAATTCACATAGGCAGATGATGCTTACCCAGATGGAATACATGCGTTAGATCCCTCCGATTCCCAATCTTCTCCGCCGTTGAGGGGCATAATCGGCACACCAGATGGATGTATAAACTCTACCGCGATAGGGGTAGATCTAGTGGAGGAGGAGCCCTCTCCGCCTCCCGGGGGTGGTGGTGGGCGCGGGGGCGGCTCGGGGGCGGACGACGCCATAAGGTAGGAGGGCAGGATGGCGTGGCGGCGGAGGGGCGGTGTGTGAGCTCTTCTAGTCTCGGGCGGAGGGGAAAGCTTTGGGTGAGTGACAGACCGCCTGTCCGACGTGTCTTATTGGGTCAACAGTCAACACCATTCAAAAGCAACGGTCCATTCACAACCACCGCGGCTCCCTAGCCGTCACCGGTAATGGTCTAAGGCCTCTGACTAGACCGCAACCCTCCCGTCCGAGCGTCTGCGAGGGGTTTCAAACTAGAGCGAGGGGAAAACTAAGGAAAAGTTAAGCAGCTGAGGAAAACTGAGTACAACTAACGAACCAGGGGCACGAAAATAGAAATCCCTATTTTTTTGGTAATTTCGGTGAATGCACACACTAACTTTGAAAACAACTACAAGTACATGTAACTGAATAATGGATTTGTAACAAGGGATCCCTTGTAACAACTTCTAGCGCCTGATGAGCAATGATAAGAATCCGATCGCAATTATACAACAAAAAAAACAACCAGCCATCAGATTAGCTTGCTTCTTTAACTCGATCAGCTGCCTTAACTGCTTGTTCATTTTCTTCAGTTCTCCAGTTCTGCATTGGGAGCATTAGGCATAATCGGAACGGCTTCTCTCTCCACCGCATTCTCTACAGCAAGTCCCCCCTCCCTCCCAAATTACACTCCCCAATAGCGCCAATTGATTCCTGCAATTGAAGCCTCTGAACATACACATCGATCCACTCGAAATACCTGCATTTCTTCAGGATCTGAAAACAACAACATGAACCCTAAATCCCAAATTCGAGGGAATAACAAGAAAATTGAGAGAAAATAGAGCAATTAGAGCAAGATCTAACCTTATCCCCCTCTCTATATGACAAGCTCTCGCATGCAAGGAACTCACATCCACGGTTGCCATTGTCGTCCATCTTACAGATCAACTGCTTTAGAGGCTCCTGGCGTGGGCAGTCAGGGCATCTTGTCAAAGACACGGGTCCATAATGTGGCCATGAAGAATGGGAGGTCGAAGAGAAACTAGACATCACCCGCCTGCCGGAGAAGGGCTGCCGCTGGCGAAGAAGAAGAACAATGGGGCGCGAGGAAAGAAAGGGGAAGCAATGGCACGGGCACGGGCGCGGGGCTCGCTCGGGCTCCCATTTTGCAACGGTCACCTGGGTAAGCTGTGGATCCGGCACGCTAACGTCGACAAGTTGTGGGTTCCACGATGATCTGGATAAGTGGAGATGTATCCACCGTGGGGCACCAACAGCGGCCCCACTTGCCAGCACCAACCAACGGTCAACTAAACGTTTTTTTCTCCCGTCCGAGCTCCTTGTGAGGGTTTCAGAAAAGGGCTTGGGCAAAACTGAGGAAAAACTAAGCGGCTGGGGAAAACTGAGCACAACTAAGGACCCGAGGGCACGAAAATAGAAATCCCATAATAAAAATAATGCATGATTTTTTTCAAAGGCTCATTAAGCAATCTCAGTCATTTGAGACAAGTCATGCTACAGCAAAACCACTAAGCATACTATCAAAAAGACATCAAGCACGACATGCAAAAGCCTAGGCCACAGTCTACAGAAGCTCCTTCTTGTACCACTTTTTTGCATAAAGCTTTTTCTCTTTTCCAACACCATTCGAACGTTTTAAACAACTCTTTTGATGAAAACCAACATGGACCAGAGGTCAAAATACGCCTTGATGCAAAGATATAACAAGATCTGAACACTAATCAAGGCGAAAAAACAAAAACTAAACGCAGTTCTATAAAAAGAGAACACTCGTTGAACGAAAAGAGTGAAAAACGGAGTGTTCTTAGCAAATGAAAAGCAAGGCAACTTCTCCAAAAGAAATTTGTTAGGGTCCAACCATTTATTGCAGCAAACAAAACTAAACAAAACTGAAAACTAAAACAACTGATGCTCCAAGAAAAATGCATAGTGCATGAAGCAATAAAAATATAGTGTGTTGAAAGAAGACCTGATTTTTGCCGATGAAGAAGGGGTGCCTCGGGGGTATCCCCAAGCTTTGACGCTTGTACCTCTTGGATATTTCTTGGGGTGCATGGGCATCCCCAATCTTGAGCTTTTGTCCATTCTTCAACTCATCTCATTATTCTCCAATCCCTACATTTGAAAACTTCCTTCATATAAAACTCAACACAATTCTATTAGCAACATTAGTGTAAGCATAAAAATGAATCAACCCTTTTTGCTTTAGGTTTCAACTCAAAAAGAAAGCGATCGAGCGGCAAACACAAATATTGTCAGAAATCTGTCAAAACAGAACAGCTGACAAAGTTCGAATTTTTAGAGGGTTTTCTGTTGCTCAAATCAAAAAGTGTTCAACTAATGAAAGTTTGGATATAACCTGGGGCATATGCACAAGAAATCGCAGGTCCAAAAGATATACATAGAATTTTCACGAATTTTTACGGTGCAGCACCGAAATCTGTTTCACGACAGCAACATACCCAAATCATACCTCACTCAAATTAGAGGCTTCTCTTGGCACAAAAACGAAATAAAAATGATAAGGAGAGGTTATTACAGTAGTAATAACTTCCAAGACTCAAATAAAATAAAAAATAACTGAAATTAAAAAAATTGGGTTATCTTCTAAGAGTGCTTTTCTTTAACGCCTTTGAGCTAGGCGCAGAAAGTGCGAATCGAGTAATATCAAATGATGAAGCATCAAGCTCATAATTCGCTCTAAGAATAGAGTCAAAAAGTAATTTCTTCCTCTTTCTAGGAAAGTGTTACATACCTTTCTTAAGTGGGAATTGATATTTGATGGTGCCTTCCCTCATATCAATGATGGCACCTACAGTTCGAAGAAAGGGTCTTCCCAAAATAATAGGACATGAAGCATTGCATTCAACATCCATGACAAGAAAATCAATGGGAACAAGGTTATTGTTAACCATAATAAGAACATCATTAATCCTTCCCAAAGGTTTCTTCTTAGCAACATCAGCAATAGGAACATCATAATAACACTTTTCAAGAGGTGGTAAATCAAGCATGTCATAAATTTTTCTAGGCATAATAGAAATACTAGCACCTAGATCACATAAAGCATGGCAATCAAAACCATTAACATGCATATCAATGATGGGTTCCCAACCATCTTCTAATTTCTTGGGAACAGAAGCTTTTTGCTTCAACTTTTCATCCCAAATTTTCATAAGAGCATTGGTAATATGCTTAGTAAAAGCAACATTTATAGAACTAGCATTGGGAGTCAAAGCAAGCTTTTGCAAGAACAAAATAACTTCAGATATATTGTAGCCATCAACATCAAAATCTTTAAAGGAAATAGAGCTATCATCTCCCATACTCCAAAAAATTTCAGCACTCTTTTGAGAAAAAGTTTTAGCAGTTTTAGGCTTTTTAACACAAGGAGTGGGAGTTTTCTCTACACCAATCAAAGTAATAGGATTGCTAGCATTAGGAGCAACATCATTGGAGGTAGTAATGGTACATACCTTCATCTTTCTAGCCATCTCATCTTCTCTTTCCCACCTGGCATGCAATTCTGCTAGCATCCTAACATTTTCATCGTTTCTAACTTGGATAGCATTAGCAGTAGCAAAAGTATTGTTCTCTTTCACATCATTAGGCAACACTTCTAATTTCAGAAGTTCAACATCATGAGCAAGGCTATCAACTTTAGAAGCAAGAATATCAATTTTGCCTAACTTTTCCTCAACAGACCTGTTAAAAGCAGTTTGCTTACCGATGAAGTCCTTGAGCATTACCTCAAGCTCGGAGGGCGCGGCCCTAGTGTTGTTGGAGGAATTACCATAAAAATTACCATAACAATTACCATTGGTAGAAGGATACGGCCTATAATTGTTACTAGCAAAATTGTTCCTATAAGCATTGTTGTTAAAATTATTATTTCTAATGAAGTTTACATCAACATGCTCTTCTTGAGCAACCAAAGGAACATTATTAGGATCAACATGAGTTCTATCATTAGAAAGCATAAGCATAATAGCATCGATCTTATCACTCAAGGAAGAGGTTTCCTCAACAGAATTTACCTTCTTACCTTGTGGAGCTCTCTCGGTGTGCCATTCAGAATAATTTACCATCATATAGTCGAGAAGCTTTGTTGCGGCGCCCATGGTAAGGGACATAAAAGTGCCTCCAGTAGCTGAATCCAATAGGTTCCTTGAAGAAAAATTCAGTCCTGCATAAAAAGTTTGGACAATCATCCAAGTAGTAAGTGCATGAGTGGGACAATTCTTTATCATAGATTTCATTCTTTCCCAAGCCTGAGCAACATGTTCATTATCAAACTGACTAAACTTCATAATATTGCTACGCAAAGCTATAATCTTAGCAGGAGGATAGTATCTACCAATAAAAGCATCCTTACACTTAGCCCATGAATCAATACTATTTTTAGGCAAAGACAGCAACCAATCCTTAGCTTTTCCTCTCAAAGAAAAAGAAAACAACTTAAGCTTAATAATATCACTCTCTATATCCTTATATTTCTGCATCTCACATAGCTCAACAAAATTATTGAGATGAGCTACAGCATCATCAGTACTAGCACCAGAAAATTGCTCTTTCATAACAAGGTTCAATAAAGCAGGCTTAATCTCATAAAAATTTGCAGCAGGAGCAGGTGGCGCAATAGGAGTGCAGATAAAATCACTATTATTAGTGCTAGTAAAATCACACAACTTGGTGTTCTCAGGAGTAGCCATTCTAGCAAAACTAAAAGCAGACAAGTAAAAACAACTATAAGGAAACTAATTTTTTTGTGTTTTTGATAAAACGAAACAAGTAAAAATAAAGTAAAGCAAAACTTAAAACAAAGTAAAGGATGTGCGTGTGAAACTCCCCTTGCAGAAGTCTTCTTTTTCCCCGGCAACGGTGCCAGAAAAAGTCTGCTGGCGCGTAGTTGACGTGGGAAAATGTAGTTGACATGGGAACTTCTTCTTCTTCAGTCCCCGGCAACGGCGCCAGAAAAAGTCTTGATGCGCACGGTGTTGATGACGTAAAGCACCGTCCAGTTGGGAACCCCAAGAGGAAGGTATGCTGAGCACAGCAGCAAGTTTTTCCCTCAGTAAGAAACCAAGGTTTGTCAGTCCAGGAAAAAGCCAAACTCCAGAAGGTGATGCTTGCTAGCCTACTAACACTCCAACAAGGGCGCCGTTAACGATTCTTGTTGACACGACTTCAACTAGTAGCAACGCGGAACCTGCACACAATACAACCAAATACTTTGCCCCCAACTTACGATGAGGTTGTCAATCTCACCGGTTTGCTTGAAACAAAGGAATGAGCGTATCGAGTGGAAAGCAATAGTAGTATGCGAGTAAAGTAAACAGTGCGAGTAAAGTAAACAGGTGATAGCAATATAATGGAAATAGGACTGGGGTCCACAGTTCACTAGTGGTGTCTCTCCATAAGATAAAATAACACATGCTGGGTAAACAAATTACAGTTGGGCAATTGATAGAATAAAGATAACATGCATATGTCGAGAGGATCACTATGAGATTTACTCTGGGCATTACAACAAGATACATAGACCGCCATCCAACTGCATCTATGACTAATAATCCACTTGTGGCGAATCAATCCGAGAACTCCACAAATATTAAGTTGCGAACAATAGATAACTGCATTAAGCAAAGTGTGTAATGTAAACAAAATATATTACCTTGGACATATGAATGTTGTTTTTCCCCTAGTGGCAACAACACATCTACAACCTCCGGTGGCATCTTGTTAATAGGTTAGTTCCAGAAAATGAGTAAAAATGCCACGAAGTGTAACGAAACACTAAGCAAATGGTGTAAAAACAAGCATGGAGCATCAAAAATTATAGATACATTTGAGACGTATCAAAGCTCTCTCGGTGTGCTATTCAGAATAATTTACCATCAAATTGTCGAGAAGCTTTGTTGCGGCACCCAAGGTAAGGGACATAAAAGTGCCTCCAGCAGCTGAATCCAATAGGTTCCTTGAAGAAAAATTCAGTCTTGCATAAAAAGTTTGGACAATCATCCAAGTAGTCAGTCCATGAGTAGGGCAATTCTTTATCATAGATTTTATTCTTTCCTAAGCCTGAGCAACATGTTCATTATCAAACTGGCTAAACTTCATAATATTGCTACGCAAAGCTATAATCTTCCAATAAAAGCATCCTTACACTTAGCCCATGAATTAATACTATTTTTTGGCAAAGACAGCAACCAATCCTTAGCTTTCTTCTCAAAGAAAAAGGAAACAACTTAAGCTTAATAATATCACTCTCTACATCCTTATATTTCTGCATCTCACATAGCTCAATAAAATTGTTGAGATGAGCTGCAGCATCATTAGTACTAGCACCAGAAAATTGCTCTTTCATAACAAGGTTCAATAAAGCAGACTTAATCTCATAAAAATTTGCAGCAGGAGCAGGTGGCGCAATAGGAGTGCAGATAAAATCACTATTATTAGTGCTAGTAAAATCACACAACTTGGTGTTTTCAGGAGTAGCCATTCTAGCAAAGCTAAAAGCAGACAAGTAAAAATAACAACTATAAGGAAACTAATTTTTTTGTGTTTTTGATAAAACGATGCAAGTAAAAATAAAGTAAAGCAAAACTTAAAACAAAGTAAAGGATGTGCGTGCAAAACTCCCCTTGCAGAAGTCTTCTTTTTCCCCGGCAACGGCGCCAGAAAATTAACTTGATGCGGCACGATGTTGATGTAAATCACCGTCCAGTTGGGAACCCCAAGAGGAAGGTATGATGAGCACAGTAGCAAATTTTCCCTCAGTAAGAAACCAAGATTTATCGAATCCAGGAAAAGGCCAAACTCCAGAAGGTCATGCTTGCTAGCTTAGTGACACTCCAACAAGCGCGCCGTTAACGATACTTGTTAGCGTGTCTTCAACTAGTAGCAACGTAGAACCTGCACACAACACAACCAAGAACTTTGCTCCCAACTTACGATGAGGGTGTCAATCTCACTGGTTTGCTGTAAACAAAGGAATGAGCGTATCGAGTGGAAAGCAATTGTAGTATGCAAGAAAGTAAACAGTGCGAGTAAAGTAAACATGTAATAGCAATATAAAGGAAATTGGACCGGGGTCCACAGTTCACTAGTGGTGTCTCTCCATAAGATAAATAACGACATGCTGGGTAAACAAATTACAGTTGGACAATTGATAGAATAAAGATAACGTGCATATCTTGAGAGGATCACTATGAGATTTACTCTGGGCATTACAACAAGATACATATACTGCCATCCAACTGCATCTATGACTAATAATCCACCCACGGGGAATCATCCGAGGACCCCGTGAATATTAAGTTACGAACAACAGATAACTGCATTAAGCAAAGTGTGTAATGTAAATAAAGCATATGCCCTTGGACATAAGAATGTTGTTTTCTCCCTAGTGGCAACATCACATCTATAACCTTAGAGGTTTCTGTCACTCCCCCAGATTAAATAGAGGCATGAACCCAACTATCGAGCATAAATACCCCCTCTTGGAGTCACTAGTATCTACTCGGCCAAGATAGCTACTAACAACAGAGAGCATGCAAGATCATAAACAACATAGAGATAACATAAGATAATATTCAGCACATCAACTCAATCATAACACCAATATTCATTGGATCCCAACAAACACAATATGTAGAATTACATAACGGTAGTCTCGATCATGTAAGGCAGCTCACGAGATCTAAACATGAAGCACATGGTGGAGAAGACAACCAACTAGCTACTGCTATGGACCCATAGTCCAAGGTAGACTACTCACTCATCACGCCGGAGGCAAGCATGGCGATGAAGAAGACCTCCGGTGGCGATTCCCCTCTCTGGCAGGGTGCCGAGAAGAGCTTCTGGACCCTCCCGATCTTGGGTCGACGACGGCGGCGGATCGCGATGTGTTTCTGGAAAATTGATCGGGTTCTTAGGTTTTTCCCGTTGGGGGGTCTTTATAGGCGAAGGGGCAGCATCAGAAGTGGACCAGGGCGGTCACACACGTAGGGGGCGCGGCCAGGGCCTGGGACACGCTGCCCTGTTGTGTGGCCGGCCCGTGGCTCGTCTTCGTCTCCTCTTCGGTCTCCTGGAAGCTTCGTTAAATATCTGGATGTTCGGCTTTTGTTTCGTCCAATTCCAAGAATATTTCTTGTGTAATTTTTCTGAAACACAAAAATAGCAGAAAACAGGGAACTGGCACTGTGGCATCTAGTTAATAGGTTAGTTCCGGAAAATGCATAAAAACGCCACGAAGTGTTACGAAACACTAAGCAAATGGTATAAAAACAAGCATGGAGCATCAAAAATTATAGATACATTTGAGACGTATCAGCGTGCCGAGCTGGGGAGGGCGGCGGCCATAGCAGGGGATTCCGGCGGCGGCCAGAGGGGAGTCCAGCAGCAGGCAGGGGAGGCCGGCTGCGGCCAGCGCAGGGGAGGGCGGCGGCGTGGGAGCAGGGGAGGGCGACGGTTGGACCAGGGGAGGCCGGCGGCGGTCGGAGCAGGGGAGGGCGGCCGAAGCTGGATTCGATTCAATTTGGGGGAGAGAAGAAGAAATAAAAAGGAAATAAAGAGAAATGTGGAGGTCCATTTTGCAAATTTGGTAGAAATCTGTAAAGCCCCTCCTTGCCACGTCTAAAAATAGCACTGACAGTGGGACCTCTCGGTCAGAAATCGTGTTAACTAGCCTCAGTTTCACAATTAGTGCACATTGGAACGAATCTCCGCAAAACTGATGGATTTTTGCAATTTTGCCGAATACCGATGATTATAAGTATGTAACGCACAAATGTGGTGGTTTTTTAGAATTAACTCTTACTCCCATCGTCCCATAAGCATTCTTCTCCCTACCTGTTCAGAAAGTAAGGTACTATTGTAGGTCGTTTTTCACATTTCTCGAAATCTCTCCCTTCATCGGCATCTGCATCCGATCCTCTTGATACTTAGCATCGGCGCCTCAACGTCCCCTGCAGGCTGGGCTATCTGTTGCAGGTAGGAATTCCGTATAAGATTTTTTCGACGTGTTCGGTTGATTCATGTACAATTGAGTCTGCATGCTGACTCATAAGTGTTTTCTTATCTGGCGACTACCACGTTGAGCCGCCTGGTAGCTACCACATGGAGCTTCTCTGTATATATCGCGTTTGGCTGACGTGTTCGTCTGTTCGTTGAGGTCAAGGGGTTGCAGTGTCATTTCTAAGCCTACATGGTTCGTTCCTATCTATATGATGATGAGTAAGATATCAATAAGGGCGTCATGATCATGGTGGATGGTTCTATCTCTTCGTGGAAAGAGGTTTGCTTCAATGCGTCCCCCCCCCCTCCCCCCGGCCTAAACTTAACTGAAACTTAAACACATCAAGGGCTGAGATTGCTCCGTACCCCTTCATAACTTAATTACGAAAGGGTACGGAGCCATCTCATCTCTTGATGTGTTTGGGTTTGGGTTAAAGCTAAGAAAGGGGGGGCGCACTGAAGCAAAAGCCTTGTGAAAATGGTTATTCTCTGTTTCTTCGGATGATCCCAAACCTGGCAAGGCAAAGCAGTTTGTTGATTGCAGTCATATATAACGAATGGATGCCATCCTTATAATGTGAGTATGCAGTGTGCATTTTTCAGGGGTTGTCAAGATCACATGAATTTTGCCTGTCCGTATAAAACATTTGTTGGTTTTCTTTCATATCAAAATCTCATTCTTTTTCTAATCCTTATGTGATCTTTTGATGATCCATTTGCAGGTGTCAATATACGCAAAGCTGTAGTCTTCCCTTCCACCCCTGTTTGAGCATTTGAGCTAGGGACTGATGTATTGGTGCCACAAGGGTGACAGTCGATTCCAGTCCACATCTATCGTTCAGATTGGTGTTTCTCTGATGCCGATCGAAACTCTCACATTTTTCCCATTGTTGCATAGGTCCCAGACCAATTCCTATGTACGCATCCCATATGTTTGGTATTTTTCATCCTTATATACATATACTTTGTTTCTTTTATAGTCTGTATTTTCTTTGGATCTATGACTTGTAGCCTTTCACTCTTACGATTTCAGTATAGACGAGAAAGACAGAGACAGTAGTGTTTTTGCCCGCGTTCAACTTCGCAGCTTTTCTGCCGTTTTTCACTCCTTTTATTCACAGCAACAAGTGATCGTGTCTGGTACCACGATCTCCACATCTCAAGCGCGCCATCCCACGCTCAGGAGACCGAGTTTACAGGGCATGATCAAGTCCAAGACTTATCTAAAACTACCCTAGAAAGTAGCTGAAACTAACTGAATATGACTGACGAAAACAGACACCTCTAACTGAATACTGACACCTTATTCCTAGGCACGCTAGATTAACCAACAAACTCCCCCTAATCTAGTTGTCCTTCACCTTAACGATGTCGATGCGTTGGCGCAGCTGCTGGAACTGCACACGCCCGAGAGCCTTCGTCATGATGTCGGAGAGTTGGTCCTCCGTCCGTACGAACTGGACGTCGATGTCTCCGTCCTCCACGCACTGACGAATGAAGTGATATCTGATCTGAATGTGTTTGCTTCGGTCGTGAAAGACCGGATTCTTCGTCAGTGCTATTGCTGACTTGTTGTCGATGTGCAGCTCCGGGACGCCGCCGTCGCGCCCAAGTAGTTCGCCAAGAAGTCGCTTGAGCCACACACCCTGGCAGGCTGCAGCAGTGGCCGCGACGTACTCAGCCTCGCATGAGGAGAGCGCGACTATCTTCTGCTTTGTGGATTGCCAAGAGATTGGGCATCCCCCAAAGAAGAACAGCACACCACTTGTGCTTTTGCGATCGTCCATGTCGCCGGCCCAGTCCGCGTCGCTGTATCCCACGAGCTTGGCGTCTGAATCTTGGCGTGTGTAGCAACACCCAAGGTTTTTAGTGCCGGCGATGTAGCGCAGCAAATGCTTCACCGCGCTCCAGTGCTCACCCCTTGGCTCCTCCATGAATCTGCACACGTAGCCCACCGCGTAGCACAGGTCAGGACGCGTGTGGACAAGGTAGCGGAGGGCCCTGACAGCGCTGCGGTAGAGTGATGCATCCACCGCTGCTCCTTTTCCTTCCTTGCTCAGCTTTAGGCGTGGCTCCATGGGCACTGCGACAGGATTGCAGGAGCTCATGCCCATCCTTTCGAGCAGCTTGTCCGCGTAAGCTGCCTAGCGAAGCTGAATGAGACCTGGCTTCTGGATCACCTCGATGCCGAGGTAGTAGGACAGTAGCCCCAGGTCGCTCATCTTGAAAAGGTTCATCATCTCGTTTTTGAACTCACCGATGGCCGTTGTGGATGTGCCGGTGACGATGAGATCATCGACGTAGACACCAAGCAGAATCCTTGCTCCTTCCTTGCTGCGGGTGTACACGGCATGCTCGGAAGGACACTTGACGAAGCCGAGGGCGAGGAGGCTGCTGTTGAGCTTGGCGTTCCAAGCGCGCGGGGCCTGGCGAAGCCCATACAGCGCCTTGCGCAGTCGCAGCACTTTCCCCTCACTGCCATCCTTGACGAAACCGGGAGGCTGCGTGACGTACACCTCTTCTTCAAGCTCACCGTTTAGAAACGCCGACTTGACATCGAGATGATGCACCTCCCACTTCTCCTGTGCAGCAATGGCAAGCAGTAGCCGAACTGAATCGAGTCGAGCGACAGGTGCATATACCTCCTCGAAGTCGATCCCAGCTCGCTGAACGTACCCCTTTGCGACGATCCGGGCCTTGTGCTTGACGATGACGCCCTGCTCGTCGCGCTTGACCTTGAAGACCCACTTGAGACCGATGGGCTTCTGACCTCGAGGAAGATCAACAAGGTCCCAAGTGGAGTTCTCCTTGATGGACTGCATCTCCTCGTCCATCACCCTGCGCCAGCATGGATCTCGCTGTGCCTCCTCCACGCTTCCAGGTTCCTTAGCTGAAACGAGGAACAGCTGCGCCACGTGGTCTTGTGATCCGATCAGATCGGTGACGCGCCTGTACCGGTGCGGCTCGTCAGGATCGTCGTCGGCATCTAGCAGATCGGGGTCTGTTGATGATGGTGGCGTGGCGAAGATTGCAGGTGGCGTAGGCTGGCCCGAGGGAGGTGTTGTGGCTCCTGGTGCTGACATTGGTGAGCTGCCCTCGGCTTCTCCTGCCGCGGCAGCGTTTTCAGTGGCCTTCTCTGCAAGATCTTCACCGACCACTTGTGCGGGCACCGAGCTCACTGTGTATTCCACAACGAATTCACGGCTTGCCTCGTCGGGTGCCTCTGAGCCTTGTTCCCAGTTCCAGCTTGCTCCCTCATCGAAGACAGCGTCCCGCGTTATGTGAACGCGGCGAGTTGCTGGATCGTACACACGGTACGCTTTGCACCCTGGCTCGTACCCAATGAACACCATTGGTGTGCTTCTGTCGTCCAGCTTGCGCAGGAACGGGCGAGCTGACTTGACGTGGACGACGCAACCGAAGACGCGGAGGTGCTCGACGCTCGGCTTCTTCCCGTGCCACGCCTCGTAAGGCGTCATGCCATCAACACTGCGCGTGTGTGCACGGTTCAGCAGGTACACTGCTGTGGAGACCGCCTCCCCCCAAAAATGGCTCGGCATGTTCTTGGCCTTCATCATGCTCCGGGCCATGCCGACCACCGTCTGGTTCCGGCGTTCGACCACGCCGTTCTGCTGCGGAGCGTACGGTGCCGTGAGGTGTCGCTTTACGCCAGTGTCCGCGAAGTGCTTGGCGAGCGCGTTCGAGGTGAACTCCCCGCCCCGGTCGGTGCGCAGCGTCCGCAGCTTGCGCCTTGCCTCCGTCTGCGCCTCGGCTTGGAAGCGCTTGAGTGCCGTTGCGGCCTCGTCCTTCGTTGTGAGAAGAATGAGCCACATGAAACGGCTGTAGTCGTCGACGATGAGGAGGAAGTAGCGACGGCCTCCCGGTGTAGCCGGCGTGATCGCTCCGCAGACATCGGCATGGACAAGCTCGAGCGGCTCCTCCGCTCTGAACTTGGCTTGCTGCGGGAATGGTGTCCGGCGTTGCTTGCCGGCGAGGCACGCGTCGCACAGCTCGCCTGTGGGCTCCACGCCTGGCATGCCACGCACCATGTCTTCCCGTGCCATCTTCTGGAGGGCCTCGACGTGGAGGTGACCGAACCGTGCATGCCATCGCCATGACGGCGAGTCGTAGCGCACGGCAAGGCACACAGGCTGCACTGCACGCATGGAGAGCTTGTAAAGTCTGTTTGGCGCGCGATTTACCTTGACGATGAGGTTGCCGTGCCTGTCGTGGATCGTCAGCACGCCGTGCTTGATCCTGATGTCGCACGCGTGTTCGTCCAGCTGCCCCAGGCTCACAACGCTGCTCTTGAGCCGGGGTATGAAGTAGACGTCGGAGAAGGCGCGCTGTGGTCCCCCTTCGATGCTAAAGGCGATGGTTCCTTTCCCCGTGATCTGCACCACGGAGCCGTCGCCGAACTTGACGTTGCCGCGCACCGTCTCATCGAGGTCGACGAACGCCGCCCTTTCACCCGTCATGTGGTTGGACGCTCCTGTGTCCAGATACCAAGTGGAGTCGACGGGGTCTCCATCGCGTCCAGGGACGACCTTGGCCTTTTCCTCGTTGAGGAAGATGAGCGCGGTGGGCGACGCAGATGGTGCCGCTGTCGGAGTGAGCGTGCCAAGGTCTGGGCTTGCAGTGTTCAGCTCAACCTCGACCTCAGCGATCAGCAGGGCAGGATCTGCGTCGTCATCGACCTTGGCGAGGTGGGCTTCTTCCTCCCGCTTCTTCTTGCGACACTCACGTGCCCAGTGCCCCTTCTTGCCGCAGTAGCGACAGACATCGTCGCGTTTGGCGCCGCCAGAGGCACTACTGCCATCCCCGGCTGGGCGCCTGTCGGTGCGCCCCTTTCCACGCCCTCTTCCCTGGCGTTGATCACCGCCAGAGGAACTGCCGCCCGCATCACGCGCGGCCAGCTTCTTCTCTCGCGAGCGCCACTCCTCCTCAGTGAGGAACAGCTGCCCCGAGTCATTCTCCCCATCAAGCGCGTCGTTCTCCTCCACCACGAGCAGCCGCCCGCATAACTCCTCAATCGACATGCTGTTCAGATCAAGAAGAGACTCAATGAAAGATGCCATCTGACGATACTTACGAGGCAGGACGCGCAGGAACTTTCGCACAGCCTTGCGCTCGTCTTCAGGGTCTCCGAGCATCTCCAGGTCGCTGAGGATGGTGGAGAGACGCAGCGCGAAGTCCTCGACGTTCTCGCCGTCCTTGAACGCCAGGCGATCGTAATCACGCCGGCGTGTTTGTGCCTTGGCCTCCCGAACGCGCTCGGCGCCGACGCGGAGGGTCTTGAGCGTGTCCCACGCTGCCTTGGCGTTGTCCTTGGCGGCGAGCGTGCGCACCAGGTCCGGCGACACCGCGCGGAGGAGAGCCGAGAGCGCAACACGATCTTCGTGCTCGTCGGCGCCGTCCTCGTTCACGGCGTCCCAGAGCCCGTGCACCTGGAGTTGGACGCGCATGAGCACCGACCAATCGGCGTAGTTTGTACGCGTCAGGGTGGGCCACTGTGCACTCCCGGAGACGTCCCTTGCCACTCTCTCTCTCAGCACCAGCTCGCGCCCATGGTGTTCGCTACGACCACGGCGAGCCGGTGACTGGGAGACGCGGCGGGGCGGGGAGCGCGACGGCGACTTGGATCCCGACCTTGACCCGCCGTCGGCGTTCTTCTTCTTCTCGCCGGGCGCGGCCTTCTTCTTCGGATCTCTTGAACCCGCCATGATCGTGGCAGGCTCTGATACCACTTGTAGCCTTTCACTCTTACGATTTCAGTATAGACGAGAAAGACAGAGACAGTAGTGTTTTTGCCTGCGTTCAACTTCGCAGCTTTTCTGCCGTTTTTCACTCCTTTTATTCACAGCAACAAGTGATCGTGTCTGGTACCACGATCTCCACATCTCAAGCGCGCCATCCCACGCTCAGGAGACCGAGTTTACAGGGCATGATCAAGTCCAAGACTTATCTAAAACTACCCTAGAAAGTAGCTGAAACTAACTGAATATGACTGACGAAAACAGACACCTCTAACTGAATACTGACACCTTATTCCTAGACACGCTAGATTAACCAACATGACTCTCCTTCACTGCAGTCTGAGTTCTTATAAGTCGCGGCTGCAGCTAATAGATATTCAAATTAAGATAATCTCATCAAGAGAGCACAATGGCATAAGGTACTGATGAACAGCTCACATTCCAAGTCAATTTTTTTTACATTTCTGGTAAGCTAATTTTCGATAGAAGCTCACAAGTTCCAACTATCTATACTATATGATTTATTGGCTTCCCATCCTTATACCCATATACTAAATTGGTCATGTAGTTGTAACATAGGAACATTAATTTGTTTTTTCAGATCAAAATTTGGGTCATAATAATATAATTTTTTTTAAATGTTTAGGGTTTAGTATTGAATATATATATATATATATATATATATATAACTAATATCCTTCATTTTTCAATTCCTTAGATCTATATTCCTTAATCACAATCATGTAGGAGTATATTTTTTAAAAATTTCCGCAGCAACGCGCGGGGTATCACCTAGTTTAGTATATAATTAACTAGCACGCCTGTATAAATGTTCATTATTTCCACAAGTGCAACATACCACTCTGCTTAGCTAAATTAGATGTTAGTTCAATGGAGCTAATGCAATACGGATAATGCAAAAGGATGCAATGACACATGAAGGGATATCATTATGTTTGTGCGCTCTAACTAATCATGGACATATAAGATGACAGCCGCAATGTTGAAATATACTCACAAATAGAACAGTTGCGAGATATAATGTTGGGCCTGGTTACAAGAGAATGGCCCATTAACATCGATCAGCTTAAGATGCACGTTGTGGGGAACGCCTATTCCCCGCTTTAAGCGGAGAGATTCTTCGGGTCCGCCCATATAGCATCCGGGTTGGGTCGGCCCAGGTAAGACTACTTCTTCAGTTTTTTTTATTTGCTATTTTCTATTATTTCGTTTAGAAAAGAGATTTATAAAAACAGCATTAAAACAAATTTTAAGTTGAAATAAATTTAGAATATGACATATTTTGAACTTGAAAAAAAATTAAATTTGAACAAAATTTCAAAGAACAAATTACAAATTTGAACAAAATTCAAAAAAGGAACAAATTTCAAAAATTGGAAAAAAAATCAAAATTGGAACAAATTTTAAAAATGGAAAAATTATGAATTAGAACAAATTTTGAAAATGGAACAAATTTCGAAATTGGAACAAATTTTAAAAATTGGAACAAATTTTGAAGTTGGAACAAATTTTGAAAATGGAACAAATTACAAATTGGAACAAATTTTGAAAATGGAAAAAAATAGGAATTGGAACAAATTTCAAAAATTGGAACAAATTTGAAACATTGGAACAAATTTCGAAAAATGGAACAAATTACAAATTGGAACAAATTTCGAAATTGGAAAAAAATTCAAAAATGGAACAACTTTCAAAAATGAAACAATTTCAAAAATGGAACAAATTTCAAATTTGAAAATTTTCGAATTTAAACAAATTCCAAAATCTAAACATATTAAAATTTAAACGTTCCAAAAATTATAACAGAAAAGAAAAATAAAACAGAAAATAAATAAGAAATAAGGAAAACAAAATAAGAAAGCAAAAAACTAAAAGGAAACAGAAAAACAAAAAGAAAAGAGGTTACTCGGCCTCGGCCCATACTGCGGGTGAGGCCGCTCTCTCGGTGCGGCGCCCCGGATCGGGGCCGCAATGAGCGGCGAATAGGATTCACCCACGTTGTGACTGGTAAATAAGGGCTCCTATACGGGCCCCCTCCTATACACCACCTTGGCCGGCCTATTTTCCTATTTTCTTTTCCTTTTTCTTTTTCTTTTCTATTTTTTGTGTTATTTAAAACTTGAATTATTTAGAAACTGTAAATTTTTCAAAACTGAACATTTCCAAATTTGAATGTTCTTATTTTTTGATTTTTTAAATCTGAGGGTTTAAAACATGAACATTTTTTGAATCTGAATAATTTTTGAAAACTGAAGAATTTTCAGAATTTGGACAATTCTAAATTTTGATTTTTTAAATTTTTTTGAACAATTTAATTTTTTTGAACATTTCTGAATCTGAACAATTGTCAAGTTTGATTCGGATCATTCGTTATAAAATATATTTGAGCGCATCATTTGTTATAAAATATTTATCTAGCTCATTCTTTTATTCCAGTCGATTTGGGATGTCGTACTGGTTGTTTATTTTATTACTTAACTTTGTTGTGCGATGTGATGGTTCTCTTTATGAAAAATAAGGAGATGAATTAAAATATATCAACTTTAGGAACACATGTGCACATCATATATTCGGTTTCCCATAGTTATGATCCATGAAATGTACACAGTCAACACATGCATTTTTCTAAAAAATAATATCAACATATATAGTTCTCATCTAAAAATGATTATAATGGGTCACACAATAACAAAAGACCAGGGAAAACTTAGAACAGCAAAACAAAAAAGAAATGAGTTCCACGGCCAAGTCGAATACTAAACAAATGATGTGATTGATATTTATTCATTTGGAACTTTACAAAATAGACACATAACCATTAACACTTTATATAGTAATAGACATGATTTTTGGGTCAACGGTAACATGAAACATAGCATGATACACCAATCTATTTTCAAAAGATTCACTTATTCTAATGTATGCATAAAGGTAAAAGCACCACATTTACGGATCTCCTCATGTACCCAATAGTGTGTTATATATGCATAGCTTTGGAGCATCCGTGTGGAATAGCTCTGAGGTATAGGTCAGAACTTCTCCGTAGAGTAAACCCAAATTTCTCAGACATGTCCACTGATGCTAAGATGGCCTCATTAGGAAGCATCCAATCAAAGTGATAGTGTCGTGGTTCTTACGACACGTATGCCATGAGGGGTACCTCAAGGCGATAGAAGGAGGGGATAGGCGATCTGGTGCCCAGGACGGTGAGAGACAGGGATTACCCAGGTTCACGTCCCCACGGTGGAGGATCGCTACATCCTGCTACAACTCACTATAATGGCACAATGTGTACAGATTACAATGATGGTTGTGTTGGTCGCTATGCGATCTGCTATATCTTAGCTATCTTAGCTATCTTCTTGCCTCAAGGGCTCCTCCACGCTGGCTTATAAAGGCGTCTGGCATGGGCATCACGGTGGTTCCGGGGCGGATACTACATAGAGTCCTAGACTAAGTCCTATACAATATCTTATATTACATGGCAAATCTACCATAAGCATGTCTTGAGGAATCTGCTATGAGCTCCTGCTGTCCGGGAATCTGCCATGGCACGGGTGCGTCTGGGAATCTGCCATGGCATGGCAGCGTGGAATCTGCCATGGCATGACAGCCTTTAATCCGCCATACCACCAGCAACTAGGCCGTCCGGTTAGGCCATAGGCCATACCACCATCTATGGGCCACCCTGGTTTGCTGGTATAAGACTACGTCACTGGTATATCCGTTTTGTATATCCACAACAGTAGCCCCCGGAGTTTTTTGAGATCTTCTCTTCTGTCTTCATTGCTTGATGGGCTTTTTATCTTCGTCTTCATCTTCAAGATAGTCGCGTGAAAGATCTCGTAGAGCTCCCAAAGAATAATTTTTATCCGCCTAGAAGTTTAGGCGGACCAGTGACATCTCATACTTGCAGTGCAATGCTCCAGATACATGCTGGTATGATACTGCGAACGAATCCAAGGCGGATAAATAGTGTTTCTTCCAAGCTCAAGGAACGTTCCTTCCAGAATAAGATGTTGCCTCGAAGCTTACCAAACAGTGAGCGCAAAATTATCACACTGCTTCTGTTTTTGAACTCCGATGCTTTTACACCATGTGTAGCCCCCGAGCGCCAAGGCGGATCTAAGAAACAAATACGTCTTGGAGCTCTTAGAGTAGCTAACAGGAAACATATGAATAGTGTAGCCCCGAGTGCCATGGCGGATTCTCATAGAGAATCCATCAGGGTGCTCTTAGAGAAACTACTTAGAATTTTTAGCCTGCAGCCCCCGAGCACTGCTATGCAATTTTTCCTAGCGCTGCTCTCAGAAGACTTAGGATTTTTTGCTAGTTGTAGTCCCTGAGCACTATGGCGGATTCCAGTCTGGCATAGGGCTCTAAGAGAACTACGTAGTTAAAATGCGATGAGTAGCCCCCGAGCGTTATGGCAGATTTCTATCCGGCGCAATGCTCTAAGAGAACTTTACAAAACTTAGCATCGGTGTAGCCCCGAGTGTCAAGGTGGAATTTACTTGAAAATCCAGCTTGATGCTCTTAGAGAACTTCACCAGTTATTAGATCAACATATTATGGTCGTAGCCCCCGGGCAGCCAGCTCCATGGCGGTCGGCTCCAAGGTGACCTCAAGGCATCCTGCTCCATGGCGGTCTGCTCCAAGTGAGCATGCTCCATGGCGGTCTCAAGGCATCCTGCTCCATGGCGGACTGCTCCAAGGTGGCTGCTCCATGGCAGATTTTAGCTGTCATCAAAGGTGTCCGCTCCATGGCAGATTTGGGCTGCCATCAAAGGTGACTGCTTCATGACAGATTTGGGATGCCATCAAAGGCGGCCGCTGCATGGCAGATTTGGGCTGCCATCGACGGTAGACCCCGAGTATTTGAGCTGAGTGGCTCGAAAACACCTTAGATCGGGCACCAGCAAAGCGTCCAAGCTTCATATGTACCTGTGACATGAAAACAAAACACAATTGTATTAAATTGTTCTTGTGTCCAACGAACAAATGCAAGGCGGATAAAACACGGCCATTGAACAGATGTTTTAAACCTGAAACTATGCAGCAGTTGAACAACATAAAACTGTCAAGACGGAAAAAACTCGACTATCTTGAACAGTTCATGTGCATATGATATGATTTTAGCAAGTGCTGGTTTATCCGTTCTTCCGGTTTATATGCTTGACTTTTCATGAGATGGCAAACTTTTGCACGAACAATCCGCCAAGGCGATAGCGCTTAATAGCAGCCGTCCAAAACCTTGGAAACGGATGGCGGCTTTAAAGTGCCAAAATGTCACTACTCGGGAATCCACATATAAAACATCAGAAAACGTGTAGGCCAAAAAACTTAAGCTAACGCCGGATGGCGGAGTTTTGCATGATACCGGCGCCTTTAGAGGCAAGCCAGTCAAAATTTTACTCACGAGCGCAAGGCAAATCGTGGAAAAATTATGATCAAAACGAAAGCGGTAAAAGACTCAGAATATGAGTGAACCAATCTTTATCACATGATCATAAACAAATATTAAATATTAAATAGGGACTTAGCTGTTTAAATTGTAGTCTGTAGTATTCGCGACGAAGTAGTCCACGATAGCGGCAAAGCTGGCTATGGCGGAGAGCAATCCGTAGCAGCAACGAAGTTACGATGGCAGAAACAAAAGCTTAAACACAAGAGGCCAGACCAGCCTTTGTGAAGGATAATCTGCGACGGCGGCGAAGCCAGCGACGCAGAGCATGTATTGAGATGTGGCGGATGGCGGTGTTGTTCACGACTGACTCAAAGCTGTAGCCAACGAAGACGATGTATTCCGCCATAGCGGCGAAGCCGACGACGACGGAGATAAAATTATCTGCACAGGAGGTGAAGCCATCCACAATAAAGTAGGAATAATCCACGGCGGCGGCAAAGCCAGCGACACCGAGCATAGAGACATAGCGGATAAGTCGTGGCGGAGTAGAAGTAGTCCGCGGCAACCAAACTACATCCGCCATATATATGGTTGAACCTTAGCGCGTAGACGAAGACATGGCTGTCTGTCACAACGGAGATATAACCATGCATGCCTCGCCGCAATATCCATGCGCGTACAAGGTAATAGCATGTTCACATGAGGATGTAGCACTGGCTATGCTTGACTGCTTTCGGTGAGGTAGCTGTACTAGTAATTTGAAGGCGGCTCTCCCTGGGACTTGATCCGCTGCGCGTCCAGGCATTGGCTGTCGATTATGGCGGAGGCGATGTCGAAGTAGACTATGGCGGAACCTGCCGCAGCGCATATAGCCTGCTGCTGCGCAGACATGCGCAACAGAGAAGTTATGGCGGAATCAATGTCGTCCGCGTGGAGGGCAGCCGAGCTATGCACGTACAAACTTCAAGCTAGAAGCTCTTTCAGTAGTCCGCGGCGATGATGATGTCGCAACGAATCAGTCCGTGATGGCAGCAAAGATGGTTGCAGCGGATTTAGAGTAATCTGCAGCAGCGACAAAGCTGACCATGGCGAAGTCGGAGTAATCCGTGGCGGCGGCGAAGCCAGCGACGCCGAGCAGATGTAGCGACGTGGCAGAGCCGAAGTAATCTTACGCCGGCAATGGCGGAGACAGAGTCATAGTCGGCCGCCAAGTCTTCTCCGACGACGGCTAAATTCAGGCTAACACGCACACTTCCGCCTAGACTTTTTGCTTGCGATTAGTCCAATGCAAACGAGGGATCCGATCGGCGCAGTATTGGAGCGCGGCAACGTATGCGATAGGGAGGAATCGATCGAGCCGCTGGAACGCGCGCGATGGGAGATCCTACACCCGTGACGTCGAGCCGGCGGCATAGCCAAAACTTATCCGCCATTGTTGATGAAGTATTCCGCCATAGCGGCGAAGCCAACGATGGCGGAGACAAAATCATCCGCACACGAGGTGAAACCATCTATGGCGAAGTAGGAGTAATCCGCGGCGGCGGCGAAGCCAGCGACGCCAAGCGGATGTAGAAACATGGCAGATTGACAATCAGGTAAGATCGGCGCCGCCTCAAACACAAGGAATCAGGTAGATCCGCCAGTGTGAGGGCTGTTACGTCGAGCCCCCGATTGCCTAGCCTGGGGCGGTTATAAACTTTCCGCCGGTGTTGCAGATGAAAGCGATCCGATCCGACCGCTGCCAAAGACGGTGAGAAATCCGCCCGGATCGATTCCAGATGCCCTAGCCCCACAGTGGGCGCCAACTGTCGTGGTTCTTACGACACGTATGCCATGAGGGGTACCTCAAGGCGATAGAAGGAGGGGATAGGCGATCTGGTGCCCGGAACGGTGAGAGACAGGGATTACCCAGGTTCACATCCCCGCGGTGGAGGATCGCTACATCCTGCTACAACTCACTATAATGGCACAATGTATACAGATTACAATGATGGTTGTGTTGGTCGCTATGCGATCTGCTATGTCTTAGCTATCTTCTTGCCTCAAGGGCTCCTCGACGCCGGCTTATAAAGGCGTCTAGCGTGGGCATCACGGCGGTTCCGGGGCGGATACTACATAGAGTCCTAGACTAAGTCCTATACAATATCTTGTAGTATATGGCAAATCTGCCATAAGCATGTCTTGAGGAATCTGCTATGAGCTCCTGCTGTCTGGGAATCTGCCATGGCACGGGTGCGTCTGGGAATCTGCTATGGCATGGCAGCGTGGAATCTGCCATGGCATGACAGCCTTCAATCCGCCATACCACCAGCAACTAGGCCGCCCGGTTAGGCCATAGGCCATACCACCATCTATGGGCCACTCTGGTTTGTTGGTATGAGACTACGTCACTGGTATATCCGTTTGGTATATCCACAACAGATAGAGAAAGTTTACCAATGCTATCTCCAAAACTGATGAGGCAAATGTTATTCCAAGGCATCGCCGTCGCCCGCACCCAAAAGGAGTGAAATCAAAGCATGTCCCATTATAATCCACGTTATGGTTTTCAAACCTCTCTGGATTAAACTCTTCGGGATTGTTCCAATATTGAGGATCCCGGGAAATCACGAAGACATTAATGTATGTATTGGTACCTTTAATCATGTCATAACCCATAATTTTGCAATCCTCTTCATTATTGCGGTTGAGTAGTAGACCAGGTGGATGCAGTCTAAGAACTTCCTTGATGACCATACGTATGTAGTGGAGTTTGTCAAGATGGCTATTGGGAATGAGAGCTCGGTCTGGACCAAGTACCTCCCTTACCTCTAATTGTGCCTTAGCCATAGCTTCAGGATGAATGACAAGTTCAGACATAGCCCACTCTAAAGTTGTTGAAGTGGTGTCTGTGGCAGCTCCAAACATGTCCTGGAAATAATGGCGTTGTGATATATATGTAATTTTGTAATGTGCACTTATAGTAGTTAGAATATAATTGATAGTTCAAGAAAGTACTCACAAACAAGACGGCCGTTATCATCTCTGTGGTTAGAGGGGATTCCAGCGAGTCCTCCTCCTGCAGTGTAAGCAGCACGTCCAGCAGGCCCTGGTCGCATATGCCCTCACTGATAGCTCGCACCGCCTTGCGCTCGGTCAGGACGTCGGTGATGATGCCATGGATGACGTCGTAGCTACTCTTGATGCGCTGGATGCCTGGATGGCGTCTCTGCTCAACCACTGCACCAGCCTGGACGACGGGAAGAGGTGGCACCGAGGATAAGTGTAATCAGGTGATTCGCTAGAGCGTTTGAGTTTTAGTTTTTCTCAGTACAACGTACGGGCATTTTTTGCTAGTAATCAATAATGATGATCACAAAAGGAGAAGGGCCGACAACAATGTAAGCTCCTCCCCTCGAATTTCCCTTAAACAAACCGCCAGTATTATTCATTACAATGCAACCATGTAAGCTGTACAAAACCTATATAGTGCAACTTTGTTTTCTCTTTTATAAGTGAGATTTTTCTAACTCAATCTTGAAGGAAAATATACATTGCTTATAGATATTGCGTTCACGGGAGAGTTTAGCCTCTGCATATAAGATATACACAACACAAAAGGTTCCTTGAGATGATGGATGGAGCAAGACATGAAGACACATTAGTAGAAGCTAAATAATTTTTTTTTTCTCACGTGCTTCCATAGTTTTAAAAACAAACAACCCGTGCACTCAAAAGGAATTACAGTATTCAGACATACACAACTACAGAGTAATATAGATCTTGTAAAAAACTTCATGTACACTAGTGGAAAAAAGGGCTTTAGTCCCGGTTAATAAGGGGTTTTAGTCCCAGTTGTCCAACCGGGACTAGCAAGGCAGGACTAAAGCCCCTCCCCCCCCCCCCCCCTTTAGTCCCAGTTGCTCACAAACCGAGACTAAAGGTCCTCCACGTGGTCCGGGTCGTGTGCAGAAGGTTGGAGGACCTTTAGTCCCGGTTGGTGGCTCCAACAGGGTCTGGTAAAATTTTTGGTAAATTTTTGAAAAAAGCCCAATTTTTTCAGATTTTTTGAATTTCCATATTTTTGAATATTTGAATTATTTAACAGTTTCCACTCTCCACTCTCCACTCTAATCTCTAATATCTAATCTCTAATCTCTAATTACCTCTATTCTCATGTCAAATTACATACTTGTGGTCCTCACTTCCCGATTGGTCATCCATTCTCACACTGTTCCACCCTTACCATGCTTAACTTCTTCATTTCTTCACTACTAGCTTTCAAGACTGGGCTCGCGACTTCTTGATAATGCTATGCTATCAATTCTATTAACCCATACACTTTGATAACATATGATTTTATTTTTTTCAATTCCAAATAATTCAAAAAATAAGCAATAATGATTAAGTAATAATAAGCATCAGTGAATTCCAAGTAATTTTTATGCATAATTTAAATTAATTTTTAAACTCAAAATATTCAAAAATGCAAAAAATTAAAAAATTCCAAAATTCCCAAATTAATAAAAAAACTTCAAAATAACCAAAAAGTAGAAGAAACAACAAAAGAAATGAAAAATCCGAAAAAATCATTTTTTCTCATTTTTTCTGACAAAATCTAAAATCTTCCTGCTTTCATATTTCCCTTTGGAATTTTGAGAAACAAAAAATTGTGCAAACGGCTTTTGTATAGATAGTTTTTCATATATTATACGTTCTTTTCAAGTCTATATGCAAAAGTTATAGCCGTTTTAATTTGAAACAACCTTTTTTGTAAAAAATATCAAAATTCAAATTTTCAAATTTTCCATAAACGTTGGTTGCGTGAGATACATGCATGTCAACGGATTTTGAAATTTGAAGTTTTTATCATTTTCGTTTATTTTTTTTGACGTTTTTTCTGCGCGGGGAGGGGGTAGGCAGGAGAGAAATAATGGGCACCAGACCTTTAGTCCCGGTTTGAGCTACCCTTTAGTCCCGGTTGGTAGCTCAAACTGGGACTAAAGCCCATATTTGAACTGGGACTAATGCTTCCTGGCCCACATTTTCATTTGAATCGAGACTAATGCTCATATTAATCATGGACCGAATTGTTTGGGGACTAAGGATGTGTTCGGTTCTGGAACTAGGGGGGACGGAATGGGATGGTTCCATTCCTAGGGCATGGAATGGTTCCGACCCCATGTTCGGTTCGGAAAAGAACGAGGAACGGAACGGTTCCATCCCTGTGTTCGGTTTTGGAATGGGATGAGAATGGAATGGAATGGAATGAGAATGGAATTATTCTAAACTCGATTATTTATTTCCTAAATTGGATTAATTATTACTAAACTTAATTAATTATTGCTAAACTTGATTAATTATTCTTAATCTTGATTAATTATTTCTAATCTTAATTAATTATTGCTAAACATGATTAATTATAGCCTAATCTTGATTAATTATTGCTAAACTTGATTAGCCTAATCTCCATTCCGCCTCGTCCGACCGATTTGGCCGGATCGGTCCGTTCCGCATCTGGGAGGAATATTCCATTTCGGGGGAGTAGTTGGTTCCGTTCCTTCTCTCCAACCGAACACAGGAACGGGTCCTAGGGACGGAACCGACCCGTTCCGTTCCTCCTAATTCCGGAACCGAACACACCCTAAAGGGGTTGTATGGAAGCCTTTTTTCTACTAGTGTTTTCCTCTCCAAAAGCACAGCCCATGAACTTCTTGGAATGCACCAAAACAAGCGTTGGAGCATGAACAATCACACATTTTCTAAATGCAAAATAATCTGCTACCACCGGTGGTAGCTACCCACCCTAACGGTGTTAAAGTATTTGTTATCAGTAGTACCGAACATCAACTTTCCCCATATCTATTTTCTCTCTCTAGTCCTCACTCTCATATCCACCCACCCAAACTGGCCACGAGGAGGCACGACAGCGCGCTCCATGCCACCGACCGCGCCTGCACCGGCGTCGGCTAGAGCTCCCACGCCCTGCCACAAGCCACCTCCACATACCCCTGCTCCACCACCCATGCCCCTAATTTGGTCCCCACCGCTTGAGCATTATTTGTCTGGAAAATGGGGCACCGGATGGGGCACCACCCAGCCCCGCCTCCTGCTTGCAAGCCTACTGGCCAGGGACGCGCACGCCTGTGCTAGCGGAGCCCCTCCCTCCATCTCCTCTCCCCAAGCCGCGTGCATCAGAAGTAGCTGGCGCGTTGGCCTTGCTCCGGACCTACGGAGGAGACGTCGGTGGTCAACGCATGAGCGAGGGGGACGCCGACGCCCGGGGGATCTGGCGGAGGTGAGGATGGGAGTCGGGATGGAGCTGTGTAGTAGGGGGATTCGGAGCGTGTGGCGCGGAGCTGGGTGGTGAGGTGGCTTGGCCCTCCACACGATACGGTCGGCGGTGATAGTAGGGAAGGTGGGGTGCGCTGCCGGTAGCTTCCACATCTACCGCATCTCCGGCTCCCTCTCTCCAACACACCACCTCTGATTCCCCTACCATGGCCGTTGCCAAGGATGCGGGCTGCGCTGTCGGTAGTTTCCCAGGGCGGCGCGGTTTGCTGGGGCCGAAGGCCGGTGGTGGAGATGGTTCAGGTCGCTCACGCGATGAGATACAGTGGGCGTCTGGAAAGGCGGCAGGTGCGGAGCGGAACGAGCAGGGGCGGCGCCAGCGGGGGAAGGAGTGGACGTGCGCGTGCCCGCTCCGGCCTCGAGCATGACGGGAGAGCTACCTGTCCTGCGCGGAAGGCCCTCCTGGTGAGCTCGCTGCCTAGCCTGCGTGGGAGGCCCCTTGGTGAGCTCGCGGCCTGGATGAGGCAGTTAGACCTGGCAGAGTTGCTGCCCGTTGGGGTCTTGTCGGGGCGACAGGGACTGGCGGCCTGGGGACTGGGAGGCGCCTCGCAAGAGCGGTGGTGCTAGAGGCGGCGCGCGTTGCCTGTACGGCTGGTGCTCTACCTTCTCTGGCCACCCTCTACGATCGGCCAGGAGGAGGGCTGCCGCTCGCCGCTCGCTGCCCGCCTAGCCCCTCCTCTGCCGCTCAGTGGGTCAAGCACCTTCCCTTCTCGATCTAAGTCTGCGATGCAGATTGCATATAGGACTGATCCAATGGCTCTAAAAGGATGCGTAGATACCACCGGTGGTAGCAAATCCGCATTATTTTCTGAATATAGAAGTACTTTGTAGCTTCACCAAAACCTACGTATTGGCATAAACTCATCAATAATGCAACTCTAATAAGTTACCGCTGGAAACTGCTACCACATCGGATAATTAATCTGGGGGGACCTAGCTTATAAGGTGGTCAGGTGGGGTACCCGTCAAATATAGTCTCTTGGATGGGGGTGCTGTCGTTGTTTCGTCAACAGATCTGCCATAGAGGTAGGGGTATGGCGGTTTGTGGAAGGGGGTGAACACGGAGGAGCGATCCAGGACGGTGGTAGCACGAGTTTACCCAGCTTCAGATCCCGCGACGGTGGCGAGATCCTACGTGCTGCTATAATTCACTATAAGGCAACAAGTGCTCGGTTACAATGATGAGGTTGGCTGTTTCGCTATGCGATTGGCCGTAAGATTAGTCTGATGCCTCAAGGGCTGCTCCACGCCGGGCTTATAAAGGCGCCTGGCATGGGCTACACGTTGGTACCGGAGCGGATACAACTTGGAGTCCTAGACTAAGTCCTACACGTGCGCTACAAGGTCACCCGCCATGGGCCGTCTTCCGGATCCGCCATAGGCTCACCGCTAGTAGCCCGCCATGGACTCGTCTCCGGATCCGCCATAAGCGCCTGCGTCCAGTACCGCCGTGCCAACATCAGCAACTGGGCCGCCCGGTATGGCGAATCCGCCATACCACCCCTGATGGGCCACCCTGGCTTGCTGACTTAGGACTACGTCGCTGGTATACCTATTTGGTATATCCCCAACAGTAGCCCCCAGGGAACTTCAAGATTGCCATCTACATCCGCCATGCTTGTTCTTGATAAGTCATTTCCGCCATAGCTCTTCTTCGCTGGGATGGCGGTCATCTTGATGTTCCTTCTTCCATCTATCAATCCGCCGTAAATAACGGATCAAGCGACGTAGTTATCTTAGCGAGATTTTCGGGATCCGTTGGATCATACCGTTGAAATCCGCCGTAAATTTCGGCACACAGTTCCTTCTAGGGCAAGATTCACCAAGTTACTTTCTTACCCTTGGACACGTGTCACCAGATTAGGGTTTCTGCGATCAGGATGAGCGGTGGTGATGGCGGGCACGAATCTCGAGGCCCGGGGTCTATATATACCCCGGCCGGTCACCCCTCATTCTCCCCCGTCGCACTCTCTTTCTTCAGCGCCACCACGAGAGCTTCACTATCTCCGGCGAACCACCGCAGAAAACCTCGCCGCCGGTAGCATTTTCCGCCGGAGAAACCTTCCCTCCGCCCGACGCCATGAACTCCGGATCACCGACCCACCACTATTCCGATGCTGAGGAGGAAGACTCTCCTCTGCAACAGTTAGTCCACGGAGATCATCCTGGGATGGCGGATTTGGATCCAGAGGACAACATGTCCGAAGCTGAAGAGGAGATGGCGGGTGCAAACCCAGATGACCCCGCAGCAGATGGCGAGGTTGAGGAAGAGGAAGCTGAGGACGAAGAACAGATTCCCCAGAACCTCCACGGGTACTGGCAGAAATCCAGCGTCAAGGACTCTGACGTCCAAATTATGGAAGGCGAGGGCACTGTGGCTCCTCAAGCTGAGTCGAGATGGCGGACTGACTTCAAGGCCCCAGTGCCTCTTCCTAACCCCTCCGAAATCGTGATGCTCAAATTTCACGTGGAGAGGGGTCTTAGCATGCCTCCATCTCTTTTCTTCATGAATCTTCTGAAGTACTATGGACTGCAGCTCCACCACATATCACCAAACAGCTTGGTGTCTGTGGCGGGTTACGCAGCTTTATGTGAGGGATACCTTGGGATCCGCCCCAGGGTGGACCTCTTCCAACTTTTCTTCTCCGTGCGGCCCAATTATGAAGATGACGGATCTCTTCGAACCTGCGGGACAATTTGCTTTCTTCCGCGAAGGTCGAAAGAATACCCCTTCATCATGCCACTGGATTCCGCCATAGGATGGAGAGGGTCCTGGTTCTATATGGCGGACAAGCCTGCGCCATCTCAAGCCCGCGGCCTTCCTCCATTCAAGAACGTCGCTGCTGAGTCCCGCGACACCTGGACAGCTGTAAACGACGAATCCGCCACTCCCTATGTCAAACTCCTGGCTCGGCGGATTGCCAAGCTATCTGTGGATGGCTTGAAGGGAATCGACACCATCAACTGCAGGATATCCCGGCGAATTCAGCCGCTGCAACACCGCGATCGCCTGATGCACGAATATACTGGTGCAAATGATGGCATGCATTGCTCGGACCAGGAGCTAGACCCTAAAGTGGTCGAGAAGCGCATCCGTTCTTTGATGAAGTCTCCCAGGAAGAAACCCTTGAAGTTCGGCATGGCTATGTTTGAGAATGGCACTTGTCCTTCGGTAAGTTCCCTTTCCGCCATCATATCTTTTGATACTTTGACATTTCATAATATTTTTCTTCTTATCAGCTCAAATCGCTTGGTCCTGCTCACTTTGCCCATCCCCTTCGCCGTTCCAACCTCAAATCTGCCGCTAAGGAAGAAGTAGTTCATTCTAGCGGAAACAAAGAGGAGATGGCGGGGAATGTTGATGACACAGCCCATACGACCCCGGAGAAGGTGGTTCCCAAGAAACGGGCTGGTAGCGGAAAAACCCGTGGTGGTGGCGGGAAATTTGCTGATTCCCGTCGTTTCGAAGCTCAACGCAGGGCGGAGCTAGAAATGCCATCCGAGAGTACCGCTACCATCAATTTGCCTAAGTCAAGGTAATCTTTGGACACCCTTTTTCATTGTTTTACTGCTTTCCATTTCTAATCCTTTTTCTCTTAGAAGAAAGAAGCCTACTGTCAAGGAGCCGTCCTCCAAGCGAGCCAAGCCCTCCCCTGCGACTATCCCGCTCACCCCTGATGCACCAACTCCTTCCGTTCGTATCGATATTAATATGGAGGATGCTGGTGGTCAGTTTGACCCAATGCCAGAAATCAACCCAACGACTGAAGCTGCAGCTAATGATGTCGTCCAAAGCGAAAAGACTTCTGGCTCTCAGGGTCAAGTGGCGGATACTCCGTCTGGGGGCAGCCTATACTGGAAGCAAAAGCAACTTGAGGTCGTCAATCTTATTTCTAGCCAGGAAGACGCCAGCAACCAGCTGTCCAGCGGCATTGCCGCTTTTGTTGAGAAAACATCGACTATGAAGAAGGTATGCACTCCCAGTAGCCCCCAAGCGCCATGGCGGATTGCAGACTCGATCCGCTATGGGGCTCCAAAGTTGACTTCTGTAAGTTTAAAATAGCTTAGCCCTCGAGCATTGATAGTTCACACAGTGCTCTATAGAGAACTTAATTTTCATACTGAGTAGCCCCCGAGCGTTATGGCGGATAATTATCCAGCATAAAGCTCTTAGAAGACAAAAGATCAGCATAAGTAGCCCCCGAGCATCATGGCAGATAATCCTTCATCATGATGCTCTAAGAGTGACTAAAAAAGAATCAGTGAGTAGCCCCCGAGCGTTATGGCGGATTCACATCCAGCATAAAGCTCTAAGATTGACTAACACTTCAAATTTTGCCAGAATTACAAGAAGGTGGTGGAGGACCTGGTCCAGGTCGTCAGCTCGCAGGAGAAGGAGCTGGCGGAGAAAGGCGCTCTTGTGGCGGATTTGCGGCAGCAGCTTGAGAATAGCGGTAATCTACCTTAAGTTTCCTTTATGCTTATTCAATCAATGCTGAGCTGACAAGACTCCGCCATGCAGACGCTGCCAAGCTCAAGTCCACACTTGAGGGGATGAAGAAAGGCCACGCCATTGCGATGGATGGGCTGAATGAACAGCTCCGGAAATCGCTGGCTGAAAACGCCACCCTCGAGAGGCAGCTAAAGGACCAGGAGAACCAGGGCAAGAAGAAGGACAAGGAGATAGCGGATCTCCGCAAAGCCGCCGCTGACTTTGAGAAGCGGCGTGAAGGCTTTAATGAGCTCCTCCATCACTTCCAGGACAACTTGCTAGGTACCATTTCTTCTTATAGCGTAAATTTTCTCAATATCTGTTATGCCGTTCGTGACGCATCTTCTTTTTTCCGCCATGCAGCTTCCTTGGGGCAAAGCGAGGTGGATACCGCTGAGGGCTTGCGCATGGCCACCGACGCAGCGAGGAAGGAGCTGGATGGCCTTCTCAGCGCTGGTCGCCAAGTGTGTGGGAGCCTGCAGATAGCGGGTTCTTCCAACCTTTCCACCATCGCGCTCACACAGAAGCTGCTGCTGGTGCCAGGGCTGGTGGCGGACTGGAAGCTATCCTCTGCTCGGGGTGGTGCCAGGACAGCGCTGACCTTGGCGAAGGCCCACTATCCCGAGATGGACCTGGACCAGCTCACCTCCGGCATCCCTGAGAGCGGCGAGGACGGTGCGCCGGTGGACGAGGCCGCCATCCGGCAGAGCGTGCTTGGATACGATCAACTGTGTGCCCTTGGCACTCAGTTGAACGTATACTATGAAGCATACGAGCTGCCAGGGTCGCCCAGCCAAGCTTCGGCATCTGCCTCCGCGGCAACTGCAGGTGGTGATGGCGGGGATGAGGTGTCCTCCAAGATTCTGCCATCCTCTTGAGATATGCCCTGCAATATGGCAGGAAAATACTTTGCATCAATTCGGCCCCTGAGTGGGTCTGTAATTTTAAACTTAAACTGCGTGTGATGCTTGTGCACTGTGACTGATCTGCTTGTGGCGGATCAGTGAAATGCTATTAAACTCTTGCAGTTTGTTTTTTTATGAAGTGGTTTAATTGCGCGAAGAAACTGCCAGGCCTAGTTTTATGCAACTTGCAGTTTTTGCCATGCCCAAAAAACAACACTGACAAAATTTCACGCGTAGGATTATGCGATCCGCCATCCGGCTCTCTGTGCTTGACTCTTCGTGAGATGGCGAAATCTTTGCACGAACAATCCGCTAGGGCGACGATACTTAATAGCAACCGTCTAGAACCCTGAGCAGATGGCGGCTTAGATCGTCAAAAAGTCACTACTCTGGAATCCACACAGAGAACATCGAATGAAGATCAAAACATAAAAAAGCTACGCGGACCGCTTATGGCGGATTTAAAAGGGACGCAAGTGCAAAGCACAATTGCGCAAAAGGTTCTATACGATCTAAATGAACAATAAAGGAGGTAAAAGACTCAGAAAAAATCAAGAGTGAACCAAATGCTTTATTTCATTGATCATATAGAGGTGCCTGTTACATAGCTAGAGAAATGCTAAGTGTAGAAAGGACGTAGCTGTGCGATGTTCCATGGACGATCTGTCTCGTCGTAGATATCGTCAGGGTCTCTTCGTTTGCGCTTCTTACTTGGTCGCTTATCTAGCTCGCAAATATCAACGAGGTAGTAGGAACCATTCAGTAGAGCTTTGCTGATGACGAAGGGTCCTTCCCAAGGCGGGGATAGCTTGTGGGACTTCTGCTGTTTCAGACGTAGCACCAGGTCACCTTCTTTGAACGAGCGTTGGCGAACTCGCCTGCTGTGATAGCGGCGGAGATTCTGCTGGTAGATGGCGGATCTCTGGGCTGCTAGGTCACGCTCTTCTTCCAGCAGGTCCACAGATAGTTGTCTGGATGCTTCTGCATCTTCTTCCTTGTAGGCCTCGACTCTTGGAGAATCATACTGAACATCACTTGGCAAGATTGCCTCTGCTCCGTAAACTAAGAAGAAAGGGGTAAGGCCGGTTGATCTGTTTGGCGTGGTCCGTAGACTCCACAGTACAAATGGCAACTCCTCTGCCCAGGCTCCAGCTGCTCTTTGTAGCGGTGCTTCTAGGCGTGGCTTGATCCCTGACATGATTAGTCCGTTGGTCCGCTCAACTTGGCCATTAGACTGTGGATGTGCCACAGATGCTAGGTCAAGGCGAATTCCGTTGTGATGGCAGTATTCTTCAACTTCTCCCTGAGACAAGTTTGTGCCATTATCGGTGATGATGCTATGTGGGATGCCGAATCTGACCACAATGTCCTTGACAAACTTTAGGGCGGTTTTGCCATCAAGTTTTCTGATGGGCTTAGCTTCCACCCACTTCGTGAATTTGTCTACCGCTACCAAAAGGTGCGTAAATCCCGAAGGTGCTGTTTTTAGCGGACCCACCATGTCCAGCCCCCAGACTGCGAAGGGCCAAGTTATAGGGATCGTATGCAGTGCTGTGGCGGGCATATGGGTTTGCTTGGAGTACATCTGGCAACCATGGCAGAGCTCCACAATGCGGTCTGCATCTGGCTTGGCTGTTGGCCAGTAGAACCCATGGCGGAATGCTTTAGCTACTAGGGATCTGGCGGCGGCATGATGCCCACATTCGCCTTCGTGGATCTCTCTTAGTATTTATATTCCATCCACTTGGGATATGCACTTCATGAAAACTCCCTAGGTGCTTCGTTTGTAGAGTTGGCCATCTATGATGGTGTACGCTTTGACTCTACGCTCGATTTGTCTTTTTTGGACTTCGTCTTCGGGAAGCTTCTTGGTCGTCAGAAATTCCAGGTAGGGCTCTGCCCATGGCGGATTGCTTGGCAAAACCGCCATAACAGGGGAGCTCGCTATCTCCGGATTGTCTGGATCCACCATCTTAACTGATGGTACGCGCAGATGCTCGAGGAATACGCCTGGCGGAACTGCCTTACGGCTGGATCCCAGTTTGGACAAGGTATCGGCCGCCATGTTATCTTCTCGCCGTACATGCTTTATGTCGTAGCCGAGGAAACTTTTGGCCATCTCGTCCACTTCGTCCCTGTATGCCACCATTACTTCATTCCGAGCTTTATATGTGCCAGCCACCTGCTGAGCCACAAGGTCAGAGTCTCCACAGCACATGATGTGTTGTACGCCGATCTCCTTTGCGACACGTAGCCCGTGTAGTAGCGCTTCATATTCCGCGATGTTGTTGGTGGTGGGAAAGTGAATCTGGAGAACGTAGCTTAGCTCATCTCCCTTGGGAGATTTGAGTGTCACTCCAGCCCCCGAGCCGTGTAGCAACTTTGAGCCATCAAAGTGCATCACCCAATGCTCTGGTTCTGGGACGGGCGTAGTCTCCTGCGCTTCTTTCCAATCCGCCATAAACTCCGCCAAAGCCTGAGACTTGATGGCGGTGCGAGGCTTGTAGTCGATGTCGAAAGAGGCCAATTCAATGCCCCACTTCGCAACTCGCCCTGTTGCGTCGCTGTTGTTGATGATGTCCTTCAGTGGGGCTTTGCTCACCACTGTGATCTTATGGTCATAGAAGTAATGCCTTAGCTTGCGGGAAGCTACGTTGCTCCTGCGTTTTTCAGACCGAATGGCATTGTGACATAGCAATATGTGCCATAAGGTGTTACGAACGACTTAGCGAGCTGATCGGACTTTTTCATCTTGATCTGGTGGTATCCGGAGTAGGCATCCAAGAAACACAGTAGCTCCGATCCCGCCGTCGAGTCAATGACTTGGTCAATGCGAGGCAAGGGAAAGGGGTCTTTTGGACATGCTTTGTTCAGGCCAGTGTAATCTACACACATGCGCAGAACTTTTGTGTTTTTCTTAGGAACTAGTACCGGATTTGCCACCCACTTGGTATGTATCACTTCCTTGATGAAGCCTGCTTTCAACAGCTTGGAAATTTCCTTTGCTATGGCGCGGCGTTTTTCATCTCCGAAGCGTCTCATGGCTTGTCTTACTGGCTTTGAGCCAGGAATTATCTGCAGAGCGTGCTCGGCGAGTTCCCTGGGTACACCCGTCATGTCAGATGGCTGCCATGCGAAGATGTCCCGGTTCTCACGGAGGAACTCGACGAGCGCGCTTTCCTACTTGGGGGACAAATTTGTCCCAATGGTGGTGGTCTTGGCGGCATCGCCAGCGACAAGTTCCACCTGTTTTGTATCGACTGTCGGCTTGAAGGTGGGCGGGGAGGCGGAAACCTCCTGCTTGGATGCCGGCATCTCCGCGGGGTCCGTAGCGGCGTGGATTTCTTTGAACTCCTCGCCGAAGAACACTGCTTCCGCGAAGGCGGCTTCTCCTTCCTCGCACTCCTTTGCCTTTCTGAAGCTGCCATAAACGGTGATTATGCCATCCGGTCCTGGCATCTTCAGTTGATTGTAGATGTAGCATGGCCTTGCATGGAAACTGTGGAAGGCGGGGCGTCCGAAGATCACATGGTAAGTGCTTTTGAACGGGACCACCTCAAAGGTTATGGGCTCTTCTCTGTAGTTTTCCTCACTACCGAAGGCAACCTTGAGTGTGATGGACCCGAGGGACTTAGCTTGGCGACCAGGAACCACCCCGTAAAAGGTGACCGCGCTATGGCGGAGTTGGGTCTTGGTAAGGCCGAGCTTTGTCAGCGTTTCCACGTACATGATGTTCAGACTGCTGCCGCCATCCATCAAGCATTTGGAGAACTCATAGCCATGAATTACAGGGCATACCACCATGGCGTAATAGCCATCTGGGATGTGCTCTGGATGATCGTCGCGGCTCCAGTGCACCGGTACTTCGGACCATCTGACGTACTGGCGGATTTTTGGCACGGTGGCGTTAAGTGAGCGCATAGCAGCTCTCTGTGCCTTAGCCGTGGGGAGTCCAAGGAATGTGTGAAAGGCACCTTTTTTTGTCCTTGATTGGGTTTCCCCTGCCAGCACCACCCTCTGCCTTTTCGGCGGGTTTGGGCGCAGGGTCTTCATCCATATCGCTGCCATCCCTAGACTCCTTGTCTTTATCCGCTTTTCCTTTGCCACGAGGCCGTTGTCGCCGGCTGCGCTTGAAGCCAGCTTCTTGATCCGCCTTGAGGTCGTTGACAAACTTGCAGTTCCGGTTGGTGTGGTTGCACTTTCCTGAAGCGTCGCGGTGGGCAAAACATGGCATATCGCGGTATTCGTCGTAGGACACGGGGGCGGATGGCGCCAAAGCGGGAGTTGCGGAACTCCGCGGCTGGCCACCGCCACCTCCGCGTCCCCGGCCGCGCTGGCTGCTTTGGCCTTTGTCAGCAAAGGTTGTGGCTACCATGTCCGGATCCTGCGGCTCTTCTGGCGGATTCTTTCGCTTGTTACTGCTATTCCGCTTTCCAGTATTCTGGATGGCGGAAGCCTTCAGAGATTCGCGGGCGTCGTCGTCGGCGGCCGCGTAGTTGCTTGCGATGGTGATCATGGAATTTAGGGTCAATTTCCCTTCGTTCCTTTCCCGCAACAGGCGATGGCGGAGCAGTTGGCCTCTCTCCAAACTGTCAATAAACGCGAGGATGGCGGATTCGTCAGTAACCCCTTCACAGGAGTTCTTCATATCCAGCCATCGCGCGAGGAAAGTTCGGGAGGTCTCGTCGTCGGCTCGTCGGCACCGTTGGAGGTCACCAATGTTGTGGGGTCTCTTGTAAGTTCCCTCGAAATTTTCGGTGAACGCAGTTTGCATATCGAACCAGGTTTGGATGGAATTTTCTGCCAAGTCGTTGATCCATTGCCTCGCAGTGCCGGATAGCATCAGGGGCAAATAGCGGACAGCGACATTGGGAGATCCCCCGGCGAATTGTACTGCGTTGAAGTAATCTTGTAGCCAAGTCAAAGGCCTATCGACTCCATTGTACTGGCGGATATTTTTCTCGATTTTGAACCCATACGGGATGGGCTCATCACGAATCCGTGCTCCAAAGCACTTTGGGCCGAGGAAGAAGGCCGTTTGAGACTTGGCAATCTCGTTTAGATGGGTACGGGCGTCGTAAGGCTTCTGGTCTGGCGGATCCTTGCGAGAGTTGCGCGACCTTGCTGGCCCGCCGCCACCACCGCCGCCGCCATGGGGGCTCCCTGGTGGGGATGGCGAAGGGTCGCGTCTGCGCTTACTCTCGCCGTCCTGCGACTGCTCTTTGCAGCTACGACGACTTCCTTCCGTTCTTCGTGGAGATGGATCATCGTTATGACGGCGGGAGCCTTGCCCTTTGTCATCGTGGCGGCGAGTGGAGCGATGCTTGTCTTTGTCACCATCACGGTGCGCGCCGTCGTCATGGCGAGATCGGTCCCTTCTCTTGGATCTGCCATCCCTGCTGTTTTCCCGTCGTGGTGGATCGTCTCTGCGTCCAGCGTCACGCCTTCGTCCTCGTTTGCCATCATTGTCGCGGATGACAATTCCTCCCTTGGGGACTTCGAACGTCTGATGCTTTGGTGGCGGCATGTTGGTCCTATGGCGAGGAGCAGCAGTGGTTTGTTGGTATCCGTAAGCTGGGTAATTCTTTCGGGGTGGCGATGGATTTCTCTGTGGGCCTTTGCCATTTGGTTTGTCATCGGAGGATATTGGGATGGCGTGCCTCTGATTGCGAGCTTCTCTTCTTCGGATCTCTGAGGATCCGGTATGAGATTCGTTGTCAGGACGTGCGCCATAGTTGCCAGCCCCCTGAGCTTTAGAGGCAGTACTGGACCTGCATAGCGCAGGATCAGATTCGAGCCGCCGTGACGACGTAGCCTTCTCCTGCTGCACTAATGCTTTGGTCATCAGTTTAACCGCCGTCTCTAGGGCTGCTGGGCTTTTGTTATGTTCCAATAGCTCCTTTGCAGCCACGATGTTCTCGATGGGCGTAGCCCTAACTTCATCGCGGTTTTTGTCCACGTATGGCGGATTCTTGATGTACATCTTGGCCAGAGTTTCCGCTGTTGGTACGGTGAACTCAAGGTTTCGTACCAGCTGCGGGTCGCCTCCCTCGTTGATCTGGTTCTGGATGAGAGTAACATACTTCTCCTCCATGTTCCTTGCGCGCTTCAGTGTGTCCTGAGCTTTAGCAATGTCGTCATCAACCTGCTTGCCCATCTTCTCGACTCGCTTTGCTTCCTTGAGGAGTGCTCGCCTTTTCTTCTCGAGATCGTTCACATCTCTGACATAGTCAGGGGTGATTGGATCTGCTAGAGTTCCGTAGACAACCTTATCCAGCGGGGTCGTGAAGTCTTCTTGGTGCTGGTCCTCGGGGATGGCGGGTAGCGGCCTAGGTCCGCCATGAATCTCGGGAAATTGCTCCGCGGCGGGATCAGCGGCTGGTGGCGGGTTACCCTGCTCATTGCCGGCATCTCCGTCGTGGACTGCCTAAGATGGCGGATCACCGGTTGTCTGCCCGGCATCATCTCCTTTGCTGGTAACAAACACCTGCTTGGCCGCTGCTTGTTGCTCTTCAAGTGCCTGCTGCACCAATTCCGCCTCGAGTTTCCTCATGGCGGCATCGTAATGGTCAGAATCATAGCCCTTGCTGTCCCAGTCATCCGATTCACCACTTTCGTTAAGTGCCTCTAGGATGGATTCACCTGGGCTATCTTCTCCATTGGAGGTAGATCCCGAAGTGATACCTGCGAACGCAACAAGGCAGTACCGCGGCGTCTCTAACGCCAGATTGCTCATGGCGGATTCACTGCGGTCTTCCACCACTTCCTCTACCTCTAGGGCGGGCTGGGTGGGATTATTTTTCAGACCCGATCTGGGCATCTTGGAAAGTTCCAGATCAGATGAGTCCTCCTCCGTATCCAGCTCGAAAGCGGTCCGTTTGGGGATTTCGGCCATACTAATCCGCCGGAAATTGGTTTCCGTAGCGGGGGTAGGGTTTGTCTCTCCAATGAAGATATGGATATCTCCAATCGGGATGATGGTGAATCGAGCAGGGTTTTCTCTAGCCGGCACCCAGAGGTTATCCGCTGGGACGATGGGGAAGCCGGAATCATAGAGGACGCGCCCAATGGCGACGGTGTCGCCGATGCCTGCAAAGGCGGATCCCGCCTGGATCCGCGCTCCAGACGCGCTAAGCCCCACGGTGGGCGCCAACTGTCGTGGTTTCGTCAACAGATCTGTCATAGAGGTAGGGGTATGGCGGTTTGTGGAAGGGGGTGAACACGGAAGAGCGATCCAGGACGGTGGGAGCACGAGTTTACCCAGCTTCAGATCCCGCGACGGTGGCGAGATCCTACGTGCTGCTATAATTCACTATAAGGCAACAAGTGCTCGGTTACAATGATGATGTTGGCTGTTTCGCTATGCGATTGGCCATAAGATTAGTCTGATGCCTCAAGGGCTGCTCCACGCCGGGCTTATAAAGGCGCCTGGCGTGGGCTACACGTTGGTACCGGAGCGGATACAACTTGGAGTCCTAGACTAAGTCCTACACGTGCGCTACAAGGTCACCCGCCATGGGCCGTCTTCCGGATCCGCCATAGGCTCACCGCTAGTAGCCCGCCATGGACTCGTCTCCGGATCCGCCATAAGCGCCTGCGTCCAGTACCGCCGTGCCAACATCAGCAACTGGGCCGCCCGGTATGGCGAATCCGCCATACCACCCCTGATGGGCCACCCTGGCTTGCTGACTTAGGACTACGTCGCTGGTATACCTATTTGGTATATCCCCAACAGGTGCAGGATACAAGAGTCCGACTCTAACACATCTTTTTTTTACAGTACTCCAACTCTACCTGTATCCTACCCACACCAATTACAACTAAAGTCTAAATATAACCCAACTCTTACATTAATATTCGATATGAAATCAACAAGATCTCCTAGTAACCTTAGTACATGTCATCGCCGGAAAGTATGTAAACTTTTTGTTGATGCATTAACTCACTTTTGCTCTTTAGAACCCAATCTTGTAGTGTGGCCAAGTCTGCAAGTGGCCTACTTGTGCCAAAACCTTTTGCACCGTTCTATTCTTCGTGGTTTTTATCAAGCTCGTGTGGTCGTACAAACCTCATGTTGCTCTCCTCATTGGTAAACATGTAAAATGGAATAGTTAGTTGGGTAAAAAAGTGCAACAAATAGTTCCAAATCAAATCTTTTGCTTCTACTCCATATTATTTTACGAATTTCGTTTACAACTTGTATTTTCATCTGAAGTACAAGGCCGTCTTTGAGGAGCAAGGTCGATCTTTGGAGCAAAGAATCATTTTCGAGAAGAACAATGGGATGAAGAACATTAGGAAACAAGATAATGATGAATTCAAAGGAAATGGACGCGGCGACAAGAGAATGGTGGAGGATCATGAGATCTTTGCAACGGTGTTGACGATTATGGCAACGACAATGTTACTTGATATTCAGCATGTGGTATTTGGCTGCGCTTACTTTTGGTCATGTTAGAATGCTGCTTGCTCTATGATTGCACGTACATTTGAATAGAGAACTTATCAAGTGACCTAGAAACTATTGCTGATTAAATATATTTGCATACATTTAGGCATTTTGCATTATGGTCGTGCAGGCCTAGCCGAAACATCCCTAAGCTCATACCATAATTACGCGTGATACACAAAAACACTTTTTGCTACTATCTCAGACGCGCACATAGTTTAAGAACTTTTTAACATTTATTTGATCAAATAAATATAATTTATAATTTATAAAATTATACCATTTAATTTGTACTCAAAAGAAGTTTTCAATGCTACATATTTTTTGAAATATTTTTATATTTTGTTGAAAAAATAATTGTTAAAGTTTATATTAAACTATGTGCGCGCCTAGAAGTATCATTTAGAAGTCTTATACCCGACATTTACGGGACCTGCCTCTTCCAGCAGATGTTATTATTATTACATTCTCTGTTCTTAAAAAAATGTTGAATATTTGTTCAAAATTGAACATATTTAGCCACAATTTAGTGTATAGATATATCTAAATTTAACAAATCTTTGGCATTGTAATAAAACCCCAAAAATATTTCTATATCCTGGGACCCTGTCGTCAGCGACCACATCAATCTCATTTCTTCTTCTTCCCCAACCCCAAACCCACCATGGCGGCAGGCAACCACGAGGCCCCACACGCAAGGTAGACCCTGGCTGCGCAGCGCGTAACAGCCCCGTAGCAGCTCGAGGCGGAGCCATGGCGGTCGCCGGCGTCAAGTGCGGGGAGGGACTCCCTAGTACAGCCGACGGCATCGTGCCTCGCAGTCGCAGATGCAGTGCCCAGCCAGCACCGCCAGTTCTTCAGGGCCCTCGGTAATTTGAACTCAAACCTGTTTCCGATTTCCAAAATCTCGCAAAAAGAATTGCCGATTTCGTGCAAGTATCCCGGTGCCCAGAGGCCAGAGCACACAAAAGCTTGTGCAACTGTAGTCCGATCTGATCTAAGTTTTTTTTGTAACTTATCCACACAAGACCAGAACACAGCGCGCACAGAGCTTCTTCTTATTTTATATATTAACTGTTGGTTCCTTGGTGGATTCCAGCTTGTGCACCTTCAGAAACAAATCGCTATTCAGAATGCGATGATGCTGATTATGATTATGCGTCAGTTTCATTAGCTAGCCACCTCAGTAAGACTAGCTAGAGCTGTTGAGTGGTACTCCCTCCGATCGGAAATAACTGTCGGGGATGTAGTACAAACTTTGTACTAAGCTAGTACAAAATTGACGACACTTATTTCCGATCGGAGGGAGTACTAGGGTTTGACACTTCAGATGTTGTTGCTTACTACCTCCATTCCTGGAAAATAATATGTTTATTGTGTGCTGTAACAAATAATGGCAAGAGGGATAGTATAGCAACTAAAAGTCTAAAAAGGTACACCATTTATTTTGTCTAGTACATAAACATTGAGTTTTTCGTAAAATAATTTTATGTATACACAAAACTTCATAATCTACAAATAGTTTTACTGTCAACACACTGACAAGTCAATAATGTTGACAAAACACATGATGCTAATGCCGAGCTTCCTGCAGATTGGCCTCCAGGAGAGAATTGTGGTGGCCCGTTGGTATGTGGCTAGGACGACTGAAACTCAAGGGGGTGAGGAAGGAGCTACAAACACTTGTTCACTGTCAACTCTAGCTCTGACATCCAAAGTTACGAAGTGAGATGCTATGGAGGTAATCAGCACTTCCAATGGTGAAGGCTGTTGGTGGAGCAGCACAGCTCCGGTGTATGCGAACTGCATTGCGACGACAGCCATTGATAAACAATCTCGGAGCTCAAGCAATGGACAGGTGACGTCACAGGCAATGGACAGTGTCACAGCCATTGAGGACGACCAAACGTTGATAGGTAACCACCATTGATCGAGTTTCTGTGGAGTTTGTTTCTTCAATCATTTAATTCTCTGTATTAGTTAGGCTTCTAGTTGGTCGTCGCTAAACAGCACCATGTTCTATGTTTTTCCTTAACCTATTTGAATGAATCTCTTTTTCTTCTCTCGGCCCATATTTTTACTATCCGGGTTTTGTATTACTAATTTTTTTCTCGCTAATACCAGCTATTGTGCAACAAAGGGGTGATTTTGTTTGTTGGTTCTTGGGTGTAAGAGATGTGATGGCACATGTGATTGCGGGTTTCTGAAACAAGATCTTATTATGTCCAATCAGGACGAATAGAGTAAATAATTCGAAAAAATACATGGCCAGCCCTCGTGTGGACTAGGATAGATGATGTAAAAGTGAGAAAAAATATAATAGGAACTAACACAAATAATACAAAAGATAATAGGAACAAATGTTTTAAGAAGCTAAACATTTGTTGAACCATACACTGACTAGATGAAACAACATCATTGTCATCAAGATGCGGTTTCCTTTGTTTATCACAAGCTCAATTTTTTTTAATATGCCTTGGCATTGTTATAACTATAAGAGAAACTGATAAGGTAAATGTAATTAACTTAGTAGTATTATGTTCATCTTGTATGGAGATGAAGGGCATATGCAACTTATCAAGAAGCGTGCTGTATTTCATATCCTCATTGATCAAAATAAACTAGCGCCACCACATCGACATGTACATGACACTAAATGCAAAGAAAGAGTTTAATCCCTCTTGCATTCCATTCACCCTAGCTGGGGTTATATACTCACGCAGTGGTCAAATAAGGTACATGATGCACTTGGCCTCTACAGTTCACTTCATACTTCAGTAATCTTCCAGAGAACATGTAACCAGTTTTTTTTGTATGTTCCGTTTTTTGTTTCTTCAGAACCCATTTAGTATCTATGTGGCTTATTTGTGCACCTTGTGTGTTCTTAATAAAAAACTTTTGCACCTTGTGCATTTTCCGGAGTTCAGCATGATGTTGAACTCCACAATGCTAAAAATGAAAATGAGAAGCTAAATGTAACTAAAATTGCATTATGGAGAGGTACGTACTCGTATAATCAGAATAAACTCCTGCCACTACATTCACATGCCACTAAATGCATGTTGGCATTGATAAGAGTAAAAAAGATTAAGCCTTCTAGCGTTTCATTCGCCTTAGCTGGGCTTGTATATCAGCAGCCACATTAGGAAGTTGTCCCTTAAAGTTCACCTAAGAGTAACAGAGGCTTAAACTGAGCTTGTATGGCTAAGTAAAGGCAACAAGGAAATGGTAAATGAAGAGTAGAATCATGCTGTTATGTATACTTGGTCACTCGAACTGTCGACAAACCTTTGAGTGAAGGCGGCAAAGTAAGTGGCACTTTGTCTCTTGTTTTGCCCAGCTTCAGATTTAGAGTGTGTTCTGAATGTTCGGAAGTTTCAGAATCCTTACATACACAACACTTCAACATTCTTTTCTTATTTCAGTTCAGTTTTCTCACCTGGGTGTATGGATCAGGCTTTGTGCCATGGTGCAAGATAATGCTGTTAATTATCTGAGATATGCAGGGTGTGCTGGATCTGATAGAACACAAGCTTTACATTATATTACATTTAGTTGAATGATACGTAATACAATAAAAAATACAAGCTTTACATTATACGTGTTTTAAAATAAAAGTTTATATTGGTGCTCATTGTCGCTTCCTCCCATACAAGGCACTATTAGCTTCACCATGTGTGTTTTGAGCATGACTTGTAACAAAATGAGCAAATGAATAATAGAAGTTAAGGGGGGATCCTTGATTCCCATGAAACTAGAAAAAATTCTTCCTTGGGTCTAACACTAGGATTTGCTACAAGTTCCCAAAATGTCACACTGGAAATGCCTCCTTGATTGAAATATTAATTGCATAACGTGTCATGCTAAGTGGATGCAAGGACTGGTTGGCCTTGTTCTATAATCTCGGTTGGGTGCAGACCATATATGGAGAGGTTGAACTATTCTTAAACCCTTGTCCAATAGGCAACGCCAAAACTGAACATCAAGGTTTCTTCTCAACACATCCGCAAAGGTATTTGTTGCGACAAGTGAACCTTGCATATTATGCAACACCTTGGCAACTTCATCTGCTATTTGTACTAGCCGAGGATGATCTGCTGGTTCTGCACTCCCGAATACCAGTGTCTTGAAAAGGTACCTCAACTCGTCGTAAGACAAAGCACTTAGGAAAATTGTTTAACCGATCCAAAAATTGGGCTAACCGTTGAAGTCTACTTATGATGATGATCTTGCTTCCTCTGGCCATTCTTATGAAAAATGAGTGGAATTTTTTCCACTCATTATCACTTCATCAGACGCAAACTGAATAACTACCAGCATCATCCCAAACATGGTCCCTCCCTTTTTTCGAGAAAACGCAAAAAGCCTCTGCGTTTTATTTCACTGAAAAGGTAGAAGGTTTGAGTTATATGCATCCTAAGAGGCACACAGTAACCTCGGTACAATAGCCTCTGAGAGTGTCTTGAGCTGCATCATCGTCCCCAAATTAGTTCTGTATTGCGTGTCTGCCCCTCGATGATGGTGCAAACTCTCATCAAGAGATGCTCCAACCTCTCCCCACCTGCTCCTCCGATAGTTGATGGCTCTAGTTGTACTTCTTCAGCAGGAAGGAGGTGTAATGGCTCAGAAGTTCACCAGACATGACAATCTCTGATGAGGTAACCTGCTGGTAGGTAGTATGTTGACAAATTTAACTATGCTGGCCTCCACCAAGTCTTGCTGAGACTCTTGGTAAAATAAGAAAGTCTCCATAGATAACTGACTGTGATGACAGTTGAAACGTGTAACAAGGACAAACCAACTGTCCAATCAGCATGAGAAATTATACGGGCATTAATTCATCGTGGGTCCAAATTCATGTTTGCATTTTTCTGTCAATGGACTCTTTTTAGACTACATACGAGTGAATGACATCCTGTATATGTGCAGACCAGTACATATTCACGGTGGGTTCAAATAAATTATTGATAATTGTTTTTGCGTTTGTATTTTCTGGGACTCATGTGGGGAAGCTTGGAATTTGTTTAGGCTAGCCTCTTCCAAGTCTTGCAGACTCTTGGAAAATAAAGAAGTCACCACTGATGACTTTGACTGCGACGAGTGGCTGGGCTGCACACGGATACTAATCTAAACGTCAAACTTTTCACAAGGACATGCCAACTGTGTGAGCAGAAAGAAAAATGCACTGGTATTAATATTCATGGTGGGTACAAATAAGTTATTTTCATTTATCTGTCGATCTTTGCAATAATTTCTCGTTGGACCCTTTTTACACTTCACACACACCTGTGTATGTGCACACCATGATATTTATAATCACGGTGGTCCTAATTATTATTGTTAATTATCTTCGCATTTATCTTTCCTTGGGCTCCTCCTACACTTGAAATATGAGTGAATGGAATCCCATGTATGTGAACTCTACACTAGCATAGTTTGACCAATGAAATTTTCTGGGCTTTCTTGCTAGTTTATTCTGTTTCATTAGCCACCTGAAGGATACTCGAGCCAGTGAGGAGTGGTAGTTGGTACTGCACTTAGATGATCAGGGGGGTCGTTGGATCTGAAAGAACATACAACTTTCCTGTTAATTGAGATCTCTAACAAATTTAGTTGAATGGTATACAGCAATACATCTGTTTGTCCGTGGCCACAGGAACACATATGTTTATTCATGTACAAAAATCAATACAACAAGAGCTACATTACACGATTTCTGAAAAAAAACTAGATTGGCACTTCTCGGCGCTTCCTCCCTATTAAGGCACTACTACCTTTATGTGTATCCTGAGCACGAGTTGTAACAAAATGAGCAAATGAGTTATGAGGGGGTATCCTTGATTCCCATAAAACTAGAATGAAATCTTCTTTAGGTCTAACACTAGGATCTGGTACAAGTTCCCCAAGTGTCACACTTGGAAAATCCTCCTTGGTTGAAGCATTAGTTGTATAACGTGTCATGCTAAGTGGATGCAAAGCAAAGTCCGTAATGTCTACTGGTTGGCCTTGTTCTTCAAGCAAGGTTGGGTTCGCACCATACATGGAGATGTTCCTTTTAACCATTCTTAACCCTTTGTCCAACATGGAACGCCAAAACTGAATGTCGAGGTTCACTCTCAACAGATCTGCGAAGATATTTGTTGCGACAAGTGAACCTTGCATATTGTGCAACACCTTGGCAAATTCATCTGCTGTTTGTGCTAGGCGAGGATATCCTGCAGGGTCTACACTCCCGAATACCAGCGTCTTGAAAAGGTACCTCAACTCATCGTAAGACAAAATACTTAGGAAAACTGGTCTCACTGATCCAAATCGGGCTAATCGTTGAAGTCTACTTATGATGATGATTCTGCTTCCTCTGCCCATTCTCATGACAAAGGAGTGAAATTTTTTCCACTCATCATCACCTACATCAGAAGAAAACTCAATAACTACCAACATCGTCCCTAACATGGTCTTTCCCTGGTTAATCTTCATAAGGTTGTCTCCATTCAAGTGTAAAACAGAGGAATAGCATGAGCGGACCCTTTCGTCCGCACACGCATGAGCAACCAAAGTCTTCTTCCCAACTGCAGTGCTACCTATGATTGGAAGCACGGCCGGCGCATAATCACCAGGAGGGTCTTTGTGCTGCAATAAGAAGCTCAAGATCCTTTGCTTCTCAGTGTGCCGGCCGAACATGAAGTTGTTGGTATAAAGATATACATCGTAAGGCCTACGAGACATGCGCTCGCATCCACCCAGAAGCACAACAAATTCTGTCATGTTAGCAACAGCCTTTTCTAAGCTTTCCAAGGCACGATGCGGCTCGAGATGCATGGCCTTCTCTTCATCCTTGTTAGTTATTTTTCGAGAGCGCTTAGGGGGGATGGCTAAATACAAGCTGCTAACTGAGTTGTTGCTGCTAACCTCGTCGAAGTCTGCACTGTCTTGGAGGGCTGATCGGTACCTCAAGGTGTCGTGCACGCGGTGTCCCCGGTACATGGCCTCCGAGAGCATCTTGAGCTGCACCATCATCCCGAAGTTGGTTAGGTATCGCGCGTCCGCCTCTTCAATGATGGTGCTAGCTCTCATTAGATTGTGCATTGCTGGAGGAGTGGTACTTGTTCATCAGGAAGGAGATGAACCGGCTCACAAGTTCACCTGTAACTGCAGATATGGCAACCTCCATGGCTAGTGGGAATACAGTCTATGAGTTAAACTGCTGCTCGGCCTCTCTGGACAAGTTAACTGGCCTTTGCCGAACAAGTCTTGCACGGAAGCCTCTAGGATGACTAAACCGTTGATTGTGACAACTGGTTGGGTGACACACGGATACTTGTGTAAAGGTCCAAACATGTGACAAGGACAAGCACCATCAAAATGTTGACTGGTATACTCATTATTTACGGTAGGTAGGTCCAAAAGGATTATTGGTTCAATTGGAATTATATATTTAATTGTCTTTGCATCTGTCTTTTGTTGGGCTTCTTCTACATTTTACATGTGAGCAAATGGCATCCCATCTGATACCTGCGCACTCTACTCTAGCCAAGTTTGACCATGTGAATTTCTTTGGGTTTTTCTAGATGAACTCTGGTGCAGAAGCAGGCTGTGTCCCTTCATCAGCAAGAAAACGGTGTGCGGCCTTTTATCGTGGTCAGTGGTGCTGATAATCAGGACTGCATCCTCATTCCAGGGGCCATGTAACCCCTTCACCGCTAGGAATCGGGAGCCGATATCTAGCTTCCATCGGACTAGTGTCTGGCCGCACGATTAAAAGCATGATGAGCGTTGGATTGTTAAGGTGGGGCCGAACGAGGACCCAATTGCTTCCCGTAATCATGCTCCCGTAATTCACTCCTCCCATAAAAGAAACCGCTAATTACGATGGACGCACAACATAATCATGTTTTTGACGTAAACTAACAAACGTTAGCAAAATTTTGGGCTTGTGGATTTGCTTCCGTGGGACAAAATATTTTTCCTGATGTTATTTATTTTTTGTTTCCGCTTAACTGAATTTTGCTTCCATTACAACTGAAATTAGCTTTAATCGTAAAATGTTTATTTTGACCTAGTTTGGCTTCCGCGTATCAAACTGCTTCTGTGGATGGTAAGTATTTGCTTCCATGTACAAAACTGTGTCATGTGTAATGGCGATGTTCATTTTACAAAATGCTGGGATGTACCGACGGAAGCATATAGTTAATTAGTTTGCCAGAAGTTTCGTTGATATGCCTAGGAAGCGTAGTGCACTAATGTTAGAAGCATTATTATTGTTTTAACAAAATTTTGTTCAGATGACCCATACGGATATTGTGAAACCTGCAGCATTTGTTTTCGTGTGACTAAGGAAGCATCAATATTACACTTGGAGAACTCACAATAATTCATACATTCAAACGACATATTTCAGACATCATATATATATATGCTTCCTTCAAGTTGTCAAAGTATACAAATTCGTACTTTCATATCACAAGCTTTCTACATGCTACAAGTTTTCTTCATTTTCTTTGGCGTCATCCGTCATGGAAACATCAATACAGAAAGTCTTAATACTACATCCCCTAAAAATTGTGTCAAAAAAACACTCAATTTCATTTTATTTGGCGTCATGGAGACATCAATCTAGAAAGTCTTAATATTGCATCCTTCGGCAGAGAAGCCAAAATCGACTCTTCGCCCATGAATAATCTGGCTCAGACTCCTTCATGGTAAAGGGGTGTGTGCTGCAAAAAGTAGGAAACATGACTTCTACTGAACAGGGTAATCATAAGACCAAATATATAAAAGATTGAAAGCATGGATTATATTGCCTCTTAATAAGCCTATGCACCTTCAATGAATAATCTAAGTGCATATGCAAACTCATAATACTGCTGAACTGAGTTGTTGCAAAACGACTTTTCAACATACAATCGGGATCATCATCCTTGGTCATGATGTATGAGTTTGTATTAAACTATGCAGAAGCAAACATTATGAAGTTATGAAACGTCCAAACATTAATATGGAAGCATGGGTAATAGAAGCATCAAGATATTCCAGCATGTTGACGTGTGAATTTGCAGAAAATTATGCAGAAGCAAACACTCACAAGTTATGAAGCGTGTGAACATTTTTATGGAAGCATGGATTAACAACATACATATTTGAGAAAACTATGCAGCAGCAAACACTCACAAGTTATGAAACGTGTGAATATTTTTATGGAAGCATGGACTAAAAACATACATATTTGAGAAGTCAATATACAGTGGTTGCCACCAATTTATCTGGAGGTCTACCCGGAACTTCACATGATGATCAATGTATAATATTTGAGAAACATGGTAAACATGAAGCATGAATATATATATATATATATATATATATATATATATATATATATATCACAAATATCATAAACAATCAGTACATGGAAGCAGAAAAATGTAGCTTCTCAAACATGAACATTGCAAATATAGATCTCACAAAGCATAAAAAAGCATCATAATAAGCAGGGCACGGAAGCATACAAAATAGCAAGATTCAATATATGAGAACATATAGGTGTATGAATCGGGTGTAAAAAACCATGGAAACATAGAAGCACCACATTGTTTGTACGCAGCATATTAAAATCTGTGTGGAAGCAGAAAAATTTGAGATGTATAATATAAGAACAATTCTCGCCAATTGTACAAACCATGTAACAACTTCACCCTTATCAGTGCATACTTTTTCAGACATAGAGAATGAACAAGCACAAAAGGAAGCAGAAAAATACTAATATTACCCCGTAAAGATCTAAATCGTAGCAGTGCAAAATATGCTCACATATTGGTTATATGATTCGGCTCGAAAGATTGATCCCACAATTCCAAACGGCAGATGACTACAGAAAATTCAGAAATATTCACACATGTAGACCTGAATCTAGCTATTACCTTCTCCCCGCATCAAGTAGTCGTTGAATCTGATCCAGAGATGGTGACCGTAAGGGGTGGAATCAGCTACGCGCGCTAAGCTTCGGCTGGATTAAGCACTTAGTTACTGCATGCTACTTGCGGCCAGTCAAGGATGTCGGCAGAGCTTCATCCATGCCACCGGTGCACAATCCAACCATCGATCCGCACCGCCGCTGGTGCTTGACCTAGATTAAGCAGCACCGTGGAAGAATTTGGGTCTGGGGACGAGAGCCGGCGTTGACTGGGACTGGGAGCATGGCGACGAGGAGGGAAGGGTCGCTCGGTGGTGGGATCGATTTAGGGGCGTGGTTACGGGAGGCGAGTATAAACGCAATAACTACCGGAATTTTAGGGATCTCGGTCAAAAAAAACTGTGTGTGGTTAATGTGTGAGAAAAAAAGGAGCCATCTGATCTAATATATCCGACGTCGTTGGAGAGGCCCGATGAATCCACTCCCATCGGACTCCGTTGTATAGTCTTTACCTTTTTTGTAGGTTTGCTCCTTTGGTTTCTTCAGGATCCAATCAGTCCATTATTTAGTACCGGTTGCCTTTACTGAAAAAGGTTGCACCTTGTGCATTCTTCATAGTCAGGCTTGATGTGGGAAGCTGATGGTTGGTCTCCCGGTACAGATAAAGCGGCTTCTTCTAAACAAGTCTCAATGTCTCATGGAGGCTCGTCCAAAATGTAGAAGAGTTTCCAGTGATAGCTAACCATCGAGTGTGACGAGTCCAAGGGTGGCATGCGTCCAAATTTATGACAAGGGTAGGCCAACTGTCCAAGAGGCTTGAAAACATTAGCCAGTATTTCTAAGGTATATTATTAATCCACGGTACTAGGTATGTCTAAACTAATTAGTTATCGTTGCACTCTACTCTAGGAAAATTTGACCTTTGGTCTGTCACGCCAGAAGTCGCGGGTTCGAACCCCGTTTTCCCTTCCCGATCTTTCTTTCTTCCTGAGGTCATACCTCTGGAATTTTTAAGCGCGCTTTCCAGTTGAACCTGTGTGGAGAAGTAGCGCGCAACTTGTTGTCAAGACAATTGTTCCTGGTCAACGATGTAGCCAGTTTATCTGAGCATTTGCTCCGTTGGTTCTTCAGAAACCAAACCAGTCTCTATGGTTTATTTTGAGCTAGTTCAGTCTATAATCGAGAACTGTCCCACCTTGCTCATTCTTCTGAGTTCAGGCTTCAACTGTTGTTGACCTCCACTGGAAAATAATGAAAATTAAAATTCAAACTTTTCTTGCTTGCGTGAAATTGTTTTGTCCCTGTAAGGAGTAGAAACAGAACAGTTACTGAAGCATGGGAGATTCTAAAAATGCTTCAGACTGCTTCATCATTTCGGCCCAAAACCAAATAGAATGTCCTCAAAGTGGGCCGCTGGGCGGCTGGGTGCAAAAGAAGCTCTTTGCCATTATGGCCCAATCAAAATGTTTTTTATTGTTTTTTCAGTTCACGTGTCCAGAAAATATGAACATTGTCGCTAGATAATGTTTCTTTTTCTTGTGACACACTAGATATTGGATTTTAACCGTCACACATGTGTCGTGTATGTAACACGCAAGCGTGTGAAACGACGCACACCACTAACCAGTGGCTTCTTGTGGTCGTTAATCACGCATTTCTGACCATGACATTAAGAGATTGAGTACTGTATAGAGGAGATTTACATCTCAGAACCGTTTGAGTACAATATCTCAAAGTGGACATTGCAACGATTACACATGTGGCTCAAACTCATCAACGCGCATTAATCAAAAGGGTCAATGGGTCTACCTATTATAAACCTCTGGTATGCATGAGTTGGGTAATCTTATAAGCTAGTGGTAAAAATGGGAACCAAAGGTGTCGTAATCATGCTACTGGCGAATTGGGAATATATACGTACGTGCATGGTCTAGAGCATTATATATACAGAAAGCTATAGCTAAGATGCTGTCATGAACTTCCTTGACTTTTGCTCTTGATGACAAGACATGACAAACAGTACTCAGCTGGGATGATGATGAGGTGGATGATGTAGAATAAAAGGTGATCGTTTCATCATTTAAACATTACTATTTCACTTCACAACTTTGGCCACTACGTTTTACTATAATTAATTTCTTCGAACAAGTATATACTCCATAGTATACACCTCAGAATCATGTCATAACTTTGGTTATAATTAAGAAAGCTGTATGTAAATTCTTGTCTTAAAAAGCTGACAGAACATTCGACGGTGACTAAAAAGCAAAACATAAATGGTTCTAACATCACTTTTTTACAACCCTTTTCCTAGTTTGTTTTCTCATGGCTCCCTAACGGGAGCACAACTTCAAAGCTTGGCTAGGTACAAAAACTAGTGTGCAAATGTGTAGAAAAGAGCTGCTCAAATAGAGAAATGCTGGATGACGACATATTGTGATAGGCACAGCAGTACATACACACTACACACCTTGTCAGCTCTACAGCCTCTACCTAACAAGTCTTGGTTCTTGCCTGAATATTGTGATAATCCAGCTTCGTAGTAGACAATTTCAAACGAAATCCACCTTGTTTGTAATTAAAAAAAGGATGTCTAAACTACCCAGATTGTGTACTCATGTCAGTGATGTCTAAACGATGCAACTGACTTCCGACCGGTTCTCATGGCATGATCCTACAAACTTATTTTCATGACAGGAAGCACAAGAGGGTCACCAAACAAACATATAGAGGGTCACCAATTGCAAGAAAATAATCCAAGTTCCCTAGATTTTTCAACAAACCCCCACCCATTTTTCCATGGTTGAAGGCCTGGAGCTGATCAGGAGCTATAGACGATCTGCCCCTCTCCATGTTACTAGTAGAAAGGAAGACTGATGTCACCATGCATGGCAAGTAGCTCTCTGAAATGCCACCTGATAGGTACCCCTGCTTGCTAACAACTCACAACTACACATGCATGCATCATGCATGGACATGTAAACACTCTCCTAGTCATGAGATGTACATATAGTTCTAGTGGCATGTACTATGCTGGTTGGCGTGCATAAAACTTTAGTTTGGTCTATCCTTTTCTCTCAAAGCAGCTGGTAAATACATCTATGGAAATGGTATCTTTGAGTTGTAATCAGTGCAAACATGCTCACAGGCAGCTAGCTTCCTCCTAGTTCACATAGGGCTTCACAGTTCACATTTGAGCCACTTGCAATGCAAGCTCTGCCTTCCTATAGCTAGCTAGATCCCAAACAGGTGAACAGCTATTTTTTAGCTGCAAGCTTTCGGAGAAAGTTGGGCAAAGGGTGAAAGATGACTTGCCAAGTGATGATGATTAGAGATAGGGACAGAAGGCAGAACCTAGGGCCAAGATGCATTATTGGCTAGAGTATGATGGGCGTGCATGCATGGAAGAGTTCTCATCTTGGATTCCCTTGTTGTGGAAAACATAGGATTCATGCACGAAAAGGAAAAGGAGAAAATGAAACTAAGGTAACAAAAGCACACACAAAAGGGCATCTCAATTTTGTAATGAAATGTCACGCTAAAGGGCTTTGTTAGATAAATCTTATATAATGAAAGTCGTGTTTCTTTGTGATGTATATGTGCTAAAAGGGCACATGATTTTTTACTTCTCACCTAAGGTCCATGGCTCGCCACTTGATTAATGATGAATATGTACGTTGTGATTGGTAAATATTTTTCCTTTGTTTCATAAAAAGTAATATTTGAAACTTATTTCAAAATGAGCCGTGGGAAGTCATGGTTCCCGTGTGTAAGTAAATTAAATTAACAAGTACAAAAACAATCAAATACTGAAAAAATTCCACATTCCAGACAAATCTAGGAACTTGAACTACTAATTTGTCATGCTCTTAACATTTTACAGATCACTTACAGTGGACCAGAGGCGAAGCTAGGACATCTTTTTATTGGGTTTAGTGCTTTGTAAGACTAGGTTCAAAGTAGATATAAGCAGTAAGCATGTAGTGATTGTAAATAGTTGTTACATGCTCGCACCTCCCCTGTCGTGGATTTTAACCGGGCAAGGATTCAAGAACATTATATCTGTTCCGTCACACACAAAAGGGAAGATGACGATGTGGCTTGATCATACTATGTTCTATGATGATTCTAATAATATGTATTTAATATGTAGATGATTCTAATAATGTGGATTTCATATGTATAGGTGTTGTTTTTTACTATTTTTAGTTAAAATTTATAAAGGTTGACTTGAACCAAAAATTATACTATGCAACATAATTTAGTAAGCAGGGAGTAACTCACTCCGTATGTTTTGTAAATTAAAAAACAAAAAGCACTTGGATATGCATATTTAAACAAAAAACAAGAACACGCGCGAGCATCGCGTGTCTTCATTCATTAAGGTAGAAAAGAGTGTTCATAGTTACTTAAGACCGTCAATCACAGGCGATCGACTGTCAAACCCACGCACCACCCTCCGGCGGCTAGCCTATTCCTCTCGCACTTCCACGTCCACAGAGCTTTGCACGCTTCCATTGTTCAAATTCGGCGGCGATCCGTCTAGCCAACTCCACCGGCATCGTTGCCGCCCAGTCGAAGATCCGAGTGTTCCTTTCCAGCCATAGCTCTCTTGCTACCAGAACAACCAACGAATTGATCTCCTTCCTGTACCGAGATGGAATTGCATCGGAGAGCGCCGGCCACCACAGCACAAGCGAGTCATCTGCTGTTGGCATCTGGTTGTGCAGGTTATAGGGCTGCAGGATCCTAAACCATACCTCCCTAGAGAATGAGCATTGCATGGTTAGGTGTTCCACAGTCTCGGGCTCCTGGCAGCAAAGCGGACAGTGCGGTGGATGTTGCAGGCCCCTCTCCTCCAGCCTGTCCGCGGTCCAGAGCCTATCTTTTAGCGCTAACCAGACATGGAGCTTGTGTTTGAGAGGAGCTCCTGAGCTCAACAACTCCTTCATCCCAGGGACCTCCGTGCGCCCAAGGAAGAACAACTGGTATGCCGTCTTGGCAGAATATTGCCCGCTCTCGGTGAGCTTCCATCGGGCGATGTTTGGTTCCTCTTGCAACGCCGGCGCCTCTCTCAAGGTGGCCCAGAGGCCCATGAACTCCACGATAGCCGGGACAGATGGGATGCCTCGGAAGGCCTGAATCCAAGCATTGCCAGCAAGTGCTTGAGCCACCGTGTCATTCTTCCTTGCTGGCTTCACTAGCTTCATCAAGTTTGGCGCTAGCTCGCTGATGCTCGAGACGCCCATCCACCTATCTATCCAGAACTTAAGCTTGTTTCCATCGCCCAGGATGCAGTGAGTGGCCACTCTGAACATATCATTTGCCTCTTTGGGGATATCAAATTCAAGGCCTGACCAGGGCTTGTCTTCTCCGGCCCATAAGCTCAAGCCACTTCCATCTCATGCGCAGGGCCAGGTTTAGTAGCTTCAGGTTCTTGAGCCTTAAACCCCCCCAGCTGCTTAGGGGAGCACACCATATTCCATGCCACCATACATTGGCCACTTCTGCTTTGAGTTGATGCACACCAAAAGAAACCCCTCTCCAATTTGTTGGCATAGTCTAGAAACCACTGAGGCAAGTCAAGTCAAGGCAATTTGGATATGCATATGAACCCATACCTGCACCACACCTTATCATATTACGTTTTCTTAGGGATCCACAGCGGGCAAAATACGGCATTAACCAATTTCCCTAAAACTTTCAAAGTCATTTACAAACCAAAGGCAAAACCCAGAAAAATAGAAAAGCAAAACAAAAACTTATATAATCACATTATCAACCAAAAATCATAAAACAACAAGTTTATTTTTAAAGGCCAAAAAACCCAGATAATGATCTTCTATAAATACACATATCCACAATACACACCGTCACCAAGCCAAGGCTGCACGCGAGAACGCACCCATCATCGTCTCATCACCCTTAGCTTGCCGGTACATCTCTAAACCATAAACCCAACATACATGGAAGACCACGGCGCCGGCTGCCACCCCCTGCTCCACGTCGGCCAGGCGGCGTTCTCTTACGGCGCATGGGACCCTGCGTCCCTGGCCGCCTTCGACGCCGACGGCCGCGGCGACCAGCAGCCGCTGGACGAGTGCTTTGCCACAGCGTCGGAGCTCCGGGCGGCGCTGCTCCACGCGCTGGCGGAGCTGGACGCAGCGCGGAGTGCGCACCAGGCGGAGCTCCGACGCGTGGAGTCCGAGGCCGCGCGGCTCGTGGCGTCCGCGGCCGCCGAGCGCGACGAGCTCCGGCGCCACTGCCACTCTCTCCTGCTCCTCCTCCACCACCACACTACCCAAATTCCCCAGAGCCTCCCCGACTCGCTGCCGCTCCAAGCCGGCCCCGTTCTGGGAGGAGGAGAAGGAGGGTGCGCCATGGACGAGCACGTGACGGTGGTATCGTCCACTGAGCAGGAGGAGGAGGACGCGGAGCTGGAGATGGCGCTGGCACGGAGGCTGCCGGAGAAAGGGCGGCTGGTGGAGGCCGTGGTGTCGGCGGGGCCGCTCCTCCAGACTCTGCTCCTCGCCGGCCCGCTCCCGCGCTGGCGCCACCCGCCGCCGCCCACCCCGGCCGACGTCATACCGCCGTTCAACCCCGGCCGGTCGAACACCGGCGCCGACGTCTCGGGCGGCAACTTCTCCTTCTCGTCCGCGTCCTCTTCGTCGCCCGAGAGCAACTGCAGCGGCGGTGCGGGCCCAGTGGCGGCACCGCAGCAGCAAGCGCTACCCTGCTTCCACATGATGAGCTCCTCCTTCTGCATGTAGCCACTGATTACTTGGTCTGTCATTAGCGTCGTACTAATCATGGAAGTGCAGTACTAATACGAATATAAATTATTATGGGCTGGTTTGGGATCACTAGTAGTACTCGCTAATCACTACTAGTCTACTTAGCCAGTACTAGTTTGAATAGTGAGTAATTAGCTAGTGCTACTGTGTGGTATATATGTCAATCGTCCTCTGGTAAATTAATTTGTGTGTGATAAAAAAGTGGGTAAACATGCCACTTTTGTACCTAGCTAGATGTCGTAATGTCATTTGTCATTGAGAACATATAAAATAATCTATATGTAAGTTGTAGCACAATGTGATGTTCATTCATTTCTTAATGACAGGGTGACCACTCACTGCAGAATGCACTGGGTCGCAATACTGGAAACTAAAGTGGTGATTTCTGCATGCATGGAAAGCGATCTCCGATCTCCCTGGCTCTCATCTCACATGCACGTCCTCGATTTGTTTGGACAGGGTGGTATTGCAACGGTTCAGTCTTCTGGATTCGGGAAGGATTTCAGTTCAAATCCCTTGAAAACGAACAGTTGAAAGTGATGAAATGTACAGTGGTACAAAAGACGGTTTTTCCTTGGTACAAAACTTTATTTAGCTTTTAAAATACAGATATGCTAAGTAACAGGCGTCTGAGAAATTCTTATTTCTCAGTCACCCTAAAAAATATGCATCAGTTGCACTTTTTCCGTAAAAAAAGTACAATTGTACTTTTTAAAATGTGCAACTCATTACAGTTGCACCTTTTTTTAGACTACGGTTGCACTTTTCTAAGTTGACTGAGAAATAAGAATTTCTCAGTCAACTGAGACATAGGCAAACCCTTTAAAATACATCTCCTGTCCGATCTCAAAATATAAGACACGCTTGATTGTTTTTCATGTTTGCAATTCATAGTTTTCATTATGCTTTTTTACTCATAATACGTACACAAAATCAGTATAAAGACATAAGAAAAATTATACAAGTTTCCGGGATAGACTTCGATCCCTCTTTCGAATAATGTTATATTTTTGGTCAAAGAAAAAATTTTCTATATTGTTAAGATATACTGATGCAACCATGGCACTAGCAGCAACCAAAGAAAAATATGATGATTCCCAAAGACGGGAATCAAACAATGCATGCAACCGATCATGCTCTATATATATGGTATCTCGTTTGTATATACTCTCTCCGTTCCAAAATATAAGATGTTTTAGTCTTTTTCTGGCAAATATGTATCTAGATGCTTTTTAGTGCGTAAGTTCATTCATTTTGCTTCTAACCTACACATTAAAAATATATTTAAATACATATATATCAGAAAAAACTAAAACATTTTATATTTTAAAACAGAAGGAGTATATTCTACGGTACAAAGAAAATACTTCCAAAGGAGAACAAAGAACAAGGTAGTTGCTGTAGTATGACAATTTTACTAGACCAGGTTCTGAATTTGGATGCGAGCCTGGGATCCCAACATGGATTGCACGCAAACACATTCAAACATGCTTTGTTGCTGTGTTTGTCAGCGCAAATGGCCGGTGGGCAATGTCTCTGTGTTGGCAGGTTGTAGGCCCTGTACTTTCTCTGGCAAAACGTGGGGCCATGGCATTTTTACGCCTGTTGATCGATCACAGCCGTTTATTTTTTACTTTCTTTGACGAAACAACTCAAGTGCTACACAGTCACAACTCACACCGTCACACGCAGCGCTGACACACAGTGTGTTCAAGGCCATACATACTACTAGCCCATACGTAGTCTCAAAGGCTTCTCTGTACTCCTAAGAATACATGAGAAAATACGTAGGGGTACTTCAATCTTTCTAATATATATATCGACATACTAATAATCTGAGGAGACGCCAATGTAATTGCCGAAAAATATATTTTTTGCATTTATATCATGTAAAGAAAAGGACACTAATATGTTAAGAAGTATGTGATATAAAGAAATTAACATTTGTGTAGTGCAATGGACTTCAGCAAAGCTTGAGTGGCATGGCGACAGCATCAGATCATTCATACGTACGTGTGTACAAAAAGGAGAGCCAGCCAGAGAGGGAGGCAAAAGTATATGTAGAGTAGTCTAGTCTATCTAGGCTACATGATCCATACACCTAGAGTATATCCTCTTTATACATTTTGGACCTTTTCCTATGGCTGGCTAGCTCCAACTCAAGGGCCGGCCATCCAATGTGCAGCACATGGTGCATGCATATACTTGTTGCTCCTAGATATATTTGAATATATAATTATATTGCTACGTGTATGTGTATCACCACTTTCCGCAACATGCACGCATTAGTTTTCATGATCTATGTGGAACTATGCATGCATTACTTTCTAATGGAAAAGAAATTAAAGGAGAACTCATCCATGGGAGGGATGCATGGTTGCTCAACAATTTTGATGGTTTGTCCATTTGGTTTCAATTTTGATGGTTTCTCCATTTGGTTTCCTTAGGCGTAAGAGATCATGTGAATATGGTTATATGTGGAAATCTATCACTGAAACTATTCTCAGAATAGCTATGTTATGACAAAGGTTATACGACCTTAAGATACGAGGATGTGCTATATAAGAAAGCCATAATGTAGATCGGTGCGGTGCTAGCTTTATGTTGGCATTCTATACAACCGTCGTCCAAAATGCAATTGATAACTCCCAATAAATACAAAGAACTGCATATAAGATTCTTGATTGTCATGTAGTGCCGATCCTACGCGTATATGGAGTGATTGATGGAGGTAGTTAACATTGAACCATCACATAGTTGTTTCCCACGAGCCGCATTTTCCAATGACTTGCCAATGGAGTGTGCATCGATTGCACTACTATAGTCTATCGACACGTATCACTTACACTAGAGGTGGTGTACTCATCGTATTTTTATTGTCCATGCAATTATAATGACACGCTTTTATACTGGCAAAGTGGTTGACGCACATCCTACAATCCCATATTTCTTAGGACCACAAGGTCCACTATAAATTTGTAGTGCTCGGATTAAGCTCACACCCACCTTTGGTTGTAAAACCACATGTAAAAAGAAAATTTGGCACTATGCATGCTATCCTCCAAATGGTCTCATAGGTGTCATGTGAGTAGCAACACTCACATGCTTGCTATGGCTTATCGACCTTGCACACTCAAAAACGAGCCTCTCCTTACCCAGCCTCTTTTGGACTGGTCCATAGCAACAAGGGAGCAGGATAATGCTACGCAAGGCTATTGCTACACTGCCAAACAATTGGCATCTATATTCTAGAAAGAACCACTAGCTATAGTGTATCTAATTTTTTCTTTCAAAATTGCTCATGGATGAATCACTATAGTGGCAATCACATCCCGCACATATCAAAATTGCCCATGAATCACTGGTGTGCCAATCACATCTTGGATCATATAAGAGGGGAGCAGCATGGTGAGGAATTGACTAGTGATATCCTAGACGCATAGCTGCCATGAGAGCTAGACTCTTTGCTTTCCTAAAAGAAGCAGGAGCAAGATATAAATCTTTTCAATCATAGGCTATATAATTTTACACACTAGCTAGGCACTTGTTTCTGTCTCAAGGCTGCAATCACGTACTGTCCTTCCTCTGTACACTGCCCTAGCCACTTTTTCTTGAAATATATGTGTGTTAGTTTGTTTCGCCTCGGGGAAAGCAGGATCCTGCCATCAAGTGCTGCGAGACTGCACGGTTGTGCATGCTACGTGGAATGGTGGGCTGGGTATCATTATAAATATAATATTTAACAGGTTATTTATTTATTTTCCTGTTTCTAGATTATACATATTACGTACTGAGAGAAATATGATCTAGTTAAGAATGCAGATTTGTGGTAGTTTCTAGGGATGTTTTTCTCACATAAATATATCGGGTAGTTTTCAGGAAAGATCATTACCAATTTTGCAACAGAATGCATCATCTGTTTAGAAACTGGCAGCAAAGTTGTAAAATGCTAGAATAAACTAAGGTACACCGAAACCCACTCTCTAAGACCTACAAGAACAAATGCATTTTCTAAGGTTGGAAAAACATCCGACATAAATCACTCACATTCATATTTAGTTAATGCTGATTAGTGCAATTTTCTGTAAACTAAAATGACCATATCCAACATCCAAAAATATGAGAAAATTGAAATACTAAATTACGTAACTTAAATTGTAGCTTGGTCCTTTTGTGATATTTGCCTAGGCTGCATCGGTCGAGTTTAAGTTTCAGAATTCACACGCTCATACTTGTATCCATTATCTGCAAACATGATATTGTTTCATATTTTGAAAATTAAATAGTATAATTTTTGCTAAGATTGAAAGTTGGGATCGGATGTACGACCAAGTTCCAAAGGCTCCTTTATGGAAACGTTCATCTGAGAAAACCATGAATTTGGCCCACGGAAAATTTATCACACTTCTACCGAATTCAGTTTTTTGAGAATTCTGACACAAGTTATCAACATGACTATATATAGGACATATATATCTATGTGGAAGCTAAAATGATACGTTTACACTTTATACAGAATAATGTTCTTTTATATGTCTTATATATGTATATAGATATGTTGTTGTAGGATTAAATGTAATATGTTTGATCTCCAGCAACACGCTAGCTCTCGAGACAAATATTTTTTAAATCATGAAAAAGAATGATTGGTGCAAAATAGGGAGAAATTTAAGCAAGAGCATCCATGCATGGTTCGATGATATGATATTGTTGGAGGCATTTTTGGATGGTGCAGACACAAGTAATGTTTAGAGTGACAAAAAGTGTGAAACGTGGAGGGAAAAGCTGGCGTCTTGGGAGACAACAAAAAAAGGGGAGAGATACTTATGCAGTGCAGCTGAACACCAAAGGTTTAACTTAGCAAAAGGAGGTCCAGCTTTTTCAGTGATTCTGTATTTCTATAGTTGTCTCTCGACTAGTAGTAGATAGAACGGCGCTTCAAGCAGCATCATTAAGAAGTCTTTTTGAGGCAGAGGATAGCGGCATCAACGGGTTATGGAGACGGCTCCATGGGATGTCCAAAGACATATACAGAGGTGGAGCTTCCAGTGTTTCGGCTCTGTCAGGGCCAAAATTAAGCCAAGATACTTGCGAGAGAGGAAGGGATTACACCAGCTATACGAGAGTTAGAGAAGCAGCTTCATGTTATATATAAGCGTGAGGAACTGATGTTCAAACAGAGATCAAGACAAGAGTGGCTCAAGGCGGGTGATCTTAATACAATTTTTTTCTTCAAAACACAGGGTCACACGGGCGACGCAAGAACACTGTTAGATCGATGCGTCAAGAGGATGGTTCGGTTTGCAATACTAATGAGGGTATGAGGGAGATGGCACTAGCCTTTCTACCAAAATCTGCACACTCGGAAGGATCGAACAATAGGGCAACAATTTTGTAGCATATTGGTACTTTACAGGCATGGAGACACATAACTACCACTTCTGAGGGATGGTCGTGACAAGGAGCATTGATTGCTTGTGTTTAACCATTTAACAGAGTTTCTGACCAGCTGGGCTCACTTGTAAGGTCCACATAGCAAATGAAAATACCTAGTTCTTGCCAAATTTGCAAAAAAAACCTCTACATACTATCTCTTCTACTTCTGATAAATTATTTTTTATTTTTTCATTTAATTTATTTTTTCTTTTCCCCTCATGGTCCTCGTGTTGACCCACATATCTTGGGCATCTGACCTGTGACGCCGAGCAGAGATGATGGTACACGCCACGGCCGTTCGTCTGCCTCACCGTCGACGAGAGCTCTGAGGCCGCCGTGTCCTGCATCGTTGGTAGAGCTCCTGCGGCGGCCGCGACCGGCGCCGTCTGATACGTCTCAAACGTATCTATAATTTTTTATGCTCCATGCTTGTTTATGCACCATTTTCTTTGTGTTTTGTTACACTTCGTGGTGTTTTTATGCGTTTTCCAGAACTAACCTATTAACGAGATGCCACAGTGCCATTTCCCTGTTTTCTGCTGTTTTGTGTTTCAGAAAAGTTACACAGGAAATATTCTTAGAATTGGATAAAACGAAGCCCAAACCTCCTATTTTTCCTGACACGAGACGAAGTCCAAAGGAGAGCCGGATGGGGGCCAGGGGCCACCACACCACCTGGTGGCACAGGTGACCCCTAGGGCGCGCCACCCTATGGTGTGTGGGCCCTGGCTGCCCTCTGACATCGCCCCTCTGCCTATAAAGAGCCTCCATCGCGAAAACCCTAAATCATTTGGTGTTTTTCCCAGTAAAGTTCCGTAGCGCCGCCGCCATCGAAGACCAATTTCGGGGGACAGAAGTCTCTGTTCCGGCACCCTGCCGGGACGGGGAAGTGCCCCCGGAGCCATCTCCATCGACTCCATCGCCTCCACCGCCATCTCCATCGACTTCACCGCAATCTCCATCAACGTTGTTGTCTCCCATGATGAGGAGAGAGTAGTTCTCCCCCGGGGCTGAGGGCTCTACCGGTAGCTATGTGGTTCATCTCTCTCTCCCATGATGTGATCTATATGTGATCATGAGCTTTGTATCTAGTTGAATTGGTAGATGCTATTCTTCATATACTATGCTACTTCAGTGCTTTATTATTGTAATCTCTGGAGACACCTTGTACCATGATGTGAAGGATAACAGTGTGCGCATTATGTGTGTCTCTTTGGTTAGTGTCTATGAATTGTTGGTGTTTATTGGAACCATCTAGTGTGCTCAAGGTGATAGTGCGGGGCAATCTAGTTTGGGAAAATGCGAACTTTGAGGAGTGCTTTGTAGTCCTACACATAATTAGTGCTCGTTATTCATCAAAGAATAGTTTAGAATAGCATAGTGAAGATAGATATTTATATGTTCAATTATGTTATCTTTGTTGAGAGTGTCCACTAGTGAAAGTATGATCCCTAGGCCTTGTTTCTAAGCATGGAAACACCATTTACATTCAGTTTTGTTACATGTTTGCTCGCAGCGATATTTATTTCAGATTACATTTGAAGGGAATATGCCCGAGAGGCAATAATAAAGTGGTTATTATCATATTCCATGTTTATGATAAATGTTTATTTCTCATGCTAGAATTGTATTAATCGAAAACATTAATACTTGTGTGATTAATAAACTAAAAAGGTTCCTAGTAAAGCCTCTCTTTTATACTAGCTCATTGATTAACTGATGATCAAGGTTTCCTGATCATGAACATTGGATGTTGTTAATAACGGGGTCATATCATTAGAAGAATGATGTGATGAACACTCACACCCATAGTATGAATAGCAATACGATCAAGTCATCAAGTTTCATTGCTATATCAAACTCATACGAAATAGTTCTAATCCTCATACCATGAGATAATGTTAATCACTGATACCGAAAGAGTGCTTTGATGATATCAAATGTCACACCATAACAGGGTGATTATAAAGGTTGATTTGGGTATTCTGAAAGTATTAGTTGAGGCTCATGGATCAAGACTGGAATTTGTCCGACCCGATGACGGGAAGATATTCTCTGGGCCCTTCTCGGTGATATTGCATTGGAATCGCTTGCAAGCATGTGACTAGGTCACGAGAATGCATTATCACGGAACAAGTAAAGAGACTTGTCGGGAACGAGATCGAACTAGGTATGGTTGATACCAAATGATCGGATCTTGGACAAGTAATAATATCGCGAGACAAAAGGAATTAACTATGTTCATTAATGGTTCACACGATCACTAGATCATCGTCGAGTAAGTGGGAGTCATCATGGATTTCCAGATCCCGCTGATGATTATTGATTGGAGAGGAGTCTTGATCATGTCCACGTTATTCACGAACCGTAGGGTGACACACTTAAGGTTCGTCATCGTTTTTGAGTGGATACGATAGTCCGATCGAATTATAGGACAGCATGAGGGTTGTTTCAGAAAAGTGCCGAAACTGTTTTGGCATATCGAAATAACTCAAGGGGGTTTTTGTTAATGTTTTTTAATGGATTGGATTAACAAATATTAAAGAAATAAAAATGTTTTATTAATTCAATTAGTGTGAGTTTTAATTAGCATGAATGTCATGCAAAATTAAAATAGGGGTTACCACCATGAAGAGGGGGTTACCACCATGAAGAGGTGGAGGATTTTCTCCTAGGGGCTGGCCCCACCCTCCTTGGGGCTGCCACCTCCTCTCCTATAAAAGGAGCCCCTCTTCTCCCTCTTCACATACTTCTTGATCCCTCCCTTCCTCCCATAGTTGTTGCTCCACCGTCGACATTGCTTAGCGAAGCTCTGCCGAAATTATAGTTCGATATCATACACTTAGTTGAAGTGGTGTTGGAGTATCCGGCGGATCCCTTCTTTTGCTGCCCGCTGGACCGAGGGCGTGGAGGAGACGATGACAAGCCATACGTGTGACCGAGTATGGAGGCGCCGCCGGTTGTGGCACCGTGTACACGATCTCGAGATCGTCAAGTGAACCACTATGTCGACTGCGTCAAGTGAACGAATACGTCGACTACATGTGTCTTCATCGAGTCTCCATCGGCAACGTTTGTGCGGGAACGTAATCCCCGCTACCGGTCTTTGAGGGTTAGTCTCCGTTGCTACCATCTCGTAGATGTTCTTGGCTAGTTTTGTGTTCATGCGTAGGAATTTTTTTGTTTTCTATGCGCGAACCCATCAGTGGTATCAGAGCCATCTCTATGCGTAGTTAGTATGCACGATTAGAACACATGGAGATGTGGGCGTTGATGATCATGTTATTGCTATTTTTTGTATTTTGGATCATAGTGGCATAGTGGGATTGAAGCTGCCCGAGACTAACATTACGTGACCGCGTTCACGAGACTTGTCCCACACTTGACATGCTTTGGCATATGTGGCTTTGCGGGTGCACGTTTCTCCCACTATAGTTATGATCTATTTTACAAAGAATTGTTAATAATATTTTATCACCGTTGTGGTTACATGATCGTAGGTAAAAACAGTTCTTCCTAGAAAGCCCCAAACCACGTAAAATATGCAAGACAAATTAGAAGCGTCTAACTTGTTTTTGCAGGGCATGTGATGTGATATGGTTAAATTGTTTATGTTACAAATTATATGCAATGATTCTTTTTGTAAGTTATAAACAACCGGCAGGAGCCATATGGTTGTCTTTTCATTTTATGGCTTGCGTGCCGAATATATATATCCAAGCGATATATTGTAATGGAGGAAGACAACCAAGATGGCGCACCATGGACCTTGGTGCTACGCCGGTGGAATGATGGAGATCATGCCATGACGCACAAGATGGAGATCGAATGCGTGAAGGACCATATCATATCACATTATATATGCATGTGATATTTATCCTTTTATGCATCTTATTTTGCTTAGATTTGATTGCGCGGTAGCATTATAAGATGATCCCTCTCACATAAATATCAAAATAAAAATGTGTTCTTCTATAACATGCACCATCAAGAAAATTCGTCGTTTCAAGACACCACGTGATGATCGGGTGTGACAGACTCTGCGTTCACATACAACGGGTGTAAGACAGTTTTACACACGCGAATGTTATGGTTCTACTTGGCGAGCCTAGCATGTACAGACATGGCCTCGAAACACAAACCAAAAGGTTAAGCATGAGTCATATGGTTGATATGATGAACATGGTGATGTTCGCCTTTGAAACTATGTCGTTGCACGTGATGATCGGTTGCGGTATAGTGAATTTGGTTCGTGTAATCACTTAAGAAAACTAAGAGAGATGTTGTTTTTAAGTGGGAGTTCACTTAGTAATTTTGAATTATAGAACTCAATTTATCATGAACTAAATCAAAGTGAATTTGCATAGTTTGTTGTAGTCATTGGCATCCGTTTACTACCTTGTGATTAGCTATAATTGAGATAATAGAACTATAGAATTCTGGATGTTAACTTTATGAACTGGTATCATATTATTTGAATGTCAATCTAAAGTTTAAAGTCCTATTGCAAACTTTTAGCAAACCTTGGTTACTCGATAAAATTTAATAAGTATTATTAAATCAAGAGTAACAATTCCAATGTTAGTATCTAAGTATCACACTTGCCTCCATGATCCTTGATATTCAAAAGTTGTTTTTAGTATCAAGGTTATCTAGGAGCTGAAAGAATTGTTTCATAAACTATCATATGTGGAAGATATTTTGATATCTGAAACAATGTTTAGTTGCAATATGATAGAGTATAATTTAGTAAGACACATGTTCTCATATTGTATGAGAATTTGTGAAGATTGGAGATGCTAGGCGTCCAGATCTCCTAAAAAGGTTTTGGGAACTAACATTATACTCACAATTCATCCTCATGAGCTATAGTAGCTTGATCATGAAAGTTGTCATGATAGGATGAATAGAAGATGTAGGTAAAATGTTTACTACACTAAAAGATTACTAAAGAATGGAATTTGGAAGAATGCCAAATTTTTGATAATGGTGATCTACTTCAAAGTGCGAGTCCAAGGGTATTAGTGTTTGACTAATCATGCCTTAAACTATGTGCCATGTGTATGGCGCCACTATTGATGTTGATAGATTCTTCTAGATGAAAAAGAATTGCTAAAAGAGAATCCAAAATTTATTCTGGCGGAAAATAGAAGACTGGAAATGTCCACCTCAGGTATATAGAAGATATATATGTTATGGGTGTATTCGTTGCTTGTTAAAACAATGTGGTTCTTGGGTATTTGATACTAAATTGGTTGGTATGAACTGTCATACAGAACAACACAATACAAGAACTACAATGACCTAATTAACTAGCAAATGAATATGGGATGATTCTCATCGAAAACAAATAAAGTGTTATTGTGTTTCATTGGAATTAAACCTAGCCTTCAAGATTTGTTTGAATAATTGTTATTTTGTTCTGGTATTATGAGAACAATGGTTGTTCAAATTATTACCGCATTCATAAAAGATGAATGAACACTTATCTTGTTGGAGAAATCACATCCATAACATTGATGCTAAAAAAAATGTCTCAAGACAAATGATTAGAAGATCACTTATGAGTGACACCACCGTTTAAATCATATTGGAAAGTAAACATGAAGAAACTCCATGTTAATGGAATTTTGGAGTCCTTTTGATTTTGAATCAATTGACACTTGTGAAAATTTCCTAGAGATGATTAAAACTCCGTTTGTAGGCCAAAGAAGAACGGACGACTAACTTATTGGATATTGTATATATTGATGTATATAGTCCATTATGTGTAGCCGTGTGTGGTGGATCTTTGAACTTCATCTACTTTAACCAAGGATTTGAGTAGATATATGTGTATATGTACTTGATAAGGAAGAAGCATGAAATATTTGAATATTGTTCAAAGTATTTCTAGATGAAGTGGAAAATCATTGTAACAAGAGAATAAGGAATTTATGATTTGATCATAAAGGAATATATTTGAGTTACAAGTTTAGCAAACACCTCAAAGTTGAGGAATCGTTCTATAGACTTGTATTTCCCGAAACACCATAGGAGTATGGAGTGTTCGAGAGAGAAAATCAAACTTTGTTTGACATCGTTGGATCAAAGGTGTCGTCTATAAAACTGCCATTATATTTTAAGGATAAAGCTTTAGAGACTACCGCTTTTACACTGAAAAGAGCGCCATCATGATCCATTGAAATGACACCACATGAGTTATGGCATGGGATAAAACTCAAGTTGTCTTTTCTGAAATTTTGGTATGCTAGGCATATGTAAAATGTTTACAACCAAAGTAGGATAAATGCATCTTTGTAGGTAATCCCAAAGTAACTGTTGGGTATTCCTCCAGAACACCTAAGACAAAAGTGTTTGTCGCTGAAAACGTCAAGTTTCTTAAGAAGGAATTTTTCGTGGAAAGTTAAGTGGGAGGACAATAGAACTTTGATTGGGTTATTGAACCTAAGCTATATGTGCTGAGTAGCTCAGCACCGGGAAGTGTCCCGGAGGTGGCCAAAATGTGCATGGCTATCGTACCTCAAAGGTTGTGGTCACATAGATCTAAGTTCCTATTGAACCACGTGAGTCGGATAACAATCAAATAGTTAGATTTGAGAACAGATCATTATTGTTTGACAATGATGAACCGACTACATGCAAAGAAGCGATGATGGGCCCTGACTCCGTCAAATGGCTAGAAGCCATAAAATCCGTGATAGTTCCATACACGAGAAACCAAGTTTCTGAACTTGGAAGACCCTCAAAAGGCATGAAGCCAAATGAATGTATTTGGATCTATAAAAACAGACATGGATGTTTAACATCTATGAAATAGTCGACACATCATTAAAAGAGTTTACGATTGTGTTCAAGGAGTTGACTATGACAAGATTTGATCTTTCATAGCGATATTTTGTCTGGATGGATTACTGTAGCAACCACTACATATGCCAAGTTTGGTATATGTTAGTTGAACAAACAAGACAACATTCTTCTAATAGAATGGTTACCTAGGACATGTACATGACATGGTCCAATGGGTTTTGTAAATTCAAAGGATGCTAAAAGGCATGCAAACTTCAATGGTTGAAGTAAGCATCGCGGAGTTGGAATATTCATCGTGATGAAATAATTAAAAGGTTTAGTTTCATCAGATACGATGAATATGCTTGCATTTGCAAGAAATTAAGTGGGAGCGCTGAGACATATTTTCAGTACATTATGTAGAAGACATATTGTTAATTGGAAATGATGTATCTTTTATTGACATAGGTTAAGAATTTCATTAAAATTAGATTTCAATGAAAGACTTAGGCAAAACCAAAATATTGGGTCTCAATGTCTATGTAGATAGATCGAGGTGCCAATATGGTTGTGCCAAAGTATATAGATGAAATATTGAATGAAGTTCAATATGGAAACGACGAGAAAAGTTCTTGCCGCATGGAAGAGGTTGAAATAAGATTCAGGTGTTTTTGACACTTGATGAGTGAAGCCACATGAATGATTTGATCGATCATGTATACTGTGATATGTACATATCCAGATATGTCCTATGCTCTAAATATTATGAGCATATACCAGAGTGATAAATTTCATAAGATGATCACTGGACAATAGTAAAGATATCCTTATGTGCTTTGGAAGGACTAAGGATATATATTATGTATGATAAAGTGACACATAGTTCATTGTAAAGTGTTACATTGATACTAAGTTTGTCACAAGATATAAATTAAGTTTATCTCAATTTTAGCTATATGTTAGGTGGCACAATGTAATGGAAGGAAGTTCCATGATGGATTTGGATGAGTTCCAAAGTTAAGACATTGTGATGGATTCTACAACAAAGGTTGAGTATATGGCTGGTTTAGAAGTAGCAAAGGAGGGCATTTGTGTCAAGAAGTTTGTTATCAAACTAGGTGTAGTTCCAAGATGGCTATTACTGTGAAGATCTATTGTGTGATAATAGTGACAACATGATTTTAGCTAAAAGGAACTAAGGTCTCACCTAAGGACCAAATTTATACCCAACTATCTCATTTGAGAATGAGTGATGCGTAGAGACGCAAAGACATGTAAATACACACAGAACTGAAAGTGTCAGATCTGGAGACCAAATTAACCACATGCAACGCGTACGGATAACACGTGAAAGCCATAAGTGTTATATACGCAAGTATCAACTAGATTATTGACTCTAGTGCAAGTGGGAGACTGAATGGAATATGCCCGAGAGGCAATAATAAAGTGGTTATTATCATATTCCATGTTTATGATAAATGTTTATTTTTCATGCTAGAATTGTATTAATCGGAAACATTAATACTTGTGTGATTAATAAACTAAAAAGGTTCCTAGTAAAGCCTCTCTTTTATACTAGCTCGTTGATTAACTGATGATCAAGGTTTCCTGATCATGAACATTGGATGTTGTTAATAACGGGGTCATATCATTAGAAGAATGATATGATGAACACTCACACCCATAGTATGAATAGCAATACGATCAAGTCATCAAGTTTCATTGCTATATCAAACTCATATGAAATAGTTCTAATCCTCAGACCATGAGATCATGTTAATCACTGATACCGGAAGAATGCTTTGATGATATCAAACGTCACACCATAACAGGGTGATTATAAAGGTTGATTTGGGTATTCTGAAAGTATTAGTTGAGGCTCATGGATCAAGAGTGGAATTTATCTGACCCGATGACAGGAAGATATTCTCTGGGCCCTTCTCAGTGATATTGCATTGGAATCGCTTGCAAGCATGTGACTAGGTGACGAGAATGCATTATCACGGAATGAGTAAAGAGACTTGTTGGGAACGAGATCGAACTAGGTATGGTTGATACCAAATGATCGGATCTCAGACAAGTAATAATATCGCGAGACAAAAGGAATTAACTATGTTCGTTAATGGTTCACACGATCACTAGATCATCGTCGAGTAAGTGGGAGTCATCATGGATTTCTAGATCCCGCTGATGATTATTGATTGGAGAGGAGTCTCGATCATGTCCACATTATTCACGAACCGTAGGGTAACACACTTAAGGTTCATCGTCGTTTTTGAGTGGATACGATACTCCGATCGAATTATAGGACAACATGAGGGTTGTTTCAAAAAAGTGCTGAAACTGTTTTGGCATATCGAAATAACTCAAGGGGGTTTTTGTTAATGTTTGTTAATTGATTGAATTAACAAATATTAAAGAAATAAAAATGTTTTATTAATTCAATTAGTGTGAGTTTTAATTAGCATGAATGTCATGCAAAATTAAAATGGGGGTTACCACCATGAAGAGGGGGTTACCACCATGAAGAGGGGGTTACCACCATGAAGAGGTGGAGGATTTTCTCCTAGGGGCTGGTGCCACCCTCCTTGGGGCTACCACCTCCTCTCCTATAAAAGTAGCCCCTCTTCTCCCTCTTCACATACTTCTTGATCCCTCCCTTCCTCCCATAGTTGTTGCTCCACCGTCGACATTGCTTAGCGAAGCTCTACCGAAATTATAGTTCGATATCATACACTTAGTTGAAGTGGTGTTGGAGTGTCTGGCGGATCCCTTCTTCCGCTGCCCCGCTGGACCGAGGGCGTGGAGGAGATGATGACAAGCCATACGTGTGACCGAGTACGGAGGCGCCGCCGGTTGTGGCGCCATGTACACGATCTCGAGATCGTCAAGTGAACCAATACGTCGACTACGTCAAGTGAACGACTATGTCGACTACGTGCGTCTTCGTTGAGTCTCCATCGGCAACGTTTGTGCGGGAATGTAATCCCCGCTACCAGTCTTCGAGGGTTAGTCTCCATTGCTACCATCTCGTAGATGTTCTTGGCTAGTTTTGTGTTCATGTGTAGGAAATTTTTTGTTTTCTATGCGCGAACCCATCAACATTTACTACTTATAATCATCCATATTACTTGTATTTCACTATCTCTTCGCTGAACTAGTGCACATATACATCTGACAAGTGTATTGGGTATGTTGGGGATACAAGAGACTTCTTGCATTGTAATTGCAGGATTGCTTGAGAGGGTTAGCTTTGACCTCCTCCTCCGTGAGTTCGATAAACCTTGGGTGATCCACTTAAGGGAAACTTGCTGCTGTTCTACAAACCTCTGCACTTGGAGGCCCAACACTGTCTACAAGGATAGAAGCGTGTGTAGACATCAAGCTCTTTTCTGGCACCTTTGCCAGGGAGGTGAGGTAAAAGGTACTCACATCCTCGTGTGTGAGTGCTCAAAGTTATTTCCTTTAGATTCTGCAATTATATCTTTTTGTTTTTTGTTTTTATTTTCACTAGTTAGGCTTAATGTAAAACAAAGAGTTTTATAGTATTTTTCCTGAATTAGGACTTGAAGTGTTTGGAGAGAAATTTAGAAAAACTTTGGAGCTTTATTCGCATGCTAATAGCAATGTTATTTGTATGAATTCTTTGAACACCGTTATTGCCAATGCTATAGAAAAGTCTAAGCTTGGGGAAGCTGGTTTTCATAAGCATGATATTTTTAGTTCCCCAGCTTTAGTGGAAAAAATTTGCTCTAATGATATTTTATCTCCCATATGTGATAATTCTAATGATGTTTGTGATCCTCATCCTTTTAAAATACCTATGAAAATTGTTGAACGTGCTATGAATAACTGCTATTTAGGGGATGGAACTGTCCATCCTGGTGATCATTTGCTCTTTATACATGAATTATGCAAGTTGTCCAGGTGTGCAGGTATTTCAACAAGTCAGGTTAAGAGGAAGCTATTCTCTTTATCACTAAAGGGTAGAGCTGCGAAATGTTATAAGACGCTGAAGGATGGCCGATCTGTTGGCTGGGAGGAAATTGTACCTCTCTTTTATTCTAAATTCTATCCTTCTAGTGAGATTCATAAAGATAGGAATTATATTTATAATTTTCATCCTCATGATAGAGAAAGCATTGCCCAAGCGTGGGGAATATTGAAGTCACTAATGCTCAAATGTTCCATTCATGATCTTCCCTGTAATATTGTTATTAATATTTTTTATGCAAGGCTTTCAGGATATTACAAGGATTATCTAGATGCCTGTTTTGAGGGGTCTTTCACAAGCAAGGAGGTTGACGCCAAGTTGGATTTACTTGAAACAATTCAAAGCAATATCGAAGATTGGGATTGCGACAAAGGTAAAGATCAGGTATAAATTATGAGTATGATTGCATTAAGTCTTTTGCTGAAACTGCTGATTTTCAAGAGCTTAGTGCTAAATATGGTCTTGATCCTATAATTATGGTTGATTTCTATAGAGCCTTTGCTTCTCATATTAACATTCCTAAGGGAAATTGGGATGTGTATCATGAACCTTTTAAAGACGCTTGCATGGAAACTGATATTGTTATTGATGATTGCAATAAACATGCTCAAACTTCTAAAAGTAATATTTCTTATAAGCATGTTAATTTTTGTGGAGAACTTAGACCTTGTGAAAAGAATCAGATCAAAGAAGATTATTGTATTCACCATAGGAGTGAAGAAACTAGAATGTGGGACAAGGCTCTAAATGAGCTTGGTGAAAAGGTTTGTACCCTCTATCCTTTTATTTGTGAACTTTGCTATAAAGTGGGTCATTTCAATTTCCAATGTTCAAGCTATGATAGTAGCCTTTCTAATCCAATGAGTACTGCAAGTTTGTATTGTGGTGACATGATCACTCCCAATCAGCATGATAAGCTTACTTTATTTTTGGGGGTGTGAAGAGTTATCAAGAAAAACTTCTTTGGTAGATATGAGTGCTTTTGATATGGATAGTTTGCTTCAAGGTTTCCATCTTTATTGTTTTGATAATTGTCGCGCAAATACTTACATACAAAATGTTATAAAAGATGATGCTTTACCAAAATATGACAGGACTAATATGTGTTTTGTTCTTATTAATGAGAAGGAAGAATCCTCCAAAGTTTCTTTTATCATTTCTGTCAACAAACCAGGTTATGTGGAGAAGCTTCCTTTCAAGCCTCTCCCTCCTAAAGAGAAGAAGAAGAAGAAGAAGAAGAAGAAGAAGAGGAGGAGGAGTAAAAGGAGAGAGGAAACGGTATCTTCCCCTAAGCATATTCCTTCTATTATAGTTTTTGATGAGTCTGAACTCGATGATGTTCCTATGCATGTTACCTATAGTAGTGATCATGATTGGGAAAAAGCACTCTACTTTTGATATTGAAAATCTTTTTGGTACCAATTTTGAAAATGTTGAGGTTAATAATTGTTGTACCATTAGTGCTATCCATGTTCCTTCCAATGATGATATGTTTACATATGAACACACTTTGGAAGATAGCTATTCTATTGCTTATGATGATTACAATGATGAGTATGATATTTTCAGTTCACCTACTATTGAGGAGAAAACAAGGTATGATTACAGTATTCCTCCTATTTTTTGATGATTACGGTGATGAGAATAATTATTTTGTTGAATTTGCTCCTACTACGATTACTAAGAATGACTATGTTCATGTGGGGAGTATTAATTCTTTTATGCATATGGCTCATGATAAGAATGTTTTATGTGATAGTTATATTGTTTATTCTATTCATGATGCTACTGAAAGTTATTATGAGAGAGGGAAACATGGTTTTATGCATCTCAATAATATTAAGTTTCCCCTCTTTTTGTTGGAATTCTTGAAGTTGCACTTATTTTGCCTGCTTGTGCTTGTTGCTTTGTGCTTTCATGACTTGTCTCTTTACAAGACTCTTTTTCATAGGAAGTGGTTTAGATTTAAATTTGTTTTGTATTTGCTTTTTGATGCTCTCTCTTGCTTCAAGTTCTTTCCGGTACTTATGTGAGCATCTTCTCAAATTACTGCGCCTAGCTCAAAGGCGTTAAAGAAAAGCACTCTTGGGAGATAACCCAATATTTTCTTTTTAGTACTTTTTCTTTTTCTTGAGTCTTGGAAGTTATTACTACTGTAATGACCTCTCCTTATCATTTTTTTTCGTTTTTGTGCCAAGAAGAACCTCTAATTGGAGGAAGGTAAGATTTGGGGAAGTTGCTGTTTTGAAACAGATTTTTGTGTTGTACCGTAAAAATTCATGAAAATTCTCAAAACGTATTTTTGATCTGCGATTTATTGTGCACATGCCCCAGGTTATTGCCAAACTTTCATTAGATTTGCACTTCTTGATTTGAGCAATGGAAGATTCTCAGAAAAATCGATCTTTACCAGCTGTTCTGTTTTAACAGATTTCTGCCATTATTTGCATTTGCCTCTTGATCTCTTTCTTTTTGAGTTCTTTTGATCATGGATCTTTTTGAGGAAGTTGCTACAGTAGCTTATGTGTTAATATGTGCTATACTTGAGTTGAAACTGAACCAAATATGGATATACTATCGTGCTTACACTAATGTTGCTAATAAGAATTGTGTGAAGTTTTGTATGAAGGAAGTTTTCAAGTGTAGGGAAAGGAGAATGATGAGATGAGATGAAGTATGGACAAAAGCTCAAGCTTGGGGATGCCCATGTCACCCCAAGAAACATCCAAGAAGTACAAGAATCAAAGCTTGGGGATGCCCAAGGCACCCCTTCTTCATCAACAAAAATATTAGGTTATCTTTCGAGACACTATATTTTTATTGCTTCATATGCCATGTGTTGTTCTTGGAGCGTCCTTACTGTCGCTTTCAGTTTTATTTTGTTTTGTTTGCTGCAATAAATGGTTGGATCACATCATGTTTTTTTTGGAGAGAGACATACTCCGTTTTTCATTGCCAAGAACTCTCTAGTTTTCACTCTTTTCGTTCAACGAGTGTTCTCTTTTTCTAGTACTGCGTTTAGCTTTCGTTTTTTGCCTTGATTTTTATTCAGATATTGTTATTTCTTTATATCAAGGTGTATTTAGACCTCTGGTCTTTGATGGTTTTCATCTTTAAGAGTTGATTCAAAAAGTTTGATTGGTGTTGGAAAAGAGAAAAAAGTTTCATACCTATAGTGGTACAAATGGGAGCTTGTTTAGACTGTGGCTTAGACTTTTGCATGTTATGCTTGATGTTATTTTGATAGTATGCTTAGTAGTTTTTGCTGTAGCATGACTTGTCTCAAATGACTAAGATTTATTAATGTGCCTTTGAAAGAATCATGCGTTCTTTTTATTATATGGGAGCATAATATTGCGGTTTTCTCCTTTGATGCTTTATTTGGGTTGACTTGGCGCATGCTTACACCATGTTTGACTTTAATAAGTCCATAAGCCTCTATGATCATTTGGTTTTTGACTTGTGATACCACTTTATGCTTTGGTTAATAATGTTTTGTCGCTATGCATGATTATGGCCGTTATTGCTCTCTTAGTTGGTCGCTCCCAGTCTTTTGCTAGCCTTCATTTTGTACTGAGAGGGAATACTTCTCGTGCATCCAACTCCCAAAAACCAAAGTTTTCCAATGTGTCCACCATATATACCTATTAGCAATTTGCTATTCCAAGTACATTCGTCTTGCTTTTATCTATCCTTCAAATTAAATTTTTTGTGTTATGTGAAAATTAGTTAGTAAAGCTCTCACAAACCCGGCGGCACATTTACTTTCTTGCTTTTCATAAATTTGACCATTGTGGCTCTCTTATGTTGATGTTATGCTTGCAAGTTGTAAGTTGGAAGTTAGCTAAGCCATGCTGTCATGGGGCACGCTTTCAACATTGCACTTACTCTAGTTGATATCATGATCTTTTGTTTATGGATACCTGCGATGTGAAATAAGTTGGGAACTTGTGAGCTCATGGAGTTTATATATGTGTTAGAGAAACGCCTAAGCCGCTAATCTAAGCCATGCATCATTCATGGTGGAAATTTACAGCATGCCCATAGTGGATATTCGACAACGCATCTCACAATAAAAAGCTATACCAATGGTAAATAAAAGAGATGCCGAGGTGTTCATTGTCTGTTTGTCTTGTCATTTTGATGTGGGCTTGTTCCATGTCATCGGGCAAGAGGTACCCTGTTGGGGTTCTTGATAATACATGTATGCTTACAATGACAAGAACTTGCTTGGGACCTAAGTCGAGTAGCATGAGGTTTGGGTATTCGTACTTCACGGGACATGAAACTTTCAACTTATGATTTGTCAAGCATATGCTTCATAATTGTACTCGCATTAAGCTTAACCACTCAAGATGCCTATGATGGGGGAAATGAGAGCTCAAAGCTAGTAAGTATCATAATTTTTGGAGGTTTATAAAACTTGCAATCACTGCTTCCCTCTGCGAAGGTCCTTTCTTTTACTTTTATATTGAGTCTCCACCTTCTACCTTTATGCACCATCTAAGAGAGCATAGTTATCATTCTGAGTTTAATGTGCATAGTCCCAAAATTTATTATTGATTGATTCATGATTATGGTTTTGCTTGTTCTGAAATTATTTGTATCTAGTCGCTCTCTTAAACTTGAAGGTGTCCTATGAATTTATGTTTTGCTATTCCATGAAGGACAAGCTGAAAACCACTTTGCTATGTTTTTCTATATGGTTGAAACACACACTTGACTTTCAAGGCTTTATTACTCATGATCTTTTGTTTGTGTTACTTTTCATGTTATAACATGGTTGCTAAGTTTTATTGTCAAGATTATGTCTCTTATGCCCATTTTTTAAGTACTTTGATCTTGGCACTCAATGCTTTACATCGTTGATCAAGATTTTGATGGTGCATATCACCTCAAAAATTATTGTTTTGTTATCACTTACCTACTCGAGGACGAGCAGGAGTTAAGCTTGGGGATGCTTTATTCGTCTCAAATGTATCTATAATTTTTGATGCTCCATGCTTGTTTATGCATCATTTGCTTTGTGTTTTGTTACACTTCATGCGTTTTTATGCATTTTACGGAACTAACCTATTAATGAGATGCCACAGTGCCAGTTCCCTGTTTTCTGCTGTTTTTGTGTTTCAGAAAAGTTACACATGAAATATTCTCGGAATTGGATGAAACGAAGCCTGAACCTCCTATTTTTCTCGACACGAGACGAAGTCCGAAGGAGAGCCAGAGGGGGGCCAGGGGGCACCACACCACCTGGTGGCGCAGGTGAAAGTGCAAACTTTGTTTCCCTCAGATTTTGTGTGTTAGATAACAACATTAGTGATACTAAGTGTGTGCTAAGATTTGCAGGATTTTCATATGAAGAAATGCCAGGCCGGATAATCCGGCCAGGGGTGGCCGGATAATCCGCCCCCTCTGGAGGGTGGCCGAAAACGGCTAAGGACTTATCGCGGCGTCACCCAGATAGGGGGGCCGGATATTCCGGCCAGGGGGGGCCAGATAATCCGCCCCTCCAGAGAAGACCCCAAATTTGGCTAAGGACCTGGCGCGGCGTCACCCAGATAGGGGGGCCGGATATTCCGGCCAGGGGGGGCCGGATAATCTGCCCCTCCAGAGAAGACCCCAAATTTGGCTAAGGACCTGGCGCGGCGTCACCCAGATGGGGGGGGTGGATATTCCGCCCCTTCCTGGCTGGATAATCCGGCCGTAGTGACCCTGGGTATATAAGGGGCAGGGTTGGGCTGCCCTAGGGCAGTTCCCTCCCCACCCCTTCCAGGTGCTCCCTGCCGCCGCCGCCTCCTTCCCATCGCCGCCGCCGGAGCTCCGGCCAACCTTTTGGCCTGATTTCTTCGGAGGTTGCTCTCCTTCTCCTCTGGAAGGCATTCACCAAGCGGATTTCGCAATGGATGCGGGTATTGTCCTTCTCCTTGGATGTGACTTTACCCTTTCTTGTTCTTGGTGATTTTGCCCTCTAGGTGTTGTTTATCTTGTTTATGAATCATGCTGTATGAACACTTTCCCCGATCTATCAAATTGATATCTGCAGCAAGTTGTAGAAGAAACTTTCGGGGGGCCGGATTATCCGCCCCCCCTTGGCCGGATAATCCAGCCTGGGATTTTACTGCAACATCTTTTATATTTGCTGCTGTCAATTTGGTTCATTTAGTGGAATTTGCTTGTTCATCTTTCATGATTCGTTGATCCTTTCCGATACTCGTGTGCATACGCTTATCCCCATGCTCTCCGTGCATCTCTCTTTCACAGGTGGTCCGAGTGTGCCGAAGCGCAAGCGTCGGCTTGTCCGGAATGAAGAAGGAGTTCTTGTGGATGAGATTGCCATCCGTCGGGAACAGAGGGAAGCTGCTAGGAAGGCTGAGCAGGAGAAAGCTGCCAAGGTTGCCAAAGCTCGTGCCCGTCGTCGCAAAGGCAAAGAGCCACGTCCTGACTACAAGAAGATGCCAGAGGCCGAGTACATTCTTGTGCGGAGGAACAATTGGTATGCTACTGCAAGAGATGAAGACATTGAAGACAGGGGTTTCTGGAATGAGGAGCAGTGGGGGATTTTTCGTGATATTTATGAGCCTTTCAAGAATCCTTGCCGTCCAATGCATCCGATTGACTTTGATCACCTCCGCAGCAAGTCTTACTTTGATGAAGCACTATCTGTGATTGAGAAGATGGGTTTGATGGGGCTGGCCAACATTCAGTGCGACTACAATCCCGGTCTTATCAAGCAGTTCTATGCTACTCTGGTGATTTTGCCCAATGCTCAGAAATCTATGAAGTGGATGACCGGCGAACATGAGTGCACATCAGACTTTCCTACGTTTGCCTCTCTCTTGGGGTATGCGTACAATGGAGACACTCCAGTGGGTCGCCGTATTCACAACCCAGGGAACAAGCCTGACAAAGACAAGCTCTATGACCTCTATGACTCCACAGGTGTTGTGGGCTTCATCAATGGCCTACATCCGCTTTATGATCAGCTGGTCCGCATTTTCAGGGAGAACATTGCTCCTAGTGGTGGCAACAATGATGCCATTCGCACCTCTCTGGTTGATCTGCTTGCTTTTGCTCATGAGTGTGCCACGTCGACTGACCCTGCTGAGGACTTTACCCTTGATGTGATGGACTTCATCTTCTATGAGATCAAGGATGCTATTATTCAGAGGAACACTATGCCATATGCTCCTTTCATAATGCTTCTCATTAAGCATGTCCTTGGAGACTATGATATTCATGATGACTGTGTGGAGCACAAAGTCAAGAAGATGTACATCAAGAGAAAGGCGAAATCTGCTCCTTCAGCTGCATATCCTGACACTTTCATGGCTGATGCGAGGACTAGTGCTACTGCTCGTGAACAGAGGGCTGCTGCATCTGTTGTGTCTAGGGAGGTGAGGAAGCTCAGTTGGTTTGAGCGGAATGTTCTGTGCATGAAGGTTGAGATCCACCGTGAGAACTACCAGGCCTATGTCGAGAGGAAGAGCATCTAGGACACTCAGCAGCTTATCCTTCACCGTCTTAGTGGTGCTCAGACCGCCGATCCCACTCCTACTGCTCCTGTGGCCTATAATGCTTGGAACACCGATCGCTACAACTGGGTGGATATGCAGAAGCATCTCTTTGATGCTCCAGATGCTCCCGCAGGAGGTGCTCGTGCAGAGGCTGAGGAGGACTTTGAGGCTGAGGAGGACTTTGATGATGAGGATGAAGATGCTGGAGATGACGAGGGTGATGGCGGAGATTATGATGATGTGGACTTCGATGACGTGGACGAGTGATTTCTCGGGACGTGTAGCATCGCTCTTCTCCCTTTTTGGTGTCTTGATGCCAAAGGGGGAGAAGTAGTTCTATTAGGAATTTGTCGGGATTTGCATGGGTGGAAACACAAGCTTGCGCGCTTATCATTCTTTCGCGCTTGTGTTTCTTCTTATTTCGTTTGTCTTAAGTCGAACTTTGTGTTTGGTTGAACTTCGTGTCGTTTATGTGCTACCATGTGGTGTATGAGACTATGTTATATGTTCTTAATATGCTATGTGGATCATTATGTGTTGTTCACATTATTTTTATCAGCTCATGGGTATTGGTGAAATGGCTATGGAATTATTGTCCGGCATAACATATTATCATATTCGGGATTCCATAATCCATAATTTTTGAGTTATCTATGCAATGGTATGTCTCCTCTAAACTCATTGGTGAAGTTGCACACATCTAGGGGGAGCCGTTTATTTTGCTCAATTATTTGTTGTTTGAATTTTTCGACCTTTCTTGCAAATCCTAGTGTTGTCATCTAACACCAAAAAGGGGGAGATTGAAAGTGCAAACTTTGTTTCCCTCAGATTTTGTGTGTTAGATAACAACATTAGTGATACTAAGTGTGTGCTAAGATTTGCAGGATTTTCATATGAAGAAATGCCAGGCCGGATAATCCGGCCAGGGGTGGCCGGATAATCCGCCCCCTCTGGAGGGTGGCCGAAAACGGCTAAGGACTTATCGCGGCGTCACCCAGATAGGGGGGCCGGATATTCCGGCCAGGGGGGGCCGGATAATCCGCCCCTCCAGAGAAGACCCCAAATTTGGCTAAGGACCTGGCGCGGCGTCACCCAGATGGGGGGGGCGGATATTCCGGCCAGGGGCCGGATAATCCGGCCAGTCGGATAATCCGGCCCAACTTTGGCCGGATTATCCGCCCCTCCAAGTCAGCAACGGCTACATTTTGGGAGGGGCTATAAATACCCCTCCCCTTCTTCAACCTCAAGCTGCTCGAGCTGTGAAGAAAAGACCCCATTTTGGAGCCACCAAATTCGCAAGATCTCCTCCCTCAACCCACCAAAGTCGTTGATCTTTGGAGAATCGAAGGAGAAGGCCTTGATCTACATCCTCACCGAAGCGATTTGATTTCCCCTCTCATTTGCTTGAGGTCCCTTTGGTCTTGGGTTCCCTTGTGTCCCTTGACCTTGTTTGTGTGATTGAAATCTTGATACTTGTTGATTGAGATCTTTGTGGTGCTTGGGAGCCTCCAATTCAGTTGTGGAGTTGTGCCCCAAGTTTTGTAAAGGCCGGTTCCGCCTTGAGGAATCCCTTAGTGGAAAGTGAGCTAGGCCTTTGTGGTGGAAGCTTGCACCAGAGAATAGGGTGAGCCTTTGTGGCGTTGGTTAGGCCTTTGTGGCAACCACACCCCTCCAACGTAGACGTACTTCCCCTAAAAAGGAAGGAACTACGGGAATTACATCCGTGTCTCCGTGTGCTCCACTCTCGGTTACCTCTATCCTTTGTTACCTTTACTACTTGTATCTTGCTTAGCTTGCTAGTTGACATATAGGTAAATTCACCTTAGTTGCATATCTAGAGAATTTACCTTTGTGTCAAGCCTAAATTGAAAAAGAACTAAAATTTGAGTAGCACCTATTCACCCCCCCTCTAGGTGCCCATACGATCCGTTCAGCAGGTGACCCCTAGGGCGCTACCCTATGGTGTATGGGCCCTGGTTGCCCTCTGACATTGTCCCTCCGCCTATAAAGAGCCTCCGTCGCGAAAACCCTAAATCATTTGGCATTTTTCCGAGTAAAGTTCTGCAGCGCTGCCGCCATCAAAGACCAATTTTGGGGGGCAGAAGTCTCTGTTCTGTCACCCTGCCGGGACGGGGAAGTGCCCCCGGAGCCATCTCCATTGACTCCATCGCCTCCACCGCCATCTCCATCGACTGCACCGCCATCTCCATCGACGTTGCTATCTCCCATGATGAGGAGGGAGTAGTTCTCCCCGAGGGCTGAGGGCTCTACCGATAGCTATGTGGTACATCTCTCTCTCCCATGATGTGATCTATATGTGATCATGAGCTTTGTATCTAGTTGAATTGGTAGATGTTATTCTTCATATACTATGCTACTTCAGTGCTTTATTATTGTAATCTCCGGAGACACCTTGTACCATGATGTGAAGGATGACAGTGTACGCATTATGTGTGTCTCTTTGGTTAGTGTCTCTATGAATTGTTGGTGTTTATTGGAACCATCTAGTGCGCTCAAGGTGATAGTGTGGGGCAATCTAGTTTGGGGAAATGCAAACTTTGAGGAGTGCTTTGTAGCCCTACACATGATTAGTGTTCGTTATCCATCGGAGAATAGTTTAGAATAGCATAGTGAAGATAGATATTTATGTGTTCAATTATGTTATCTTTGTTGAGAGTGTCCACTAGTGAAAGTATGATCCCTAGGCCTTGTTTCTAAGCATTGAAACACCGTTTACATTCAGTTTTGTTACATGTTTGCTCGCAGCGATATTTATTTCAGATTACATTTACTACTTATAATCATCCATATTACTTGTATTTCACTATCTCTTCGCCGAACTAGTGTACCTATACATCTGACAAGTGTATTGGGTGTGTTGGGGACACAAGAGACTTCTTGCATCGTAATTACAGGGTTGCTTGAGAGGGATAGCTTTGACCTCCTCCTCCCTGAGTTCGATAAACCTTGGGTGATCCACTTAAGGGAAACTTGCTGTTGTTCTATAAACCTCTGCACTTGGAGGCCCAACACATTCTACAAGGATAGAAGCGTGCGTAGACATCACTGTCTCCTAGAGCCACCACGTGCCGCGCCGTCGAGGAGGATCTCTGCAAGCGCGTGCCGCACCGGCGAGCTTCTGAGGCCTCTGTGTCCCTCGCGGGCTCCTAAGGCCACCGCATCCTGTGCCATCCCGCCTGCTCTAGGCCCAGAGCAATGGCGACGTCTGGTGGAGGCGAGCTCCGCCAAGATCTAGCGCGGTATCCTCCGGCCAGGGTTCTCGATCCCCTCTTGGCTTGCCCCGATGTGCTGCCCCCAATTCCCAATAGCTCCCTGCCGTCCCCTACTCGTGGTGGAGCTGCACCGCCCGTGCTGCTCCTCCCCGCAGAGCTTGACGACCTCGTCAACCGCCCCGGCCATGGCCAGGCACTCCTCCCCGCAGAGTTCAACAAGGTCAGGGAGGACCTTCTAGAGAGGATTGGGCGGCCAACGTCGGGGTGAGCTGCGGTAGTACACGGGCGGCGGGGAGGAGGACATGCCGGCGGCGGGTGGAGGACATGCCGACAGGGGCGGAACAAGATGGCAAATTGGCAATCTTATCTCTTCACTGATTTTGCTAATAGGTCTTTGAGTTCAATGGAAATTCTTCAGTAGTCCCTAAAATTTCTGATTCAGACTCTTATCTGTTTGTTTTTGCCACGTAGACCCTACAGGTGGGCCCAAACTGTCAAAAACTCTGTTAGAGTGTTAAACACAAGCAATCAGTGCTCCTTGTCATGACCAAGCCTCTGAAGTGGTAGTTATGTGTCGCTATGCCCAAAGATGATAGTTTCCAACTGTGGTAGGAAGGGCAAAGAATGGAGTTTTTCAGCATTTGCCGATGAGGTCCCAGGGAAAGGTTAAAGGCTGGAAAGGGCAGGGGCTACCCATGAAGGGAAATGAGATTCTGATTAAGTCCGTACTGCAATCAGTCCCAACATACACTACAGGATGTTTTAAACTCACAAATGGTATGTGCTCAAAGCTGACATCAATAGCATCGGGTTTCTGGTGGGGGTCGGAGGATGCAAAAAGGAAAACAGCTTGGGTGGCTTAGGAGAAAATGTGTCAACATAAGCAAGAGGGGGGATGGGCTTCCGGTCCTACTCAGGGTTTAATCAGGCGTTGCTAGCAAAGAAAGCATGGAGAATTCAAACAAACCCTGAATCGCTATGCGCCAGAGTTCTTAGGGCTAGGTACTTTGAGGGAGGAGATTTTCTGAAGGCCGAATGTCCATCAAATGCTTCATACACATGGCATAATATCCTGCACGGGGGGGGGGGCTACTGAAAGAAGGATTTATCTAGCGAGTGGGTGATGACAGAAACATCTAGGTGTGGAATGATAATTGGATTCCGAGGGCAAGTGCGATGAGACCACTCGGACACAATCCCGATGTTAATTCCGAGATGGTTTCTTATTTACTATTGCCGGATGGAAATGGATGGAATGAGGAGAAACTATGGGAGATATTTTATGATGCGGATGTGGAAAATATTCTTAATTTACCTATAGGTCACGCCGGAACTGTTGATATCTTGCATGGAACTACACCAAGAATGGGTTATTCGGTGTTAACTCTGCATACAATCTTTAGACTCAATTAGCGTGGCTTCATCAAGGCAAGGCTTCGTCTTCTTCCTCTGTAGAGGAACATAGGGGTTGGTTGGCGTTGTGGGATGCGAATGTCCCAGGAAAGGTGAAAGTGCATGCTTGGCGTCTTACAAAGAATGGCTTGGCAGTAGGGCATCAGCTTCAGTGGAGAAACATCAAGTCTGTCATCGTGCATTGCGTGTAACCAAGAAGAGACGTTGGTGCACAAATTTTGGACATTCCCACATGTCGTCTCGACTTGGGAGGTGCTTAGACAAAGCAGAAACCTTAGTCTTCTAAATCCTCCAAGTGATCTTTGTGTGTCTCGGGATCTATCAAGCTGGCTATTGGCCTGGATCAGCCATCTACCATAAAAGGAGCTATCAGTGGCTCTTATGGCAATCTATCAGATGTGGCCAGCACAAAATGATGCCAGAGAAAAGGAGATGATCGAGTGAAAGGACACAGATGTCGCCTAGAGGAGGGTGAATATGCGATTTAAAAAAATTTACGTGTGGCTTGACAAATGTGGAATAAAACTAATGTTTAATTTTCCAAGCATACAAAACATAACTTAACTAGGTTCACCTATGTGAACCAACAACTTATGCTAAACAAGATAAGCAACTATGTGATAGCAAGATATATAACTTTAAGCATGAAGGCTATCACAAAGTAAATTGCATAAGTAAAGGAGCTTAGGTATAGAAATAACTGAGGCACGAGGAGACAAAGATGTATCCCGAAGTTCACACCCTTGCAGATACTAATCTCTATTGGAGCGGTCTGGCGGACAAGGCTCCCCAAACACCACAGAGGCTCATCGTATTCTCCTTGAGCCTTCCCACCAAGATAGAAGACCCGATGCACTATGGGACACTTGAGGACGGTCACCGAACCCGCACAAGCTTGGGGAAATCTCCACAACTTAATTGGAGGCTCCCAAGAATTGCCACTGAGGCACCACAAAGCTTGGGAATATCTCCACAACTTAATTGGAGATCCCCAAGAAATTTCCACTAAGGCACCACAAAGCTTGGGAAGATCTCCACAACTCAATTAGAGGTCCCCAAGTAATCCACTAAGACACTAAGCCATCTAGGGTTCCAAGAACCTAAGAGTAATAAGCTCAATGAACTTTCACCACCCTCCGGTGAGAACTCAAACCGATGCAAGCGATGCAATGGTAAGAACACAAGTGCTCAAGTCCTTCTCACTCAAATCCTACCAAAGCAACTAATGCTATGGAGAGATATGCGAGGACGAACAAAGGAGCAAAACCTCAAAGAACTCCAAGATCTAGATCCAAATGATTCCCTTACTAAGAGGAGAAATTGATTGGTCAAGACGTACATCTAGACCTCTCTCTTTTCCCTCAAAAAGAATCAAGAAGCATAGGAGGAATAGAGAGTAGGACAAGCTATTCAAGGTCAACAATGGAGTGGAGAGAGAGAGAGAGAAAGAACAGCCAACTCGAGCTAGAAGAAGGGAAGGGGTATTTATACCTCCTCCCAAAATGTAGCCGTTGAAGTAATTTTAGGCCAGATATTCGGGCCAAAACTGGCCAAAATATCCGCCCCGGTCTCTGCAGCATGCGTGTCCTGGTCCTTAGCAGAAATTGGGGAGGGCGGGATTATCCGGCCAAAACTGGCCCAATAATCCGGCCTCCCATCTAGGGCTCGCACAAAAAGTCCTTAGCCAAATTTCGAGGGGCCAGATTATCCGGCAAAAATTGGGCGGATAATCCTGGAAGAGATTGCAATACATAAACGGCGATAACATGAGCATTCGGGCTCCGTTTTCGATGATCTTGGGCTCATTGGATTCACAACAACGAGCTCTACAATACCATGCGTAGAAACATCATAGTCCAACAAAGGAGGATAAAACCAAATGATGAAAGGTTGACCTTTCTTCAAAGACAAATCGGTAAAACCTCCAAACACCAAAAATGCAATAAGTGTTTCATGCAAAATCAGTTTTTTTGATGAGATAGATCTTGTCATGGAAATAACCACAAGATTTAGAACCTCTCATGGATAAAATCCAAATAAGAACCAATAAAGATGATGCCAAGTATGCAAAGGTTTGAGCTCTCTCTGAATGAAACGATTAAGTTACTCACTTGAGAGCTCCACTTGATAGTACAGCTACCGATCCTATAACCCGGTCTCACAACTAAACACATGAGACCAGTAAGAAAGAAACCCTATCAAGATCATACCTTTGCATTGCACATAATTCACTTGAGCTAGATAATGACCATCTTGATCTTCTCAAGTTGGACCACATTTCTTGATTGCGCTTGCTCGGTGAAGTCTTGCGGATTGCTCCCCCAAACTCCACTATGGAAGAGAATTTAGTAGAAATATCTTCACATTTCTATTATCACCAAACGGATACCAAGTTTCAAGCATATGATATCTTCTAGATACCTATCTTGAACTTAAGCTTTGACTTGATCAATCCTCGAATCAATTCTTCTTCCTCTATAATGATGATGTCATCAAAAAACACTTGAGAGCTCACTTAATCTTATTCTTCAAGAGACTCAATATAGGCTTAACTCCCTTATGACCAATCTTTGGATTACTCCTTGAATATATATCACCTTGGTCATCACATAATCTTCTTCATTATCTTCTTCTTACAACCTTGAATCCAACATATGGTTCAAGCATTGTCTATGGACAAGTCTGCTTGTTGCGGCATGGTGTTGATGGTTTTTCACCGTCCTGTTGGGAACCCCAAGAGGAAAGTATGATGAGTACAGCAGCAAATTTTCCCTCAGTAAGAAACCAAGGTATGTCGAATCCAGGAAAAAGCCAAACTAAAGAAGGTGATGCTTGCTAGCCTACTAACACTCCAACAAGGGCGCCGTTTACAACACTTGTTGACATGTCTTCAAATAGTAGCAACATGGAACCTGCACACAACACAACCAAATACTTTGCTCCCAACTTACGATTAGGTTGTCAATCTCACCGGTTTGCTTGAAACAAAGGGTATGAGCGTATCGAGTGGAAAGTAATAGTAATATGCGAGTAAAGTAAACAGTGCGAGTAAAGTAAACAGGTGATAGCAATATAATGGAAATAGGACCAGGGTCCATAGTTCACTAGTGGTGTCTCTCCATAAGATAAAATAACACATGCTGGGGAAACAAATTACAGTTGGGCAATTGATAGAATAAAGACAACATGCATATGTTGACAGGATCACTATGAGATTTACTCTGGGCATTACAACAAGATACATAGACTGTCATCCAACTGCATCTATGACTAATAATCCACTTGTGGCGAATCAATCCGAGAACTCCACAAGTATTAAGTTGCGAACAACAGATAACTGCATTAAGCAAAGTGTGTAATGTAAACAAAGCATATGCCCTTGAGCATATGAATGTTGTTTTCTCCCTAGTGGCAACAGTACATCTATAACCTTAGAGGTTTCTGTCACTCCCCCAGATTAAATAGAGGCATGAACCCAACTATCGAGCATAAATACCCCCTCTTGGAGTCACTAGCAACTACTCGGCCAAGATAGCTACTAACAATGGAGAGCATGCAAGATCATAAACAACATAGAGATAACATAAGATAATATTCAGCACATCAACTCAATCATAACACCAATATTCATCGGATCCCAACAAACACAACATGTAGAATTACATAACGGTAGTCTCGATCATGTAAAGCAGCTCACGAGATCTAAACATGAAGCACATGGTGGAGAACACAACCAACTAGCTACTGCTATGGACCCATAGTCCAAGGTAGACTACTCACTCATCGCACCAGAGGCAAGCATGGCGATGAAGAAGACCTCCGGTGGCGATTCCCCTCTTCGGTAGGGTGCCAGGAAGAGCTTCTGGACCCTCCCGATCTTGGGTCGACGGCGGCGGCGGATCGCGATGTATTCTAGAAAAGTGATCGGGTCTTTAGGTTTTTCCCGTCGGGGGGGTCTTTATAGGCGAAGGGGCGGCGTCAGAGGTGGGCCAGGGTGGCCTCACCACCAGGGGGCGTGGGCCAAGGGCAGGCCGCGCCGCCCTGTGGTGTGGCTGCCCTGTGGCCCCTCTCTGTCTCCTCTTCGGTTCTCTGGAAGCTTCGGTAATTTCTGGATGTTCGGCTTTTGTTTCGTCCAATTCCGAGAAAATTTCCTATGTAACTTTTCTGAAACACAAAAACAGTAGAAAACAGAGAACTGGCATTGTGGCATCTCATTAATAGCTTAGTTCCGGAAAATGCATAATAATGCCATGAAGTGTAACGAAACACTAAGCAAATGGTGTAAAAACAAGCATGGAGCATCAAAAATTATAGATACGTTAGAGACGTATCAGCATCCCCAAGCTTAACTCCTGCTCGTCCTCAAGTAGGTAAGTGATAACAAAAGAAATAATTTTTGAGGTGACATGCACCTACACAATCTTGATAAACTATGTAAGCGTTTTGCGCTGGGATCAAAAGAACTTAAAACATGGGCATGAAAGATATAATCTTGATAGAAGAAACTTAGCAACCATGTTATAACATGAAAAAGAACACAAACAAAAGATCATGAAAATGAAACAATGAAAGTCAAACATGTGTTCAAATCATATGGAAAAACATACAAATTGTTTTCAGCTTGTCCTTCATGAGAGAGCAAAACATAAATGCATAGGACACCTTCAAGTTTAAGAGGGCGACTAGATACAAGTAATTTGAGAACAAGTGAGACCAACATCATGAATCAATCAATGAAAACTTTGGGACAATACACATTATACTCAGAATGACAACTATGCTCTCTTAGACGGTGCATAAAGATAGAAGGTGGTGACTCAACATAAAAGTAAAAGAAAGGCCCTTCGCGGAGGGAAGCAGTGATTGCAAGTTTTATAAACCTTCAAAAATTATGGTACTTACCGGCTTTGAGCTCTCATTGCCCCCATCATAGGCATCTTGAATGGTTAAAGTTAATGCGAGCACACTTATGCTGCATATGCTTGACAAATCATAAGTTGAAAACCTCGTGTCCCGTGAAATACGAATACCCAAACCTCATGCTACTCGACTTAGAGTCCCAAGCAAGCTCTTGTCATTGTAAGTATACATGTATCATCGAGAATAGCCAACGGGGTACCTCCATGCCCGATGACATGGAACAAGCCCACATCAAAATGACAGGACAAACAGACAATGAACACCTCGGCATCTCTTTTATTTACCATTGCTATAGCTTTTTATTGTGAGATGCGTCGTCGAATATTCACTATGGGCATGCTGTAAATTTCCACCATGAATTATGCATGGCTTAGATTAGCGGCCCAGGCGTTTCTCTAACACATATACAAACTCCATGATCCCGCAAGATTCCCAACTTATTTCACATCGCGAGTATCCATAAACAAAAGATCACGATATCAACTCAAATGAAAGATAGTGCAATGTTGAAAGCTTGCCCCATGACGGCATGGCTGGGCTAATTTCCAACTTACAACTTGCAAGCATAACAACTCAGCATAAGAGAGCCACAATGTCAAATTTTTAAGAACGAGAAAAATAAAGTGTGCCATCAGGTTCGTGAGAGCTTCACTGACCAATTTTCGCATAACACCAAAAGAGTTTAATTTGAAGGATAGATAAAAACAAGTCAAATATACTTTGGAATAGCAAATTGCTAATAGGTATGTATGGTGGATGCTTTGGAACAACTTGGTTTTTAGGAGTTGGATGCACGAGTAGAGCTCATACTCAGTACAAAATGAGGGCTAGCAAAAGACTGGGAGCGACCAACTAAGAGAGCAATAACGGCCATGATCATGCAAAGCGACAAAGCAACATTAAAAGAAGCATAAGATGGCATAAAAAGTCAAAAACTAAATGATCATAGAGGCAATGGCCACTTTGTATGAGTCTAATATGTGTGAGCATGCGCCAAGTCAACCCAAATAAAGCATCAAGGAGAAAACCAAAATAATGCTTCCAATTATTAAAACAACACATGATTTTTTCAAAGGCTCATTAAGCAATCTCAGTCATTTGAGACAAGTCATGCTACAGCAAAACCACTAAGCATACTATCAAAAATACATCAAGCATGACATGCAAAAGCCTAGGCCACAGTCTACACAAGCTCCTTTTTGTACCACTTTTTTGCATAAAACTTTTTCTCTTTTCCAACACCATTCGAACTTTTTATAAACAACTCTTTTGATGAGAACCAACATGGACCAGAGGTCAAAATACACCTTGATAAAAAGGTATAACAAGATCTGAACACAAATCAAGGCAAAAAATGAAAGCTAAACGCAGTTCTAGAAAAAGAAGAACACTCGTTGAAATGATAAGAGTGAAAAATGGAGTGTTCTTGGCAAATGAAAAGCAAGGCAACTTCTCCAAAAGGAATTTGTTGGGGTCCAACCATTTATTGCAGAAAACAAAACTAAACAAAACTGAAAACTAAAAACAACTAACACTCCAAGAAAAATGCATAATGCATGAAGCAATAAAAATATAGTGTGTTGAAAGGTGACCTGATTTTTGCCGATGAAGAAGGGGTGCCTCGGGGGCATCCCTAAGCTTTGATGCTTGTACCTCTTGGATATTTCTTGGGGTGACATGGGCATCCCCAAGCTTGAGCTTTTGTCCATTCTTCAACTCATCTCATCATTCTCCAATCCCTACACTTGAAAACTTCCTTCATACAAAACTAAACACAAATCTATTAGCAACATTAGTGTAAGCATAGCAATGAATCAACCCTTTTTGCTTCAGGTTTCAACTCAAAACCACCACATATAAAGAATATACTACTGTAGCAACGTCTCCAAAAGTTCTGTGATCAAAAGAACTAAAAAAGAAAGCGATAAAGTGGCAAACACAAATATTGGCAGAGATCTGTCAAAACAGAACAACTGACAAAGGTCGAATTTTTAGAGGGTTTTTTGTTGCTCAAATAAAAAAGTGTTCAACTAATGAAAGTTTGTATATAACCTGGGGCATATGCACAAGAAATCGCAGGTCCAAAAGATATTCTGAGAATTTTCACGAAGTTTTACGGTACAGCACCGAAAACAGTTTCAGGATAGCAACATCCCCAAATCTTACCTCACTCAAATTACAGGCTTCTCTTGGCACAAAAACGAAATAAAAAGGATAAGGAGTGGTTATTACAGTAGTAATAACTTCCAAGACTCAAATAAAAGAAAAAGAACTGAAAGTAAAAACATTGGGTTATCTCCCAAGAGTGCTTTTCTTTAACGCCTTTGAGCTAGGCATAGAAAGTGTGAATCAAGTAATATCAAGTGATGAAGCATCAAGCTCATAATTTGCTCTAAGAATAGAGTCAAAAAGTAATTTCTTCCTTTTTCTAGGGAAGTGTTCCATACCTTTCTTGAGTGGGAATTGATATTTGATGGTGCCTTCCCTCATATCAATGATGGCACCTACAGTTCGAAGAAAGGGTCTTCCCAAAATAATAGGACATGAAGCATTGCATTCAACATCCATGACAAGAAAATCAACGGGAACAAGGTTATTGTTAACTATAATAAGAACATCATTAATCCTTCCCAAAGGTTTCTTCTTAGCAACATCAGCAATAGGAACATCATAATAACACTTTTCAAGCGGTGGTAAATCAAGCATATCATAAATTTTTCTAGGCATGATAGAAATACTAGCACCTAGATCACATAAAGCATGGCAATCAAAACCATTAACATGCATATCAATGATGGGTTCCCAACCATCTTCTAACTTCTTGGGAATAGAAGCTTTTTGCTTCAACTTTTCATCCCTAATTTTCATAAGAGCATTGGTAATATGCTTAGTAAAAGCAACATACAAAGAACTAGCATTAGGAGTCAAAGCAAGCTTTTGCAAGAACAAAATAACTTTAGATATATTGCAGCCATCAACATCAAAATCATTAAAGGAAATAGAGCTATCATCTCCTACACTCCAAAAAATTTCAGCACTCTTTTGAGAAAAAGTTTTAGCTGTTTTAGGCTTTTTAACACTAGGAGTAGGAGTTTTCTCTACACCAATCAAAGTAAGAGGATTGCTAGCATTTGGAACAACATCATTAGAGATAGTAATGGTACATACCTTCATCTTTCTAGCTATCTCATCTTCTCTTTCCCACCTGGCATGCAATTCTGCTAGCATCCTAACATTTTCATCAATTCTAACTTGGATAGCATTAGCAGTAGCAAAAGGATCAGACTTAGCGGACATTCTGTTAACCAAAGAAGATTGCGCATTAGACAAAGATGAAATATCGGTTTCAGCTTTGGAAACCTTAGCTTGCAACTCAGGAATAGCCTTGTTTAAATTTTCAAGTTGATGACTAATAGTCCTCAACAGAGCTGATTGCTCCTCCATAGTCTTGGTGAAAGCCCTGTTCTGCTCATATTGCACCTGCATAAAATTCTTGGTAGCCTTTTCAAGTTCTAAAATCCTTTCTTCACTAGGCATTTTAGGTCTACCAAGATAGCTATTATCACCATTAGAAGGAAACGGCCTATAATTGTTACTAGCAAAATTGTTCCTATAAGCATTGTTGTTAAAATTATTATTTCTAATGAAGTTTACATCAACATGCTCTTCTTGATCAACCAAAGAGGCCAAAGGAACATTATTAGGATCTACATGAGTCCTATCATTAGAAAGCATAAGCATAATAGCATCAATCTTATCACTTAAGGAAGAGGTTTCCTCAACAGAATTTACCTTCTTACCTTGTGGAGCTCTCTCGGTGTGCCATTCAGAGTAATTTACCATCATATTGTCGAGGAGCTTCATTGCGGCGCCCAAGGTAAGGGACATAAAAGTGCCTCCAGCAGCTGAATCCAATAGGTTCCTTGAAGAAAAATTCAGTCATGCATAAAAAGTTTGGACAATCATCCAAGTAGTCAGTCCATGAGTGGGACAACTCTTTATCATAGATTTCATTCTTTCCCAAGCCTGAGCAACATGTTCATTATCAAACTGACTAAACTTCATAATATTGCTACGCAAAGCTATAATCTTAGCAAGAGGATAGTATCTACCAATAAAAGCATCCTTACACTTAGCCCATGAATCAATACTATTTTTAGGCAAAGACAGCAACCAATCCTTAGCTTTTCCTCTCAAAGAAAAAGGAAACAACTTAAGCTTAATAATATCAACATCAACATTCTCATACTTTTGCATCTCACATAACTCAACAAAATTGTTGAGATGAGCTGCAGCATCATTAGTACTAGCACCAGAAAATTGTTCTTTCATAACAAGATTTATCAAAGCGGGTTTAATCTCATAAAAATTTGCAGCAGGAACAGGTGGCGCAATAGGAGTGCAGATAAAATCACTATTATTAGTGCTAGTGAAGTCACACGACTTGGTGTTTTCAGGAGTAGCCATTCTAGCAAAACTAAAAGCAGACAAGTAAAAACAACTATAAAGGATACTAATTTTTTTTGTGTTTTTGATAAAACGATGCAAGTAAAAATAAAGTAAAGCAAAACTTAAAACAAAGTAAAGGATGTGCGTGCGAAACTCCCCTTGCAAAAGTCTTCTTTTTCCCCGGCAACGGCGCCAGATAATTGTTGCTTGTTGCGGCACGGTGTTGATGGTTTTTCACCGTCCAGTTGGGAACCCCAAGAGGAAGGTATGATGAGTACAGCAGCAAATTTTCCCTCAGTAAGAAACCAAGGTATGTCAAATCCAGGAAAAAGCCAAACTCAAGAAGGTAATGCTTGCTAGCCTACTAACACTCCAATAAGGGCGCCGTTTACGACACTTGTTGACACGTCTTCAACTAGTAGCAACGTGGAACCTGTACACAACACAACCAAATACTTTGCTCTCAACTTACGATGAGGTTGTCAATCTCACCGGTTTGCTTGAAACAAAGGGTATGAGCGTATCGAGTGGAAAGTAATAGTAATATGCGAGTAAAGTAGACAGTGCGAGTAAAGTAAACAGGTGATAGCAATATAATGGAAATAGGACCGGGGTCCACAGTTCACTAGTGGTGTCTCTCCATAAGATAAAATAACACATGCTGGGTAAAAATTATAGTTGGGCAATTGATAGAATAAAGACAACGTGCATATGTCGAGAGGATCACTATGAGATTTACTCTAGGCATTACAACAAGATACATAGACCGTCATCCAACTGCATCTATGACTAATAATCCACTTGTGGCGAATCAATCCGAGAACTCCACAAGTATTAAGTTGTGAACAACAGATAACTGCATTAAGCAAAGTGTGTAATGTAAACAAAGCATATGCCCTTGAGCATATGAATGTTGTTTTCTCCCTAGTGGCAACAACACATCTACAACCTTAGAGGTTTCTGTCACTCCCCCAGATTAAATAGAGGCATGAACCCAACTATCGAGCATAAATACCCCCTCTTGGAGTCACTAGCAACTACTCGGCCAAGATAGCTACTAACAATGGAGAGCATGCAAGATCATAAACAACATAGAGATAACATAAGATAATATTCAGCACATCAACTCAATCATAACACCAATATTCATCGGATCCCAACAAACACAACATGTAGAATTACATAACGGTAGTCTCGATCATGTAAAGCAGCTCACGAGATCTAAACATGAAGCACATGGTGGAGAAGACAACCAACTAGCTACTGCTATGGACCCATAGTCCAAGGTAGACTACTCACTCATCGCGCCGGAGGCAAGCATGGCGATGAAGAAGACATCCGGTGGTGATTCCCCTCTCTGGCAGGGTGCCGGGAAGAGCTTCTGGACCCTCCCAATCTTGGGTCGACAGCGGCGGCGGATCGCGATGTATTCTGGAAAAGTGATCGGATCTTTAGGTTTTTCCCGTCGGGGGATCTTTATAGGCAAAGGGGCGGCGTCAGAGGTGGGCCAGGGTGGCCTCACCACCAGGGGCGCGGGCCAGGGGTAGGCCGCGCCGCCTTGTGGTGTGGTGTGGCTGTCCTGTGGCCCCTCTCCGTCTCCTCTTCGGTTCTCTGGAAGCTTCGGTAAATTTCTGGATGTTCGGCTTTTGTTTCGTCCAATTCCAAGAATATTTCCTATGTAACTTTTCTGAAACACAAAAACAGCAGAAAACAGGGAACTGGCACTGTGGCATCTCGTTAATAGGTTAGTTCCGGAAAATGCATAAAAATGCCATGAAGTGTAACGAAACACTAAGCAAATGGTGTAAAAACAAGCATGGAGCATCAAAAATTATAGATACGTTAGAGACGTATCAAATTCCTATAAATATAACTCAATATACACATTAGTCCATAGGGATTGTCATTAATTAGCAAAACCACACATGGGGCTTTATGTTCTTTCACCGAGGATCCTCGGTCTACCACGAGGAGGGTGCTTTCCTTAGTCGATGAGTGGATGGAGAGTAGGTTTATGCTAACCCAACATCAACCTGGGAGGAATGTGGTGCACTAGCAACCACCATAGGAGGGGTGGCTCAAAGTTAACACTGACGGTGCTTACCATCAAGGAACGACATGTGGTGGAGGTGGTACGGTACTCCATGATCACCATGGAGGATTCCTAGTTGGATCTTGCCGTTTACTCCCAATAGTCTTGGACCCAAAGCGTGTTGAACTACTAGCGTGTAAACAAGGTGTTAGCATGGCATTGGAAATGGGTGCTGAAAAGGTCATACTGGAAACGGAATGTCAAAATGTGGTATCGAAGCTGAGAAATGAGGAGCTCGATAGGTCTATTCATGGACCTCTGGTTGAAGATATCAAGCCATTGCTATGAAATCTTCTAGGCTCCGACGCCAAGTTTGTTAAGCTAGAAGCTAATGGTGTTGCTCATAGATTTGCTAAGGATGGCTACGAGAAAAAAATTGGTAGGTTGTGGGTTTGTGTACCATCTGTGTATGTTATGAATTTGGATGTTTCTGTTGATGTTTAAATAAAATCGCAGCAGTTTATCTAAAAAAGAAGTTTTTTGCTGTTGCTGGAGGGAAATACACACTTTACAATACCTAGAGAGTTATCTTAATTGATCTTCAAATTTTGATTATTGTAAGTCATACGCAGGCACATGATCAAGTACACAAAATGGTTGTCCTCTCAGTTATCTTTGGTTCCTCTTTATTATCATTTCCTTTTTCCAATTAGTATTCCATCGAGTAAGTGCTGAATCCAGGTTTTAAATGTCAGAGTGCCCAACCTGGCACTCATAATTTAAGTGAAATGTACAAACATTGCGAAGTTATTATTTTGAATTATGAAACACATATGTGCTATGAGAATAGTCAAAATTTCATACACATACAAATGACCACGTGCGCCCGCATACACCACAAAACACACCAAGATGCAACCTCCGATTGGTACTCACTGATCTCTGATCCACCACACACTTAGCAACCCTAGAAGCCATAGAAGAGAACCGTCCTTATGTTTACTGTGTGCGATGGTTCTCCTAGAATTTGACGGTGTCTCGTGCTTCGAAAGATAATGAGAACCATGGAGTATGAGGGAGAGCATATTTTTGGTTCTTTCTTATGATGCTAAGTTTACATGCACTTTCTTTGTTAACAACGTCACAATGGTGAATGTGGTACAAATAAAATGATATAGAAGTCTCACTGCTCGATTCCAGTACTAGCATGATTGTCCTTACAGACAAATACATCAGAGATGTGAGATCCAGCTGAGTTTTGATCTTGTGAATTAGCTACACCAATACGGGTTAATAACTTCATTTGCTACGGGTGTTTCCTCCATCAAAATTATAGTGTGCTATTTGACAATTTAGCCTTTTTGCGGAAATCGGTTATCCGACAGTTTTTGTTTTTGTTTTTTAGATTATTGGTGTGTGTGGTTCATGTCTTAGCGGGGGAGTGGTGTTTTGGTATTTGGGAAGCTCCCGGTTTTTAATTTTGTTAATACATTTCAAAAATGTTTAAAAAATTAGACATTAAATTTCACGCATACATCTCAATATTGTATGTGCTCACAAAGTCGTTCCACGCAAAACCGATATTTTTTGTGTGATGTGTAAAAAGACAAGTTTTTGAGTTAAAAGGGGCTATCTACAAGACATTTACACAAGCCAAAAAAATATTGGTTTGCCGCGAAATGTAGTGTGAACACATAGCATGTCGAGACATAAGCATGGATTTTTTGTTCACAATTTTTGGATGTTTTCAAAATATTATTTCCACTGGCATGAGCATATATGCTCCCAATGTGCCAAACAGAATTTCTGGTCTTAACGGGCCATACCTTGTTTTTTAGGGAAAATGGCTAGCTTGTATGCGTGCCTAGGAGGGTCGTAGTCAAAAGTCTGCCTCGAATTGAAAATAAATGTTGGTGGTTTTGTTTTATTTTAGTATAACATTTGTACTAAATTATCGATATTTATTTCCAATCAGAAAAAATAGTAAAAGTCTCTCGTTTCGTTTTGAAGTTAGACCCAACATACTCCTACTACCGCCAAGAGCTTTTTTTAAGGGGTCGCCGAGCCCCATGTATTGCTCTCAGCGAGTTCTACCCATGCCTTGCTGGTGTAAGTTACTCCCAACTCATAGGCCCGTAAAAAATAGCACATGCTGCATACAACCAGCTGTTGATTGGTTTTTTTCAGGCAAATTACCATTCAGCGGGTTCTCCTATCTTTTGTACTTCCTCTGGCTGAAAAAAATATCGGTGATATTATTTGTAATCCGATTGAAAAAGAGTATCGGTGATACTATTTTCCAATCAGAGAGAGTACTAGCTAACAATTTCCTTGTTACCCTTTTATTTTCTTCTATGATTTTCATATTAATTGCAATTTTTGTTCTCTGTTTTATTTTTTATTTTTCTTACCTCTTTCTTCACTTAATTTATATGTTTGTACTTTTATTCTTTCCGATAAATACCTAATAACTTGAATTTTTTGAGTTCATAAACATTTTTACAAAACATGTATTTTTGGGGAATGTCTGAACATTTTTGTATGCATCAATACCTTCTTTTAGAATATGTTACTTCCTCCGACCCATAATACTCTTCGCTAATACAGATGTATCTAGACATATTTTAGTATCTAGATACATCCATATTGACGAAGAGTAATATGGACCAGAGGGAGTAACATATTTTAACCTACACAAACATTTTATTAATTACAGGTGAACGCTATACTTTTACCTGAACATTGTCAACCATCAAGAATTGTCAATTCATATTCAAAATATGTTCACATCTTGAGAAAATAATCGGGGTAGAAAAGGTTCATTGCGTTAAAAAATTCATGGGGTCCAAGAAATGTTCTTGGATCCAAAAAATGTTTAAGAGGTTAAATAACCGTTTGCAAGTACAAAATTTCAAGGAACCAAGAAATATCCATGAGGTTTAGAAAAAATATTGGCAGGTACAAAAAAAGTTCACGGGTACAAATAAATGTTGTTGGGTCCAAAAAAAGTTCATGAGTGCAAAAAGGTAATTTCACATGGTCAAAAGAATTGGGACTTTCAACTATTCAAAAATGTTTGTACTGTTGGAAACAAATTCCTGATTTATTGTTTCATGTTTCAACAAAGATTACTGGTTTAAAAATGTTTAGATTTTCAAAATGTTCATGATAATAAACATTTTGTTTTCAAAATTGTTCATGATTTTTCAAAACATTCAAATTTTAAAAATTGTTCACCAAATAAAAAGTTTCATATTTTTAAAATGTTCACAATTTAAAATGCTTTGCTTTAAAAAATGTTCATAATTTTCAAATATTCAGATTTTAAAAAGGTTCACCAGGTTGGAGGTTTAGATTTAAAAAATGTTCACCAGGAAAAAGGTTTAGATTTAAAAGTTATTCACTTTTGGGCTGGCCTATGATGGGCTGGCCTAGCAGGCAAGCTAGTGTAGAGCTATCTTGTATTTCTGAACCACGGTTTGTCCGGCCCAAATGGGCACCGGTCATTTTGTTTTTAGTCTTGCGTTTTATCACTTGTGGTCGTGGTCTTCTGGATTATTTTGTAGAACAACATTGAGAACAGCTTTTGAAAAGGACTTATTTTATTATCAAAACTCTTGGGTGTAACATCCAATGTTAATGTATAATTAAAGGGAGCAACTAGTTCTCGGTTAACAAAGAACTATCTTACAACTCTCGATTACCACGAATCACGAAGGAAATCAAACGGTCATAAACATCACAACTCATGTGACCCATGAATCACAATGTAAATCTAATAGTCATGGAGTCGGCTGAGCTCTAAGTTAATTCCCGGTCTCGGCCTGGCTAGACTATTCCACTTCCACTCTGAGCACAAGTTGGTTAAAAGACAGAGGCAACAGAAAAAACGCAGGCAGGAGATGATGAAACTCACTAATTAGTGCACCGACAGCCACAATGGAGCACACAGGATCCTTCCTTCCATCCGTCCTTAACTGATAGGGAGACACACACAGACACAGCTTGCATCGCTTTCATGACCACCCATGCCGCAGCTGCAGCTGCCCCTGCCTAACACTAACACTAACATAGCTTGCACCTTCGCTTTCATGGCCACCCCATGCTGCAGCTGCTACTGCCCCTGCCTAACACTAACACAGACACACAGTTCATTTGATCCTAGCTCACACACTCACACGTGCCATGTCAACCGGAGAAGTGCCCATTCCCATTCCATCTCGTTTAGATCCAAGAACTCCACTCCAGCTTTGTTCACATCATTCACTCGCACCAGCGATACATTGCGTCCTACTGTTTGCTGTTTCCATGTGTGGGCATGTGGGGATCAGGTTACATGTCCTGTGCCAGTGCAAGCGATGGATCCGTTTCGTCTGGCAGAAGTTTGGGACCAGATCGATGCACATATGCAGCATTGGTGGATGCAGCATTCATTCAGACCCGAACAAACAGTTTGGAAGATGGAGTTAACCTCTCTCGGGATTCATTTCATCCATACCATCCTAGAGGAAGAGGACCATTCCGTATCCTCCGTAGTACCAACCGTCCTCCCTCTTCTCGACTCGGCCTGTTAGTTTGTTAGAGCAGCACCATCATACATGAGGAACAACAGGTAGGTGACAGTAGAGGTTCAGATCATCGGGTGTGCCGAAGAAGAAACAGAACATCAGAGGTGAGAGTGGTGCCCAACAGGTTCAATTGTCACGGACTTTGGCAAAAAAGTTTGATGAGCGGCATCCTCGTTCATGAAGAACAACAGGGTTTTTTTAAAGCATTCGGACGTGCCACAAAAATGCAGGAAAGTACAAGCACAGATAAGAATCACAGACCGTTCGAATGAGGAAACAGAACAGCGGAGGTAGTAATAACTGATTAAAACACAGTGAAGTTCTGGTGCAAACACAAGGACAGAGAACAGACCGGACATCGCAGACGGTCCGAAGCAAGAAACATAACAGCATAGGTGAGGGTGGTGCTCAACAGATTTATTTCAAACCGACCTCACACAAAGTTTTATAGAGTAGCATGATTCATGTTGAATAAACACATGTTCAAAACATTCGGACAGAACGGAAAAAATGCAGCAAAGTACATGCAAAGATACCAGGCATGTCGGAGTCTGAACAAGCAAACAGAACACAAGTAACAATGGTGCTCAATAGATCAATCATGATCCATGAAGATCAACATCTTACTAGAGAAACACCGAGCAAAATGAAACCATGTAAAAGCGCAAGCACAGACAACAGGCGGGTTGGAATCGCAGACAATTCAAAGAAGGAAGCATAACAGCAGAGATAATAGTGCTCCTAAACACATCAATTCTTGTTTCAGACTTTCAATTTCCACCAAGTCAGGTAAAACCATTCAGGAGTAGTATCTTACAGTAGTACCATCCCATTTCTGGGCACAAACTTGTTGCAGTAAGGATCCTAGCGGTTGATCAGTCAACAACAACACCAGCATCATCATCTGGCAACAAAAGCACAACAAAAGAGACACACTCAGGGGACTAATAGGACACCGAGCGACGAATCAATCAGCAACGCTTCTCGCCTGCTGCTCCAGGGCATTTTCTTGGCAGCGGGAGGCAGGGGGAGGTTGACAAATGGTGAACTTAACTCTGGGGGAGGCTTCCATATATGTAGTAGTAACCGTTGTCAAAAAGGGCAAAGGAAAAAAATGTAACCATGACCAGTAGCTTTAGCTTCTATATCTTGGGTGTTTTTTCTCTGTTGTCGGCGTGGCGGATGAATCTGTTCCCGCTGCGTGCTAGCAGGACGAGCCCTTGTGGCACGACAAGACCCCGGCGCCAGAGGTGATGGTCCCGACCATGGACGAGGACTTGGCACCGAGACTGGAAGCGCGTGAGTAGCTGGCCGAGGCGCCGGCTCCCGACGGGGTGAAGAAGGCGCCGTTCAGCAGGAGATCACCCTCCGACCTCCAGTTCCAGCCCTTCCAGGTGGTCTGAGCGGTTTCAACCCTCTTTGTCACCTGCGGTTTGCTCATGCCAGAAGTTTGTTAGTAAATGAACAATGATCATGGAACCAATGAACTGTGATGATACACTGAGATAAGAACATTGTACCTCCTTGGCAAAAGGATTGGTTGGCGCGAGGTAGCGGTTACCCTGGCTGTTGATAGTCGGCTCGGCGCTCCCTCCGATGGCGTACATCTCCCAGTGAGTGTAGTCATTGTTCACCACATGGAAGTAGCCATGCCTGCATCTGAAACAATGGCAATTCAGGCACTGACAGGAGTTAGTCGACTGACATTCGAAATGCAAACCAAGAAAAAGACTGGGTTTCATCTATGTCATGCAAATACAATGATGGACAGACACAAACATAAGTACACTACTGTACATTGGAAAAATGTTCAGTTTTTGGAGCATTTAAAAGAGAGGATCGCCGTTCGGTTACTGAATTTACCTCGGCATTCTCTGAATGAGTCCTTCCCCGAAATGGTTGAAAGCTATTGTGACCTGCATTGCCTTGTCCTTCAGATAGGAGTCACTGTGACCCAGGAGCATCACCTGCATACATTGTTCATTTACAATCTCTCAGTAAAAATTCCAGGCAAAACTGTTTGCATATAAAATGGCCAAAAGAATGTCGTTTGCACGTGAGATGCTGCTACAGAAGGTTAAAAACCACAGTACAGCCAACCGACAATTCCTTGTTAGATCTGCAAGACCAACAATTCACTTGCAACCTATGACGCTAAACAAAGAAAACTACAATTCTGCTGGTAGAAAACAAACGAATAATTTCATATACGCCAAACCATGTAGATTCCAGTGGCTCTGATTGACAGAACATTAACTAACATGAGGACAATCGCACAGAGAAAAAACTGACATGAGGACAATCCCACACAGAAAAAACTAGCATGGGCAATCAATCAATTATTGCAGGATGAGTGAGAAACACATGATGAGTAGGATATAGGATAGGATGTCGGTAGTACCTCATTGTGGTGAGTGAAGTAGTTGTTGGACAGAGTGATGGCTGTGGATCCCATGATGGCGTCGATGAGGCCGTCGGCGCAGTTGGAGAGGGAGCAATGGTCTACCCAGACGTGGCTGGACCCGAAGATGGACACGGCATCGCCGTCGGCCATCGTCCTCCACCCGTAGTGGCTCGGCGAGCTGCGCACCATGGCGTTGCCGGTGGGACTGCAGTCGTGGATGTGCAGGCCGTGGATGATGACGTTGGTGACGTACTGGATGGTGAGGCAGGCGCCATTGGCAATGTGCACGTTGGTGCCACGGCCATCGATGGTCTTGAAGCTGTTCATGATGAGCTCCTGCTTGAGGGTGATGACCATGTCACGCTTGAAGATGATCCACAGCGGCTCGTCCTGGATGACGGCGTAGCGGAGGGTGCCCTTCTTCGGGTTCACAGGGTCATCGTCGCCAGAGTCGGTGACCACGTAGATCTTGCCATCGCGGCCACCGATGGCGTTGCGGCCGAAGCCGATACCGCAGTCGGCCAGGCGCTGCCGGTTGTTGTGCCAGTCAGGGTCGCAGCGCCAGCAGTCGTCGATCGGGTTCCCTGTCCCGCATGACAGGTAACCCCCCAGGTTCCGACGTGCAGTGCTGTTCCTGATTGTCCTGCGCATCCAAACAGTCAGAGTTTCAGGTAAACATACCTTAGCTCATTCTCGACTCATTATGCATTTGCAGTTCACAAGGTGTAAAATTCAGGAAGCACATAACAACAATGCACAGTTTGATGATGACCAATGCACAATATTTACAATTCGGTCAGAGTTTCAGCGTAAAACAGTTCTGAATTAGGTCATGATCGACTCATTACAAATTTCAGTTCAGTAGGTGTGACATTCAGATAGCAAGAACAGCAATGTGGTCTGATGATCGATGCCACCATATTATTATCAAGAAAAAGCATTTGTTCGAACAACAAATTCAAGAACAAGAACAGCTCGTCCTGCCCGTCACATCATCCTTTATAAGCAGAACAGTTGTTTGAATCACCGTACAACCCAAGAAAGTGCCCGAAACGTCGATTCACCTGCCGTTACCAGCTGTACCAGCAGATCGTGGATGCCAAACGAGGAGAGTGATTGAGGATGGGGGAAAAGATCGATTCGGTGGGTGGGGGGTTCGGCTAAGGTTTCTGGTGAGCGCTATCAATGCGTCGCATCCGGCCGTGGTGGCAAGGCAGGCAGGGGCACATGAGTGGGCAGCCATGAGAACGTGGTGTGTCACTACTCACTCCTACTGGCCACTGCTAGTGTGTGCTGTGCTGAGTGAGAGAGGTCGTGGAGTGCCAAAAGAAGAAGAGGAAAATGAAACCGAGCTGCTGTTGCCTGCCTCTCTCCCTCGCAGGTCGGTCGGCGTAATGGAAGAGCACGGTGATGCAGAGCAACACGGGGTGGGGGTGCATGGCATGTGGGGTCTCCACGTGAGCCTGCTCTTCTGTCGGGGCCACATACAGTGTAGAGGCCCACATGGCAGGGCTAAAGTACAGCACTGCACTGCACACAGCCTACACTGTACACTACACTCTCGCCGAGCATTCGATCGAATCAGATCTTCCCTTCCGTTTCACCTTTGTCTTTCAACATCGTGAGGCTGTTTGTGGTCCGGTTCCGGTTCCGGCTCCGGCTCCGGCGGTGGGTGACCAAAGAGTGGACAAAAAGGCTACCGACACTGCTACTGCACACTCTGCTCGGTAGTACTGATAAAAGAAGACAAGGCCGAGAAGAAAAAACTAGTATAGCAAGCACAAAAGGGAGGAGAGAAGAGTGTACTGCCGTCACCAGAACCAACCACTGCAGAGGCAAACACTAGTGCAAGAAGAAGCAGATCTAGTACTAACAGTAATGCAGGTTAGCTTGGCCTTTATCAATCTTTTCCCGTTCCGGATTGGGGGTTAGTTTGAGCAGCTGAGGCCGGCAGAGAGAAGCATTTGATGAGGAAAGCGACATACATGTGCACCTGCGAGACCACCGATTCCGGGTCGTCCACCGCGCCGGCCACCGTCCACCCGTCGTCGGCGTCGGCACCGCCGGCCCTGCAGTAAGATTCCAGGTGAGACGACGGATCACAAGGGACTGACAGCAACATCTAGAGGATGTAGAAAAAATTGAACGGTAAAAAGATGTAAATTTGTGCTATACCATTACTGCAAGAACAAAAGTACTGCAATGATCTCATGTGGACGGGGAATTCGTCGCTGGCAGCAGCTGAATTCGTCGTGCAGAACCCAGTGCAGTACCGCGCGTGCAGGAATGGAGTGTGATTACTAGTGACAGTAGCGGATTAAATGGAAAAGTTGCAGCTGGGGTGGGTGAATGGATCCGTGCGAAGTGTTCATGCATCCATCCATCATGATCCGTGCGTGCTGTGCCGCTCAAGGCCTGGTGGTCGGTCGCGGGGCCCAAGAGGGTAAAAATGCTTTTGTAAAACAAACAATAATTTTGTACCACCCGAAGAAACTTGGCTTCGCGCACCCGGGAGTGTACTCTTAAAATCTCACACAGACACTGGTACCACAGATAAAGCAGAGGAGTTGTTTTTCTGTGGGTGCGTTCCTGGGGACGCGGAGCGGCGGGCTAGGATGGAATGCTTCTTTTGGGCAGCTTTCGTGGGCTGGTTGTTTCTTCCAAAGTCTTTCACCGCCTTGTTGACCATGGCCGGTGGACGGCTGTCCCCGGGTAATTACCGAACTGCCCTTTCCTCCTGCCACCGTAACGAACTCTCCCTCGCCATTTACTGCTCGAACGGAAAAAAGAATATATCTGCTGCTCTCTGCTTTTCTGCTCTCTAATTTTGGAAGAATCCAGCATAACCGCCGAGGAATTCGAAATTTTGGGAGAGCACACGCGGGGCTTACGAATTTTCGTACCCGCCGGGCGTGCGCGAACTCCGGCGAAAAAGAGATTTGGGTGTCCGGATCTGAATTTTGTGGGTTTGGGAAAAAAGGTGGACGGTGCGGATGACGGGCTAAAGCTGAGCCGACGGCCCGGATGCGTCGGCGGCGGCGTTCGAAACGGAACGCGGAAAAGAGACGGGATTTTGGGGCTGGGAGGGGACGCGAAGCGCTCACCTGGCCGCCGCCGCGAGCCGTGAGGTGGAGTCCCGCAGCCACCGCCTCGCGCCGCTCGCCGCCGCCGACACCGTCGTCGCCGCGGCCGCTGCGCTCCCGGACCTGCGAACGGAGGAAGCGCCCGGAATTAGGCGCCGGAATCAAACAAACGGTCCGAAAAACTCGAAACTCCCTTGGGACAGAGCTCTCTAGACAACACACGCAGAAATTTCGAAAAAAAAAGGTTGAACCGCTCACGGCGGCGGCGGAGGTCGCGAACGCGCCGGCATTGCGGTACACAGAGCGCGGGGGGTGAGAAGTAGGAGAGGGGTAATTTACCGGAGCCGTCCGCCGGAGAACGTCGCCACGCCGCCGCCGCCACCGCCCGCGAGGACTCCGACGAGGAGCAGCAGGGAGACGGCCCCGAGCGCCGCCGCCGCCCACCTCCTCGTCGCCGCACCCGCTTCTCCCGCCATTGCCGCCGCCAGCGCGCTCTCCCTCTCGCTCCGCTCTCAAAAATCGGTGGAGGGAGGGAAAGCGGAAAGGGAAATTTGGGGCGGGCGCGGAAGAACGGAAGTGGAGACGGAGGGGCTCCGGGAGCCGCGCCGATTTATACCCCCGCCGCTCTGCTGCTCGCTTCGCACCGGGCCGCTCTCACCGCATTGCCCCTGGAGATTACTCTTTTCGCAAATCGTTCCCCTTGATTGGGCCGTGCAGGGCTGCAGACGTGAATACTGGAAAGTTCAGGGTGGTGCTCTTTTTGGTGGTTATCTTTGGCAGACAGCAGCCAACGTATCTAAACGGCCTCCCGCCGATTAGTTGCAGAGTTTTGAAGGTTTGTTTAAACTAAGTAAGCATGAGCTAATCCCGTGTCTGTCCAGTGTGCTGTCAGCAAAATTCAGATCTGTACCAATGTACTTGTACTGGGGGTTCGATTCTTCTTCTAATTGGAATTTGTGGGCGTCACAAGCCTTTGCCTATAAATGCTCACGATGTGCTAGTTTTCTATCCGTGTAAACCGTGACAAGAATACCAACATCGTCGGCCCCAAAAAACTGTTCCAGTTATCCTAATATTAGACGTTGCAGCAGATTTAATTTGGCTCCCATGTGCATATACATTTAAAAATAATAAAAAACCAACAAATTTTTTATGTAAAACTTCACAATCTATGTGCATGAAAAAATGAATATTTTGTTGTCTATATGAAAATACAAGATCAAATTTGCGTAAAACCTTATTTTGGCACCAAAATTTTTAATGCAGCTAGCCGGTGGAAGGCTGAAAGGATAGAGATGGTAACCTAGAGGGGGTGAATAGATTTCTACAAATTTTAGTTATTCTTTTTACAAGTTTTAGGCTATGTGGATATTAAAGATGAGCCTAACAACTAAGTGAAACCACTCCAACAAGATATAAGGAAAAACTTCAAGCACGAAGGCTATCATAAAGGTAAAGCACAAGTAAGAGGGATAACTGAGGCACGCGGAGACGAAGATGTATCTTGATGTTCACTTCCTTGGGGTAAACTAGTCACCGTTGGAGAGGTGTGGGTTACCACCGAGGACCCCCGAACGCCACGGAGGCTCAACTTCTTCTCCTTGAGCCTCCTCCATCGAGAAGAAGCTCAATCACTCGTGGTAGACCTTGAGGTGGTCTCCAAACTTTCACAAACATTCTCGAAGCAATCCGCTGACGGAGGTGTGAACCTGGATATGTCCCTGCCTACGGGTGCCATCCCTAGTATAGGCTTTGTATTTGTTGGAGTTCCCAGGTCTGGCGCTTGGCTGATCTATACCAAGACCGTAATTACGACGCTCGAACAGATCAATGTTAGTAAAAAATTAAGGAAAAGAAGGAAAGCAGGTTGATCCAAACCGGAAAGGAAAGGCTATGGAGGCGAGCCGTGCCGCCGCCGGCCAGCGGTACCATGAGCGAAGATACTCCAGTTCGGATCAGCAGCCATGTCCGTCGCTGGTGCCACCGCCGCCGGCATAGCGGAAGAAACCGGCGTCCGTCGGTGACATCCGCCGCCGTCGCACGTGCCGACGGCCGGTGTCGGTCTGGTCCTCACGTGGCGTGGCGTGTGTGGCCCGCCGCAGCACACTTGTCCCCCCGTCTCCTCCGCGTGTGCAGCGACACGCTCGAGTGTACCCGTACATGCTGTGCCGGTTGGGGGTTTGGATCAGGGGACCCACCAGTCGGTGGCTAGTTGGGAAGTGGGTTTAACCGGCCGGCGCGTTTGGGTCTCACGTTGTACGGTCGGGCTCGGGATCGGGCGGGCCTGCTGCTGCACGAGAAGGTGGGGCCCGGCTCGAAGCATCCAATTCCAACCACGACGGGACGGGCCCTTAGAAGCAGTGGGGACCGCGCGCGCGTCGGTGATGCTTATTCTACGGCCAGTCCGCCATGCCATAGGCATACCATACAAGCAACGCTCCAGTTCCCTGTTTTAGATTTCTCTGTCTATTCTCTCAATAATTAATGTGGGGTTATGGGTGGAAAATGGTCTGGATATTTTGAATTAGCCTATATTCAAACATGTGGGGTTATGTGTGTAAGTTTATTTAAATATACACACTAAAGCATGTCTAGATACATTTGCTTCACAAAGCTAAAACATCTTATATTTTGAAACGGAGGGAGTATAAGTGTGCTGCCCTAATTGTACCTACTAGTATGTGAAGATTAACTGAGAATCGATCATCATTGAATTTGTTTTTGATGACGCCCGTAACACACACACCCACGCATATGTTAAGTCAGCAGGTCTCGTGGCCAGGTGGGTGCTGAGGATGGCTGAGGCACATGACCAAAGTACGATGATGATAACGGAAGCAGAGTGAGTATTACCCAATCAATAATGCATACGTGGCAGCAGATTTGCATCCACGGGCATGGCCCCGTTTTTGGATACAGTACGAGAGTTGACTGCCAGCCGATCGATCTGCTGACTCGAGCTGCCACGTCATGTACCATGCCTTCCTTTAATTACCGAATTCCTTCATCGATCACCTGTACCCAACCGTACGTACGTACCCCACTCCAGAGGCGACAGAGAAACATACGCGCTCAACGGAAATCTTAGGGTTTATGGTTTAGAAACAGAATAATGCATGTCTCCATTGCCCTCCTCGCCAAAGGTTATTAGTCCGCGGAATTATCCGCTTCTTTACTGTCACGCCCAACTGTACTCGAAAGCTATATCAATCTTTCCAAGGGTTTTCTTCCAAAGGTGTTACTAAAAACAAAACATGAGAAAACCCCAAATAAAATCCATACCAGATCTCGTGTACGCTTCACATATAGTATGCGCATGCATGTAGGGCTGTTTGATGGATCATAATATCAGAACGAATGAGCTTGCAATGGAATTCCTAATCTTGCGAGTGCATTGCACGCCGCAATTGAGAGATTTTCCCATTTTAACACATTAACTTACTTTTCTTCCCAGAAATGTTACTTTAGTTCATTTTCAGCACTTATGGTGTTAAATAGGACTTTGAGAAGTGCCTTTAGTGGGACCCATTTATTTCTTTTCTTTTTTCCCCGGATCCCACATCTAATCTTCTTCCTCCACTACGCCGACCAAGCCATCCGCTTCGACCCGCCTCCACCTGCCGCTGCCACCAGCACTGAGCTCAAGTGGTCGTTTTGCAACACCGCTGCTGACATGTTTCCTACTAGTTTAAAGTGTGCACTGAAGGTACATATACAAATTGACTATGTTTTAGGTCAATTTAGTTCAAGATAAGCCTGATCAGAATGTTCACTCTTTGTATCTTGTAAACATATATGCTACAATTACTATAATTAATCTTCTTGTTCAAAGCAGCACATCTAGTCTCTGAATTAATATATTTTACATTTTAGTATAAGATGCATAATATCATCTTCACTTAATATGAATAGATTTTTATGCATTTTTTCCAAGCATGAGCATATGCGAGTTGATATCATTTGTCTCAATTATTTATACTGAACTCTATTACTTTGTCACATTTGCCAATATACTTTTCTTTTTACTAATAATTCTTTGGTATATAATTTTCAATACATTAATAATAAGTATGCTTCTATGTACCATAATTAACAATGTAATCATGACCGCATATATTTAACTACATTTATATAATACATTGAAAACAATTAGAGTATTTCTGATGTTACAATGAAATGTAATTTTGTAACAAAAAGTACTCTTCTATGTTTCATCTGGTCTAATATGAAATAGTCCTATTACTATATTCTACGTAGATCTAAGCAAATCAAAATAATCATGTCACTTCACATAATGTATTTTTGCACCTAACGTATTATAATATATTTTCGTGTGTCTTTGTAATAGTAACCTTCAATATGTAAGAAACTTGGCAGTGGTTTTTAGCATATGAGTATAAGAATTATTCACCCCCAAAAATATATAACAATTATCTTGCTAGATGTTTCTAGAGTACAAGACTATAAAAGTTTTGATTTCGCAATACTATAAAGTCCGGGAGGGTCCAACGAGGTAGCTCTCTCGCAACCTGGATACAATCTGCCCTAGGCTAGATCGTATCTATACCACCATAGCCATCAAGACACCCGTGTAATCCTCATCATCATCAACCAAGATCAGACTAGTATGACTAGATTTTTACCACCTACGGGGGGAGGGGGCAACCTAGGTAATTCTGCCCTTTCATGTATTTGCCAGCCGACTATTTCACCAGTGCGTCTCTTCCCCTAAACCCTAGCCCATAATCCATGGGCATTGCCATGGTGACCCCACGTCAGTGGGAACTGGGTGCTCCCTAAGAAACTTATGAAAGGCCCTAGAGTATGAAGTATAAGCTCCAAACCGCGCAGAAATCTTGCGACAACCTTGTATCGGTCGAGGAGACTACTGACGACACCACGTCGATAGAGGACTCCTTCCCCACAGACAACTTCTTTCCAAACATTAGCAGCCTCTACATTGATGACATGGATGACACCGCTAATGCCAATGCAACGGCTCAGGATGCACCGTATGTGATCTTCTCATCTCCTTTTTCCGATCTTGCCGGAGTTCCTGATTCTAGCTATTGAATTAGATGTAATCTCTGTCTCATGTGTATACATAATCTGTTTGTCTGTTTCACTAGTTTAATCTATGTTTTCAACATGTGGCTCACTCAACTTGGTCCGCAAGTTACGCCACGGGATAGAAGAGATCGATCCACCTGACTAGCTTGGCGATTTGAGAGGTGCATCTTATTTAGCGTCGGGCGCCAGCCGGTGGATCATTTCCAAGCTTTGTTCTAGCTACTTTGGGTCTGTACATGCTTTTGCGGCGACGGAAATACATGCCTGGCATGGTGTTGTTTGAGTGGAGCTGAGACGGAAGCAGAGAGAGGATACCCCATGATGTACGGCGAAGAAAGGAGCCCATAGAGACATGGAACACAACGATGCACTCCCTGATGTCTCCCCTGCCCTCATACAACACGAAAGATTACTACTGCCACGGAAGAATCATCATCTGCTTCTTTCTTTACTGTGACGCCCAACAGGATACACTAGTATAGTAAACTAAACCCCCGAAAACCTGGAGGCGTACATGGGTGTACTCACCATATATATATATATATATCTCGTGTACGTAAAGTGCATGGGTGTTAATTTGATCCATCGATCAGAATCAGATCACGTGCGTTGCAAGGGAGGGAAGCTAGGCCTCATCATCGATCATCCGGGCGCATTGCACGCCGTAGGTCACGGCTGGAATTAACGAATGCACGCAGCCTACGCATGCAAACTGGATCGATGTCGAATCACGGCACGACCTCCTCAATCAATGGCATGTCGATTCTAGTGTGATGCCCTAAAAAATGGGGTCATTGAGTTAGGTCAGGTGCCGATCGAGGAATCTTAACGGAAGCAGAGAGTGAGTGTGAGTCCCTGCAGCTGCATATATGTTGGTACACGAGAGAGAGAGACATCAGGTGTAGATTTTCTCATAGTAGTACGTGAGTGGAGATTTGGGGAGGCCCCAAAGTTGACCGGCCGGCTGATCGATGATCTGCTGACTCTAGCTCATCACATCATCTCCGGTACTCAAACCACGCGAGATCGATCGGCGCTGGGCCGGACGACACCGTGCGTGCGTGCCTGCCTGCAGTTAAACCGCCGCTCGGCGCACGGACCGATCGAGAAAACGGCCGGATCCTATGCTATGCGTCCTGTTACTGTGCACCATGGCAGTCGGGATCGATGCAGCTCGCATGTGCTTGCTTTGCGGATACCTGACGTCGCATGCACTGTGCTTCTCTTCTGCCGCTACCGTCCAGAAAATATTCATATTCATATTTGGTCAGTTGCTTCGATCGGCAACCAGCTCTAGATAAAATTCTCCTAGTTCTTCTAACAATGCATCCATAATGGATTTGTCTTGGACCAGAATCACGGACCGTTTTTGTGGACATCTAAACATGCCTCACCTCATGCAAATTATCCATATGATCAATCGGCTAACATAGTGGGCCAACAACTTAACGCTGCCAGATCCTATCGTGGACGGTGAAGAAATATGATCCCATAATCCAACGATTAAACACTAGTAGAAAAATGGGCATCCGTCTGTGCCTTTAGTACCGGTTTCCGTATGAACCGGTACTAAAGGATACATTAGTACCGGTTCCCTAGCCCAGCCGGTCGAGGACAATTAATACCGGCTCGTTGAGGGCCTTTTGTACCGGTTCGTATTACGAACCGGTACTAAAGACCTTTAGTACCGGTTCATAAGAAGAACCGGTACTAAAGGGTCCCTGCCCTATTTCTTCAGCTAGCCCGATCCCTGCATCTCATTTTCTCTCCTTCTCCTCTCACATTTCCAAATATTTGGCACCTCTCACACTCCAAAAAATCTCTATTTGGCACCTCTCACACTCCAAAATATTTGGCACCCATCTATCCAAGGGTTAGCAATATCATCCTTTTTTCCGGCGTTCCTAATTTAGCTCATTTCTTTGCTAGTTTAACTCGTATTATTTTTCTAGTGCTAGCAAGGTGTTTGATGAAATGCCTAAGTTAGGAATTTCATTCTTTTTGTATGCAATTGAGCTCAAATTAAAGTATGATTTGTAGGTTTTAGTATCGTCCCCGTCCTCACCGCCGTCGATCGCCAGCGTCTTCCCCTAGCCGGCACTGTACCACCTCGGTGAGCCTCTTTTTTTTAATAAAAAAACTTAGTTTTATGTGATGAACTTGAATATTAATTAAGTTGGTCACTCATATATCCATGATGTTGTGTAATTAATGATTTTTGATATACTTATATAATGCAGATGAATCGACAATGGATGTACGGTGACCGATGCCATCCCGACTTCATTACTGGCATGCATTATTTTCTCAACGTGGCGGAGGCAAACAGGCGGTCGAATGGTTTCATTTATTGTCCATGTAGTTCCTGTAGGAATACGAAGGATTACTCTACCTCAAAGACCCTTCACTTCCACCTGCTTGAGAATGGTTTCATGCCCGGCTATAATTGTTGGACCAAGCACGGAGAAAGAGGGGTTATAATGGAAGGCAACGAAGAAGAAGAGGATAGTGACAACTATCCTATATTCACTGAAGACGGTGATAGTAGTATGGGGGAAGACGAAGCTGAAGAAGAGCCCATTTTTGATGAGCCCATTTTTGATGACCCCGATGACGATTTGGGTCGGGCCATTCTTGATGCGAAGATAAACTGCGGAAGTGAAAAGGAGAGGTTGAAGTTGGAGAAAATGTTAGAGGATCACAATAAACTGTTGTACCCAAATTGCGAAGATGGCCAGAAAAAACTGGGTACCACACTGGAATTGCTGCAATGGAAGGCAGAGAATGGTACTTCTGACAAGGGATTTGAAAAGTTACTGAAAATAATAAAGAAGATGCTTCCAGGGGAGAACGTATTGCCCTCTAGTACGTACGAAGCAAAGAAGGTTGTCTGCCCTCTAGGATTAGAGGTGCAGAAGATACATGCATGCATCAATGACTGCATCCTCTACCGCGGGGAGTACGAGAATTTGAATGCATGCCCGGTATGTGGTGCATTGAGGTATAAGATCAGGCGAGATGACCCTGGCGATGTTGAGGGCGAGTCCACCCACAGGAAGAAGGTTCCTGCGAAGGTGATGTGGTATGCTCCTATAATACCACGGTTGAAACGTTTGTTCCAAAACAAAGAGCATGCCAAGTTGTTGCGATGGCACAAAGAGGACCGTAAGAAAGATGTGATGCTGAGACACCCCGCTGACGGATCGCAGTGGAGAAAAATCGATAGAAAGTACAAGTTATTTTCAGATGACGCAAGGAACTTAAGATTTGGTCTAAGTACAGATGGCTTTAATCCTTTCAGGGAGCAGAGCTCCAGTCATAGCACCTGGCCAGTGACTCTATGTATCTATAACCTTCCTCCTTGGTTGTGCATGAAGCGGAAGTTTATTATGATGCCAGTGCTCATCCAAGGCCCGAGGCAACCCGGCAACGACATTGATGTGTACCTGAGGCCATTGGTTGAAGAACTTTTACAGTTGTGGCGTGAAGAAGGTGTACCTATTTAGGATGAGCACGAACAAAAGGAATTTAACCTACGAGCGTTGTTGTTTGTAACCATCAATGATTGGCCTGCTCTTAGCAACATTTCAGGACAGTCAAACAAGGGATACAATGCATGCACACACTGTTTAGGTGAGACTGACAGTATATATTTGAGAAACAAGAATGTGTACATGGGGCATCGTCGATTTCTTCCAAAACAACATCAAGTAAGAAAGAGAGGAAAGCATTTCAGAGGTGAGGCAGAAGACCAAATGAATCCTACCCGCCCTACTGGGGATGTTATATATGATATGGTCAAGGATTTAAAAGTGATCTTTGGAAAGGGTCCTGGCGGACAATCTGTTCCGCATGATGTTGACGGACATGTACCCATGTGGAAGAAGATGTCTATATTTTGGGAGCTACCCTACTGGAAAATCCTAGAGGTTCACTCTGCAATCGACGTGATGCACGTGACGAAAAATCTTTGCGTGAACCTGCTAAACTTCTTGGGCGTGTATGGGAAGACAAAAGATACACCGGATGCACGGCACGACCAGCAATGTATCCACGAAGGAAACAACCTGAATCCAGAGAAGTATCAAGGTACTGCCAGCTACGCTCTTACCAAAGAAGAGAAGGAGATCTTTTTTGAAGTCCTGAGTAGCATCAAGGTCCCGTCTGGCTTCTCATCGAATATAAAGGGAATAATAAACATGTTAGAGAAAAAGTTTCAAAACCTAAAGTCTCATGACTGCCATGTGATTATGACACAATTACTTCCGGTTGCATTGAGGGGGCTTCTATCAGAAAATGTTCGAGTACCCATTGTGAAGCTATGTGCGTTCCTCAATGCAATTTCTCAGAAGGTGATCAATCCACTAACTCTACAAAATTTACAGAAGGATGTGGTGCAATGTCTAGTCAGCTTCGAGTTGGTGTTCCCACCATCCTTCTTCAATATTATGACGCATCTCCTCGTTCACCTGGTCGAAGAGATTAGTGTTCTCGGTCCTGTATTTCTACACAACATGTTCCCCTTTGAGAGATTCATGGGAGTCTTAAAGAAATACGTTCATAACCGTGCTAGGCCAGAAGGAAGCATCTCCAAGGGCTATGGAACAGAGGAGGTCATTGAGTTTTGTGTTGACTTTATTCCTGACCTTAAGCTGATCGGTGTTCCTGAATCGCGCTATGAGGGGAGACTGCGTGGAAAAGGCACGCTAGGAAAGAAAACAACAATGTGTATGGACGGACATTCTTTCACTCAAGCACACTACACAATTCTACATAATTCCAGCTTGGTGGCTCCGTACAAAGTGGAACACAAGAATATTTTACGCTCTGAATACCCGGAGCAACGTGAAGATTGGATTGATGGAGAACACATGAAGACTTTCGGCAGTTGGTTGCAAACACGGCTCATGAATGTCACTGATGAAGAACAGCTATACTTGTTGGCCAAGCAACCATCTTCGACTATATCGACATTTCAAGGGTACGAGATAAATGGGAATACATTTTACACATTCGCCCAAGATAAAAAGAGCACCAACCAAAATAGTGGTATCCGCTTTGATGCAGCAGAGGACAATGGGAAGAAGGTCACATATTATGGGTACATAGAGGAGATATGGGAACTTGACTATGGACCTAATTTCAAGGTCCCTTTGTTCCGGTGCAAATGGTTCAACCTAAAAAATGGGGTACAGGTAGACCCGCAGTACGGAATGACTACAGTGGATCTCAAGAATGTAGGGTACGACACCGAACCATTCGTCCTAGCCAGTGAAGTGGCTCAGGTTTTTTATGTGAAGGACATGTCTACCAAACCGAAAAAAAGAAAAGAAAGGCAAGAGGACACATCATACGATGAGCCAAAGCGCCATATAGTTCTTTCGGGAAAAAGAAACATCGTGGGAGTAGAGGACAAGACAGACATGTCAGAAGATTATAATAAGTTTGATGATATTCCACCCTTCAAGGTGAAAACTGATCCAAGCATCATTTTAAATAATGAAGATTGTCCATGGCTGCGTCGCAATCAGAAGAAAGGGAAACACAAGAAGAAAACTCAGAAGACTAGATAGGGATCATAACTTGTGTATCTCAATATGGATTTTTGTGTAATGATGTTATTGTATGAGGGAAAATTTTTCGAGGCGGAGCTTTCGAAGATGCCGTAGGGCGTGAGCACCAACGACATCTTTAGTCTCGGTTGCACCCACCAACCAGGAGTAAAGGTTACCCACACGTCCTTATCCCACCGACAGTTTTGTTAGATGACACAAAAACCACCTTTAGTCCCGGTTGTACCCACCAGCCGGGACTAAAGGTTAGATGGTTCCCCGCGCCACTGCGTTCCCGCCTATTTTCTTCCCGCGCTTTCCACCGCTTCTACTTTGTCTTGTTCCTCTGACAGGGACATCGTGTGTCCACCCACGCGTCCTTATCTCATCGAGCAGTGCATCCACCCACGCGTCCTTATCCTGCCGACATCTTTAGTCTCGGTTGCACCCACCAACCGGGACTAAAGGTTACCCACACATCCTTATCCCACGCGTCCTTATCCTGCCGACACCTTTAGTCTCGGTTGTACCCACCTATTTCCCGCCTATTTTCTTCCCGCGCTTTCCACCGCTTCCCGCCTCCGTCTTCCCGCCATTTTTCACTATATATATATAGGCTTGGCCTCCATTCACATATCACATCTAGACTCATATCTGCAAACCTCATCACTCTCTTCCATGGCTTCCATCGTATCTCTAACCCCCAAGGAGGCGGAGGCGCTTTGCGCCTCAAACTACCCCTGCCCGCCGGGCTACCGCGTCCCCACCGGCTGGATGCTGAGCGTCGGAGGCGTACCGGTCCCTCCTGTCCCTGTAGGTGTGGCACGCCAGATGGCCATCACGAACCACTACTACTTCGAGCTCACGCCAGAGCAGCGGAGGAATCCTCAGTGGCATCCCGACTACAGCCCAACTTGGGATGCCTTCTTCATCAATCGGCGTGAGAGTGCGCTTGCCAGGCACGAGGAGGATAGCTCGCCTCGTTCGAACTTCAACGAGGCCGGCCGTCGGCTATGGTGGCGCGGCCGGACTCTCCAGAGCGTCATGGCCTACCGTGGCCCCCGCCTGCGCTACCCTCAGTCTCAGCCCACGCGTGCTCACCAGTCGAGGTTCGACTACCGCGACCCCGATGCCAGCGACGATGACACCAGCGACTACGACGACTACAGTGGCGACGTTTATAGGGCTAGGCACGACTATGACTGAATCACTCCAACATTCGAAAACAAGCTCGGCCGATTGTGACTTAATCTGGCCATGTATCTTAATTTTCAGTTGAGATATGTACTTCTTTTCCTGTTCAATCGTTGAAATAAAATCAAATATAACTAATCAAAAAGAAAATCAAAAGAAACTACAAAATAAAAAGAAAAAAGAAAAATCAAAAGAAACTGCAAAAGAAAATCAAATGAAAATCAAAAGAAACTGCAAAAGAAAATCAAATGAAAATCAAAAGAAACTGCAAAAGAAAATCAAAAGAAAAAGAAAAAGAAAAAAAGAAAAATCAAAAGAAACTGCAAAAGAAAATCAAATGAAAATCAAAAGAAACTACAAAAGAAAATCAAATGAAAATCAAAAGAAACTGCAAAAGAAAATCAAATGAAAATCAAAAGAAACTGCAAAAGAAAATCAAATGAAAATCAAAAGAAAAAGAAAAAAAATAAAAATCAAAAGAAACTGCAAATGAAAATCGAAAGAAACTGCAAAAGAAAATCAAATGAAAATAAAAAAAAAGAAAAATCAAAAGAAGCTGCAAAAGAAAATCAAATGAAAACAAAAGAAAAATAAAAAAGAAAATCAAAAGAAACTGCAATAGAAAATCAAAAGAAACTGCAAAAGAAAAAGCAAATAAAAATCAAAAGAAACTGCAAAAGAAAAATCAAACGAAAAAGAAAAAACCCTTTGGTACCGGTTGGTGTAAAGAACCGGTACGAAAGGTTAAAATTGCGAAAGAATTTCCGAAAATACCTTTGGTACCGGTTTCTGTTACGAACCGGTACTAAAGGTGACCTTTAGTACCGGTTCGTAACAGAAACCGGTACCAAAGGCCCTTATGCCTTTTTCTTCCCCTCCACCGACGGACAGTGTCACGCAAACACTCAGCAAATTAACTTCCTGCGCCGTCGCCGTCGCCGCCCGGAGCCCCGCGCCGTCGCCGTCGCCGCCCAGAGCCCCGCGTCGTCGCCGTCGCCGCCCGGAGCCCCGCGCCGTCGCCCGAAGCCCCGCGCCGACGCCCGAAGCCCCGCCGCCGTCGCCCGAAGCCCCGCGCCGTCGCCGCCCGGAGCCCCGCGCCGTCGCCCGAAGCCCCGCGCCGTCGCCGTCGCCCGGAACGAGGTGCGCTTCTTCCCCTCGCGTTTCTAGCCTTGGCCCCGCCTCCAAACCCTAGAACCGCGCCGCTGCGCGATTCGGGGTCTCGATTCACCGGCGAAATGCCGCCTCGGCATCCGCGACGCCGTCCGCACGTCGGCGCTCTCCTGCGCCTGGCGCTTCTTATTTTTTGTTGTCAAAAATCATCTGTTTATGATTGGCATCCAACATTGAAACTGCAATTCTTATTTTTCTGAATTTATTCATTCAGTTCAGATAGTAATCTTTGGTAGAATACTATACCAATGACAGTGACTAGCAATGGCAATAACAATGGAGTATTATACTCCCAAGCAAATAGTCTGTAGCTATTGTATCAAAAATAAGACGAGGCGGCACTTTGGTGTCTAGCCGGGGCTATTGAGTAATGCAATGCCGCGAGAGTGAGTTCTGTATATGACTAAAATATGCATGTAACCTTTGCATTCTAGTGCTTTAAGTTGCCAGTCTATATAACAGTGTTATGTGAGATTAAAGAATGAGTGGTCATGTAGATTAGTAGGTGTTTGACACACTAGCAACTTCTATTTCTTCAAACGTTTTTGATGCATATTTCTACTATCTCTCTTGGTGCATATCACAGCTAGGTCCTTGAGATAAGAACTGAAGCAACAATGTTTCTGTTTAACTGAAACATGTAAGTTTCGAGCAGGAGGTTTCACTTCAGTTGTGTCCACGAAATCATATTAGACGAAATGAGTAATGCCTTTCTATTTTTCATTTTTGCTTATTAGGTCACATAGTGCCTAGCTGTTCATCCTCACTTTGTCATGGCACATTTTTTAAAATCCTATGTTGCTCCAACCTGGAGAGTATTAATAGCTGAGAATAAACTCAGCAAGTATTGACTATTTGCGATATGCCTTGTGCTCAGATTATGTTTTACAATAAAAATACCATTGTTGTTGTAATACTGTATAAGTTCACTGAATATTTTAGATTGCTTATTTTCTGTTCAGGTACAAACTGCTGTCAGACCCTAATAAAGCCATTCTCTGGACACCATTTAGCAGTCTCAATAAGATTTGGTTGTAAGGTCACTAATCTTGTGAATTTAGTATGGTGGGAGAAACATCTGAACTATATTTGACCAGGGTTAGCTGGTACTATTACCTACCACAATGGTGTGTTTGTGATATGACATGCTTTTTTGATCAAATTTTAGTTGAGCTACCAGTCAAAATTATAGTAGCATGGGCAAAAGATGTTCTAAATGTGTGTTCTTTTGCATCTGTACTCGCAGACTATCACTTGATTTTTTTTCTCTTTTCCCAATCCTTTTTTTTCTTTCCATCTGATTTTATCATGCACTATTTATACCTATCTGTTTCATCCCTGCATTTAGATGTGTTTTTATGGAGCTCACCTCTGCATGTTGGCACTGGTAGTACAAAGAAGTGACTTATTTATTCAGATTGTATTGTAAGTGTTAGCGTAATTTGTACTAAGGTGATCAACTGCGCCTACTTATGTATTCCAATGAGCCTAATCCTTTTTACTGTGTTTAGCGTTTGACCAATACTTATTCCTAAGATCTTTTTGTTTACATAAGGTACAATTGTACATCATCTGAGATGATACTACATGTGAGTGAGAGTTGTATATGAAAAGTTGTATATGAAAAGTTGTATATGAAAAGTTGTGTACTTTATATTTGTTCCTGGTTTTCTGAGTAGTATTGTAACTCAACGTTCGATTCAATCAATGAGTTGAGTCGTTGATACTCAATGTTGGGCTGGGGGGAAATGTGTATGTTTGGTGAAACTAAAAACAGACATATATCTCGCGTTCTGACCCCGGTTTGCCAACATATATCTCGCGTTCTGACCCCGGTGCAAAAAGTCTTGTGCCCTATTTTTAATTCCAGAAAAATTGCTGCAAGTGTTTGAAATTTGTGATAACTTAAAATGACATGATTAATCAAATAATTGCACTTAATTTTGTAGTGACATTGAGCGATGGAGGACGACACCTTCATCCGAGATGAGGAGCGAGAAGAAATGGTGCAGAAAATGATATTTGAGAGTGCCCGTGGACCGGAACCCAATGGAGAACCCGATGGAGATGACGATGATTTCGGCTCACAATTTTTAAATGATATCGGTGAGGGACTTGAGTCTGAAGAAAGAAGAGACAACGAAGTGTCCTTAATAAACTCCGGCGAGGTGTATATCAAGGCTATATGTTCATCACTTGATGCATTGATTTATTTGTATTACACTTATTAACGAATCATTTTTTCTTTTAGCCTTCTGGGTCATCGAGCAAATCTGTTAAAAAGCAACGAGGCCCGACGCAACGTCTAAAGGGCGAGGGTAGGTTAGCCCTCACCGCATTTAAGGCTAGTGGTCAACCGGTGGAGCCCAAAGAGCACTGTCGTAAATTTATAAACCAAGCTGGAGTTCTTGTTAGGGACCATGTACCGATCAGCATTGTAGAGTGGCATAAGCCGAAGAACGCGGGGGCTGAAGCTAGTTATGTCAATGATACTCTAAAGGATTTTCTTTGGGACAGTCTACTGACACACTTTAGCCTACCGAAAGACATGACGGAAGGCCAGAAGAAGAAAGTCAAGGAATGGACTCTTAAGAGGATGGCCACACAATTCCAGACCTGGAAGAAAAATTTATGGGCCAGATATGCAGATAAAGATCCAGTATTCACTGGAAGTCTAGTGAAGATAAAAGATCACTGGCCCGCATTTAAGAGCTATAAGAAATCTTCTACTGCTGTGTCCCGATCAGTCACAAATACGAAAAATGCTTCAAAGAAGGAACATTTCCATCATTTGGGGTCAGGTGGCTACAAGACTGCCATTCCGAAGTGGAGAGCATTTGAAGCTAAACTGATGGAGGCAGGAATCACTCCACAGACATGGGACTGGCCCGACCGGTCCAAGTTCTGGTTGTTCGCGCATGGGGCAGGGTTGGACCCAAAGACAGGGCAGATCGTTGCAAAGGGAAAATGGAAGGAAAAAGTTAATACAATCACGACGCAGCTTATAGATGCAATTGAAAAAGTTAGAAAGGGAGAGTACATTCCCGATAGAGAGAATGACGAGCTGACACTCGCTCTTGGGAATGCGGAACACGTTGGACGGATACGAGCCCTCCCAGGTGTCACCATGAAGGAAGCATGGCCGGAGTGCGCTGACACTTATAGAAGCCGTTCGAGAAAGAAGAAGCAGGACTTAGACAGGTTAGCGGAATTGATAAATAGGGTGGAGGTGCTTGAGCAAAATCAGAGGGCACCTGATCAGCCGCTGTTTATACAAGATCCTCAAGCCGATGCCGCCCCATCTCAGCGAAGAAGCAGTGTGGGTTCCTCGCATCTTGAATGTGCAGGAAGCTACCCCGTGGATTATGTCACGGAGAAGACAGATTGCGAGCTACATGTGCACATGAGGAACGTGTCCGTTAAGGTGGCGGTCGGCTATGTTTACCCAAATGAAGATGGAGCAACGCACCATCATATGCCCATTCCAGCTGGCTGTGTTCGTGTCGGGGTGGATGACGTTGTTCCGGGTTTTGAAACAATGGATCTTGATTTTCCTGGAGGTGACGAAGAGAAGACACTGGCCGATGTCAAGCGCGGTTTCGCCATATGGTCCAAGAAATACATCGTCCTTTTGCCAAGGCCACCGACTCCTCCTCGTAGCGGTCCACATGAGCAGCAAATTCCACATGAGCAGCAATGGCCATCGACTCCGCCTGGTAGCAGTCCACATGAGCAGCAAAGTCCACACCTACCGGAGAGGGACCCCAGCGCGAGTCCACCATCTCGAGATCCTCCGCGTAAGACTGCGTTTTTTAAGCGGAACGGTACGCCGCCTAGGAAGAGACCTAGAAAGGAGAAACCACTGCCGCCTATCGAGAAGTTACCTTGGGAAAGAACTATCGAGGAATGCAGCGAAATCTCTAAGTCCGAGGTGGCAAAACATTTTGCTAAGAAAGTGCCAGACATACCTTTTGAGAAGACTCTAGATCCGGTGAAAGTTATTCGTACCGTTGAGAATCTATATGACCCTCCACCATCGCCGCCATCTGACTATAGGCGTTCTATTGAAAAGTCGTATGACGCTATGGTGGAGGTGAAAAAACCCGATCAATCGGTGGTCTCGGCGAAAACTAGGAAACAAGTGTACCCGCTCGGAGAACAACCCGTTCAATTGGTCCCCCCTCTCAAGGTGTTTGACGAGAAGGCCGTTGAAAGTTCTCGACAAAACACAATTGATTACCCCATCGCTGAAGTAGTATATCAATTTGTTCAAGGGAAAGATCTGGTCGAGAATATCAGGTCGCTACCAACATGTATGCGTAATTTGAATGCGTGGTACACTAATGCCACAAAGAGAGGGATTGATTGTATCATGGTGCGAGTTAAGGATGAGCACTCACTACTAGAAAAAAGCTTACCCGTAGCGCACCTAATATGGTTACCCGTAGCGCATATGCCGTGCGCTGCGGGTAGCACGCTACTAGTAAAAAAATACCCGTAGCGCATGTGTGGTGCGCTACGGGTAATAGGCTTACCCGTAGCGCATGTGTCTGGTGCGTTACGGGTATGCATATTGCCCGTAGCGCACCTAACACACATGCGCTACGGGTAATATGCATACCCGTAGCGCACTATATACACATGCGCTACGGGTATACATATTACCCGTAGCGCACCAAACACACATGCGCTACGGGTAATATGCATACCCGTAGCGCATGTGCACACATGCGCTACGGGTATGCATATTACCCGTAGCGCACCAGACACATGCGCTACGGGTATTATTTTTTTGATTTAAATAAATATGAAATCTAACAGCAGTATATATGTACTTTGCTTTTAGCACAATATCACACTTATGATTCAACACAGAATAAAAGATCACACAATAATCAATTGCATCCATATATTGATAACATAGTTGTTCATTCATAACAGACAATAGTTTTACAACATGAAGTAGCTCATTCACTCTAGAAAAACTAAGGTTCAAACGTATCGAAGGCTACAACAGGCTAGCTACATATAGAAGCATTATTTATGCTTCTTCATCAAAGATCAATTCCCCGTACTTGATTAGCAACATGCTGGCATGATGAGAGAATACCACTATGTTCTTCAACACTGTCAATGAAGTACATAGGTATGAGTCTCAAATAACTCATGGAAAGGAGCTGCTTGATCTTCTCTGTTCCTCCTTCACCTTATCCTTGAAGTTCTCCGGCTTACTAAGCAACAGATCCTGTAGAAGGCATATAACCTATCAGGCAACCCTATTACAAGAGCAAGATCGCTCTTAAAGGAACACAAAATAGGCATAAGCCATGCCAATGATCATAAAATTTCCAACAGATGGCTGTTGTACCAAATTCCTGTCATAGTGGCTATGGCACTACAATTTAAACATGGTGAATCAATACATCGACACCCATATTTGATCATGATATGATGAACTACACTCTAAGCCAACATCTAATCCATTAGGTGCTTTGAAAAACAAAAATGCATCTCACCAACATTACTAATGAATGTTTGACTGGATTGCATAATTATGTTGAGAACTAATTAATAGATGTGAAATAGAGCAACCCTACAAATAGACCTACAAATTGATGGATTTACCTCCCTGTGGCTGTTGTACTACTATGAAAAAAAACTAGTGGATGTATTGCTACAGAGCAGATGGTATTTACTATTTAAATCAAATCCAACATATATACTTTTGGTAGCTGATCTGCTTCTTACACATGTTAAATCAACAAAACAACACTTGAAACTACTCCAAACAATGTACTACCATGTTGCATCAGGGCATCATCAACTACATGAAACAAACCATGGTGAATAAATGCTAGTGGCTTGCCGTACTCCATCAACACTTAGATGAATCAACACCTAGGTGCTTTGCAAAAGAAAAGAAAATGCATATCATCAACTTAAGAATCAGTTAGCACATCACGCACATAATGGCACTTGGAACAAACCTAGTAGACAAGTATTTATACCTATGTATCAGAGAACCAGATCGACGAACACATGGAGCAGCAGCAATACCCTATGTGCTAAGATAGTATACACATATCTCCACACTGTCAACCAAAAATTCCAATAATCTCCACACTGGAGTACATCATGCAGCTAAAGGTACAAGTACATCATGCTGCTGGAGTAGTAGAAGAGCACATTCAATAGTAGGATCAGTTTTGTTACTTACCTCATCTTAACTTACTTATCCGCTCGTGAAACCATGTAATGTGTCACCAGTCAAAACTCGTAAGTACACCTCTCTGCTCAAAACATTAGAGACTTTAGTTGAGTCACAAGCAAAAAGCCAAACATTAGAGACTTCAGAAAATCAGCTACCCAATTGACTTAAACATCTCACATCACGTCCATATTGTAATGGAAATGTACCCCTACATAATTAATTAAGTATGGAGATGTACAGATGAGAACCACATAATGTTATGGCCGGCAAGCAAATAATAATATAGGCAGTATTACTCTAATAGTCTGTTTACTAAGAAGTATTCTCTAGATTTGAGTGAAAGAACTTATCTTCATTACATCTAAAATTCCTTACCTCTATCATTCTTCTTGTGGCAATGAGGGTGGCTTTGCCATTGATTTATCCAGCTCCTGCCACATAAAACATAAACACCGGTAAATATTGACACCCGAATCTGAACCAACACAACACGTATCGACTACAGCAAAAATAAATTGACAGATTGTGAAAAATACCAACACACTAAGAACGTTCAGAGGTTCTGTTATGTTTGCAAGTAAGAACATTCAGTAAGAATAGCTGCATGTTCCAACTGATTTCGACAACAACAAACTGAAACTATGAAAGTACTGCATATAAATCATGTGAGGGGGGGCTTTGGAGATGGCGGTGGCGCTCCAATCTAAAGCTGCTTTGTGGTTCAGCTATCTGGATGGTCTAGTGCTGTAGTTTCGCGCCCCTCACCCCCCCCCCCCCCCCCCCCCCCTACAAGCAGTCATTCAGAGGCATCCTACAAAAGAGCTTCAATGTAGAAAACAAAATATGACAAACAATAGCTACATCGGCAAACATACAGAAAGACATTTCAGTAGCATAAGTTCTTAAATCACATGCCTTTTTGCAAGCAACCAAGTAAAATCAGCAGTATTGAGGTGTGTGGCAAGTAGTATGATACATACAGAATCAATAGAAGATACTTAGGATGTTGTTAAGGTATCATATCCTAAAGGACAGCAATATCAAGTATAGCCACAGTTACTTAAAGCAACAATTAACTAAGATGAACTGAATCAGCAACTTCTATCTAATTGGCAAGAGATACCTCATATAAGAAAAGGAACCATATGAAAATAACAGAATAAAGTGGGAAAAGGTAAGAACAAGACGTTGGAGTATTATTAGGCCCAGATTATGAGGAAAAATCTGAGAGCAAGTTCAGTTAATGGATAAGGGAAATTTCTTTAAACAGACATGATAAGTTCATGAAAACCTACGACAGTTACATGTAGAACACTAGCAGAAAATTGGATCCCATCACCGCATCAAAGAACATCAGGCCGGACAGGATCTTGGGTCACACATCTTAGAGAGGATCTTGGGTCGAAGAATCACATGCGGCTTGAGCTATTTCTCCAGATGGCGAGGGACACGACGGAATCTCTTCAGCGCATGACCAAGGCGGTGGGAGAACATGTCCGGCAAGAATTCCAGCGGGGCATTCCCGATGTGGAGATGGCGGCGGCTCGGCCGTCGATCCCAACATTAGGAACTCCGGCAGAAACTTAACCCAAGTATCTCAACTCAGCCGGGACGAGGTTCCTCATCAGGGGAGAGAGGTAGGTTTGGATGCGGGAGTCGCGGGATGCCTCGTGGTCAACGCGGTGTTACCGCTTCGTCCCGCTAGAAGCAACGCGGGCGGCCCAGCGGCACTTTGCGGTCCGTTTTCGCGGGGCGGCGTGGCGGCGTAGCGGACTGTCCCGCCCCGCCTGCAACCTGACTCATACTACACATCAGCTGAGGTGGAAAAAGGTCCACAATACAGTTTAGAATTTAAACTATATCCACACAAGCATATATAGAAGAAAATTAGAACTAGCGAGTATTAGCATTACTCATACTACACATCAACTGGCTGATAAAGATCTAAGGACTAAGCATAAATGAACAAAAAAGATCAAGGCAGGAGAAAACTAACAATATCTCCACTTCACAAATTCAGTAATTGCAAAAATGTAATTTTTATACGATGCATGGTTAGCTTAGTTGACAATTACATAACTATGAAGCTTCAGCTATGTTTGCTGAACAAGGATATATTGAAGCTTGGACATACCATAGAATTAGAGAATCAACCCGGCGGCATGCATATACCAGGAAACCAAAGAATTAGCCTAGAAGCATGCATTTTGTCCATGACAATCACCGCACCTGCAATGAAAAATATAAGCCATCTATCTAAGACTGCCACAAGTATCTATGTTAGCCCGAAGGAAAAACACTTAGTTAATATGGATCACTGCTGACTACTGTAATATCGACACTTGCTTTATAATTGTCAGAAGTACCTCTCTTGGTGTGCTATCATGGCTACTAGCCTACTACACATGTATTTGCTTTGAATTCGACACATGAAAATACAGATCTAACCTGACTACATTGCTAGAGTAGGCAACTTACGGACTCAATTATTCTTATAAGTGTATATCAGTACAGTTAGTTGGCGCTTCCTATGACCCTGCGGTGCAGACTTGATTGTACTTACATGTAAGTTCCTTTTTACATGCAAACTCAGTGCCGATAATCAAATGTGCATGTTCGGGTTCGAGTTAGACAGCTAAATGACATCATTCTTGCTCTATATTTACGGGAACTAACATGATGTATATTTCAATGGAAGATTGGATTCCTAAGGGGGAGCTGGAGCTTATTCAATGGATACCTGAATATGGTTCAGTGGGGTGTGTTGTTACTGAAACTAGATGATACCCCGCGCGTTGCTGCGGAGAACTATGGCCAAATAAAAAACATGATGTACTTCTTATGGTCATCAACGACAGAAGGAAAATGGATCAACAAATTGTGTAGAACCCTATCAACGACAGAAGGAAAATGGATCAACAAATTGTGTAGAACCCCTTAAAGTCCCAAATATAGGGAAGGACAATGTGTTTTACTTATTTGATTCTCATGTACGTGTCCAATAGCACGCACGAATATGGTCTTACAAAGAGTTGGTCATATTTGCATTCCATAGTAAAGACCATTATAATTCTATAATGGAACATATATGTGCGGGTGTCAATTCAGAAACTAAAAGAGAGAGAGAGAGGACATTGCAATAGACATAGAATTCATCTATGCCAAACCAAGAAGTTCAGAAAAACCACAAAGTAGTAGAAATGTAAAATATGGACTATATAATTCCATTTTCCTTTGCGTCCTACAGATTTTATTTATTGAAAGATTTATATCACCTCCAGCTCCATTTACCAATTGGATGTAACTGTTACCGACGGAATTGATAAGGTATGAAGAACCATCTTGTTGAAATTTACTCATGTTATTGTACATGTTTAACTACGAATAAAATTTGATTGCTCACATTTAATTTAGCTGTTTAGTGCTAACTAATAATCTCTATGCTAGTGATTGCTCAATTCGTTCCTCTCCTTCCATGCTCCATATTCTTTCACATGAGTGATAACTCAAAAGTAACGACTGCCTGAAACAAAGATGGCGTTTATATATGGCAGCCAATGTTAAATCAGCAAAGTATATTCTTACACATGAATGATAACTCAAAAGTAACATCTGCTTGAAACAAAAACTGGCGTTTATATATATGGCAGCCAATGTTAAATCAGCAAAGCAAATAATATCGAAAGGTGGAAATGCTGGATGTCCAAAATAGTACTGGGAATTAAAATTCAACCACTTACATTACGGCCTGAATACACTGACGTTTAAACTGGAATGTGATCAGCAAGATACAAAGAAGATTACCTAGACGGTCTTCAACAACTTACATTACGGCCTGGATACACGAAGACTTAAACTGGAATGTGATCTGCAAGATAGTAAGCAGACTACCTGGACGGTCAGACGCATCTAGGAGGCGGCAGTGATTGAGCTGAATCAAAACACCAGATGAGAGAGAACATGGCAGATGGATCAAAGGGAGTGGAGGGATAATCTGCTCCACGGGTGTGATGATTTGTCGTTGATGGCAAATCCCCCATCACTGATGGGAGTAGGAGAGAGCAACCTGACAAATCAATGATGAGTAAGCGACAAAATTACAAAAGTCACCAGGGCTAAGAGAGAGTTAGTGGGAGCCAATATTCACCAAATTGGAGCCCAACCATTGGAACGACGTTGTGAACAGGGGCACATGCTTACGATGGAGAACAATGGAAATCAGCCGAGTATTTAAAGGCAAAGATCACTGATCGATGGCTTCCTTCAGTTTCTTCTACAATTTTATGGTCATGAAAGGGGATGACTGCTGAGATGCCTGTAACTGTCTCACATGTACATTTGTGGTGGGCGATCAAGGGTCGCTAACTCATAGATGAAGAGATCGTGGAATAGCGGAGAAAATGAGCAGGCCATGCAACGTCTGTTGCTCTGCAGGCCTGTGCTATCTTTTGTCCATATACAGCCCATTCAGACAAAGCGACGGAGGGGGTTGAACTTGGAGCGTGTCGCTACTCGCTAGACTTATTTTGTTGTTAGACCGTAGTAACTGCAGTTGTACAAATTAAGTGGGTGACGTGGACGCACAGAAACACAGGAAAATAAGGTAGTGGGGGGTTGCTATTTAGATATAAAAGATGGCTCAGCTTCGGATAACAGGCTTGCCCTGTAAGGCTGTGAACTAAACTCAGTGCCAATAATTGAGCACAAACTTGATACTTTTGGATTGGTAAAGTCACATGACATAGTGACTAATGATGTAGAACAGATCTCGGAAAGCCAATAATTAAATATAAGTACACTGTGTGGTGTGCTAACATAGATGTTATACCAGCTACACTGCATGCTCGAGATGTTGCCGCTGCACTTGACATATTTGATGCAAATTTATACAGTTAATAGTTTCAATTGCCAGATCCATTGATGTATCAATATAAGCTAATGCAGCTCCAGTTGCGGAGCACTTTATTTAGCTGTTGCATAGCTAGGCGCTAATCAATTATGTACAAACTAGAAACCAGCTCTACTTTTATTCCTGAAGACCAAAAAGTTAATACAAGGTGCTGAGTACGAGTTAACTTAAATGCTTAATTCCAAGGTAATGTCAATTTGGAGCTGTGCTTACTGTAGCACATACACAATGTTCTACATCTAGGCTATGGGCAGGGAATGCCAGCATTACAATTGCCCACACGCTACCTTATAGTGAAAAAAAGAGCCTTCACAATTCACCATCTAATTGAGCAGTATTCTTACCTCTGCAGATCCAGAAATAGGTAGCCTTGACCGTGAAGGCAACAACGTCTACTTCCCTTCGCTTGCTTAGCTGGCTATCAATTTCTCTTCGCTAAATTTGTTTGCTCCACTCCATCTTCCAGATCGGCGCCGCCATGCCCGCGACCTCACTAGCTGAACCGACGATGCGGTGACGCAGGATCCTCGATCACCGCCGCTCTCCCCAAGTCCTCGTCGTCGACCTCGCCCTCTCTAGCAGCTCGGCTCCGCACCAGCTCGCCACCTAGCATCAAAAAGTGGTGACCCTCCACCTCGCTCCGCCCCCTTCAGCAGCTCAGCACCCCGAGGGCACGAAGTCCCGGATGAACACCTGGTCGTAGTTGAGCGGGCTGGCGTCGTTGGGGTCGCACGCCGCGATCGTGCCCACGGGGCTGCCGCAGTAGCGCACCACCGACTCCCGGAGCAGCTCCCACGCCTCCTCTTCCGCGTCGCGCGGCGCGCGCCTCCTGTGGCCTGGTGGTGGCGCGTGGTCGGGCTTGGCAGTGGCGCCGCCGTTCAGGCCCCTCCCTCCGCCGACGTCGCCGCCGGGTGGTTTCGGGGCGGGAACGGGATCGTGGTGGTGCGCTCTCGGGTTGCTGCCGGGATGGAGCGAGTTGGCGGCGCGCGGAGGGCTCCGCCGCCTCCCCCTGACCCCGCCCTTCCAGGGACCAGCGGACCGCGGGGGCACCGATTTGGAGCATCTGAGGTGCGGCGGCGGAAGGAGGAGGGCGGCGGCGCTGGTGCAGAGTGAAATCGGAACGAAGAGTACGGCGGCGCGGTGCGGGAGCCGGAGTGCGGCGGCGCTCGTGCTGAGTGGAGATGGGCAGGAGGAAGTGCGATTGGGGATTTTCTCAGGACTAGTCTAGGGTTTGGTGGAGCGCTGAGTTTGGACACCGGTACGCGCCTTTGGTCCCAAAAATTGTTGATCCACGCGCGCTAAGTCAGACAACCCCGTCAAAAATTTCGCTATCCAGGTTATCCGTAGCGCATATGATATAGGTGTGCTACGGGTAGTTTAACTACCCGTAGCGCACCTATACACATGCGCTACGGGTAACATGGCACTCCCTCTGCCCACACTTACTCGTAGCGCATGTGTATAGGTGCGCTACGAGTAGTTGAACTACCCGTAGCGCACCTATATCACATGCGCTACGGGTAAGTGTGGGCAGAGCTCTCCATCCGGTACTACATATACCCGTAGCGCATTTTATATATGGTGCGCTGCGGGTATGTGACATACCCGTAGCGCATGTACACACATGCGCTACGGATAAATACCCGAAGCGCACCATATATACGATGCGCTACGGGTAGCTGTACTACCTATAGACATTTTCCTAGTAGTGACTACTTCCAAGAATACTCTGTGAGCGTTGACTTCCTCGAACTTTTTCAGTTATACAATCTCCGGGCCATCGACAAATCTATCATCAGTTGCTATTGTCTGTAAGTGATTTATTAATATAATTTGAGAAGTCTTTAGCTCTGCTCATTCATTGTCTGTAAATTATCCTCAATTTAATCTTTTGTGCGCTATATTATGCAGATCGAAGAAGCTCGAATGCAAAAGGGATGAAATCACGGACATTGGGTTCATTGACCCAGATACAATGCATGAAAAAACCATAGAAGATCCCATCTATAACAAGGATACACCAGAGACTTTGCTAAGGTTTTTGAAGCGACAACGTGACAAAAAGACAATACTTTGGCCTTACAACTTCAAGTAAGTGTAACTGTCTTATAACACATTCTATTTTGCTCACCATATGTTAAAATTTTAACTGATGACTTATATTTATGACACTGCATATTTAAACGTGCACAGGTTCCACTTTATTCTTATCGTCATTAAAATGTACGATGGAGAGGTTGAAGTCTTTGACTCACTAACCAAAGAGCCTATACTATACAAGTCGGCTTTTGATATGCTCAAAAGGTAATTTTAATTCTTATCGGTTTTTTTCGTTAATTTTCTGATATCAACAAATTAATAACTCTTTTATGCATTTTCTTTTGTCGGGCAGCGTATGGCAAACGTTTATCCAGAAGATCCGACCGGTGGATGAAAACCGAAGCTGATATGGCGTGCGAACAAAGTAAGTAGTACTACCTAGGTCCACACACCTTTATCATACTTGATTATTATTTGATTGAATTATATTCTTGTACAGAAATGCGCGCAACAACCTGAGGGGACTAATCTATGTGGATACTATGTTTGCGAGAACATCCATAAGATTGTCAGCGAGAGAACGAATAATCAAAGGAATAGAGAGGTACGAAAACAATATTCACAAATTTATTTTGTTACCATAACTTGTGCTAAGTTTCAGTCATAATTGTTTGATTGTGATTTGATATATATATATATACATAGCTCATTTATTCATTTGAATCTCATTCTTTTACAGTTGGCAAGAAAGCGTGACAGGCTCCCAATCGAGCACCGCTTCAAAGCAATTGGCGAGGAATTGGCGGGATTTTTCCTTCGGGACGTCATACCTAACTTCGGAGAGTACCACTATGAATGAAGATCTAGATGTAATATATAGCTTGACTCGGAGAGTACCACTATGCTACATGTAATAGATAGTATGCCTCGGAGAGTACCACTATGCATGAAGATCGATCTTCATGCATGTACTACTTAATTTGCGATCTTATGCAATTACATGTGTTATATTATATGCACCAAGTTGATATGCATTACCTTGATCTTCATGTACTCCTAAATCCAAACGCGTTTCTGGCGCATCGAAGCGATCCTCGTACGATGAAATGGTCCGATACCCCTAAACCCCTCCTAAAACCCTAAACCCTGAATTCCTTTGGTACCGGTTCGTGTTACAAACCGGTACCAAAGGTCCCTAGCCCTGCACTCTCCTGGAGCCAACGTGGAGGCCCCTTTAATACCGGTTTGTAAGGAACCGGTACCAAAGAGGGGGGGGGGGCTTTTGTCTCGAATCTTTTGTACCGGTTTGATATCCGGTACAAAAGCCTCTCTGGAACCGGTATTGATGTCCATTTTTGGACTAGTGAAATACTACTTGCGCAGGTAAAGGCAGCTACGTAGGTAGCAAATCCGTGCTGTAAATTTTTCAAAGTATATGTTGATATATTTTTTCTAAATATTTGATTAAACTTTATAATGTTTGACTTCAACTAAATCCATAATACAAAGTATTTGGGAATGGAGGAAGTACGTTTCTGCCTAGGAGTAGAGTCGGTCGGCGAAAGAAAAGGGATACGTCACGACAAGTCAACGTCTTACTCGTCGATCTGTCCTACGTTTGAGCTTTGACGACCCACGTGATACAAGAGCAGATGCAGACATCCATGTGAGGTTCACTATCCAAATCGTCCGCAGCAACATCTCCCATATCCAAAACCATGTCATGCATTTGCATACTCGCTTTTCACTGTATCAGAATATATATCATATCAGATCAATATTACTACCAGGACCAAAATAAAATTGCCAGTGTTGTTGTTTAATTCAATACATTCTTGCTTAATAATTGCAAAGCAGTTATGATTTTGACGAAACATAATATGTGTAGCAATATGAAACCGCCGGAAGACTAATTAACTAGTAGACCTTCGACATCAGACAGGTCCACGAAAGCTAAGGCCTTTCACAATGGGGGTTTCTTAGCGTGGTATCCTAGGTACTTTGCTTATGTGGCACTAGATTAAATGAAGAAAGAGAGTGGTGTTATAGCTTAGCTAAGATACAACACTTGCACAAGTTCATAGGTAAAAATTGTTTCTAGTCCAATCATATGCATGCATGAGACCAAAATCATTAATTAAGAGACAACCTTTAAGATACAATGCATTGGAGAAGTTGTATCTTAAGTTTTAATTACTCCTATAAAAACGTGCTAAGAAACTACTCCCTCCGTCCCGGTGTATTAGTCCCACTTCCAAAATCTATTTGTCCCAGAATATCTCCCCTCTAAGGCCCGGTTTGCACTTAATAGCTCCTATAATTACTCCCCACTATTCCCTCTCCCTAATTCTCTCTCTCTCTCTCAAAACGGTTCGACTGCATGCAGTGGGAAAGCCTTCCATCGTGGAGCAGGAGAGAGGAAACCCGATCAATGCATGCACAAGTGGGAAATAGATCGGGTCTCCTTGCGTGAATGTCGACCTGCCGGTGATGTTGGTGGAGACGCCATTGAAAAAGGGAGACCGGAGATCGATGCTGAAGCCGGCGCCAAGCTGCATGTTTGGAAACGAAGTGCCCCGAGAAGTTGACTGACGACGACGGCTTAGTCCCACACGGCGCGGACGCTGCGTTGGCTCGATGCCGGGGACGAAACCACCGCCATTGCCGCTGCCGCTCCCTGTCCCGGCCACGCTTCCGCTCCCTGTCCCGGCCATGCTGCCGCTCCCTGACCGGATGTTGATGCCGCACTCTATCCCGATGCCGCTGCCGCTCCCGCTTCCAGTACCGGACATGCTTCCGCTCCCGAAGACGCTGCCGCTCCCGCCGACGAGGGAGGAACCGTGCGGCCTCATAAGGCCGACACGCTGCACAGGCACAGCCGGGGGCACGACGGAGCGCGCCAGATCCCTCTCCTCGACCGGCGTAGCCCGTATCCCACGTAAACCTAGCGGTTTAGGGCGGCGAGGACCGATTTGTTGGCCGGACGCCATTGCTCGACAGAGGGAAAGACGAGGAGAGTTGGAATCGTCTGCAAATTGGCATGGAGTACTTAAAGAGGGATTACCAGAGAGGTTAGCGCGCTCTTTTGGAAATCAAACGAAAAAATTGGAAACAATCCCCGCGCGCTAATTTCGCTCATAATTTTCGCGCGGTTTTTGGAAGGTTTGGAGGGAAGGGGGAGGACGATCCGGGAGATAGCAAATCGACCAATGCATAGCGCAATTCTCGCCACAGATTGGCTCACGATTTCCTCTCGCAGCGGGCATGCAAAACAAAACGCGCGGGTGGGCTTTTCGCTCTGGGCTGCCGAGGACGCTTTGCATGGCCTAATTAAATGGATTTAGTTAAGCCTCGAGAGATAATCGTGCTGATTGGAGGAAAGGAGATCGACCGAGCGATTATTTTCGTCCAATCTACGTCTGCCTTGGTCGCGCTGCATAGCGAAGTGGGACTAATACACCGGGACGGAGGGAGTATGCATTGTGAAAGGCCTAACATAGTTGTACCTCGGTACAAAACATACACCCAACTCTTGCATGCGATTATTGTGTGCATTTATCAGTCCCCACTGAAATATCCAAAATTTCAAAAAATAGGCGCTCTAGGATTCTATTCTCCAACAAATAACTGCAGTTTGTTCTGATTTAATTTATTTTGAATCTGACCTAATTTTTGAGGTTACAAATAATTTATTACCAACCGAGATTTTTAAAAAAAACTTGTGGAAATTCCGGTGACCCTAGTGTGAACGGTCAAATAAGCTAGTATCTAAATATTTATGATCCACACATGAAACGGTAAATACCACTTTCTTTAAAAAAAGAACATGATGTAATAATGTAAAATCATCTCTGACAATGTAATGCACGGCAGTGTAATCTGTCCAGCTCCAAGACGATGTAGATTGTGCAACCGAACTAGTATAACCGACGACTTGAGTCGTTCAAACTTCAAACTCCAGGTTACACTCTGACGTAGAGTTGGTCCATGCGTGTGACCATTATAGTTGATCACCGTTAACTCGTCCGCTAGCTAGCACAGGTATAGCGACATGCATTCATGCAAGCATGGATGGAATTGCATTGACTGATCGACAAATGCATATGGACACACGTTGCAGTCACAGAATTCAAACCTTTTTAAAACTAGATGGTGCCCTGAAGTCTCAATCGACCTAACGGCGGTTACCTGTTGTTGCTGCAGTCTGCATGCATGGTGATGCTGGAGTTGGCGAGGAGTCACCCTCCATGCTTGCATGCACATCTCACAGTCCAAAAAACGACCAACACACCTTTGCTCTTTTGTAGCTTTCATATTTTCGTCAACAGTCCTTACTACAATCTGCACTTTTTTCTGTTCGTGATATAGTCCAAGGCTCCAAGCTATCAGCTATGGCAACAAAGTCTCGCTGCCTAGAAAGCATGGAAACTTTTTTGTTTCGGGAAAAGTTTGAAGACTTAGAGAAGCAGCAAAGATCTACGAAAAGGGTCCCTTTGAAACAGTCCCTTCGTTCCTATGAGGCAAGCCACATGCATAAATAATGATTTTTCAATAAGAATCCAACGGCATCAACTTTGTACATCACAATTGAAATATAGTTGCTGAATTTTTCAGTCAAAGATAAATAAATGTTGTAAAGCACTACGTACACTAGCTAGTATAGCTTTGCAAAAAAAACTTATTTATTTATTTGTTACATTTTTTGAACGGTATTTATTGATTGATTACATGCATTTTCTTCTTCTCTTCACTATGTGAATTCAGTAATATATATCGATATTTAGCTAAGCTTGAACACCTCTATCTCGTCGATCGCCATCACTATGTGATCTGCATCGTGTTTCTGTATGCACCCCAAACTATCAATAATAAGATTGACACGGAAGTAACTCAAGCACCAAACTAACCAGAGGTGAAGAAGCCTCGTCTGTCCGATCATCGATCTCCCAACCGTAGTCGGCGGTTCCTCTGCTTAGTCATGCATGTCTGGCCGCCATTCATGTGAGGTACGTAAGTTTTGGAACTACCAACCGGCTGTTGTGCATGCATGCAGGACGTCAGGATGCTCGATGTCTAAACAGCTAGAGGACATGGAAATAAGGGAGACATCAACTCATTTTCCAGACTAACAGTCATTGTCGAGAGATTCATCCATGCAACCGCCAACCGGCGTACGTACCTCTAGTAGGTGCTGTCATGCATCCGATGGTCGACAACTTACCCTTTCTCCCTCCCTTTTCCCTGTAAACAACACATATTCAGACCGTTAGGCGTGGTGTTGGTTACATGCATGCAAATGTGTCCAATAATTGAAGGTCATATCACCTTTGAACTTTGTCAGTTATTTCAACGGGCTAGGCACTACTTTCTATATTTCTATATATAAAACATTTTGGAGTTCCGTTTAAGCTACCAAAACATATTACATCTAGAAATGGAGGGAACAGTAGAAACTCGTTTGGTACTGGTAGGTACGATCCTACCTCCATCCCAAATCAATAGCACAGATAAAGCGAAATCAAAGCAGCTGGAAAGAGCACGCCGAAACTATATTCACAAGAAGTTGTCACGTAGGCATGAGAAATAGCGTAGCTAGCATATCTATATTTAACGGGTCGAGAGCACTCTTCTTCCCACAAACAACCTTTGTTCACATCCTCTTTTCTTATGAGCTGTAGGGGTACCATTGCTCCATTGTGTCAACACTTGCTCCACAGACTTGTTACCTTTACGGCGCCAGCGTCGATCCAAAACCTTGGCAGGAGTAGGAAATTCATCAGTAGAAGGCTAAGGCATATATTTTTTGAAAAGTCAAACTAAGTAAAGTTTAACCAAATTTTTAGAAGAATCTATCAACAAATATGAAATTTTATAGACACCACATGAAAATATATTTCACTATCTATCTAATGATATTAATTTTGTATATTAATGATTTTTGATAAACACTTAGTCAAACTTGACATAGTCTGACTTTCTAAAAAAATATGTCTTAAGCCTTGCGATGGAGGTAGTTAGACGAGAGGCAACATGATTAGATATACGCCACATTGAGATGAAACAACAAAGTTCATCTTTGATGCACCCGCGAAATGAACGGTGTGCATAGACAAACGACCAACGGACCAAAGCAAACGGTAGTCCATCCATCATGGTCTAGGAATGATCTGGTAGCCACAATGAAATTCTTCTATATTTACCGTGCCGTGCATGCCATGCATGTCCCCTGATTCTTCGATCATGGAATCCCTACGTAAAGCAGAGCAATATATACCACCCGAGATTCAAAGTTTAGCTAACTCCCTATAATTATAAATAGCTTCTTGCAACCCCCCATGTGAACCAATATGTGAGATTGTGATGGACCATGCAATCCATGCGCATGTGCACACAACCGGTGGGTAACATGCATGCCATGGGTTTTCCTTGCCCAGCCTATATATCCTGTCGAAACGTCACCTAGCTAGATTGGATCCGTGCAAGTTAGGCCTATTGCACCATGCAAAAGTAATACATGTGGAGAGAACGTGTCATGTCATATCCACAAACTATGCGCTATATGCATGCATTTACGTTATATATACACGCATACAAGCAAAAGCAACCTTAATTCCGTCAACTATCTCGTCACGTTCTTCATAATTCTCAGTCCCTTGATTTCGTCGATCGTGTGTGCTTGTTCTACGCCTGATTATGTTGGTTTCCTGAAACATGGTTCTACCTAGCTTCTGCCCCACGCCATGCAGCCATGAGCTAATTAAGTTTGAGTGTTTCCGTGCGCAATCCATGGATCTTGATCAACGAGGTTGCTTGCTTGTCACCATTTTTTGCTAGAAATTAAGAATGGCACGAAGCAATGAAATGAAATAGGTCAAGCTGTTAAGTGTGTTCGTGTGAGTTTCTATCCCACTCCCTGCCAGCCCATCTCACATGCATGTGCTTGCAACTTCAATGCATAGCCTTATTTTGTTGGCTATAAATAGGTCAACTATACAAATAACAAAGACATGGGACATTCCATTTTCTACAATTCAGAAGTATTTCATGTGAGGAAGCAAGGCTATCATTAATTGATTTCCTTATTGTCACAAACTCTAGACTAACTAGTTTTAAGGCTTCGTAGACGGGCTAGTTACATTCAAGGAAAAGTTTAATATAACAGAGCCAAAACTTAGTTCATAGGTGGAATCGAATTGCATGGTTATACATTCCAAGTTTTTTTTAGAACCATATAACATTCTAAGCTAGGATCATGATTGAGATAAATGGAAAGGGGAAATTGGGTTAAGGGAGGGAATTAGGGTTGGTTAATGTGAGAATATAATTTGTAAGTTTGGACGCAACACCTTTCAAGTCCAAACTAGGACACTCAGCCCCCTCAGGTCTACAAAACCGGATAGTTGACCCGGCTGGGATCGAGGCGTGCAACTTACTACTCGCCATCACTCGTGTACGCATCATGTTTGGATACTCCCTCTATTCGGGTTTAAAGGGCCTACAGGTATTTCTAGGTTGTCAATTTGAACAACATAATACGAGGTATATATTATAAAAACTATATCATTAGAAACTTTAGATCTTGTAGTTTCTAATGATATAATTTTTATGCTATATAATTTATATTTTATTAGTTAAATTAATAATTTAGAAATACGCGTAGACCCTTTGAATCGGTAGTCAATAGGGTGAGAGGAGTGAGGACACACTAGTTTTTTTACGGCGCAAGAAAAACGTAATTTTTAGTTAAAACGTGCGTGTAGATATTGGATGCATGCATGTTGCATGAGTTTGACACATGAATATGTCCATTTGCCACATATATAAAAATTAAAAAAATATACGCTGACCGCGTACTAAATTTCAAAAATATGTAAATTAACCCAAAAACCGAATCGTAAACCCGAAATAGACGGGCCAGATGTGGAAAATGATCGTTGATTCATGCGTACAAACAACGGCTAGCTATAGCTAGCAAGATAAGCTTGCATGCATCCGTCTAGGTTTGGAGGTTTGGAACTAGGTGTGTGCTTATATGCGTAGATATCGTTATTACCAACCGGATGCAGTAAGCACTCTGCAACGAACTCAATTTAATTCGTTTTCAAAGATTAGTTGGTAGCTGTAGGTACAATTGTACATTCGGATGCTCGATGTCTGAACAGCTAGACGACATGGAAAGGGATACCTCAACATATTATACATATTATGTTGGTTTTTCGTTGTAGGTGCGTCTGCAGGCATGGTCGTCGACAAATTAGTTAAGAGTACTCAAATCGTTTGGTCTGGTGTTGGCTATATGCATATGCGTTTTTTGTTCTCCCATTGAGTAATGCTACACCTACGGATAAATCTTACGAAAATCACTCACGGACTCAGACCGTAAGTATATGATTTCCGTAATTGGAGTAATCTCACAGTTGAGCTTTTTTCCATTTTTCTCACGGGGCTTTGGTAGTCGTTTTTTCTAAGGGGAGGCCCGATTTTTTTTTTAAGGGAAGGCCAGAGCTTTGGTAGTCGTTGCCAATCGGTAGACCTTTTATTTTTCTTTCTCTCTTATGGAGGGACAGTTTTCTTTTGTTATCGCTAACTCTCAATCGCCCTTTCCCTGTCCAATTGGATACTACCAAGCTGATCTATCTGTAGACGAGAGGCGACATGATTAGACGCCACATGAAGACTCATGAACAAAGTTCACCTTTCAGGATGAAATGATGCACAAGCTACCAACGGATCAGAACAAACGGGACTCTCTATGATGGGCAGGAATTAACGATACGGTGGCCACCGTGAAATTCTATTTTATTTACCTTGCCGTGTATGCCAACCATGTCTTCATGAAACCCTACGTAAGACAGGGGAATCACGCATGGCACGACTAGAAATGGCACTTGTGCAAGCATCGCCGTAACTAACACCCTGCGGTCCAACTACTAAATTACTACTAGCTAAAAAAAAATTTAAGATGGAAGGCATCCCTGCCCTGTTCCATTTCATTGAAATGAAACAACAGTCACACACACTTACAGCATTCAGGTTCACTTATTACAGTTCTCATGGAGCAAACTCCAAGACCAACGTCCAACCACAACACCTAAAACTGATAAAAGGTAGAAACAAAGCCAAAACCACCAGACACATTCTAGGGATCTCCCCTCTACGCCACCGCGCGATGTTCCAGATGTGCTTCTGGAGTCCCAGGTCCAGCGATCCCCATAGTCTTTCTTCTCTTCATCGCCATTTTAATCGGGGAATCTCGGTTGCTTTGACGTCCAAGTCTCTGATCCACCCCTCCAGCATTGATTTTGATCTTAGAGCACAAAGAGGCATCCATTTCCTGAGCAAATTGCCCGCTCTCTTCCACACCATCTGTATACCAGACCAAGTTAGTTTACCAAAGAAAATTTCATTTCTCATCTTCCACATATTCCACATAATAGCAGAGGTAAACATGTTGACCGCACAATTTTTCTCATTGCTTATCCATAATCTAGCCACATTTTCATAATTCAAACCAACTGGGGTCTTAATAATTTCTAACACACCCGCCCAAATGATCCTAGTTATATCACAGTGGAAGCAAATATGATTAATAGTCTCATCAACGGCACAGAAAAGACAACTCAAATCTTGCACATGCTGTCTTTTAGCCAAATTATCCCTAGTAAGTATTTTATTATGAGAAACCAGACAGAGGAACACTTGCACTCTTGGTAGGATATTAAGTTTCCACACCGCGGGCACAAAAACAGGGGTAACCCCTCTAAAGTTAGTACAGCATATAAGGACTGAGAACTATATGTTCCCGATCTGTTCATTGTCCAGACCATCTGGTCCTTTTCATTATTCAACACCAAATCCTGGACTAGAGCCACCAATTCATCCCACCTATCAAGTAGTTTCTGATTAAAGCATCTTCTGAAATGTCCACGCCTTGCAGCGAATTTCTCACATACTTCCTTCTTCCCCCTCTCGGTGACACTTCTTTTTTCAAGAACAAACGAGCTGTGTGTGTTTTATATTAAGATAGAGAGGAACAAATTTACAACAGAGTTTCACAAGCAAGCCATGATCATAGACGATCAGGCGCCACTCCACTGAACTGAAAACCCACTACTCGATCTCTCCAAAAATCCCACACTACTTAGCCCTTTTCCAAAGCTCAAAATCCACCCAATTTTTTTGACAAACCTCCAGAGGCTTGGTAGCAAACGTATCAATTTTAATGGTGCTAGATTATAACTGAAACGACTCCATATTACTATAGCTTTGCTGCCATTTATTTACCATGCTGTGAGCCTCAAAACGCTAACCTCGCATGCATTGGAGACTCGGTAATGGACATCAGTGATTCATCGGTACAGCTGCATATTTATGATTAAAAAAATACGAACTGGATAGGCGTCTGGAAAGAGAGCACAACCCAAAATCTTCTCTGTCGTGGGATTCCTTAAAACGTGGCATCCATAGGTAAAAGAGATGAGGTGCGTTCTTAGAGTACACACAGAGCTACAGAGAAAGTGACTATGATGCCTGAGTAATCATTTTACAAGCCGAGAAATATTGAGAGCTCTCACAGAGTCCCCTAGCATGTATAAATTGAACAATCATATTGCATCATTCATCCATTTTGATGTAAATAAATAACTTAATTACCTCACAGAGTCCGTACGGATATTCTCTGCATTTATTCAAAATAAGAAAAATGTGGCGGCGCGATCCAGGAGACTCGCGACATCCCACGAATCCTCCTAGGCCACGATGCGAAACAAAAGGAAAATGATGCGATGTAGGAAAATACAGAATTTTGTCTCTCTGTAATATGGAGGCATTTAACATGTACAGATGTACTCTTGTATCATTGTAAGAAAATGTATATTGTTGTAGCAGATTCATTATTTGATTTCTGAGCACGATGTAATTTGACTACTGTTGTATTAGCCACTTGTCTTGTTTAAACCACACATGAATTGCTAAGGTGTGCTGACAGGACGAGCAATAACAACTTTGGGTAAGTTGGCCCATACCTGGCTTTGCTTGGTGTAACCTTCTGTATCCTTCTAGTCATCTTCACACCTAAGTCGGTCCACCATCTGACTCCTCCTGATCCTGGCCCCTCGCTTAGTTGTCTACCTGCCAAAAATTGATGCTAACACTTTTACCATATTTGTTTCGATGCAGCCACACTTATATACACTGATAAAAACAATTGAACAAAGCAATGCCAAAAGGAAAAGAGAAATGAATTTGCATATTGGAACAAAATGCCAAGGTCAAGAGAAACTACTGTGAACATAGCAGCAGAGTAATCGGCAGGTTGATCTCTGAAATAATTGTACCAGGAATTAGGGCATGTTTGGTTCATTGCCCAAGGTAGCCCTGCCAAAAAATTGGTAGCCTATTACACTTTCCTCTATGCTCAGTTTGTTGCCAAAAATTTGGTTGCCAATGACTGCCCCTCCATACCTCTCACAGATTCTTGCCAAATAATTGGTCAAGTGTGGGTGCAAGATTCCTAGACTGATAAACAACCTAAATTGGAAAAAAAGGACAATATTGGAAAAGGAGTTCGAATGACACACCAAGAAAATGAAATAACATGCATTATTGATGCATAGGGAAAGAAATTTAGCATCAACTAGTACTCTTGCAGCTAAAAGGAATGACCAGAATTGTAGCATCGATCAGTACAGTAGGAAGCATAAAAGATCTGTTAGTCCAGGGATGAGAACATGCATGCCATGAAGGAGGAATGTAGGAAAAAGATGATGATGGCTTGGCTGAAGCTATTGAGCTTTGATGACCTGAAATAAGTTCGCATCCAGCCTAGCAGGCGTAGATGAAGTACACCCATTGCTATATCAGTAATCATAGCACAAAGAAACATATGAGCTAGAATGAGAGATCCAAGCGTGAAGATGCCAATGGCGTCAGGCCTTTTGTTGGTACACACCATCATGGCCCATTGAGAGCTCGTCGATGTATGGACGCTCTGCACCATCGTCAAGGAGGCCGACATGCGATACATAACCAATTCCGGGATGATGATGCAGCTCAAGACGCTCTCAGATGCAATGTACAGAGGACACCATGTGCTGGACACCTTGAGGTACTAAACCCTCCAAGTCGGTGCAGGCTTCTACAAGGTTAGCATCAGTGACTCATCTAGATGCAGTTTGAATTTAGCCATTCCCCTCAAACGTTCGCGAACAACGACTGGCGAGGACAAGGCCACGAACCTCGAGTGACATAGCGCCTTGGAATTGAAATTGTTATGGCCAGCATGGTAGGATTTGTTGTGCTTCTGAATGGATGCGAGCGCATATCTCGTAGGACTTACGATGTATATCAAATTATCAATACACCGGCAACTTCATGTTTAGCCGTCATGCTGAGAAGGAAAGGCTCTTGAGCTTTCTTGCTGCAGCAGAACGACCCTCCCGGTGATTGTGCACCAGATGTTCTTCCGATAATAGGTGGGACTATAGTTGGGAAGAAGACTTTGGTTGCTCATGTGTGTGGTGACGAAAGGGTTCGCTCGCGCTTCTCTTCTGTTTTGCACTTGAATGGAGATGACCTTTTAAGTATACTTGACCATGGAAGGGATGGTGTTGGTAGTTATTGAGTTAGATTCTGATGTAGGTGACGATGACTGGATGAAGCTTCATTCATTTTTCATAACATTGGGAAAAGGAGGCAAGATTGTCATCATAAGAAGACATCAAAGCTTAGCCCAATTTGGATCGGTGAAACCAATTTTCCTGACTATCCTGTCTTATGATGAGTCGAGTTAGCTTTTCAAGGCACTGGTATTTAGAAGTATAGACCCGACGCAGCATCCACGGCTAGTACAATTAGCGGATCAATTTGTTCAGGTGTTGCACAGGACGCAAGGTACACTTGTCTGAAGAAATACACTTGCGGATGTGTTGAGAAGGAATCTCGATGTTCAGTTTTGGCGTTCCATATTTGACAAAGGGTTAAGAATGGTTAAAAGAAACATCTCCGTATATGGTGTGCACCCGGCCATAGAACGAAGGCCAGACGGAATGGTTAAAAGAGACCTCTCTCATATTTTTTTGATACCCGACAAAGGGATGTGTTTACGTTGCTATGGACAAAGCCCCTTTAAGTAGTGATTATATACCATTCAACTGAATGTACTAGAGATATCAACTAAAATAAAATTGTGTGTTCTATACTTCTATCAGATCCAACACCCCCACCCTCTGTCTGCACCGATGGCACAACGCCTGATACATATACCAAGGTGAATGTACCAGGGCACCAGGCTATAATCGCCAACTTACTAATGTGGCCGCTGCTATATAGCCTCAGCTCATGTGAATGAAATGCTAGAAGAGTTAACATTTTTGTACACTTATATTCTCTTGAATCGTCCAACAATGAATATACTATGTAAAATAAGATGAAGCTCCGTCTGTGTTGTGTTGTGCTTCTCGTGTGGATGTGGAGGCCACAAAAACTTAGGTCTGATACTCTGATTGGAGTTACAGACACAGGATAAAATTAGATTAATTGGTCTGCCAGCGCCTACCCCCAAATCAGTAAGTTTTTGCGAAAAATCGGAAATCAAAATGAGTTTAGGTCCAAGATACCGCAGATTACGAAGAACTCTCAGAGCACCGCGGGGGAGCATTGCATTTGCAAGGCGCACGCTGCCGCCGGCGCTTGAGGACCTCGCAGTTCCCGGCATCCCCGTAGTCGACGCTGACGACCACCATGGCTCCGCACAAGCTGGATGGGAATATGGGGCACTAGGCGCTTGGCGGCGCGGCGTGGTCTGCGTGCTTGGGCAGGCGGGAGGGCTTCATGGTTGTCGCCATGGTGGTTTGGGGGAAGGTTGGGGATGGATTCATTGCTGGTGGCAGCTGACGACTGGGTCCCAAGAAACAGAAGATGGTTGGTTTGCTGCTAACTAGTCTGCTGGAAGGTCCCACACGTCAACAGCACATGAAAGTTGGGAAAATATTTGAAGTTAATGAACCTCTTAAAAATTTAGAGCAGCTTGAAGCAATTTGAAGTATGATTTCAATAAAAAAATTGTCTTTTCAAGACTCTGGAAATCTATACCTCTATACCTAATAATCTATCTATACCTAATAATAAAAGCAGTAAGATTTCCGTCGTCAACCACTTTTTCTAGACCGATTTGCCCTTCCACCAAATTATATATTACCACTTATGCCATTATAATAAGTGAAAAAACGGTTCGGCAATGTGCATCTCTGTGCGTAAACCCTGTTCGTATATCGCTCAGCATCGTTCCTATCGTACCGTGACCGGAAGCCTACGCTTCCATGGAAATTTTAGAACCAAAAAGAAATCTGACATACAAAAGAAGATCAAAGGCCACACGTTCGTCCAAGTCTATGGAGGAAAGAAAATCGAGAGTCCAGGTTAGACCTGTTTTGCCTGCCGTGATCTTCACCATAAATAAAGACCCAACTAAGGCCAGACCATCATGATTGTGGTTCGAGCCAAACGACTCCTCAACTCCTCAATCCTGATCGCCGGTCAAGGGCAATGACAGCCACGTCGGCTACCAACTCTGCATCGGCGACGCCTGCTCAAGAATCTGGACTCCCGGCGCCGCTGAATCAGTAGCCGGATGACTTGATCAGAGACAGCAGAGTCTGTTTCGTCAAGAAGTCGATCAACGCGAGCTTGAAGAGCGCAAGCGTTCCATGATTTGAAGTTCAGTTAACACCCGCGTCGAGGACAACCCACGCCGCCGCCCCTCTGCACCCCGCCGCCCCTCTGCACCGTTGAACGTCTCTTCGAGATCGTTCGGCAAGTTTGGTCTATGCCAACAGTCCCCGCCACCCACGGCAAGATTGGCCTATGACAACAATCCTCGCCAGTCGACACTCATCGATCTCTAACGAGCAAGGTCGCCTCCCTCATCCGCCCGCTGCCTCTAAGATGCAGGATGTTCCCGGGCCAAGCCGCCGTCCCCGACGCCTCCGGTCCCAATATCCGCGAAGGTGCGCCGCACCCCGTACAACGATGTCATATAGTACTAGCGCCTGTGGTCACAGCTAGGGCCGGTACCACTTGGGCAGCACCGCAGCAGCCAGTGCCCCTGGTGAAGTAGGGCTGGAAGATAGCCAGGGTCTCAGATATGTTTAGTCAGGCCTTGGTAGGTTGATATCCCAGCTGGTGTGGTACTAGAGTCATTATTGAATCAACACGATTCAGTGGTTGGTGGTGCTGGCGATGCGCAGCGGACCGGGCGCTGGCTCGTCTCGCTGCTGTGAACCTGATTATGTTCTCTCTGTCCTTTGTGAGGAGATGAATTTTGAAGGACTCCACAAAAGTTGGATGAATACTTTGTCCCGGGATGGGACCGGGAACACCGGGCAAGCTGTGTCGATGGGTTCCGTCATTTGAATGAGGTGCTGCAGGCTAATCTACACATGAGATAAGGGGTTCCTTCCCTTGCGCCTCATTTTTTGCTTAATATGTTGGTGACTTGGGACTGGGAGGTGCGTAATGGAGTTGGGCTGCTGCTGATGGCCCTGTGTGGAATTTTATGCTGCTGGCTACATTGTGTTGGTTCCTGCCCTTGATCAAACTGCTGACTTGGGAGGAAGCCAGGTCGGTAAGGTTTTTACCTGCTCATCAACTATGATCACACAAACCAATTAAGTATCAGTTGCAGCCCCTTTTAATCTATTGAGCAGAATCATGTCAACAATTTGAATATGAATATTGTGTGACTATGTTGGACGATGAATTTCACATTAGAGAATTTCCAGTAATGTAGAAAAAAGGAAATTATTTTTGTGCTTACCGTCATCGTGACATATTTAAGGAGATTTTTTTTATGATTTTAAGGAGATACTATTAGGATACATGTGAGATAGTCCATTCACACTAATGTTGTTCTAATCAACTACTATAACAACGAGAACATATTTTATGTGGCCTCCGTGGCGCAGATTTTCCATCCCGTCGCTACGCACGGGCCAATTTCCTAGTCAACATAATACATGGGGGTGGTTGCTAGTATGCCAGTAGTCTTTTCTCTTAGAGGAGTTGCTACCATGTTGCAGCGAGATTAGTTGCTCGACTAATATTGTAATCTTTCCTACAGGCACTCATTATATGCAAAACCTCTATTGAATTGTTGTTATAGTAGGTGTATTTCATCTCGGTATTCTGGAAAACAAAATAGACCCAATTCAATTTAACATGTGGCTTTTAACTCCTCAAGAGTTCAACATGACGTAAAATTATGAAATCCGGCGAGTTTTTTTCCTATATCCTTTTATATTTACACATCTCAAAATAAGGTTGAACAGTCTTCTAATCTTCTGCTAATTTCTTTGACAAGTCAGACCAAATAAAAAAATGAGAAAGCCAACCAGGGTAGTGTTCTTCACGAGAGTGGAGTGCGAAGAAAAAAGAAAGCGCTATCGCTATATGAAATGAATCAGCGGATAGCACACTAAGATAAACCACTTGGTTTAGGCCCCTACTTAGTGACCTATTTTGTTTGCTTCTCTCTAGGTACGAGAGGTTTTGTAATCTTCCAAAGACGCTCATACATTTTTGATGGGTTCGTAACATAGAAAACAAAAAAATTCCTACGCATGAACACAAAACTAGTCAAGAACATCTACGAGATGGAAGCAACGATTAACTAACCCTCAATGACCGGAAGCGGGATTTTACATTCCCGCACAAACGTTGCCGGTGAAGACTTGACGAAGACGCATGTAGTCGATGTAGTCGTTCACTTGACGTAGTCAACGTAGTCGTTCACTTGACGTAGTCAACGTAGTCGTTCACTTGACGACCTCAAGATCGTGTATAAGGCGCCACAACCGGCGGCGCCACCGTACTCGGTGACACGTACGGTTCGGTGACATCCTCCATGCCCTCGGTCCAGCGGGGCAGCGGAAGTAGGGATCCGCCGGAACTCCTCCTCCTCCACTTCTCCAAGTGTTGGTAGCTAACAATTCCGGCAGCGCTTCGCTTAAGCAACAGCCATGGTTTGGAGTAACAAGGTAGGGAATGGAAAACAACTAAGTGTTGGTAGAAGAGGAGTATGTCCAACATATATATAGGAGAGAGGGGGCAGGCACCCATGAGGGGTGCGGCCAGCCCCTCCTCTTTTTCTCCTCTTCATGGTGGTGGTAACCCCCTCCTTCATGGAAAGGTAACCCCCCTCATCAAATGAGTAACCTCCATTTTAATTTTGCATGACATTCATGTTAAATAAAATCCGCACTTATTGAACTAATAAAACATTTTTATTTCTTTAATATTTGTTAATTCAATCAATTAACAAACATTAACATTTACCCCCTTGAGTTATTTCGATATACCGAAACAGTTTCGGTGCTTTTCTGAAACAACCCCTATGATGTCCAATAATTCAGCCGGAGTTCAAAATCCACTCAAAACGCGTCAGCGAACCTTAAGTGTGTCACCATACGGTTCGTGAATAACATGGACATGATCGAGACTCCCCTCCGGTCAATAATCATCAGGGGGATCTGGAAATCCATGACGACTCCCACTTACTCAACGATGAACTAGTGATCGTGTGAACCATTAACGAACATAGTCAATTCCTTTTGTCTCGCGATATTATTACTTGTCCGAGATCCGATCATTTGGTATCAACCATACCTAGTTCGATCTCGTTCCCGACAAGTCTCTTTACTCGTTCCGTGATAATGTATTCCCGTGACCTAGTCACATGCTTGCAAGCGATTCCAATGCAATATCACTAAGAAGGGCCCAGAGAATATCTTTCTGTCATCCAGATGGACAAATCCCACTCTTGATCCATGAGCCTCAACTAATACTTTCAGAATACCCAAATCAACCTTTATAATCACCCTGTTATGGTGTGACATTTGATATCATCAAAGCACTCTTCCGGTATCAGTGATTAACATGATCTCATGGTGTGAGGATTAGAACTATTTCGTATGAGTTTGATATAGCAATGAAACTTGATGACTTGATCGTATTGCTATTCGTACTATGGGTGTGAGTGTTCATCACATTATTCTTCTAATGATATGACCCCGTTATTAACAACATCTAATATTCATGATCAGGAAACCTTGATCATCGGTTAATCAACGAGCTAGTATAAAAGAGAGGCTTTACTAGGAACTTTTTGGTTTATTAATCACACAAGTATTAATGTTTCCGATTAATACAATTCTAGCATGAGAAATAAACATTTATCATAAACATGGAATATGATAATAACCACTTTATTATTGCCTCTCGGGCATATTCCCTTCAGTCTCCCACTTGCACTAGAGTCAATAATCTAGTTGATACTTGCGTATGTAACACTTATGGCATTCACGTGTTATTCATACGCGTTGCATGTGGTTAATCCGATCTCCAGATCTGACACTTTCAGTTCTGTGTGTATTTGCATATCTTTGCGTCTCTACGCATCACTCATTCTCAAATGATATAGTTGGGTATAAATTTGGTCCTTTGGTGAGACCTTAGTTCCTTTAGCTAAAATCATGTTGTCACTATTATCGCACAATAGATCTTCACAGTAATAGCCAGCTTGGAACTACACCTAGTTTGATAATAAACTTCTTGACACAAATGCCCTCTTTTGCTACTTCTAAAGCAGCCATATACTCAACCTTTGTTGTAGAATCCATCACAATAGTCTTAACTTTGGAACTCATCCAAATTCATCATGGAACTTCCTTCCATTACCTTGTGCCACCTAAACATATAGCTAAAATTGAGATAAACTTAATTTGTATCTTGTGACAAACTTAGTATCAATGTAACACTTTACAATGAACTATATGTCACTTTGTCATACATAATATATATCCTTAGTCCTTCCAAAGCACATAAGGATATCCTTACTATTGTCCAGTGATCATCTTATGACATTTATCACTCTGGTATACGCTCATAACATTTAGAGCACAGGACATATCTAGATATATACATATCACGGTATACATGATCGATCAAATCATTCATGTGGCTTCACTCATCAAGTGTCAAAAACACCTGAATCTTGTTTCAACCTCTTCCATGCGGCAAGAACTTTTCTCATCGTTTCCATATTGAACTTCATTCAATATTTCATCTATGTATGTTGGCATAACCATATTGGCACCTCAATCTATCTACATAGACTTCGAGACCCAATATTTTGGTTTTGCCTAAGTCTTTCATTGAAATCTAATTTTAATGAAAATCTTAACCAGTGTCAATAAAAGATACATCATTTCTAATTAACAATATGTCTTCTACATAATGTACTAGAAATATCCCACTTAATTTCTTGCAAATGCAAGCATATTCATCGTATCTGATGAAACTAAACCTTTTAATTATTTCATCACGGTGAATATTCCAACTCCGCGATGCTTACTTTAACCATTGAAGTTTGCATGCCTTTTTAGCATCCTTTGAATTTACAAAACCCATTGGACCATGTTATGTATATGTCCTAGGTAACCATTCTATTAGAAGAATGTTGTCTTGTTTGTTCAACTAACATATACCAAACTTGACATATGTAGTGGTTGCTACAGTAATCCGTCCAGACAAAATATCGCTATGAAAGATCAACTCTTGTCATAGTCAACTCATTGAACATAATCGTAAACAGTTTAACGATATGTCGACTATTTCATAGATGTGAAAACATCCGTGTCTGTTTATAGATCCAAATATGTTCATTAGGCTTCATGCCTTTTTGAGGGTCTTCCAAGTTCAGAAACTTGGTTTCTCGTATATGGAACTATCACGGATTCTATGGCTTCTAGCCATTTGACGGAGTCAGGGCCCATCATCGCTTCTTTGCATGTAGTCGGTTCATCATTGTCAAACAATAATGATCTGTTCTCAAATCTAACTATTTGATTGTTACCCGACTCACGCGGTTCAATAGGAACTTAGATCTATGTGACCACAACTTTTGAGGTACGACAACCATGCGCATTGTGGCCGCCTCCGGGACACTTCCCAGTGCTGCGTTACTCAACACATATAGCTTAGGTTCAATAACCCAATCAAAGTTCTATTGTCCTCCCACTTAACTTTTTGCAAAAAATTCCTTCTCAAGAAACTTGACGTTTTTCAGTGACAAACACTTTTGTCTTCAGTGTTCTGGAGGAATACCCAACAGTTACTTTGGGATAATCTACAAAGACGTATTTATCTGACTTTAGTTGTAAACATTTTACATTTGCCTAGTATACCAAAATTTTAGAAAAGACAACTCGGGTTTTATCCCATGCCATAGCTCATATGATGTCATTTCAAAGGATCATGATGACGCTCTTTTCAGTGTAAAAGCGGTAGTCTCTAAAGCTTTATCCTTCAAATATAATGGCAGTTTTATAGATGACACCTTTGATCCAACGATGTCAAACAAACTTTGATTTCATCTCTCGAACACTCCATACTCCTATGGTGTTTCGGGAAATACAAGTCTATGGAACAATTCCTCAACTTTTAGGTGTTTGCTAAACTTGTAACTCAAATATCTTCCTTTATGATCAAATCATAAATTCTTTATTCTCTTGTTACAATGATTTTCCACTTCATCTAGAAATACTTTGAACATTTTTTCAAATATTTCATGCTTCTTCCTTATCAAGTAAATATACACATATATCTACTCAAATCATTGGTTAAAGCAAATGAAGTTCAAGAATTCACCACTCACGGCTACATATAATGGACTATATACATCAACATGTACATCGTCCAATAAGTTAGTCATCTATTCTTCTTTGGCCTACAAACGGAGTTTTAATCATCTCTAGGAAATTCTCACAAGTGTCAATTGATTCAAAATCAAAAGGACTCCAAAATTCCATCAACATGGAGTTTCTTCATGTTTAATTTCCAATATGATTTAAACGGTGGTGTCACTCATAAGTGATCTTCTAATCATTTGTCTTAAGACACTTTTAGCATCAGTGTAATGGATGTGATTTCTCCAACAAGATAAGCGTTCATTCATCTTTTATGAATGCGGTAATAATTTGAACAACCATTGTTCTCATAATACCATAATAAAATAACAATTATTAAAACAAATCTTGAAGGCTAGGTTTAATTCCAACGAAACACAATAACACTTTATTTGTTTTCGATGAGAATCATCCCATATTCATTTGCTAGTTAATTAGGCCATTGTAGTTCTTGTATTGCGTTGTTCTGTATGACAGTTTATACCAACCAATTTAGTATCAAATACCCAAGAACCACATTGTTTTAATAAGCAACAAATACACCCATAACATGTATATCTTCTATATACCTGAGCTGGACATTTCCAGTCTTTTCTTTTCCGCCAGAATAAATTTTGGATTCTCTTTCAGCAATTCTTTTTCGTCTAGAAGAATCTATCAACATCAATAGTGGCGCCATACACATGGCACATAGTTCAAGGCATTATTAGTCAAACACTAATACCCTTGAACTCGCACTTTGAAATAGATCACCATTATCAAATAATTGGCGTTCTTCCTAATTCCATTCTTTAGTAATCTTTTAGTGTAGTAAACGTTTTACCTACATCTTGTATTCATCCTATCATGACAACTTTCATGATCAAGCTACTATAGCTCATGAGGACGTGAGTATAATGTTAGTTCCTAAAACCTTTTTAGGAGATCTGGACGCCTAGCGTTTCCAATCTTCACAAATTCTCATACAATACGAGAATATGTGTCTTACTAAATTATACTCTATCATATTGCAACCAAACATTGTTTCAGATATCAAAATATCTTCCACACATTATAGTTAATGAAACAATTCTTTCAACTCCTAGACAACCTTGATACAAAAAACAACTTTTGAATATCAAGGATCATGGAGGCAAGTATGATACTTAGATACTAACACTGGAATTGTTACTCTTCATTTAATACTACTTATTAAATTTTATCGAGTAACCAAGGTTTGCTAAAATTTTGCAATAGGACTTTAAATTTTAGATTGACATTCAAACAATACGATACCAGTTCGTAAAGTTAACATCCAGAATTCTATAGTTTTATTATCTCAATTATAGCTAATTGCAAGGTAGTAAACAGATGCCAATGCCTACAACAAACTATGCAAATTCACTTTGATTTAGTTTATGATAAATTGAGTTCTATAATTCAAAATTACTAAGTGAACTCCCACTTAAAAACAACATCCATCTTAGTTTTCTTAAGTGATTACACGAACCAAATTCACTATACCGCAACCGCTCATCACGTGCAACGGCATAGTTTCAAAGGCGAACATCACCATGTTCATCATATCAACCATATGACTCATGCTTAACCTTTCGGTTTGTGTTCCGAGGCCATGTCTGTACATGCTAGGCTCGCCAAGTAGAACCATAGCATTTGCATGTGTAAAATTGTCTTACACCCGTCGTATGTGAACATAGAGTCTGTCACACCTGATCATCACGTGGTGTCTCGAAACGACGAACTTTCTTGACGGTATATGCTATAGAAGAACATATTTTTATCTTGATATTTATGTGAGAGGGATCATCTTATAATGCTACCACGCGATCAAATCTAAGCAAAATAAGATGCATAAAAGGATAAACATCACATGCATATATAATGTGATATGATATGGTCTTTCATGCATTCGATCTCCATCTTGTGCGTCATGGCATGATCTCCATCATTCCACCAGCGTAGCACCAAGGTCCATGGCGCGCCACCTTTGATTGTCTTCCTCCATTACAATATATCGCTTGGATCTATATATATATATATATATTGGCACACAGGCCATAAAATGAAATAGACAACCATATGGCTCCTGCCGGTTGTTTATAACTTACAAAAATGATCATTGCATACAATTTGTAACATAAACAATTTAACCATATCACATCACATGCCCTGCAAAAATAAGTTAGACGCTTCTAATTTGTCATGCATATTTTACGTGGTTTGGGGCTTTCTAGGAAGAACCGTTCTTACCTACGAACATGTAACCACAATGGTGATAAAATATTATTAATAATTATTTGTAAAATAGATCATAACTATAGTGAGAGAAACATGCACCCGCAAAGCCACATATGCCGAAGCATGTCAAGTATGGAACAAGTCTCGTGAACGCGATCACGTAATGTTAGTCTCGGGCAGCTTTAATCCCACTATGCCACTATGATCCAAAATACAAAAAATAGCAATAACATGATCATCAACGCCCACATCCACATGTGTTCTAACCGTGCATACCAACTACGCATAGAGATGGCTCTGATACCACTGATGGGTTCGTAACATAGAAAACAAAATTTTTCCTACGCATGAACACAAAACGAGCCAAGAACAGTCTACGAGATGGAAGCAACGATTAACTAACCCTCGATGACCGGAAGCGGGATTTTACGTTCCCGCATAAACGTTGCCAGTGAAGACTTGACAAAGACACACGTAGTCGACGTAGTCGTTCACTTAACGTAGTCGACGTAGTCGTTCACTTGACGTAGTCGTTCACTTGACGATCTCAAGATCGTGTACAAGGCGCCACAACCGGCGGCGCCACCATACTCGGTCACACGTACGGTTCGGTGACGTCCTCCATGCCCTCGGTCCAGCGGGGCAGCGAAAGTAGGGATCCGCCGGAACTCCTCCTCCTCCTCCACTTCTCCAAGTGTTGGTGGCTAACAATTACGGAGTGCTTCGCTTAAGCAACAGCCATGGTTTGGAGCAACAAGGTAGGGAATGGAAAACAACTAAGTGTTGGTAGAAGAGGAGTATGTCCAACATATATATAGGAGAGAGGGGGCAGCCACCCATGAGGGGTGCGGCCAGACCCTCCTCTTTTTCTCCTCTTCATGGTGGTGGTAACCCCCTTCTTCATGGAAAGGTAACCCCCCTCATCAAATGAGTAACCCCCATTTTAATTTTGCATGACATTCATGTTAATTAAAATCCACATTTATTGAACTAATAAAACATTTTTATTTCTTTAATATTTGTTAATTCAATCAATTAACAAACATTAACATTTACCCCCTTGAGTCATTTCGATATACCGAAACAATTTTGGTGCTTTTCTGAAACAACTCCTATGATGTCCAATAATTCAATCGGAGTTCCAAATCCACTCAAAATGCGTCAGCGAACCTTAAGTGTGTCACCCTACGGTTCGTGAATAACATGGACATGATCGAGACTCCTCTCCGATCAATAATCATCAGCGGGATCTGGAAATCCATGACGACTCCCACTTACTCAACGATGAACTAGTGATCGTGTGAACTATTAACGAACATAGTCAATTCCTTTTGTCTCGCGATATTATTACTTGTCCAAGATCCGATCATTTGGTATCAACCATACCTAGTTCGATCTTGTTCCCGATAAGTCTTTTTACTCGTTCCGTGATAATGCATTCCCGTGACCTAGTCACATGCTTGCAAGCGATTCCAATGCAATATCACCGAGAAGGGCCCAGAGAATATCTTTCCGTCATCCAGATGGACAAATCCCACTCTTGATCCATGAGCCTCAACTAATACTTTCAGAATACCCAAATCAACCTTTATGATCATCCTGTTATGGTGTGACGTTTGATATCATCAAAGCACTCTTTTGGTATCAGTGATTAACATGATCAAATGGTCTGAGGATTAGAACTATTTCGTATGAGTTTGATATAGCAATGAAACTTGATGACTTGATCGTATTGCTATTCGTACTATGGGTGTGAGTGTTCATCACATCATTCTTCTAATGATATGACCCCATTATTAACAACATCCAATATTCATGATCAGGAAACCTTGATCATCGGTTAATCAACGAGCTAGTATAAAAGAGAGGCTTTACTAGGAACTTTTTGGTTTATTAATCACACAAGGATTAATGTTTCCGATTAATACAATTCTAGCATGAGAAATAAACATTTATCATAAACATGGAATATGATAATAACCACTTTATTATTGCCTCTCGGGCATATTCCCTTCAATTCTTGATCTTATCGTAACAACTCCGCAAGGCTCATATAGAAGTTTAGCCCCCGGTACTGCAAAGGCATAACTTATCCAAGGTGTTCACTTATAATAGATATAACAAGAGTAGGAAGCCTAAACAATTGTAGGCTCCACTATACATATATAGGGCGGCGCCACCCACGGCGAGGAGGGGCGGCCGCATTGGCTCCCCCAGTCCAGAATTCCAGCAGGGAGGCAACGGTGGCTCCATTATCGACCTACTAAAGCTTTTCTCTAATAAGTATTAACGACCAGGGAGATAGCGCTAATTTGGGCCAATTTTTGGGGACATGCCCATGGACATCGCCCATCCGAAGGTATGTAGCCTAACCTAGTGGTTTGATTTGATTTGGCCAAATGATCCCAGAGTCCCCACCTCGGCTCGATATAAATTTTGTTGCGCCCATCCGCCGCCAGATGCCTGACTCGCTCCACCTGTCCACCGCAGTCCCGTAGTGCCATAAAGCATCATGCGATGTCGCTGGCGATGGACATGGAAGAACCGCAAGATTATGCTGCCTGGATTGCCTTAGAAGCACAAGCACACGAGGAAGAAGATGCTATGGCACATGCAGAGGTAGTTGCAAGAGCAATTGTGTCGTCAAGAAATCGCAAGCGTGCGCACGACTTTAGGGCTGACACGAGGAGCGGTAACAACACATTATGCTATGTTGAGAAAGAGATATTTGCAAAAAAAATGATTATGCTACCCTTTCATTCCTACAAGAACTGTCGAGAGGTCAGCTACCTAGACACTTTCATGTTGCTAGAACAAATACAACTTAATGATATGATACTATATTATCATAACCTAAATTAATTATTATATTTGTGCTAAGATTTAGACTCATAAATTTGTCACCTGATGTAGGAATATTGAGATCATATGGTGGCACCCAATTGAGCAACCTAAGTAGGCAGGAGTCCGAGTTAGTAGATTCTAAGTCCTTTTTTGCATGTGTACTTTATGAACCATGAAAAATGTTCACCCTAGCTTTGTGGACTATTTGTTTTGTTAAATAGACTTGCTTTTGTGCCTCAAAATAAATTTACCTTAAATGTTCACCCCGGCTTATCTCAATTCCTGGCTCGGCTCCGCCACACTTCATTTAAGTCCTCTAGTCAAATCCACCATTCATAGGTTAATGCTTTGGTAGGACAATGTCTTACACCAAAATAGAGTCAGTTGTAACGAACACACGTACTATGAAGGCTTTATAGAAAGGTTGCAACATAAGAAGATTTTAATGCATATTTACACCAAAGGGCAAATCTAACCACTAGGCTAATATATCCAAAAAAATACTTAACCATATTACTTGACCATTAATTAAGTTGACAAGCTTTAAGAGAAAGCTCATATCAATTCATTGTACATGTCCTCAAATAACGATATGGATCACCAGAGAAATAAGTTATTGAAATGTTTTCTCAAACAAGATCCTCTTCAAAGTTCAAACCTAGGCTCTGGTGATAAGGGTGGGTTTGCTTGAGCTTTAGATTCCTGAAAATCGGTTGTTGAGAATGTGGTGTGGAAAAGCTGTTGTGAGCTGACAACTGTAAGAAAAATGTTGTGAGGTGACAATTATGGGAAAGCTAGAAATTGGTTGGTTGTAACAACTACCAATTGTGGATTTAGTGATAAATATATACAATGCCCCCGAGGCCGTTAAAAATTATTTATGTGCTAATTGATTGTATAACAATGATTTGTACAGTGGTTGACATGCAATGTACCAATTTTTGGGAATGATTTTTTCATTTCCTAATATACTATTTGTATATATATATATATATAGCTTAGAAAGTGATGCATAAGATTACTGCAAAATTACATTCAGATTACACAAAAGACAATGGTTCACAAATGTTGTCTCCAGAAATGCACACTTGAAAAACTCAGTGAGGAAGATGATAAAAAATATACTTGTAATCCTTACAGCTTTTCTCTTCTTTTATTCAGAACCAAGTGGAAACTTCCAACATTTTTCATCAACAACATGAGCCACAACACTATACTCTGCTTCAACACTAGACTTGGACACGGTGTGAGACTATGATAGTTGGTAGGATTGTCATGGAGATCAACATCATTGACCTGACAATTGGGACCCTAGATCGATGCTGGTGTTAGCGGGATTAAAATTGGTCATGGCAATACAGTGAATAAGCTGAGGTGCATATTGTTCCCGAAAATATGTAAACCAGAGGATAATCGAGAGTCAACTATTCCTAAGAAATGGCTAAGTGGATCAAGATCTGACATGGAAAACTCAAAGCCGAGAGTAGCAATGATGTCATTGTGGAACTCAGTGGAGAAGGGGCACAATTTCATTAACCTAGATAAGTACATACAAATGGATCATGAGCATGCCAATTGAACCTTTAGGCATGCCCCGCTCCATTGGCGCAGGGCTTGCTTAACACCCTAGAGATATTTTGGTAGGAAACCTGAGAAGGACTCGTGGAAATTTTGAAACGTATGCGCACAGTTTCATATCAATAGCCATGAAGGTTTAACGCCTAACCGATGAACATGCCAATGGAATTAGACGGTGAGAGAAAGCACGATACAAATGGTTCTAGGATAACAACATGGCTAACGGTTTCATCGTAATCTATACCGTGCTCCTTGGAGAAGCCATGAACAACCCATCTCCATCTTGTTGTGAATTGTGATACCATGATAAACGATTTTTGTAGGGGCAACTGTATTGATTGATACGTACGTAGCATAGCATTACAGAGAGTTACATGCTTAGAGAGAGAGAGAGGAGGAGGAATACATGCTGGTAGTACTAGGTAGTAATCCTAGCTACAGGGGAGAAGATGCTCCGTCACACGATCACATGCAAAGCATGTACAAAAATTGGTCATCGCCGTCACAGTTAACCTAGTCCCCTCGTAGCTTCGAACGGAAGGGGGCTGGAGTTGGGGTGCGGTCGACAGCTTCTTCATCCAACGGGTAAGGACCAGTTCGGCGCACTTCCCACATTACAAGCAGAACCACGGCCGCGAACACGATCGCGGCCGCCACCGCTGCCCGCAGGCCGAAGCACAAGAGAATCGTAAAGTCGGTCAAGAGCAGGAGGACACCATAGAAACCCCCCACAACTAGCGCGTCTTGGGCGGCGGCGGCGGCGGCAGCGGCAGAGGCTTCGTCCGATTCGACGGCGCCTGTCTCAAGGTCGACGAAGGCAACAGATCTGGACTCCCCCATGGCTCGGTCCCGGCTAGCTGTCTTGGTGCTCGCTCGCTCTTCAACTCGGTCAGGGGTCTTCGTCTTTATGCTCGACCAATCGATTCACCGTATCGCCTCAATAATCGATCAATGAATCTACACGCGGGTATATGTAGACAGAGCCGGCAAGCTGCATGCGGTCCTGCCGCCTGTGACGCATCCGGCAAGCTGCTAACAGTCGGAAGACAGCCATGGATGGTCGCCGCCGGCGCCTAACCCTGGCTCCCTTGCGGCCGTGGGATTTCCCCCAGTCTGCTTCTGCATCGTCTCCGGGGGGGTCTAGGTTCTCCTGTCTCGGATCAGAGGATGGCAGCTCGGATGTGGAGGATAGTATCCCCATTTAGGTGGCTGCACAAGTGTTGGAGGAGGAGGTCGAGGAGGGGTGGACGCCGGTTAGCCGGCGGAGAAGGTCTAGGGAGGAGACCGTGGCGGACTTCTGGCGCGAGATTGGATACCCGACGCCGGTGTCCAGGGTCTGGGAGGCTTCGCGACGATCCAGTCCTGGTGAGTCTTTTTCTGGTTGCAGGTCGGCGGCTGGCTACGGCGCGGCGGACTGTCCGGCGACGTCGGTGAATTCGCCTCCGTTGGCTTCGCCCAGGAGGGGTTCATGTTCTTCGCCGACGGGAGTGCGTCTCGCGCGTGGACCTCGGATGGGCCCCTGGCGCGGTCCCCTGCCGCGGCGGAGGGTTTCGCCGCCGCCGGTTATTGGCGCCTTCATCGACCGGGCGTTCGCTGCCTCGACGGCGTCTTCCTCTCTGGCGGCTGCGGCAAGGCCGGGATCGTCGAGCTCGGTCGATTTCCAGGAGCTGGAGGTTCAAACGGGGGCGGTCATTGCGGTGCAAACCGCCGTTGATCCCGCCGATCGCGTCGGGGACGTGATTGCGGTCGATCACGTCGATCGCGGAGCTGCATGCCCGCTGGTACACCGTTATGGGCTGGGCCATTGGGTCCAGCGTTTCCGATCGCTGTGGGCCCCGTCCCTGGCTAGGTCATCGGCTGCTTTGGCGTCTGCTACGCCAATCACGTCAATCACGCCGTCGCTCCGTCCTTCGTCGATTCCCTCGGCTCCTTCGTCCTCCTCGCCGCCGTTCCTTTCTTCGCTGCCGCCGCGTTCTTCATCGTCCTCAAGCTCTCCAAGGCCGTCGGGGTCCCCGTTTCCCCGGTCCTTCGCTTCCGTTCTCGGGTCTGTGGCCGGGATGGCGGGCCAGCGGCCGCCGTCGGCCGGAGCGCCTGGGACTGCGCCAAGGCCGCCTGCTCCGGCTGTTCCACCTCAGCTGGCCGCTGCGAGCCGCCCACTGTCTGCTGCATCACCGGGGGCGGTTCAGCAAGGGGCGGGGTTCTTTCCTCAAACCTTCGCAGCAGTTCCCCCGCGGCCGGTGCAGCCGCTGCAACCCCCGTCCAGGCAGCCGGGGCCGCCGGCATACATGCCGTATCCGCAGCAGCCTGGTTTTCAGCCTGTCCAGCCCTACCTCCAGGCACCGGCGTTCTAGCAGACGCCGCAGTTCTATGCTCAACCTTCTTACGGTCAGGCTGGTGGCTCTTTCCAGCAAGGGCCGAGTGTGCCGTTGCAGCCGCCGGCTGCGCAGGGTTCTAATTCTGCTTCGAAAAACAAGAGAAAGAAGAAGAAGAATACGGCTAATGTGCAGGCCCCGCCCCCTCATATGCCGGTTGTTCAGCCACAGACTCCTCTTATGCCGGGTTTGATCCCACCCTCTGGAGGTTTGGGAACAGCAGCTGGTTCTTTTGCTCTGGTGCAGGCTGATCCCATGGGGCATGCTTCTGCTGGCCCTGAGGTTCCTGAGTCGGCTCCGGTTAAGCCGGGGAAGTGCTGGAAATGTGCAGTTGATACGCATGCTACTAAAGATTGTAAGGTGCAACATTACTGTCTTATTTGTGATTCTATAGCCCATCCGTCGCTCATATGCCCGATTCTTAAGCTTCCGAAGCCGCAGGCGTTTGTTGGTGGTCCTGCGTGTGAGGAGTCCTTATGCTTACGCCTGCCTGACAGTGTTTACAAGGCACACCTTGCACCGAAAGGGTCACCAACTGCTCTTATCAAGATTTCTGGTGGGACTGTTTCTGCTCTGGCCATTCAGAAGTTAATGGCACGGATTTGCCCTTTGAGTTCTCAGTGGAAGTGGGAAGCTATTCCCCATGGGGAAGACACTTTTTTAGTGAGTTTTCCCACTGCCGATGATCTTAAGAGGGTGGATGGTTTCCAGATGGGGGTACCTGATTCTTCAGCTCAGATGACTGTCAGTATCTGGAAGGCTCTTGATGTACCGCATAAGTTTGAACTTCAACAGGTATGGGTACATGTTGAGGGAGTTCCACATACAGTGAGACATTTCTTGGGTTTGTGGGCTGTTGGTTCGCTAATTGGTACAACATTAGATGTGGACTTGGTTTCTCTCAGGAGTCTGGGTGTTGTGCGGATTTTGGTAGCCATGAATGAGCCAAAGAATTTGGACAAGATGAACGAAATTCAGGGGTTTGCTTGTCTTGGTGTCTCGGTGACGGTAAAGTTAAAAGGTTATGATTTTTTCTTTCGTCGTGAGGCGCATGATTTCGTGCCGGATAAAGACTTTAAGCCTTTCTTCTGGAGGCGCAAGGGGGATGATGCTGGTAATGATGGTCCTGGCCAGGGCAATGATCATGATGCGGCCGGTCATGATGCTTCATCTGCTAGCATGGATGTGGACCAACCGCAAGGCGGTCTCTCTTCTGCGCATGGAAATGCTGGTGCTTCTGGTCCGGGTGGTGGCGCGGTCACCCAACATGCTATTGCGATTACTCCTATTAATCCAAATCCGATGACGCCGCGGGGTAAGGAAATTGTGGAGGAAGTTCGAGCTAGATCTCCTGGTTTGATCGCGGCTTCGACGCGGGGGGCGGTTGCTTCGGCTCCGTCAGGTCTTGAGACGCCTAGTGCAGCTGATGGCGGCCCTCCGCAGATGTCCTTCGCCTCGCCCGATGGGCGTCTGCCTCGGGAGGCAGCGCCAGGCCTCTCTGGTGGTGGCCAGCGGTGCACTGTTCCCACGTCTCAGGGCCTCTCCTCGGGTTCTATCGCTGGGGTGGAGGTTTGCTCATCGGTGCCCAGCAGGTCTTGCACCGGTGCTGGGCTAGGCGTGCCAGACGGAGCCACGGCTGCTGGTCTTCTGCATGAGGGCAGGCCGCCGTCGCTGTCACGGGCAGCGGGCAGTTCGCCCGCCCGAGCAGCTGGTCCGCCGCTGCCCGTCCATGGCGCTGGTGGCTCGCCGGTTGTTCTTGCTGCTGTGTCGGGTGGGGGTTCTTCTCCGTCATCACCCCCACCTGTTTCGCCGATGCCCGCCCATGTTGGTGGTTCGCCGGTTGTTCCTGTTGCTGTATCGGGTGGGGGTTCTTCTCCATCATCGCCCCCACCTGTATCGCCGCTGGCTTCTTCGTCTGTGCCTGGGACAGTCTCTTCATCGACATTGCTGTCCCCGGCGGTGGAGGAGCCTTTTTCGGGAGATGTCGGGTGTTACGCAACACAAACACCTCCAGCCCGGGCACCTTCACCGCCTCCGCCGTCATCTCCGCCTCCTCCGCCGACTTCTGTGCCACCTGTGCCTACGGCGAGGCGCAGCGCTAGGCATGTGGTTGCGGAGGATGGATCTTCTGTGACTGATGAGGATACTATGCTGAAGGCCATGCGGCGTAAAGCCGCTATGAACCTCGATTTCAGCGGTATGTGTTCAAAATCTTCTTCCTTTATCTCATTACCTACACCTGTTTTATCTTCTAAGTTAAATGCAGTTGGTATTAGGCTAGGGAAGAATATTGATGAGGTTTGTTTGTCCGCGAACGTTTTGAGGCGTATGGAGTATGACCGTTTAACGGTCATACCAAAGCCTCAGAATGTAGCAATGAATGCCGAATCAGATGAAGAGGAGGCGAATGCCACAATGGATGGTCAGCTTCTCTCTAGTCTGGTTGGTGTTGTTTCTGAGGTGGACTTTGATGAAACCATGCCAGGCTCATTATATGACCTGTGTGCATCTGGCCGTAAATCAAAGTCAACTTCTTTTCGGGCCTCCAAGAGGGGCAGAATTCCAAAATCTAAGATTGTGTCTCAATGAATGGTATGTTCACGAATAGCAGAGGTCTTGGTGACTTGGCTAAACATTTACATATCGCTCATTGTATCAGAGATCATAACTTAGATTTTGTGGCTATTTCGGAAACTGGTAGATGGGACTTCTCTCAAAGTCTGCTTGATCGCCTATCCGATGGTATAGATTTTGAGTGGACATCCCAGCCGCCCCGTGGTCGCTCGGGGGGCATTCTACTTGGAGTACGGACAGATACTACGGAGATTATGGCTCGTTCGGGTGGAGATTATCATATTAAACTCCATATCCGTAATAGAGTTGATAATTTCATGTGGACTCTGGTTGCTGTTTATGGGGCTGCACAGGAAGAATATAAGGCCGACTTTCTTCGTGAACTGGTTAATCTGGCAAAGGATAATCCACACCCAATCTTAATTGGGGGTGATTTTAATTTGCTGAGGTTCCGTCATGAAAAAAGTAAAGGTCGGTTTGATGATCATTGGCCCTTTCTATTCAATGCTGTCATTGACAGTTTAGATTTAAGAGAGGTGACAATGATTGGAAGACAATTCACCTGGGCGAATAGCCTTCCGGATCCTACTTACGAGAAGCTTGATAGAGTGTTAATGGATGCCAACTGGGAATCTAAATTTCCTATGGTTTCTGTTCGCGCTCTTGAACGTATCGAGGGATTTTCGGATCATGCTCCTATTCTTTTGACTACTGGAACACATAAACCGTCTGGTAAATATCGATTCAAGTTTGAACTTGGATGGTTACAGCGGGATGGGTTTCATGACATGGTCAAAAAGGTATGGGACAGACCGGTTACTGCTATGTCTCCAATACAAAGGTGGAATTATAAAATACGTGCCTTACGTAGTCACCTTTGTGGTTGGGCACGTCATGTAACGGGTGTTCTTAAAAAAGAAAAGCTGAGGCTTTCTTCCATCATTGATGGTCTAGAAGCTTTAGCTGAGGTTGGACCACTTTCCGCGCAAGAGATTGAATTGAAAAATCAGTCTAACGCAAAGATAGCTAGTCTACTCCGGGAGGAGGAGCTCAAATGGTACCAGCGCTCCAAGAGCCAGTTTATCCTTGAAGGAGATTCGAATACTCGCTACTTCCATAGTGTGGCCAATGGCAGACATAGGAAAAAGCGTATTCATACTCTTGTTCAGGATGAAGGTACGATTGAGGGGTTGGACAATCTCAAAAAGTTTATTACTAGTTATTATAAGAATTTGTTTGGAGCCCCAGAAGAAGGTAACTTCTTTTTGGATGAGTCCCAAACAGATGATAAACCCCAGGTTTCCGTTGAGGAAAATAACTTTCTTACGGCTGAGTACTCTGAGGAGGAAGTAAGAAAGGCTATTTTCCAAATGGAACACAACAAAGCACCGGGTCCGGATGGTTTCCCAGCAGAGTTTTATCAAACTTTTTGGAACACTATCAAAGGTGACCTTCTAGAATTGTTTAGTTGTTTGCACGCTGGACAATTAGACTTGTTTCGTCTTAATTTTGGTGAGATTGTTTTGTTACCTAAGGTTAATGAGGCAGAAAGGATCCAGCAATACAGGCCAATCTGTCTTCTTAACGTTAGTTTCAAGATTTTCACGAAAGTGGCCACCTTAAGATTAAACACGGTTGCTGATCATGTAGTTCATCCGCCTCAAACTGCTTTCATGCAAGGGAGGAATATCCTAGATGGAGTGGTAACTCTGCATGAAGCAGTTCACGAACTACATTCTAAAAAGTTGAATGGGGTAATTCTTAAGTTAGACTTTGAAAAAGCTTATGATAAAGTTAAATGGTCTTTTCTCCAACAAACACTCAGAATGAAAGGTTTTTCGAATGAGTGGCGTTGTTTGATCAATTCCTTCGTGTCAGGAGGTAGTGTTGCAATCAAAGTCAATGACGATGTCGGCAACTACTTCCAGACATTGAAAGGATTAAGGCAAGGGGATCCCTTATCGCCAATGCTATTTAATATCGTGGCGGATATGCTTGCCATTATGATCGAACGTGCAAAGAATGATGGTCTCATTGAAGGAATCATTCCTCATCTTGTTGATGGGGGCTTATCCATCCTTCAATATGCCGATGACACGATTCTTTTTATGGAACATGACCTTGAGAAAGCACAAAATCTGAAACTTATACTTTCAGCTTTTGAGCAATTATCAGGCCTAAAAATTAACTTCTATAAAAGCGAGTTGTTTTGTTTCGGTGAGGCCCAGGACGAGGTCAATGCATACGCTGAATTATTTGGCTGTGGGCAAGGACAATTTCCTATGCGGTATTTGGGGATTCCGATTCATTATCGGAGACTAACAATTGCCGAATGGAAACTCGTCGAGGAAAGACTACAAAAACGCCTTAGTAGTTGGAAAGGGAAATTGTTGTCCCTGGGAGGAAGACTGATACTCATTAATTCGGTACTATCCAATATGGTACTACATATGATTTCATTCTTTCTCTTGCCTAAAGGAGTCTTGCATAAACTGGATTATTACCGGTCTAGATTCTTTTGGCAAGGGGACAACGAGAAAAAGAAATACAGATTGGCTAAATGGAGTGTCGTGTGCTCTCCTAAAGACCAGGGTGGGCTTGGTATTCAAGACCTTCAGGTCAAAAATACAGCCCTACTGGGGAAGTGGCTTTTTAAACTACTTACTGAGGAGGGGACATGGCAAACCATACTTAAGAGGAAATACATTGGTCAAAAAGCTTTATCACAGGTTCTTTGGAAACCAGGTGATTCACATTTTTGGGCTGGACTCATGGCAACAAAGAAGTTTTTCTTTGGTCTGGGTTCTTTTTCCATTAAGGATGGTTCCGAGGTACGGTTCTGGGAAGATAAATGGCTTGGTAATGCCACTCTTCGGGAACAGTATCCGGCCTTATATAGCATTGTGCGCCACAAAGGTGATACTATTGCCAAAGTTTTGGAGAATTCTCCACCTTCAGTGGCTTTTAGAAGGGATTTGTCTGGGCAACGACTTGTAGCTTGGAATGCCTTGCTATTGCGTTTGGCAAACATCCAACTACAAGATGGGCATGATGAATTCCGTTGGAACCTACATGTAAATGGTCAGTTTTCAGTAGCTTCCATGTACAATGCTCTTATTTTACCAAACGTGCCAATCGATAAATCTAGTAATGATAAGCTTTGGAAGTTAAAAATTCCATTACGGATAAAGGTATTTGGATGGTACCTACGTAAAGGGGTTGTTTTAACGAAAGATAATCTTGCAAAGCGGAACTGGCATGGAAGTAAAAAGTGTGTTTTTTGTCATCAGGATGAAACAATTAAACACTTATTCATCCGATGTCGTTTTGCTAGATCTATATGGTCAGTCATCCAAGTAGCTTCAACCTTGTCTCCACCATGCAGTATTACCAATATATTTGGGAATTGGCTTAATGGAATCGACAATAGGTTTAAAAAGCATATTAGGGTGGGAGCGATTGCCTTTATTTGGTCGCTATGGCTATGTAGAAATGATAAAGTGTTTAACGATAAAAACTCTTCCATTTTGCAGGTTATCTACAGAGCTACTGGTACACTCCGTTTGTGGTCTTTGCTGCTTCGTCCGCAGGATCGCGACCTTTATACGGAGGTCTGTGCACGACTGGAAGCTACGGCGAGGGATACTTTTTCCCAACATGGCTGGCCGCATAGCTTACGGATTACTGCTTCTTGATAGGCGTTATTACAATTGCTCATCATGATATGTAATTTTGTCTGTGTACTTTTTGATACATCTTGGATGTGGGCTGTGTGCATCGTTGTTATGCAGAGGCCGGGTGTAAGCTTAATAACTATTAAGTAATAAAGCGCTCTTTTTCGAAAAAATATGTAGGCTAGGGCATCATACATAGTACTACCGAATTCTAGTCGGATATCGAACGGGGACCGGACCGGACGGCCGGGAAAGCTTGTCGGAAAACTAATATCGACACTACTAGCTACACCTAGGCCGTTGTGTACTTTCCGTCATCTTTCTCGAATAATCTTGCATATTAATTTTACTACTTTCATCGATTAGAAAAGGTTGTCAGATGATTTAGTACCAAGTTGTACTAGCTTATCGATAATCTTCTTCGATCGGAGGGAGTAGCTAAATGCTTCGTGCGTTACGACATACAATTAGATTAATATTTTGTTGTAAAAATTGAAAAAAAAAACATTACACCTCCTACGTCCCTCATCATACAAATCTAGAAAAATATTCATCACTAGTTCAGAATAGCTCATTAGTGATGTGTCAAAAACAATGGTACTGGCGTGCTCGTCACGCCACCATTACGACGCTAGTGGTATTTTATAATATTGATGTGACGTGCCACTCCACCAGAAAGAGGCCAAGCCGAGGCATGGCACAGACCACGCCACCAGAAAAGTGTATCTGTGTCGCGCCACGTTCGACCAACACCCCGAGTCAAATGAATCGATGCACTAAAAACTTGGTATTTCTCGTTGTTCGCACCTAAATTTTGTAGGTCAGCGACTAAGGCGAGGAGACTTACTGCCAGATGGATGCATTCGGCTATTGGGTCAAATTTAGGAGAAGATGGCCAAAAAGCCCAAGAAGTTATCAAGAAGGTGGGTGCTCGAAAAATTCGATTAGTTATGGAAATCGAAAAAATTGAAACTAAGAAATAAATATGGAAACCAGTTCTTAAGTAACTTGATTTAGCGTGCAGAAGTGTAAGTTTATTATGTGTTTCTACTTGTACATAATATGCTCTCTAGGCTCTAGACTTGTGCATCGTATTTAAATTATTTTACTGCCGCTTGAAAGAGAGAAAAGCCTTCCATGAAAAGCCATAAAAAAATAAAAATACAAAAAAAATCCTAATCGACATAGGAATCTCATTTCCACAACATACCCACCATATCTGCATAAAGTTTGCTTCATTCTTCATAGGCTGAAGTGGATAGTCCTACTATTCCTACATTTTGCCTACAAAGCCCGCTGGATTTTATTTGGCACGAAACCACTTATCTTACATAATCACGTTGAGGACATGGCACAACCGACCCATTAGCATCTAGAAGAGGATCCCCTATCGTAGCCATCCCTGCCTTACTCTAACTTTGTGTCCCTGACAAGTGGGACCAGCATGATGTGGGTCCCAGCTGTCATTTACCGAAAGATAGAGTAAAAAAGGGATGGCAATGTCACACTAGTAGAAAACGGGCCTTTGGCCAGGACCCTTTAGTCCCGGCCTCCATCTGGGCCGGGACTAAAGGCCCGGCCACGTCGCCCGAAATTCGCCACCCGCCCGGGAGGCTTTAGTCCCGGCCCGTAACGACCCTTTAGTCCCGGTTTGAGACACAAACCGGGACTAAAGGGCTTTGCGCGGAGCGGCCCGCATGTGCGCACCCTTTAGTCCCGGTTTGTGTCTCAAACCGGGACTAAAGTATTCTGCCTATATATATGGCTGCAGCAGCCCCTCTCTCCCCTCTTGCATTTTTTTGGATGAAAGTGTGTGAGTGTGTGCTAGCTCTCCTTTTTGCTTGGATGCACTAGAGGTGTTTGTTGAAATGTTTGTTAGAGCGATGCCGCTTCAGTTCACCGAACACAACTACGATATGAGGTGTCCGAGCCACGCTTAAGCCTCTTCCTCTTTATTTCCACTTATTCTAAAAGGTTAGCAACTATATTTCCTCGTTTAGACCGTGCGGTACTAATTTTTAGGATCGTGATTGTGTTTGATATACTGTTGCATGACGCAGATGAGCCATCCATGGATGTACGGTGATCGACGCACCGCCGCTTACAGAGAAGGCGTGCATTCTTTTCGAGATGCGGCCGATGCGAACAAGCATGGTGGTGGCTATATGTTTTGTCCATGTGTTGAATGTCGGAATGAGAAGGACTACACTTCCTCAAGAGTCATTCAGAGCCACCTGCTTCGGTCCGGTTTTATGTCGGGCTATAATGTTTGGACCAAGCACGGAGAAAGAGGGGTTATGATGGAAGACGACGATGAAGAAGAAGAGAACGATGATGACAACTACCGATCTATGTTCCCTGAGTATGCTGATACCGCAATGGAAGACAATGAAGAAGAAGATCAGGGTGCAGAACGGGAACCAGATGAGCCCGCTGATGATCTTGGCCGGGTCATTTCTGAAGCACGGCGAGGCTGCGACACAGAAAATGAGAGGTTGCAGTTCGAGCAGATGTTACAGGACCACAACAAATTGTTGTACCCAACTTGTGAAGATGGCCAGAAGAAGCTGGGTAGCACACTGGAATTGCTGAAGTGGAAGGCAGAGACCGGTGTGACTGACTCGTCATTCGAAAAGTTGCTGGTACTGATGAAGAAGATGCTTCCAAGAAAGAACGAATTGCCCGCCAGCACGTACGAAGCAAAGAAGCTTGTCTGCCCTCTAGGATTAGACGTGCAGAAGATACATGCATGCCCTAATGACTGCATCCTCTACCGCGGTGAGAAGTATGAGAATATGGATAAATGCCCGGTATGCACTGCATTGCGGTATAAGATCAGAAAAGATGACCCTGGTGAGATTGAGGGCGAGCCACCCAGGAAGAGGGTTCCTGCCAAGGTGATGTGGTATGCTCCTATAATACCACGGTTGAAACGTCTGTTCAGAAATAAAGATCATGCGAAGTTGTTGCGATGGCACATGGAAGATCGTATGAAAGACGATAAGTTGAGGCACCCCGCCGATGGTCGGCAGTGGAGAAAAATCGAGAGAGAGTTCCCGAGATTTGCAGGTGACGCAAGGAACTTATGGTTTGGTCTGAGTACAGATGGCATGAATCCTTTTGGGGAGCAGAGTTGCAGTCACAGCACCTGGCCCGTTACTCTATGTATCTACAACCTTCCTCCTTGGTTGTGCATGAAGCGGAAGTTCATTATGATGCCAGTGCTTATCCAAGGTCCAAAGCAACCCGGCAACGACATTGATGTGTACCTAAGGCCATTAGTTGACGAACTTTTACAGCTGTGGGCCGAACCAGGTGTACGTGTGTGGGACGAGCACAAACAAGAGGAATTTGACCTTCGAGCCTTGCTTTTCGTAACCATCAATGATTGGCCTGCTCTTAGTAACATTTCAGGACAGTCAAACAAGGGATACAATGCATGCACGCACTGTTTAGATCAGACAGAAAGTATATATCTGGACAAATGTAGGAAGAATGTGTACCCGTTCAATCGTCGTTTTCTTCCGCCCAAGCATCCCTTAAAGAAAAAAGGCAAGCATTTCAATGGCAAGGCAGAACCCCGGGGGAAGCCTGTCATCCGTACTGGTGCTGAAGTATTTGATATGGTCAAAGATTTAAAAGTAATCTTTGGAAAGGGTCCTGGCAGCCAACCTGTTCCTAACGGCCCTGATAAGCGCGTACCCATGTGGAAGAAGAAATCTATATTTTGGGAGCTACCCTATTGGGAAGTCCATGAGGTCCGCTCCGCAATCGACGTGATGCACCTGACGAAGAATCTCTGCGTGAATATTCTAGGCTTCCTGGGCTTGTATGGGAAGTCAAAAGATACACCGGAAGCACGGGAGGACCAGGAACGTCATAAAGGAAGAGATGGCATGCATCCAGGGCAGTTTCAAGGGCGTGCCAGCTACGCTCTTACTAAGGAAGAGAAGGAAATCTTCTTTGAAGTCCTTTTCAGTATCAAGGTCCCGACTGGCTTCTCGTCGAATATAAAGGGAATCGTAAATATGAAAGACAAAAAATTCCAAAACCTAAAGTCTCATGACTGCCACGTGCTTATGATGCAATTGCTTCCGGTTGCATTGAGGGGAATTCTACCGGAAAATGTTCGCCTGGCAATTGTGAAGGTATGTGCATTCCTCAATGCAATTTCTCAGAAGGTAATCGATCGAGAAAGTCTATCAGGGTTACAGATTGATGTGGTCCAATGTCTGGTCAGCTTTGAGTTGTTGTTCCCGCCATCCTTCTTCAATATAATGACACACCTCCTAGTTCACCTAGTCGAAGAGATTAGAATTCTCGGTCCTGTATTTCTACACAATATGTTCCCCTTCGAGAGGTTCATGGGAGTCTTAAAGAAATATGTTCGTAACCGTGCTAGGCCAGAAGGAAGCATCTCCAAGGGCTATGGAACAGAGGAGGTCATTGAGTTTTGTGTGGACTTTCTTCCTGACCTTAAGCCGATTGGTGTTCCTGAATCTCGGTATGAGGGTAGGCTGACAGGAAAAGGCACACTAGGAAGGAAAGCAAAAGTATGTATGGACGGGCATTCTTTCTCTCAAGCACACTACACAGTTCTACACAATTCCACCGTGGTGGCTCCGTATATCGTGAGGCACAAGAATATTCTACGCTCCGAAAACCCGGGGAAGACTGACTCTTGGATTAAAGGGGAACACGAGAAGACTTTCGGCAGTTGGTTGCAGACACATCTCATGAATGATGACACCGTTGGAGATCAGCTGTACTGTTTGGCCAGGCCACCATCTTCTACTATATGTACTTTCCAAGGGTACGAGATAAATGGGAATACATTTTACACGGTTGCCCAAGATAAAAAGAGCACCAACCAAAACAGTGGTGTCCGCTTTGATGCAACAGACGAGAATGGGCACTGTTTGGAAACATATTACGGGTACATAGAGGAGATATGGGAACTTGACTATGGACCTACTTTTAAGATCCCTTTGTTTCGGTGCAAATGGGTGAAGCTGACAGGAGGCGGGGTAGTTGTAGACCAAAAGTACGGTATGACAACAGTGGATCTCAACAATCTTGCGTACATGGATGAACCATTCGTCCTAGCCAACGATGTCGCTCAGGTTTTCTATGTGAAGGACATGTCTACAAAAACGAGAAAAAGAAATCAGCAAAAGAAGACATCGTCCGATGAGCCAAAGCGCCACATAGTTCTTTCAGGGAAAAGAAACATCGTGGGAGTAGATGACAAGACAGACATGTCAGTAGATTATAATAAGTTTCATGAAATTCCGCCCTTCAGAGTGAAAACTGACCCAAGCATCCTACTGAATGATGAAGATTCTCCATGGCTACGACCCAGAAGAAAACAGAAATAATAGATAGGAATGTTGGTGCAATAATGTAATAATGTATTAAACCTTTTATGTAATGCATGATGAAGATTCTCCATGGCTCTTTAGAAAAAAAGCCGGCTCACTAGTTCTTTTCCCGTTTTAATTGAAAATGGCAAACTAGTTAATACTTAGGATAGTTTAAATAATTAATTTTTAAAATAGAAAATAGTTTTGAATTATTTTTTCAATTTCAAACACTTTTCATTTTTATAGTTTTGTTAAATTCTCAAATATGCAAAAAGAATATTAATAAACATAGGTTTTAATTAAAAATGGCAAAATAGTTAATACTTAGGATAGTTAAAATAATTAATTTTTAAAATAGAAAATAGTTTTGAATTATCTATTCAATTTCAAACACTTTTTATTTTTATAGTTTTGTCAAATTCTCAAATATGCAAAAAGAATATTAATAAACATAGTTTTTAATTAAAAATGGCAAAATAGTTAATACTTAGGATAGTTAAAATAATTAATTTTTAAAATAGAAAATAGTTTTGAATTATCTATTCAATTTCAAACACTTTTCATTTTTATAGTTTTGTTAAATTCTCAAATATGCAAACAGATAACTATTTATAAAACAAATAAAAGAAAAAACAGAAAATAGGCCTTTAGTCCCGGTCCGTGCTACAGACCGGGACTAAAGGCCCTTATGCTGGAAACCCCCGCCCGAGGCCTTTAGTCCCGGGGTATAAAAGCTAGTCCTTCGTCCCCGGTCGGTTCCACCGACCGGGGACTTAGGATTTTCGCGCGCGAGGAGCAAGCAGAGACGCCGCCAGGCTGCCCGACGCCACCGCCGCCCAACGCCCGACGCCACCGCCGCCCGACGCACCGCCTCCGCTGACGTCCTCGAGCCTGACGCGCCGCCGCCGCCGAGGCCCCCGAGCCCGACGCCTACCGCCGCCCGACGCGCCCACCGCGGCTCGAGCCCGAGGCGCCCACCGCCGTCGGACGCCTCCCACTGCCGCCGCCGACCGTCCCGAGGTGCCCGACGCCACCGGCCGCCCGACGCCACCGCCGCCCGACGCCTCCCGTCACCGCCGACCTGCAGGTATGTTAGGGTTAATTAGTTTTAGGTTAGGGTTAGTTTTAGGTTAGTGTTAGGGTTAGTTTTAGGGTTAGTGTTAGGGTTAGTTTTAGGGTTAGTTAGTTTAATTTAGTTGTTAGTTAGTTTTAGGGTTAGTTAGTTTAATTTAGTTAGAAAAAAAGAATAGATTTGTTAGTTATTTGTTAGTAAATTTGTTAGTTAGTTTAATTTAGTATTTGTTAGTTAGTTTAATTTAGTATTTGTTAGCTAGCTATTTGTTTTTGTTAGTTAGTTTAATTTATTAGTATTTGTTAGTTATTTGTTAGTTAATTTGTTAGTATTTGTTAGTTAGTTTAATTTCCTATTTGTTAGCTATTAGAGTTAGATATTAGGGTTAGAATTAGTTAGTGTTAGGGTTAGATATTAGGGTTAGAATTATTTAGTTAGAATTTATTTGCAAATAGAAATAGAATTATTTAGTTAGAATTTATTTGCAAATAGAAATAGAATTATTTAGTTAGAATTTATTTGCAAATAGAAATAGAATTATTTAGTTAGAATTTATTTGCAAATAGAAATAGAATTATTTAGTTAGAATTTATTTGCAAATAGAAATAGAATTATTTAGTTAGAATTTATTTCGTTTTTTGCAGAACTATGGATCCACATAGCAGGAACCTCGAAGAGGAAGAACTTCTCGAAGATATAATCAAAGACGCCCCCGACGTTGAACCTGCTGAATCTCCGTCGTCATATCTAAACCCCTCCGGAGATGGAATGGAGGTTGATCGACCCGAAGATGAAGCCGATGGGGCCGGAGATAGCTCCAATGACGGAGAAGGTGATAGCTCCACTGATGGAGAAGCCGGTGGAGAAGCCGGTGGAGAAATAATAAAGTCCGGCGAGGTATACATATGAAGTTCGACAATCACTTGTAATATGTGAAAAATATTGGAGATAGCTCTATATTGTATACATATACATTCATTTGACGAATGTTTCTCCCTCTTAGGCCTCCACATCGAGCAAAACTACGAAACGAGGCCCGACTAAAAAGTTGGACGCACGGACGCATTACACCTTTGAGGTGATATTGCCTACGGGCGAACCAAAGCTTCCTAAGAATGCTGCTGACACATTCAAGAAGCAATGCGGAGTTCTCGTTAGGGATCACGTCCCGATCAGCGTTCGGGAGTGGAACAAGCGCAAAGGGGCAGCCGATAGTGACTATGTCGCCGAAAGGTACAAAGATAATCTTTGGAATGATATCATGTCACATTTCAACCTGCCAGAATGTGAGAATCAAGACGCCGCAAATAAACTGAGGGCCAAAGTCAAGCAGTGGACTCTAAAGAAGATGGCCGAACTGTTCCGTAGCTGGAAGAAGAAGCTATGGAAAGACTATCTGAAGACAAAGAAAGTGCCAGTATTTGAGGGGTATCTAGCCAAGCAGGCGAATCACTTGAAGGCATTTCAGGAGTACAAGCAGTCAGAAGATGCCAAGGCATTATCAGAAAAGAACAAGAAAAATGCCGACAAGAAGAAATATCACCACACGCTGGGGCCAGGGGGCTATGAGACTGCCATCCCAAAGTGGGATAAGAAAGAGCAAGATCTGCTAGCTAAAGGCATCGTACCTGAACCCATCCGTGATGAGTGGGAAATGAGAGCAAGGAATTGGTTCCTTGCGCATGGTGGTTCGTACGACGAAGAAACAGGGGACCTCATCTGCAGTGGCGGTCTTAGGATACCCAGGGAGAATTGGAAAAAGATAGTGAAAGAAATTAAAGAGGGAAAAAGACAGTTCACTGCAGATAGAGAGAAAGATTTGCTCACACTGGTCCTCGGCAATGACGAACATGGAGGACGAACGCGAGGCTTTGGTCCTTCTTACCCGTGGTGGCTTGGGTTTGCCAGAGACCAAGACACTTACAGAAGCCGGGCGAGAGCAAAGAAGCGACAGCAGGATGAGGAGAATGACAAGTTCAACCAGTTGCTTGCCAGGCTTAACGAGCAACAGAAGCAGATTGACGAGCTTAGAGGAGTAGCGCGCCAGGAAGATCCTGGACTCGATATTATCGGCGCCCCATCTAAGCGGAAAAGCAGCGTGGCTGAATCTGAGGCCCCGCCCGACGATGCACGAAGAATGATAGAGGGCGGTCCCGGCTACCCCGTGGATGGAATCAAGGAGTCAACATCATGTGAACTCCATCAGAAATTCAAGAACATATCCATGAAGGTGGCCGTCGGACAAGCTTTACCTTCTGGCCCTGATGCACGCTGGCATGGCCGTGAGATTCCAGCTGGCTTTGCTAAAGTCGGGGTGGATGAAATCATGGCGGGGTTTCATGATATGGAGCTCGACATGGCTGGACCCGAAGATGAGAGGACACTCGGAGAAGTACTGGGTGGAGTCATCCTATGGGACAAGAACTACATCAAGCTTCCAGGCTCGGCCCCAAGGACAACACCGCCTCCGAGTCGTCGCAGGTCACCTACACCTCCATCACCTCCAAGCCCTCCACATGACGACGGCCACCACAACACGAGTCCATCTCGATCACCGCTGCCGGACTTGGGTCGGCCGTCTCCGCCGCCGCCCGCTAAGGATACTAAGCGGAAGCGTGCCAGCAAGAACGCTTCGTCCATGAGTTCTAAGCGACGGAGCTCCCCAAAGCGCAAACTGTCGCCCCTCCCAAAGGTACCTCATGCTAATCTTCCTATCAGACCTTATGATCGTACCGACGAGGAAAACGCCAGGATAGCAAAGGAACATTATGAGGCGCAGATGAAAAAGAAGGAACCCGAGCCCCGCCCGGAATACACCGAGAAGCAAATAGCATATGCAAAATACTTCATGACCCTTCCATCACAGTATGACTTACACCATAAGCCTGACGACTATACACGCACATTGCAGAAGGAAGGGCAAAAGAGCAAGTCACGTGCAAGTGCAAGTGCAAGTGCAAGTGCAAGTGGGAGCAAATCAAGTTCAACTACAAGCAAAATAAGATCAGACGTTCCTCAGCTTGGACAACAGGCCAAACAGTCGATCCCACCCCTCAGGGTGTTACCCGAGAATGTTCCCTCTCTGGTGCAGGGGCAAGATTTGGGATTAGCAAAGAAGTGGGCGGATGAATGGGGTATCCCGGTTGAAGTCATTCTGGCTTCCCAAGACGACGTGGTACCCAAGGCTGTGGTAGCCCCTAAGCCACAGTTTGTCATGGGAGCGCCTTTGGTCAGCAAAGATAAGTTTGATGATCTCCCAACAAATATGCGTTACTTGCATACATGGTACTTAAGTGAATCAAAGAATGGGAGAACGATGATCGTGGCGCGTGTCCCACGGGAGTACTACGGCCGCCCCGAAGACATCCATATCGACTTTGATGAACTCTTCCAGATGTACAATGCCGACGCCCTCGACAAATCGCTTATGAGTTGCTATTGTCTGTAAGTTTTTTAATTTGTTGTCTACATATAACTTGTTCAGTTATTTCAATTCATTGTCTACATATAACTTGTTCCGTTCTGACTTGTACTCTATTATGCAGAATGAAGATTCTGGAATGTAAAAGTAGGAACATCCTAAATATTGGGTTTATTGACCCAGATAAAATACATATAAAGACGCTAACTGATAACCCCAAGGAGACAGAGGAAAACCTTCTAAGGTTTCTAACAGATCAAAATTTCTGTGACCACATATTGTTTCCATACAACTTCAGGTGAGGGTCTTACTCTGTTGTGTCCATTCACTTATAAGTGTAATTGATAAGTTACTGACACATATATATATACATGTGCAGCTACCACTGGATTCTGTTGGACATTCAAATTGATAAGGGAAGAGTTGATGCCTTCGACCCATTATCGAGACCCTTGGAACAGTTCCAAAGCCTGCAGGACATGCTCCAAGGGTAATTTCAATCATTCTTGTGCTCTATCGGTCTCTTTCGATGATTTTCTGATATATCAATTAATGAAAAACTTAGCAAATCATTTTCCTTGTCGGGCAGGGTTTGGAAGCGGTTCAAGTGCGTGACTCCCGGTATCCGGCATAAGAAGCTGACCTTTAGAGCGGCTCAGGTAAGTAGTAGTATGATATACTTCTATTTTCAATACTTTTGTAATGCTAGATTATTATTTTGATTATATATATTCTATTCTCGTAAAGTGCGACCAGCAGCCACGGGGGACGCATCTATGTGGATACTATGTTTGCGAGACCATTCGCACGTTTACCTCTGAGCACAAGGATTACAGATACGATGTAAGCAATAAACATTCACACCTCTATTTTTACTCGTCATTCTTTGTTATCATGATTGATATTCATATTCATCTCCTCTTCTTATATAGTACACGGCCATGCGGGAGAAGTACCTACCAGAGCAACGCGCGATTGCTGTTGCAGAGGAGCTGGCGACCTTTCTGAGAATAGAAGCTATAGACGACAAAGGACGATTTAGTGTAGCTAGGGGCCATTACTAATGTTGGTCCATGTAATCGAATAGACGGGCTCTTGTCCCGATAATTCTGATCTCCATATAATTGTATATATATGCTCGCTTGTAAGATAAGTTAATCTTATATATATGCATAAACTAATTCCCGAACACCAAGGCACCAAACGAGGCATCACGTTAATCCCCCACCTAAAACCCTAAAACCCCTAAACCCTAAAACCCTACAGCAAAAAACAAAAATCTGCAGATGACCTTTAGTCCCGGTCTGTGTTACAAACCGGGACTAAAGGTCCTGGCCCTGATTCGCTCCGAGGTGCCCACGTGGACACCCTCCAGTCCCGGCTGGTAAGCGGGCCGGGACTAAAGGTTCAGCCTTTAGTCCCGCGGCTGGGGTCCCGGTTTGCAAACCGGGACTAAAGCCCCTTACGGGCCGGGACTGGAGGCCCCGTCCACACTAGTGTCACAGGAGGATCATCTGTACTCCTATTTAACAAGTTCGTTTTTATCGAGCGGTTGTCTGCCTCGTCCGCCGGCATCACCAAAATCTTGATCCTATGTTGTGATACAAAATATTGCCTCAAGAGTTCGAATTTTTTGTGTTGTGCAAACCTTACGGTTTCTCTATGGTTTTATTCAGAACATAAGGAAAATGTGGCCGGCGGCGACATGATCCGGGAGACACCCACGAACCCTGACCGTGCGTAAGCCACGATGCAACACAAAACAAAAGGAAAAGCGAGTTGCCGCTCGTTGGAAAATTATTAAAGCAACAAGGGAATTCTGAATTTAGATCCAAAAAAGGGGAATTCTGAATTTTGGCCCGGAACCATCCACTGGACGGTCATTAACTAGCTACAATAGCTGGTAAAGCCAGAGGTGAGGCCGGAGCCCTTGAGCGCCTCGGCGACGATCGCGTCCAGGCGTGCCACCATGGCCGGCGTCATGAAGTTGCTCCAATCCCCAACCGTCCCGTTCCTGAAGAAGGCGTCGTTCTTGATGCCCCACACCGTGCTCCCGCTCCTGTTCACCTCCAGCCCCTTGAGCGTCCTCAAACTGCAGAGCTCCACGACGTCGCGCGCCACGCCGGCCGCCTCCTCCTCGGTCGAGAAGGGGTACCCCATGAACGCCGCCATCCTCCTCAGGTTCCCCTCCGGCTCGCGCAGCATGTCCTCGTACCTCAGGAACAGCACGTGGCCCGGACGCCGGCGGCTCGCCTCGTCCCAGTACTCGAGCACGTGGCGCCACGGCGGGCCGGCCACGGACTTGCCCTCGCAGAAGAGCTCGAAGGCCTCCTCGAACGTCGGCGTCGGCGACGCAAGGCCAGGATCGTCCTGCTGGTGGTGCAGCCCCGCCGTGGTCTTCTCGTGGAAGTTCCAGAAGGAGACGAGCGTGTCCTTGGGGTCCCGGCACACGTACGTACACCGTCTTGCACTCCCCGTCGGTGATGCCGGGGGGAAGGAGGGAGTAGGGAAGGTGGGTGGAGAGCATCCGGGGAGAAGGGAGGTGCTCGAACAGCTCGTCTTCCCCGGTGACGGCGTAGTCGGCGGCGATGAGGTCGGGGTTCTCCTCGAGGAAGCCGATGAGGTCGTGGGGGTTGCTGCGGCGGAGCGGGTGGTCGGCGGCTCCTGCGGAGGGTGGGTGGGCCTTGCGGTTGAGCACGCAGAAGGCGAGGGCCTTGAGCCAGGTGGTGCCGGACTTGGGGAAACTGGCGAGGAAGACGTCGGTGGGACGCGGCTTGAAGCGCGCGTGGCGAGCAGGTGTGCAACATGTGCCACCCGCACAGGGCCCCAAAATTTGGGGGGCCCACGATTTTATCCTGCTAGTATATTTTATGCTCTGAATAGAATTTTTTTTTTTTTTTTGAACGCTAGAACTTATATTCATACAAGAAGAAGAACAGTACAGATCGGAATACAAGCCGCAAACGAGCGGAGAGAAAACAGAAGGCAAAACAACTGCAGAACAACAACTTCAACCTCACGGACACCAAGCACACAAGCCCTACACCGTCGAAGACGACGCCGGAACCCGCCGCCGGCACCCCTCACCAACGGAACAGAGAAGCTCCTAGCCCAAAGGCTCTGAATAGAAATTAGGAAGAGAGAAATATAAGGCCAACGACGGGCACACAGCAGGAAAAAAAGCTAGGACTCAATCGGGCCATAGGGGTCAATGCTGGCATTGCCCACGTCCTGGGCTGGACTCGATCGGTCCACTGCATGCCTGATGCCTTCGTCGCCAGGTCGCCGGACGCCTCGATGGGCACACAGCAGCAAACCATCGAGATGTGTCCCTGACTCCCGTGAGTCTCAGCCGCCACTCGCCAGACAACGCCGCAGCGAGGACCCACGACTGACTGGATGAGGTGAGTCCCTTCAATTTCTTTTGATCGGCAACACACTGCGGCTGATCGATCAGCAACGTTGTGGATTGTATATGGGAATTATAAAAAAATACCATGGGATGATTTCTTTCCATGAATAAGATACAGATCAATGTCCAAGGAGGGATCATCCGGCGATTCCATTAAACAACGGCCATGGAATGATTTCTTTCAAGGAAACATTATTGGATTTGAAAATAAACTACAAACAGAAGTTCCATGCAGCGATCCATTCACCGAGTTATTTTCTTCACCATTCATATCAAGATCAGTGGTACAAACCAGAACAAAAATAGTAAATAACTTAACACTACGCAGCTCATCCGTTCTCCTCAAGCAAGAACATGCAAAATGAAAACAAAACTCAATTGGAAGCAAATAAAATCAGAGCACAAATTTTTCGGGAAACCATACATACATGAACTGATGATGAACAAGCAGCACAAAAATGAAAGTAAATATGGATGGCTGGTTCTTCTGGTGGAAACAAAACGTAATCATGGGGAAACATTTTGCGATGCTTAAACAAATTTGACAAGAATTTCGGCGATGCTTAAACGTAACCATGGGGAAACATTTTGATCTTGACAAAACAACCAGAAATTTTTATTCGTATAATTCCTGGGAAAAAGGCATGAACACCTCAAACAGAATTCAAATCCTAACAAAGTCCAAACAATAGCAACGAGAATTATCTGATGAAGAATCAGTCGACTTAGCAACAAGAACTGCAAAAGAAGGAAACCGACTGGATCCAAAGGAAAAAATATGAACCATATATGGAAGCTATTTATGCTCATGAACCATTTATGGACCATGGAATTAAAAGAATAAATCGGATCCAGAACAAGGTACACAAATGGATCTAAACAATAAGATAGGGAAAGAAGGAAACAACTCAAATGGGAAACAAATTGAATAGCAAATTGCCTCCAGGTCGTTGCCCCACATCCGGCCGCCAGTTGCGGGCTGCCGGCTACCGCTCCTCTTCCGTCGCCGACCACCGGCTCCAGCTCATCCTGCTCCGAAAGAATCGCCGGGTGCGGCGGGTGGGAAGAGCTCAGCTCCAGCTCCGGGTGGGAAGAGGGACCAGAACAAAATGTCCAAGGCAGCTCTGATCTCTGTCTTGTCGAATCAGCTAGCACAAAATGTCCCAGGCTAGCTCTCATCTCATCCAAGAACCAGAAAAGAAAGCGGACCAATTGCTTCATGCAAGAAAAAGACCAAAATCTGGAGAATAAAACTAGATCCAGATGCTCCAGAGGCATCCATGGTCACACATCCATGGGAAACGGAAGGGGGGAGGATGTCCTGTGGGGTCTGGCTGATTCATGGATCAACATCCCTACCACGAAAAGAAGGACGAGATGCTTCTGGATTCGTCACAGCAGGGCAAGCTTAGTCGAGGTCTTTGACGCGCAGAGTTCGAGCTGGATCCTGCCGCCGTCCATATCGTCTTTGTCGTCGCTCTCATCCTCACCGGGGAAGCTCTCGTGCGCCCGCTGCGCCAGCGCCGGCGCCGGATTCATGAGGGAGCTAGGGGATGGTATTGGGGATTTGGGGAGAGGAGGGAGCTGGGGATGGAGATGGGTGTCGGTACAAGTTGGGTCTCAAGAAGCATGTACACCTTCACTGTCTAGATGGGAAAGATATGTACAATGTCCAGGCTGTTTTTTGCAAACTGTCTTTGCACAAATCTTGATGTACCTATGGCCGTTGGATAAGACCAACGGGTCCAACACTATGTGGAAAAACTGCACTCGTCGGTCCAGTCGCTTCTTCTTCCTCTGCGGCCTTAGGAGCAGTACTAACCAATGTATCCATGGTGCCTATGTGTTGTGCTCGCGTGTTGGGGAGTAGGGGTAAGAAGGCTGCAATTCGTAAAAAAAAAAGCTTCACCCCCTTTTATAATGAAAATTTATAAGACAACTGCCATCAAGATAAGTTAGAATACGTGGCAATTTTGGTTGGTCCAAAACTGTCCACTTCTCGCCCAATTAGATCCACATGAATGGGTATCATATATCACATCAGGCCCCACCGGAGAAAAAATGCATGTGAATAATGTGAAGTCTTTGTAAAGAGATACAAATAGGTTAAGTGTTTTTGGTACGTGGGCACAATGTTATTTTTTTAAAAAAAAATCGAAACTTGTAATTCCAGGCCTTCAATCTTTTTGAAAAGAAATATATAGCTTAGATACGTACATCCAGACGCCATAAATTTTGTTTAAAAATATGTTTATGTCTTAATCTATTTCTAGCAACTAAACCAATAAATGCAGTCTATTTTGTCAGTTAATTTCGACAAACACTGCATACCTACCCGCGGCAAGGTTGGTGATAGAGAAACAAAGATTTGGTAGTGTATTTACCTCAAAAAAAAAAGATTTGGTAGTGTATTCGGCTAAAGCTCGGATAGATGCAAAGTATCTTCGCCACAAACTAACCTCATGACCAAAATATAAATACTGTCACTGAAGAGAATGTCACAAATGAGGTTGTACAGTGGATGTCAAAGTTTCCGCAAGTTATCAAGGGTTCGGGTCATAGATGACATTGTTGCTCATACTTCATAAATCGTTATAAGAAAATGTTTACGTAAATACATTTATCATATATATTATACAACAGGCACACGTTCTTTGATGCATATGTAACTGCATTGTGCCTGCGTTTGTGAAAAAATGTGACGGGATAAATGAATTAAGTCTACTTGTGACTGTCTCGTCTCCCATTTAGCTATGCCAACGACAGCATAATGTAGCTTCGAAACAGACAGAAATAACGTTGCCCCTAACATGAAACAGCATATGGAACAACAGAAGCGGTGGCAGGTCAAGCAAACGCTTGTGGAATAAAGCAAACCCACAGAGAAACAAAATCATAGAGCACACAATGACAGATTTCACAAAAAGGTTAACATTTCACTCTTCGTGTTTTCAAGTCATTCAGCCGAGCATATTATTTCCACAAGCAAAATTACGATTTAACTCCCAGAAGAACTAAGATTTTAACTCCCAGATGAGTTTCGGTTTCTTAGGGAGGTCCACACATCATAAAACCGAACCGAATGCACATATGAACTACATTGTCAATCCAATGGTGCGCATCCCTGTCCTCAGTGATGAGCAGCTGCTTCCTCCTTGCGGGGTTTGGTCGCCTGGAGAGCAAGCAGATTTCAAAAAACAGGTAAGAGAATGATTGATTACAGACGAAAGTACAAACATGTAATTTAGTTTAAATGTATGTTACTATGGAATAACCAAGCTGGCATGAAAATTATGTAAATGCTCAAGTCAAAGTACAATGTTTGCTATAACTACATTAGAACAACATCCAATTCAATAACATTGCAGAGTAACCATAAAAGCCTTTCACGGAGACAATGATCATACAGGTTGGTTTACATATAAACAAAGGAATTACATGGTCTAAGTAGTGTAATACTAGTGTAATATCAAACATAGCAATAAGATTTACTGAAGACTAGAATCTTAAGATTTCAGCAATGTGGAGCTCAATATATGTACATTCATAACAGACAATCTCAGATTTATAATTTAGTAGAGTATTAGTTTGGATTCCTTAAACTAGGTATATGTATAGATTACAATGTTTTCCACCAAGTGAATTCCTTAAACTAGAGTGCTAGTTTGAATTCATTCAATATTCGCATGTCCTGGACTGACTTGAGCACCGAAACAGAACACATTTATCTTCTCCCAGGAAGAGTAGATACATGCATTACCAATACCAAGAACTCGCTAGGGATACTAATAGAACTAGTTGGCACAAACATAATTACCACCATATGTCCTAGTTCGATACAAACCTTGTAAACATGCCAGTAGACAAACTAGAAAATCACATACCGCTGACATGAATACGCAGAAAAATCAATCAGTGTCGCACAGAATAACGCTTTTAGTATCATCATTGTAGCACCAGATTGTGCAGTAGAGGAACAGTTGACTCAAAATTGGTGTGGCAGCACAAGGGTTTATGTCGCTCTAACAGGAGGCCTTGTCTCATCCAGGTTAACAGGAAATTAAAACGACCACCCACATTCTCAATCATGTATCTTGATTAAACCCTTGGACTAATTTCAGATTCACAAAAGACCACAGCACTGTCTCATCCAATCTAGCCCTAGAACCGAGTCCAGCCATAGTCCTCAGTAACCCTGTGGACACAGCACCATTGGAACACCGACAGACACACATACACGCTACCACTAGAACCGCGTCCATCAAAAGCCCCCTAAACTAAAGTCTAGAACATGGCACGGAAACCCCCAAACTGTCTCTACCACAATTGACCGAACCCACACAATCTTATCACCGGAACAGCAAACAAGATGAAGGAAGTGAGGTGCGGCGGATTGGGTCGGTTACCTTGAGGATGCCGAGCTTGACGGTGCCGTATACGACGCCGACGCCGAGAGCCGACACCCTAGCCACCTGCAAACGGCACAGAAAAAGCGGTTCAGTCAGATCCGATCTGCCGACGGGGGAAGTGGAGGAAACCGGGAGGGGAAGGCAGTTGTAGGGAGGGGTGGAGGGCTTACGAGGGCGAGCGTGCTGACGCCGGAGTAGGGGCCCGGGACGAACGGCATGTCGTCGGCGGCGGGGTACGGGGAGAGGGTTGGGGTTGGGTGCGGGAGGCTAGGGGACAATCGACGAAGAAGAAGAGCTCTGGTGTGGGCCGGGCCTTATAATAGACTGCAGCGGAGGCGTGCGGAGGGCGGAGAGCTTCGGGTGGGGCCCGCGTGTCATTGGGTCGGAGAGGGGCTTCTTTCTTCTATCTCAAGAAAGAAAGGCACCTGAATGGGCTGGGCCGACCCGTATATAGGCCCCTGGAGGCCTGAGGGAGCTACTACTTCTTGTGGCACAAGAACGAATTACTTGATCAGTTTTTCTACTCCGTATTGTATTTATTTCTTTCAAATATGTGCTAGTATATGTGTTCATGTTCAAGTGCTCACTGTGCAGGATCAACCCTGATATGGCATGTTTCTCATCAATCAATCCATCAGCATTCATCCAAAGTGCAAACTATCACCAACAACCCTCTCTGGAAACAATAAAATATCACACAGAAAATGATCGGTGAATTCCACAGAACAGATCCATATGGCTACTACACAAATAGGGACAATTTTCCAAACACATTAAATAAACACATTTCCACACAATAACCAACAGGATGCACAGTTACTTCATCTCCTACTTCCACCAATGTTCAGGGACATGTAAGGTTGTTTCACGCATACAACCAGGGCTGACATCAGCACAAACTATTGGCCCAAGGGCATCATTACATTACATGGTTAATCACACAGCTCAGTCAGTGAGCTCGCTCGCTCGCCCGCTCGTTCGCACAGCGCCCGCAAAATATGTTACAAAGGCCTACTTCCAAAGTAAAAGGGGCGGGAATAAGTTACAAACACAGTCGCCGCTTCGAGTGGGAGCGGAGCACACGCAGGACAAGATAAGCTTGACCTGATCACCTAAATCCCGTCGTCGCGGGTGTCTAACAGCAGCTGCACACACACACACGTCAGTCAGGGTACCTGTCAGATCAGGCTACAGGGGAGGAGGGAAAGGAGGAGCTGGTGGGGTCTTCAGCTTTGGGACCTTGAAACTGGAGTGGAAGAGTACCTGCTGGGGCGCAGGCGACGATGCACCAGGCCGCGGGTGCATCCTCGAGGAGCAGCGCCGGAGGGCCAGACCCTGCATGCAGCAACTTATTCTGTTAGCACGTTAGCTTCCATAGCTCGGTTGCACCACAGGGGAACATGCATGCTTCAGTACTTGTGTATATGATCATTGCAAATACTCAGGTTCATCTAACAGAGCAAATGATATGAGAGAAGGTGCCAAAGAAAGACATCCACAGTCAATGAGATTTCACGTAACTACCGCACACACGCAAGGGATTGGTTCTGAGTTAACCTTCAAAATAAAAACCTAAGAGATGTGGAAATCGAGGAGACATCATATACGACAACAGGATGGAGTTTCCTAAGTAGGACAGATGATAAAATACAGTTCAGAAATAAGCAAAGGCGTAAAAACAATCAGAAACCTGACATCACTCAGACATGGGATGAGATGGGGTCCTTTCAAGAGACAAGTACTTTTGAAACGTGTGCACTACTACAGTAATACCTTCCAGCAAATCACAAGTGCAGCAAAAGCTGGAAATTCATTTTGGCTCACATGTGCATATGCTCCCTTTATAAAAAAACACATTTCCAAATGTTAAATTCTGATTTTTTTTCGTTTTTTTTACATTTGGAAACATGATTACACATGGGAGCCAAAATACCACTCCCAACAAAAGCCAACTAGGCATGGCCACTTCAGAAAATATATAAGTGATACTCATTGGTTGAGCAAAAAGACAATTCCAAAAATACTCCAAGCAAGTACTGATTTTCTATGCCATACCACAATCCTAGCTAGGAACATTAAATGCACTATAGCAAGCCACAACTTTCCACACAATGATGAACACTGCATTGATCTCCAACAAACAATCTTGAGTTACTATTTAGTATTTATTATAATGTTGGCGCGAGTTCATCAGAACAAAAAGGAGAACTTTGTAGCACTCAAAAGAAATCAGCTCTCTAATGGCAAAACTAACCTCAACCTGGAACGGATCAATTAAAAATTTGTGTACACAGGTATTCGACAGAACTAAGTATGTTATAGAGATGTTTGGAAACCAAAAGTTCATCCAGTCTCAAGAAAACTATGTGACAGTTCTATTGTGAGCATTCAAGACTTATAGAACACTCACTTAGTTCCATCAATTTACTATCTGTCCATATTTACAGCAAGATGCAACTCATGCAGCCCACCAAGAATTAGGACATCATAATATTCGAGGTAGAAATATCAAAGCAACACAGGCAAAGAAGGTATGCTCGCTCATCGTTGGGTAATTGTTGGACTATGCATGCAGACCAACAAACTAGCCACCTCAGGTGATGAAACATAGTTCGGATAAAAAACTGGTATTGAAAATTATATATGTCGCCATCCTACTATTGGTATCTCAAGTGTATCTGTCATGGTTCTTTCAGCACCTAAGACTCACATGATGCTCACCAAAATTCCATCAACATTATTCTTTGTCCACATTTACAGCAGGATGCAACTCATGTGGCCTGCCAAGAATGAGGACAGACATGAGAAAAGAGGGTTATAGTGCCATGTCCTCTATTAGTCTAGAGTATCTATATCTATGATGGTCCTTTATGAGCATCTAGCACTAGCATGATGCTCACCTAAATTCCATCAACCTTGTTCTTTGTCTATATTTACAGCAGGACGCAACTCATGCGGCCTACCAAGAATTAGGACATACATGAGCAAAAGACATGTCCTACACTCCTACTATTAGTCTCCCAAGTGTATATGTGATGGTCCTTTATGAGCATATACGACTCACATGATGCTCACCTAAATTCCATGAAACCAAAGTTTTTGCCCATATTTACAGCAGGACGCACACAACCCCTGCGGCCTACCAAGAATTAGGGCATGGATGAGCAAAAGTTTAGTTCCATATTTACAGCAGGACGCAACTCATGCGGCCTACCTGGTAGGTTACAAGTGCATGTGCAATGGACCTCCATGAGTCCCTACGACCCAAATAATACTCACTTAAATTATATCAACATTACTCTTTGTCCAAATTTACAGCAAAACACAACTTATGCAGCTTGCCAACAAGACATCACAGTCTGACGTTTGTACACGGTCATTGGAAAAGTAACGTTACTACTTCTATATCAGTAAGTCACTAACTCACTACACGGATGATATACTTGGGCATGGACTACTTACATTTGATAACGAAGACGCACACTGACGCTTCTGACTGGTCTCAGGTTGATCTTCTTCGGTCATTTGCCTCTGAGCATTATTTTTGGATTTGCCACGTTGAGAATGACCTTCAGACCTAGATTTTCTATGTGTCCCATTAATATCTTGCTTTCGCTTTTGACTAGCCTGTAGGTGCCCACCCTTCACTTTTTGGATCCCTTCGTCTTTCTCACTGGCCAGGGAGTGCAGTTTTTGTAGCTTATCCTCGAGAACCAGTATCAGCTTTTTAGCACCATTAGCTTCTGCTTGCAATCTGGCAATATCATCATCCTTCTTTTGGGCAGCCACTTGCAGCTCCTTCACCTTCTGCTGAAGCCTTTGCGCTGCTTCAGTAGCCTGTGCTGCCTCTATTTTCTTCTTCTTAAGGAGCGAGTCGTAGTCCTTCTCCATCGTCTTGAACTGGTGCCACACAAAATCTTTTTGTGCAGCTAATGCAGAAACTTCCTTATCCTTCTCTAAGCTCAGGTTCTTATATGCTCTCTTTAACTCCCTTATCTCAGCTCTCCAATCTCGTCCACTGTGCTCATGTTCTGTTGTGTTCTCACTAAGCTCAGCAGAAGTTTCCACTTCCTTCAGTTTTAACTAAAATAAGAAGAAAAAGCACAGAAACAGAACAATAATTAATGAGATGACAAGTTGTACAGCAAGCTTGTTAGTGTGGAACTTATGATTTGGTAAATACCTTCAGTTTAGAGTTTTCTTCAGCCAAAGCTACCGCGCAAGATTTGAAATCTTCCAAGTCCTCATCTTGGTGTTCTGCATTGAACATAAAAGGCAGTGGTATCAATGGGAAGTAGCTAGCAACACAAAATTCTTAGAAACTGGGTGCTCCTTTCTAATTTTATCGACATTCAGCAAAATGTTACTCTACATGGAACAGAAAGCAAAACAGTAGTTGTCGTTTTAGCTGAGCCCCAGGAATCACAGTTTTTGATAAATGTGAATGGGTTGACGAAATGTGGACAGCAGAAAATATCATAGTTGGGATACTGGTTTTATGACTGATGCTGCAATAATGTGGCAAGTGTCAAAGCGATTAAAAACAACTTTTGAAGTCTACATTTACATATAGATTTAGTTAGCATGTAAGCTCCCAAATTTCTATGCAGGGCATAACATGGACACGGACAAAGATTTTCTTTTTCAATTACAGTAGCTTTGAACAATATAAAGTTAACAATGCTTATAGTATAAAGTTCCCAAATTTCACATCAGTCATTTCACAGCGAACAGAAAGATTGAGTATTTTCCACCAGATAGCAGCAACGTAGCATTAAGAAGGTCACACCAATCCAAGCATTGCACAATGAACAGTGATAAAGATAAAACATTCAGCAAAACTGCAAAAGCAGCAGTAGGAATTTCCCCTGAGAATCGGAAACAAAACCGGCCAAAGCCAAAAAAAGATGCGAAATTTTGCACCTAAATCCTCCGAACGAAACCTCAGCCGTCGAATTCTTTCACCAAAACGGACGAAAGCTCCCCAAAAGAGCCAAATCGTCCGAACCAAATCGACGAAAGATCCCCACAGGAACAGGAGAGGGTTAGCGCCAAGAAGAAGGGGAAACGAGCGTGTGGGGGTGATTTGGTCTCTTCTTACCGGCGTAGATCTGGTACCGCCGCAGCTTCCGGTCCTTGTCCCCGAGGAGCAGCTCCAGCTTGGCCTCGCTGCAGCTCCTCGCGCACGCCTCCGCCCTCTGCGTCTGCGAGCAAACCCTAGACAGCGTCAGCCGGCAGCCGGGCCAGGAGAGACAAGAACCGCGGAAGAGAAAGGGAGAAATGCGGCTAGGCTATTCACCTCGGTGAGGCGGCCCCGGAGGAGGCCGGCGCGGGAGACCCAGAAGTCGTGCTGGATCTTGACGAGCGCCTCGAGGCGGGAGCGGTCGGCGAGCAGCGCCTCGACGTGCCTGTGGTTCTTGCGGAGGATGGACACCATCCGGTCGTAGACGCGCAGCCACTCGGCCCGGCCTCCGTCGCTCTCCCGCGCCGGCGAGGCGGCGGCGGCGGCGGACATGGGGTCGGGGTGTCGGGGAGCAGGGGAGATGACCGTTTGGGCGTTTCTGTCTTTTCCGTCCGTTTGGGCAAAATGAATTCCTGAGGGGCCTTGGAAATAGAGACGGGAGTAAACGACCGTTGGATTTGGACTTTGAATTCATCAGAAGGGTGGAATTGGTACTTGGTGGTCGGCCGTCCCGGAGTTCTCACTGGTTGAATTCGCCATTGTTGGGGTCGTTGTCTTCCATCTCCCATATTTCATGTCATGTTTATCTCCAAGCATCGGGCTCATTCCTATCATCTCCCGTCTTTCTCCAGCTACAGTAGTTTGTGGGTATTCTCTTGAGTTTCAGGTCTTGCGGAGGTCCTCTCCACCGGCGATGCTTCCCGGAGATGCTAAGGAGAGTCTCTGGCCTCTCTAGTGTGAATATTAGGTTTATGTGTTGTTTCCTTGTGGCGTTTTGGAGTATTGCTTCAGATCTCATCGGCTAGATTTGGGGTGGCCCGATCTTGATTTTCTTGGCCGCAGTTCTTCGATGGCAGGAGGGGCTACGAATGGGTGCCCATGGGCGACCGAACCCGTGGGGAGGATTGCTGGCCTTAGCTACGATTGGAGGAGTTGGGGACGAGCATCTCCCACAAATAAGGGGTTGTTTCATGCTTTGCTCCGACGCATCTGAGCTGAAGCTGGGGAGAGTTGGCCTTCATCCTCCTCGTCGAGCTCTAGTGGTTTGAGCTTTATCTAAGTTGGATGGGTCTAGCGGCTTGGTCAATAAGCTCAAATAGAACACCTATCTAGGGTGGCTGGGGTTGGCTCCTTCTTCAATAGGAGTTGCATCACTGCTCCTTTCCGTCTAGTTGGCCATGGTGGTGAGAGGAAGGAGAAGAGTGGTATGCTGGCCTCGAGAGCCCGTGGAGCCTGCCGCTTCAACAATATAGTTCCCAAGCAATGGCACAGGCTAGCTGTTGCTATCTTTGGCCATGAGGATGGACATGTTGTGCCCAAGCGCATCGTTCGCTCGAGCTTCTTCTTCCTCCAACGAAGAATCTCTGATGGCTATGACACAGTGGCATGCATTTGTGCTTCTCCAAGTGGTTTTGTCCCGGCAGAAGCAAGGTCGACCATGTCTAGAGGCTGCTCATCTTCGGCGGCGATCTCGGACCAATTCATGTTTTTGCGTTCTCTTTTAGGGTGCTTAATGCAAAAAAGTTGGACGACATTGTACTTTTCTTTATATTTGAGGTCTTTTCTATAAATGGTATGCATCGTAGAATTAATGCAGACTCTAGGCCCTTAGGGGCCTTTTTCGTTAAAAAAATGTTTCTGCGAGCTCCTTTTTTGGGCCCTCCTATAGCCGATATAACGAAGCTAACTCACTGGATGTTTGGATCACAGGTGTATATGAACATATTATAAAAATAATAAAAATAAATTTGAAAAGTATAAAAAAAAAGTGTGTGTACATCCAAAATATTCGCACACATGTTTTGGGAAAAGGAGAGAAATTTATGTGGCCTATGTAAAAAAGATTAAAAATATCCGGAGAATAGTCAAGTTTGAGCATCGAATTTATTTTACACAGGCCACAAAATGTTTTTTATCATAAAAACTTTTGTGCGGACAAAGAATATCTGAATGTAGACGCAAGTTTTCTAAATTTTTATTAGTTTACTACTATATGTTTCAGACTATTGGTTCATAACTTCATATACAACCGGGAGCTAAATTGAATTTTTCTGCGAGACTATTGGTTCATAACTTTATGTACAACCGGGAGCTAAATTGTTTTAGTACCATAGTAACAGGGTGACGCATACATAGTTACACATCATATAATCACACTCACATTGGTTTTGACGGGAATATAGTCCCGGCCTATAGTCTTCTTTTGGTTGCTCATGCATGTCAGCCTGTGCCACATGTGGTTTCGTGGGCTATACTAATTTCTCTAGCTGCCAGCTTTATACAGTTTGTCCCCATATGGCTGCAGACACCAGCGGATCAGCCACTCGGAATCCACAATCTTCTATGTATACACTCCTGCACACACTCAGAATCATTCAAGATCATCTATCGATGGTGGCAATGGTAGTCTCGTGGCCATATCTGCTGGGCGCCGTCCCGCTGCTCTTCCTGGCCTTCTGGCACGCCGCCGACGCGTGGTACCGCGCCGCCTTCTTCCTCAAGCACGGCGGCAAGAAGGACAGCAATGGGGCACGCCGCCGCCTCCCCCCGGGCCACATGGGCCTTCCGTTCCTCGGCGAGACAATCTCCCTGCTCTGGTACTTCAAGCGCGCGCGCCGGCCCGACGAGTTCATCCGCGCCAGGAGGCGCGCGTACGGCGGCGAGGCGGTGGGGATGTACCGGACGCACCTGTTCGGGTCCCCCACCGTGGTCGCCTGCGCGCCGGCGGCCAACAAGTTCGTGTTCCAGGCCGGCAGCGACACCTTCGGCGTCCGCTGGCCCGTGCCGGAGCTGGTGGGGCTCAACGCCATCGGGATCGTCGAGGGCGGCCACCACACCAGGCTGAGAGGGGTCATTCTCGGCTCCATCAACCGGCCTAGCTCGCTCCGGACCATCGCCGCCGTAGTGCAGCCGGGCATCCTGGCGGCGCTCAACTCTTGGGCCGACATGGGCAACATCGTCGCCTCCGCCGAGGCCAAGAAAGTAAGCGAAATATTAGTAATTGTATAATGTGGTTTTCTAAAAAAAAGTTTCCCTTGAATTAATCAAAGTGCGTTGTTCAGGTGATGTTCACGAACATTTGCAAGATGTTTGTTAGCATGGAGCCGTCGCCTCTGACTGTGAAGATCGACCAATGGTTCACCGGCTTGGTCGGGGGCCTCAGGGCATTGCCGTTGGACTTTCCAGGGACGGCAGTCCATGGCGCTCGCAAGTGCCGCCGGAAACTGAATGCGGTGTTCCGGGAGGAGATAGAGGCGAGGAGGTATACGAGCAAAAAGTATGACGATGTGATGAGTGGGTTTATGGAGATGGAGGATGAGCAAGGAAACAAGTTAAACGATGATGAGGTGGTGGACAACATCCTGTCCGCCATTGTTGCGGGCTATGAGTCCACTGCCACCGCAATCATGTGGGCCATGTACCACCTTGCCAAATCCCCCGAAGTCCTTGCCAAGCTCCGAGTAAGTCATATTCAAGCCTTTATTGTTCCATATAGTGGTCTAACTGAAGCATGCCAAGCAAATTCATGCACACCTTCTAATAACGTTCAGAAAACAGCTTGGACATAGGTCGTTTCAGGAAACAAGAAGCATGCCATAGATGATCGGATAGAAATCACAGTGTTTCAAGGTTTACTAATCACCACATACATATTTCAATGGATAGAAATGTCTCTTCGTCCCAAAAATATTCTGCTTTAAGTCTAGAGTTTGATCTGTTGGAAAGTACATACATCCGCACTTATAACCATCCAACCAATGGTTTTTATTTTGATCTATCCAACCAATGGTTTGTTTTCTGTAAAATATTGTAACACATGGAGTCAGCCCAAGCTAAGTAAAATTTCATTGGTATGTAGGAGGAGAATGTGGCAATGAACGAAACCAAAGGTGGCTCATACTTTATCACACACGACGACATCTCGAAGATGAAGTACACAACAAAGGTGGTGGAGGAGACGATCCGGATGGCCAATATCGCATCGATGATGCCCCGCGTGGCGAAGAGGGACGTGGAGTATGGCGGGTACACCATACCGGAGGGGTGGCAGGTGCTGGTGATGGTGAGGTCGCTCCACACAGACCCTAACTACTTCCCCGATCCACTTACATTCAACCCCGACCGATGGAGTGTAAGTAAGATATAAATAGGGTTTCTTAATACTCTTCTCTACCTAATTGTTGATGTTGACATGGAATGGCTAGTGAAGACTTTAAGAAGAATTATTAATAAACAATGCAGGAACCGGCCAAGACGGGGACGTACCAGGTGTTCGGAGGCGGGCATAGGATCTGCCCTGGCAATAAGCTCGCCAGGATGCAGATCACCATCATGCTCCATCACCTCTCTATTGGCTATGAGTGAGTACTAGCTAGTAATTACTAGTACAGATACCTAGTCCAGGCTAATTGCCAACATTATTAATATATATGTATTATAGATTACTATTTTGCTCTATAGTATTGTTTCTTCACAACTAGTTAATTTGGCATTCACTGATAATGAATTCCAGATGGGAGTTGCTAAATCCAAATGCGGAGATTGATTACCTGCCGCACCCAAAGCCAGTGGATGGCGCAGCCATGGCCTTCCGTCGGCTTGCTACAATATGAGAAGAAAGAGTACAGCTGCTTGATTATCGCCACCAATTTATAGCTACTCAAGTAATATAGGTCAGAGAGAGTACATACATATGGCTATATCATATAGTTTGGCTGTAGTGCATGATCATATACCATATCAACAGCTAGTTTGCCTGTCATTTCAACTTGCTTATGTTCTGCAATTCTCTATGTAATCCAATTTCATGAGCATGATGCTTTTTTGTAGAAGGAAGCTTCACATCACGAGGCCAATCTTATTAGGTCATTTGCAGAGCCCGATTCATATTTTGCCGAATAGGTAGTGCACAATAGATGGACTCTCAAGTCAATTTCTAGCCTTACTTTCTTAGCGATCACTTAAACCTACAGCCGCCCTACAAAGCTTGGAATCTGCAGCCACCAACTGATCATCTATATATATGTTGCCGAATCATAACAAAGAATCTACATTAACACGAAATATGCATCAGTTTTTCATGGGCCTTACATACATTGTCAAACTTAAGTCCATTTTACGCCTCACGTGGAGCAACAGTTTGGCAGGAGCGTGTGAACTTCAATTCACTGACAAAATGGGACCACATACTACGTGCAATGCCTAAACAACTACTACAAAAAATCTAGAGCCTCAGACCGAACCACTTTCCCCGGCTCTCTTGCTTACTTCATGTCCTCCACATCTTTGGGGTCCTCCTGCAGCGATGCCCAGTCACCAACACTTTAGCGGCCTGAAGTTCTGTTCAATGCAGTAAAAAACAGGAATAGTCTTAATAGATAAGATATATGTTAATTCTTCTAACTTCTAGAAACGAATTCACACGACGAGACTGACAGAACAAAAGACAAAAAGGCAGCAACCACACTTTGAGTACTAAAACAAGCAACAGCTAATTGTCCTCTGTTACGGTTTTACCGTTGAAGTCACTGTACTCCCTAACACTTAGTGTTGGTACTCCCTAATACTTGTGTTGGAGTACAAGTAAAACAACTCTTGAACCCGTGGATGAGTTCAGGGCGCCCGTCGAGCAGGACCTTTACTGTGCTAACAAAGGCATCGACATCGATTCTGCAAAAGTATACAAGAGGATGCTACTGAAGATTTCACTATTTGAAAGTTCAAAAGTTAAAGAACTTGCATAGATGCGTGCAGGTGCTTGTGCATTACGGACTTCCTGCTAATGAAATCGCTCTGGATAGCCAGGAACTCCTTGTGCTTCTCGGGTTTGTCCGTGAAATAGTCCTTCACAGTGCGGAGGTACAAGAGCGAGTTGTAAATCGCCAGCTTGTGCGGAGACCTAGGTCAATGGGATCAAAAGGAACACTGTAAGAATACAACATTGTGCTAAAACCAAGAACCGCAGCCAAAATGCATCTGTTTGCTTCTAACAACATCTTAACAGATTAGTGGATGCTGCTTCAGAAGTACATGTCGTTTGCATGAGAAAACCAGAACAACAAAATCCCGTAAAGAACAAGTTAGATATGATAACAACAAATGTTCTGAAGTGATTTCTTGTATTCACAACATTCAATCACTTTACTGTGGCAACTTGCTTAATCTGTTCCATATAACAAAAATTTCTCATCTCCATCGAAGTATTGATATGATCTGTTAGTAAATGTGTATGCATTATTTTCTGCCAAAAAGATCAGAATATATGTTTGCAGTAATGATCTAAAATAAGTTCTCACTACCTTCCCCATTTGTAGCACCTGCTTGTGTACAATTAAAGAGACTAACTCATATTTCGCAAAAAAGAGAGACTAACTCATATCTTAAAAGGCACAATGTTTCCAAGAGATTAAGTTGTTTCGTGCAGCATATAATTAAGGGGCTTTAATGCTTAGATATCAGGCAGTGCTGCATGCAACTCATTTTCATATCTGATGTGGTATTCTGCAAAGATTAAATCTAAAGTTTTCATGGCCAACTATGGTGACAGACAAACACACAAACCATTCCACAATATACTGCTGCAATGCGTGTTGAGTACCCACCGATTGCTTTCACCATGCACTTTGCTGTTGGCGAGTTCCTTATTGTTCTCTTGCTCCACTTCTTTTTTTCCTGATACCCTCTTCTTCTTAGGAGGCTCTACAACTTGATTGCTTGTTTTGCAATAATTTCCATTTTGCACATTATCCTGTTAGACAAAAAAACTAGTAAATTGACACGCCCCCTGAAACCAAAACCTTATTAGGCCAATCAAATGGCAATCTATTTGTCTACGCATATTAGTAAAACACCTAATAATCACACAGCATGAGGTGATAAACTGATTAACATGCAAGCCGTGGCTGTGATAATACTTATTTAATCAAGCAGGTTTACTTAATAGGCACAGCATAGTCCATTGCCAGTACATGTATGTCAAGAAAAGTTCAGTAAAACAGTAAATAAATAACATAATGATAACTAGGTTTAGTGTGAGCCATTCGTATTTTTGAAAATGATATACTTACATCCGATAAGAAACTGACACACTTGCGTTTCTGGCTAGCCTCAGGTTGCCCATGTTCTGCTAGCATTTGCTTAGAAGAATTTTTTGTTTCTGTTCTTAAAGCAGGTCCTTCAGAACAACCTTTTTTGTGTGTCTCACTCATATCTTTCTTGTGCTTTTGACTTGTGTCAGGCTGCCGATCTTTGCATTTTTCAACTTCTCCTCCTATCTCCTTGGGCATAAAGTAAACGTTTTGTAGCTTACCCTCAACCAATTTCCTTTTGGCTTCCGCTGCTTTTGCTTGTGCTCGCAATCTGCGGATCTCACCATCCTTCTTTTGGGACGCCACTTGCAGCTGTTGTACATTCTGTTGAAGCTTTTGCGCTGCTTCAGCAGCTTGTGCTTCCTTTTTATTGCCGTAGCTAAGGAGATCGGCATAGTCCCTCTCAAGTGTCTTAAACTGGTCTCGGGAAAAATCCCTTTCTGCAGTTAATTGAGAAACTTCCTTATCCTTTTCTGAGCAAAGGGTTTCATAAGCCTGCTTCAAATTTCGTAGCTCTGCTTCTAAATCTCTCGTGATGTGTTCATGGTCTGCAGCATTTTGACTACGCTCCGCACCAGCGTCAACTTCCTTCAATTTTATCTAGCATTATAGAAAGCAAGCAAGGACAGAAACCATGATTAGGAGATTTAATGAGATTCACAAGCTGAGCGGCATGCAACTTATGTTCCAGTATGTACCTGAAATTCTGTGTTTTCTGCAGCCAAAGCATCTACGAAAGTTGTCAAGTCCTCATAGTCACTCTCTTGGAGTTCTACATTTAAGGAGCAAACAATGATATCAGTAGGAAAAAAAAATCATAGACTGGGGTGATCTGTTTAGAAAACTATCTTCGTTTAACAATAATAAAAAGGAAAACATATTCAGTCAATATGACTAGTTGTTACTTGGTTAACTAGTTAGAGATTTCACTTGGATGCCTGCATTACGCCTAGAGTTCCATGGAAACCTTGTGGCTGCCACTGAATAACTAAGATCACACAATTACCCAAGGGTCATTTAATTAACTAGAGTGGAACAAAATTGGAAGTACCATGCAGCACAGTCCGCTACTTGAAGTCCTTAACCAAACCAACTCCACTAATCCCAGGAGGGTGATTACACCAAAATAGACACATCAGAACATAAGAAAACGGAACACAGATTGTGCACAAAATCCCCTCCCTGCAGCTACTCTGCTCCTGCAGAAAGTTCACACCGAGCATTTGATTTTGCACAGAGAAGGTTCGACATTTTTGCACTGGTAGCAGTAAGAGCTAACATCGAGAAGATCATTTCACAACTGCAATTGCAATCATGTGAACACCTTTTGAGCATTCATTATAGTCTAGCCATAGTGACTGAACCTATTGAAGAAACAAACTGGGAGAATTTCGGGGATTAGTTAAAAAATGAACCCCAAATTTAGGTACCCATAACCTGAATGCAACAATGGTGACAGCGCAGCTGAGGGAATTTGATGACTGTCTTACCGGCGAACTTCCTAGCATCGACGGAGCCGGAGGACTGCCGGTCGACGTAGGCCGCCTCCAGCCTCCTCCTGCTCTCACCCTCCTGCCCAGCATCCATCACCGTGAGGAACCCAGAGGCCAGAGAGAGCGAAACCCTAAGAGGAGAAAGAGGACGGACGGGTGGATGGATGACCTGGAGGAGGCGCTGCTGGAAGATGGCATCGCGGGCCTCCCAGAACTCGTGCTGGAGCGCGTTGACGGCCTCCATGCGCGCGCGGCCGGCGGCGAGCGCCTCGACACGCTGCAGCATCGCCACAACCCGGTCGTAGACACGCAGCCACTCGTCATCCCCGCGGGACGGGCCCGCGGCGGCGGCCATGGAAGTGGGCGGGAGAGTCGTGAGGTCCGGAGATGGCATTGGTCGGCCGGCGAGCAGCTGGGCGGCGGCGAGACGACCGAGAAGTCCAAGCTAGGTGCACACCACGGTTGGACTCGTGTGGTCTGTCACTCTGTCAGTGTGTCGCTCCCGTTTCGCATCGGAAAAAGTGTATTTTAAACCTTAAACTACTCGTAGAGGTTCGCCGAAAACTTCGAATCCCTGTTGTTTGTACCTGAACTAACTATTGAATCCCGGTCTAAATTAAACCCTGAAGCGGTTTGACCAAGTTGACCAACACACCATGTAGGCAAAAAATTACAAAAACCCCCCTACATAACTATATTTTCTTTCTTTTTTTCCTTTTTCTTGAGCGCGCATCATCCCGGCTCGCTTCTTGGCCTGTCCATCGGGTCGTTTTGTCACTAGAGGCGTCCGGTTCTACGCTACGCAACTGGACTTATGGCGTCTTGCTCGCTCGCTCGCTCCATACTACGGTTTCCGTTTAGTACGTATAACACGAGCTGTGCACACCGACGACGAAAATCTCCGCCCCTCGCCATATCGAAACGGAAACGTACGTACCTAGCACCAAACTAAACTTTCTTTTTTCTTACAGCGTAACTCCATACTAGTACTACTTACTAGTAGAAAATAAAACATGCTCGTGCATGCGCAAAGGTGAGGTCTCCATTTTGAAAACTCATTTGACCAACGTCGTCTATTTATCATTAGTTTTTAGCTTTCAGCTTGTGATGATGTCTCGTGCTTGTTCATATTCATGCACGCACATCTACTTTCCGTTTCCAAATTAACTGACCTAAATTTGATACATGTGAATCTATACAAAAATAAGTTAATAAATTAACTTTCCGTTTATACTACATTTACAAGCCGTATAGTTTATACTGCTGGATTTCACCAATGTGCTTGATCTGAGGGCTATTTACAAGTATTCTTCGGTGGTGCTCTTGGATCACAAACCTGATACTTAATTTGCAGACCTCCAGCATGTGTGTGAGTTTACTGAAGAAAATGTGCATGTCCATGTTCCAATAAAGTTACTAAGTGATGGTCATATCAGGCCACTGAAGAAGCGGATGGACCACATTGGTAGTGTTTTCATAATCGCTGTGCAGGGCGCTATTTTGATGTAGAAATTATGGATATAGCATCTCTTGCTTTATGTAATGAGCTATTGGATTTTCAGACTGAAAGTGAGATATTAGTGATTGTACCTTATTTTTTCTTCTAATTTTGTATACTCAATCTGAGCAAGAAACAACTGCTCATGAAATCTTCGTTGAGAAGTTATTGAGGATTAATTATGTGAGCCAGCGAAAGAACTACTGTATAACCAGTTTAGATCTTTTTATGGCATTAAGACAAAACGTTTAACAATTTATAGACTACACACAGAGGACTGGGTGTCATAGGCAAGAGCGCCCGCAAATCTACCACGATGGCCACGCTGTATGAGGACGGATGCAGGCGGCGAGGCGAATCTAGTATCTCTACTAGCTGGTTCGCTTCGGCCAATCGTAGTGGAGATGGCCTCTCGCTCCTAATCCTATGGGTTCGAATATGTGCTACTGCAGATCACTACTTTCAGTTTTTTAGCAAGATAAAACTGTGCAAAAAGTTATCACGACGCCAGATGAATTCGAACCCGCGACCTACGAGCTTAATATAGGGCGCCTAGCCACGTTACAGTATTACGCTAATACGTGTATCCTATTTAGTCCTGTTTTGAATTTCAATTCAAATGCGTCTGAATTTTTTTTGAGCGGTAGCAGACTTTTTCGGTGGGCAGCAAAAAATACGGTTTTTGCCGAGATTTCCGAGAAATAAATTCCTAGCCATAGAAAATTACGTATTCCTGCCCGGAATTTTTCCTTTTCCCGGTGCGCCAAACAGCTCTAGGGTTCAATTTAGATCGGGATTCAATAGTTCAGGGTACAAACGACAGGGATTCGAAATTCGGGGTTTATTTCGGTAAACCTCTACGAGTTCAAGGTTTAAAATAGACTTTTTCCTTAGGCATTGTCTTGTACAGAACTGTACATTGTCTATGATGCAGTTCTCGAATTTTTCCATGACCATAGGCTGTGCTTACTGTTTGCGTCAAATTTTTTGGGCAACCAGTAGGAGCTTTGCTTTTCATTAAGAAGCATAGAAAATGATTAGCTTATAAAAAAACTGGCCAAAAGCGACCATAGCAAAAACCAAAGAACCTAAGAGCAAGATCCCCTATTTTTCTGTCCCGTAAAACGCGAGTAGAGGGCCCTGTATTCACTTTCCACCGGCCGAAAACTCGTCCGAGCTAGCAGACCCCGTTCCCCACCCCGTAAAACAGAATCTTCCATTTTACGGGGTGGGGATACGGGGTCTGCTAGCTCGGACGAGTTTCCAACCCCTCAAAACAGGGTTTTAGACAACAATTTCAGACAACTATTTCTGATCAAACATAGCACATCCAAAACATGTGATGCATAATTCATAGTTTTTACATCACCAATACTATCAATGCGATCAACCATCAACGATTCCATCGCTAGCGCCACCACCACTCGCCGGAGACTCACCTCGAAGAGTCGACGCACCAATAGCACTTGCAGCACGAGCTTGACACGCGAGCATCTTCCTCGCCATGATATCCGCCTTGGTCTCCTTCCACCATGCCAGCTGATCCTCGTCCATGTCCTCGGTGCGCATCATCATGATCTCCCTCTCCTCGGCCAAGAGCTCCTTCATCGCCTGGGCTTCTTTGAGTGCGATCATCCTCGATTCTAGTTCGGCCTTCACCTTGGCATCTTCCCGCCTTGCTTCCACCATGGCAAGCTTCACCTCCTTCTTCTTCTCGGTGATGAGGAGCTTGGTCTCCAATGTCTTCATCGTCAATGCCTCCTTGGACTTCATGAATTGATCCAACTTCTCCTTGAAGCTAGCTGCTTTGCCTTCTACCTTCATCCTCTCCTTGGATTTCTTGGAGCCCTCGGGCTTGCCTTTGTTTCTCGCACTCATGTCCTCCCCTTCATCATCACGAAATGTAAGTCCCTCTGAAATATTGTCATGATCACGAAAGCAAAATTTCGCAGGGAAATTGGTACCACGGGAGAAGGGAATAAAAAAATTAACATACATTTGTCCTCTTCCATTGTCGGGTTCAGGAGATGCACAAGATGTGGAACCAGAGGGCAAACTGCAACCATGTCCAAGCCCAGAACCTCATGGCCATGGCGACCTCCACCTTCTCCTCCTACCCACTCCTGCTCAAAACGCAGCTCCGCTCCACCTCGCCCCACTCCCACGCCTCCGTGCCCATCGCCGCCTGGCCGCCGCCATCATAATGCGAGTGGAGGCCAGGCTTGCGGTTGTGGCCTTGTACATTAGCATCGTCATTTTCCCAGCCCTGCATCAGGCAATAGAGATTTAGAAACAAACTGAGTGCATAGAACATAGCAGCAGTTTAAGAGTAAAAGTATGTATGAAGAAACGTAACTGATTCGCATGCAAGAGAACGACCAATGATGTAGAATTTCAACCAGTGCTCTGATTCATACAAAAATTAGAAATAATAAAAGATGGGCACAAAGAGATAAATCCAAATAAATGGTTGGTTGATCTGAGATATCCATGGCCACATAAACGGCCACATAAACAGAGGAAGAATTAACACCCTCGAGAATTGAAGAAAAGAATGTCATAACAAAATACATAAACATAAAGCCCATATCACTGGTTTCAAAATCCCAAGGTATATGTCTGCTGGCTCATGGACTTGAGCACAACTTCTGAAGTTAAAGGTGAGAGAACAATTCAGTTAAGAACATCTTGTTAGTCATACTAAAATATGTGGAGTTTGTCAATGTCTCTTTCTATCTTGCTGGACAAAAACAAAATCTTACTATACAAAATAAATACCAACTATATTATCATGAAAATAACCTACGCAAGCTTATTACTATTGTATGAACATGAATGGTAATATGAACATATAGTGAATCGCTTGTTCAATCTTCTTTTCAGGAAGGAAACATCAGCTTTAGTACCACGAATCTGAACCTTCTAAAGTGCATGGAAGCCGCGTAAATCCTAATGCTAATACCAATGTACTTCACGTGAGAGTTCGAAACTCTTTCCATCTTATTCTAAAAAGGCAACATCAACTATGGTATTAGAAAAGTAAACTCAGTAAAATCTTATCACCTTTGTGAAAATTTTAATGCCAATGTCAATACCTAATTACTTATAGTGAGTGCATGACCGGAGATGACACTATATACACAACCGATGGCTAAGAAAATATAGAAATAACCCTTGCAATGTATATAATGACAACTTCACCTACATAAGCACTACAGAGCGCCTAATCCTTGAGAAGGTTTAAATACACTCATCGAAACTAAATGAACAACACATAATGAACACAGAGTATACCAACCAAATAATATGTGATTTTATGCATTATATATAATTAGTAAGTAGCTTTATCTAGGTTGCATGTCCTGAGCAAATAAATTCCAGAACATTATGTTTCCGGAAAGTCTGGAATAATAATAGTGCTTGGAAAAAAGGAATAATTGAATGCATGAGATCGGATTAAAAACTGCTCAATTTGTTGACTTTCCTTGGTGACTAAATCTGAATGATTACCAATTTCTACAATCCTTGTGTTAATTGCAAAATAAATCATATGCAATGGTATTATAATTTTGAAAGACACATAACACATAAACATACTACAGTAAAGAAGTTGGCTTGTAGCTTGCTTACCTAATAATAAATTAATGCATCCCGGACTCCAAATCCTATTGAAAACAAAGCATTGGATGCCTGATGCTATGGCAGAATCTTACCTCCTGGCCAGCCCTAGCAAGCAATTCATCAGCAAAGCATTCATCACGGCAACAGCAAATCAAGAAAGCAACTGAGCAAGCACGCATCGGCAGCACACGGCTAGGCAGGAAGCAAGACGGGAGCAAGTACTACCTTGCTGACGGCCACGGGCAGCAGATGCGACTCCAGAAGGTAGCGAGGAGCTAGCGAATCCAGGCGGAGGTGAGTGGAATCCAGGCTCGGTCACTGCGCATCCGGGCAGCAGTGGCGGATTCCGGCCCGACGGTGGGGGAGACTCCAAACGGCGGCTGCGCGCTCGATCCATATCCCTGCAAAGAGCGCTGGGGTTAGGATTACTGTGCTAGGCTCTTCCTATGTCCCCACGTTTTTCGCCATCACCTGCGACGCCAGATGCTCCATCAGAAGCTCCATCGCCGCTGTCGCCGTCGCTGCAGCCTCCACCGAGAGAGAGAGAGAGAGAGAGAGAGAGAGAGTGGAGGGATTGAAGGAAATTTTCTGGTCCGGTTGGTCACCGACCGCCCAATGCGAAGCAACCGGGCCCTTTAACAACAGTAGAGGACCACCCCCAGACAGCGTCGCTCGGCAAGCTTAAAGCTTACGAGCGTTTGGACGGCGGCAGCGCAGAAAGCACCACGCGTAACTTTGGCCGGTGGCGACGCGTTTCGCCGCGAGACAGCTAGCACGCACCCCGGCAGGAGTCCTAGCCCAGCAGCGCGAACCCGGCCCACCCCCAGCGAGACCACGCAGCAAAGGCCCACCCCCAGCGACCATCCGGTGATCAAGCGAACATAGATGGTCTCAGAACGCTCGCTGACGACCAAGCTTACAGCAGCTTAGGTTAATATCGTAAAGACTACGTACGGTGCACCCGGAACCAACCACATCTACTTCGTCGGCTCCGGTGACCAGCCTACGGACGTCTTCACAAACATACTTGGGAGACTCAAGTTTCAAGAGCTTTCATGACAGGATCGATCGGCATCTACGAGGTCAAATAAATCTAAAGAGCAGCTAGCTAGCTAGCTAATGGTGAGATTGTTGCTTAATCTAGCTGCCGCACTTGTCATGGAAGGATGCGGCGGCCTTGATTTCCGGCGTGCGGCCGGGACGCCACAAGCCTAACCTCATAGCTGATTGCTGATGAGTGATGATTATATTTCCGGCGTGCGGCCGGGACGCCACATCATCCTACCCGCGATGTCATATGCCACCGTACGTCTCATCGCCATCTCACCCCGTGTCGTCGCCGTCGCGCTGGTGTCTGACGGCCTCGTCCACCCGCGTTGTTCTGCGGCGCCGTCTCGGCGTCTCGCCATCGTCATCATGCACCACCGCCGCCTGCATGCGATGCCATCAACACCATATTTTGGAGGAGGTAATTTAGGCCCCTGCATGCACTGCCATTAACGCCTGGTCTCAGGATATATTAGGAGCCCACGTACGAGCAGCCCCACTTCTTTGGAGGAGTTGGTGGGTAAGTCAAGATTGTTTGGTATGGATTTGGAGGCGCTGATCTCATCTATATGGATTTGAGAATTAATGTGTCTCTCAACACTTACCCTGTTTGATCAAATCCTAATTCCTAATTGGCTATAAAAAAATCATGGTGACAGGAGGAAGACGACGATCAAGAAACGATCAGGTCTCGTTGTTGCCAATTTGGTAGGATCTCTATACTGCTAATAGTAGCTATTGACAAAGATCCCTTTTGAAATACCAGGGCAGGCAGTGTGTGAGTGCGTCTATGCATGGATACTTACTGAATCCTACTTTTCTCTTTCTGAATTTCTATTGTGTTCTATTTCAGCTCTATTCTCCGTTTTTTTTCCACTTACACCTATTGATGAAGTCCAATTGCTTAGATATTTACATCAATATATGTACCGGTAGCATACTATAGCACATAGAATAAATGTGTGTTAAGAGCCTATATGTGCTCATAGAACTGTTTGTTGGTAAATACTATATATCTGAGTCCGATGGGAATGAAATCGTCGGACCTCACGGATGCCGTCAATTTTGTGGCAAATCAACAATCCGATTTGATTTGTTTTGCATCAGATATTTGTCATAATTGCCCCCATTAATTACGCATAGTCAACAAACGAAACAACGCCTGAAATTAAGCGAGCAGACACCGCCCCCATCGTCTCCCACGCATCGCCCCTGCGCGGCTGCGCTAAACTCCCCTTCGTCGCCGACCAGCGCAGCTTCTGGCCGCCGCCTCCCCGTAACTGCTCGCCGCCTTCTGCTTCCGCCCCCTTCCCGGCGTTCCCTGCCTCAATTCCTTCCACCCTTGGCCGATACCTCCATAGCGCCCCATCCAGAGTGGCTCAATCCCATGCGCCAGCAGTCATGACGCCCCGCTGGGGGCAGACTTTGCCGAGGAAGAACTGACCAGCGGCAGGCCGTAGTAGGTGACGGAGGCATCTTAATCTAGCCTTCTTCGATCTGTCCGATGAAGCGGGTAGTCGGCTGCTTCAAACGCTTACGGGAGCCCTCTCGCACTCACCGACGACAACGCGATTCAGGAAGAGAGGTAATATTGTTCTAGGTACCAATTTATTCACTTTTACTGTATTTTTGGACATTAAATCGACGTTTTCCTGTTACATAGATACTTGGACATATCTTGCATCTTCTAGGTTAGTTCGTTGTTCATTATGCAACTGTCATGTGCTTCCTTGTTTTTCTGCTTTACAATGATGAAATAGGATGTTGTTTCCTGTATATTTATATATGCTTCATTTTGATGATTGTTTTGCTCCGTGGAGTTAAAATCATGCTTCAAGTATACCATGCATTCTCAAGAATTTTCTCAAATGATGTCTATGATGGAGTTGGGAACTTTTCATATACCTGCTTCTACATAGCTAGTAGTATGCTTTGCACAAACAAACCGATGATTCTATTTTTCCATGCTTCCCAGTGATTGTTCATCTGTTTTATAATTACTTATTTTTTTTGCTTCTACAAAAAGAAATAAACCAACTTTGTTTTGCTTCTACTGAATTTTTTCTTCTACATAAGTTTCAGCAACCTAACACTTGATGTTGCTAGGCTACCATGTGAAATCAGTTTTACCAGCGGGGTCGTGTACGTTTTTATATGCTTCAGTTAGATGCTTTTTTTTGCCATGTGGAAATAACACATGCTTCTAGTATATCATGGTTCTCAAGAACTATCTAATGATGATGGTTCCGGGAAATCAAGATAATTGGTTGCAACCATTATATTTTTGTACTTTTTAAAATTGACTGCTTCTACATAGCTTGTAATATGCTGCACACAAACAAACCGATGCTTCTATATTTCCATGCTTCCCGTTCTTATGTTTCAAAATTATAATTTTTTTCTTATACTTATGGAACTGGACCAACTTGTTTTCTACTACTGATTTTTTTGTTTCTTCGTAGTTTTCAGCAATCTAGCATTTGACGCATGCTTCCAATCTACTCCTGCACCACACGTTTCTCCAAAATGGCCAAGGATGCCCAACAAGATTATATGGTGAAGTTTCTGCAGTGGCTCGATTGAGGGATATATTACTGGGATTTAAGGATCATCGGAGAAATCTCATTATTAACCAGGGGTGGGGCTTTCTTCTGGATATTTGCGCTTTCTCAGCTCCTATGTACCTTCCATGCTTCCAGTAATAACAATAATCGCTTCAGCTGTAACCATATTGTGTTTCAAAATTTATATGCTACACACATTCTTCCACATGTTACGCACATTTGCATTCTCATTGCAACCTAAATATGCACATTTGCATTCTCATTGCAACCTAAATATGCACATTTGCATTCTCATTGCAACCTAAATATGTGCATGAAACTTACATGTATCCTTTTGTTACTTCCTAGACATGATTACTTTCGCATGGTGATTGCCCACAAAGCTCAAGCAAAATGTTGTTGTTGCAGGTCGCCAACGACCCTAGATGTTCCTCGTTGACGCACCGTGCTATCATGGCTGTCGCTGTGATCTTGTTGACGCTCTCCCTCGAAATATTTGTCTACACTACGGTGCTCACATGTTCAAGTGGCATGCGACTTCACAACTGTAGGAGAATGCACCAGTCCTTCGATAGTGTCGTCGTCGCGTCCCGCACGCATGTAACCATGATGGCTTTTTGCCCGGATGACACAACATAACCTTGTGGCACATTCTTGTTGTGTATGGAAGCAAATATTTGTTTCTTATAGGAAGCAAGTGTTTTTATTTTTTTTGGAAGCAAATTTTGATGAAAATAAATATTTATTATATCGGAAGCAAACTTTGTTTTCTTAGGAAGCGATGCTTATAGAAAATAATTTTCATATATTGGAAGCAACTTAAATTTTGTACCAAAATAATACTTAGATTGACACATATTTTTTCTAGAAGCGAACTCATTGTTCACAAGAAGCAAGAAAATTGATACTGTACGAAGCAAAATTAAGACGCACTGGAAATGAACTTCACCTAAAATAGAAGCAACTTTCTTCGTAGGGGAAGCAAAATTAAATAATTCTGGTACAAAACTTGGTTCACGAGGAAGCAAATCATATTACGTCGATTCTCATTTTAATAGACTTTTAGTTTCCTTACCCGAAAGTAGTAGTTACTAAAAAAACGTTAAATTAGCGAGTAGAACTAGTAAATCACGCTTAATTTGCATTAAATGGTTACGATCCTAGAAAGGCTCCCACGAGAAAGACGCCTCGCGCTGTTGAGCATCTGAGACGTCCAGCCTGCTTCCAATCTAACGGCCAGATGCTGGTCCGATAGGAACCCAGGATCGGAGGCCGATTCCTAGCGGTGCCCCTGTTTGTTTCATGTTTTTCCACAGATATTTGCTAGCTGAGTAAAAGTGTGGCATAAATGACCAAAACCTGATTGAATTAGGCGTAGTGTTGGGATGACAACAGTATAAGAGTGTGGTTAGTATCGTGCCAAATAGTAACAAGGTCCTGAGATAATTTGTGGAGACGGAGGCACGCTGGTATCGCTATCGAGACCATGCCAAGGCTTGCTCGCGTCCGTTCTCGAAAGCCAGAGCAATTTGGAGCGCAGAGCCGTGTTGAAGGAACTCAGCACCGAAAATGACCGTTGCCTCTCCCCCGCTCCCCTGCTCTGGCGACGCAGTGGCGTCTTCCCCCGTTCAGGCGCCGGCGACCCTCCCTCGTCCCCCCTCCCCGCGGTCCCCCCTGCCCGAGCGCCGGGCGGTGGGTGGATCCCGCTTCTGGGCCTTGGCGGACGAGAGTTCCGACGAGGAAGACGAGCCGGAGACGGCAGCGGCGCCATCCGAGGGAGTCTCGAGTGTCGAGGCTGGTCCTTCCCAGGTAACCTTCGGCGACTTCCTATCTCCGGCATGGCAGAGGGTGACCGCGCTCAGATCCAGTGGTGGCTCTCGTAGGCGGAGCAAATTTGCTCCGGGCGGGCGGGGATCGAGATTTGGGAAGGCTGGTGGTGTACCGCCGCCCAGATCTAGATCGGGGTCCCGTGGTGGCGCAGCGGCGCAGCCCACCCCCGTTCGGCCTCCTTCCCCCGCGCGGCAAGGTGCTGCGGCGGGGCCTTTCAACTCCGCGGTGCGTTTCCATGGTCCGGTGTCCTCGCCGGTGGCGGCGGTGGCCGGGGAGGTCGCCGGCGGCGCTTCTCCAGCGATCCCGGTGGTCCCGGGTTGTCAGGGTTTGGGGGGTGGCCCGGTGGTTGGTGCGGTGTCGGCTCCAACGGCTAGTGGGCCTGGGCCCTCGGCGCCCTCTTCCTCTACGAAAGTATGTTCCCCGGCCCACAGCCCATCCAACCCAGTGTGGGCCTCGCGTGTGAGGGGCGTGGTATATAAGTGGCTGTGGGTTCCGGCCGGAACCCTAGATCTTAGATTTGCCTCTCCTGCCTCCCTCTTCGACATTCTCCAGTGGCTGCGGCGCACTTCCTCGTCTCGCTCTCTTCCTCGGCTTCTCCGCTCTTCGTCCATGGACCGTGGCCGCGAGATGCCGCTCGCCGGCAGCAAGCGCTCCTTCGAGGATTACGACTCCGACGCTGGGCGGAGGCTTGAGGCGCAGCTCCGGGGCAGACTCGACTACGCTGAAGCCCGTCGCCAGAGGGATCGTGATGCTGAGCGCGACTGGGACCGCCGCCGGTCACCAGAGTGGCGCCGGGACGGGGAGCGCCGCCACGAGGACGAGAGGCGTTCTGCAGCGGGCCCATCCTACGTCGCGGAGCAGATTTCCAAGAAGAAAGTGGGCGTCCGTAAGTTCTCGGCAAGATCCAGGGCGTCTACGGGGGCCCCTACGCCTACTCCCCCGCCCCAAGCACCGTTGGTTCGTCCTCCTCCTTCGGCTGGCCGCTCCTCCTAGTCAGATCTCCCTGATCCAGCGCAAGGCCAAAAGAAGATGGGGATCAAGTGCTACAACTGTGGTAAGAAGGGTCATTACCAGTCTGGATGTATATTCCCCGCACATTGCAGTGTCTGCGATCTTGATGGGCACACAACTGGCATGTGTCCCAAAGCCTCTAAGCAACCAGTGCTGCAATGGTACGGATACGCAGTCGACGGTGTGGGTTTCCACTGCCTGGAGGTGGATGAGGCGGCCCTAGTGCCAGACTCAGCGGCCAGTGAGAACGAAGCCACGGTGATAGCCGCGGAAAGCAGACTGACCTGTGAGCTCCTCTCGCAGGATCTCAAGGCTCTGATCGAGGACAATTGGGATTGGAAGGTTCGTCGTATCAGTGACACTGATTTCTCCGTAGTCTGCCCAACGAAAGCCAGCTTGTCCCTCTGTAAGAACCTCTGCAAGAATGCCGGCGGCATTGCGCTCCCAGTCAGTAAAGTTTCTGTCCTGTTTGCGGATCCTCTACCGTACTCGAGAGCTTCTGCTGTTCTCTCCAAGGTCTGGGTGGCGCTCTCCGATGTGCCCACTTGTCTTCGCCGTGCTGATCTGTTGATGGAAGGTACGAAGATGCTGGGGAGGCCCAGATTGGTGGATGAGGAATCCTTGGCTGCGTCAGAAGGCCCTGTGCGTATGCTGTTCCATTCCCCCTCTCCAGATCGCCTACCCAGATCAGTTATTCTCTTTGCCAACCTGCAAGGGTTTCAGATTGGTGTGTCTGTGGAATTGGCCAAAGGAATAAGTGCAAAGCCCTCCAGCCCAGCGGACAATCACAAGGGCGATGATGATGGTCCTTCCAAGGATCAGGAGCAGACGGAGGAGCAGAGTCAGTCCGATTGCCATTGGAAGAGGAAGAGTTCCAAAGATAAGGAGAAAGGCAAGGATGTGGGGGTTTCTAGTGATCCAGCATCTGGCGCTACCAAGATGAATGCTTCCTCTCCTCCTCGCGCAATGGCCTCTATAGTTGTACCCACGGGTCCGCAGCTTGCCCTTCACTCTGTCTTCAAGAAGAAGTTGATGAAGAAGCCAGGGTCTAAATCTTCTGTGGGCAGCAGTAGTGTGCCTCCTCCTTCAGCTAAAGATCACTCAGCCTCCAAGCCTGCATCGGCTCCAGCAAAAGTCAAGGCTCAACCCATTCCGTTTAACCAATATGGCTCCAATCTGTCTTCGAACCCGCTGCTGGACTCAGAGCCCATCCTCCAGCCTCAAGCTATCTCCATGACGATAGTCCTTGACGAGGATTCTGCACCAGAGTCCCCAATGAACCCTGACATCTTGAAGCGTTCCAAGCTATGCGTTGCGGACCGTGTGGACATTGGGTGGGAGAGCCCGGAGGATTGGGAGTACGACAACGAGACCATTGCCCAGAAGATCGCCAAGCTCAAGAAGAAGCAAGACGGGGAAGTGCACAACTCCCCTGCCTTCCCTCGTGACCCTGATCTTGTCAAGGAAGCGGCGACTTCAGCTCCTTCAGCCAAGGCAAGGCGTTCTGCGGCGGTCGTCTCCCCGGTCTCTGGAACGCGCTCCAGTGCTAGGGGAAAGGGACCGGACTCAATGCCAATCCTGCAGCGGGCGGTCAATCGGGCGGCCGTGAAAGCAGGTAATGTTTCTCTTCCCTCCAACTCCCCTGATCCAAAATATATTGCTCTTTCCGAATTTCCGGATTTACACTTCATGGGGTTAGTGGATGATTGTGGGTTGGTCCTGGGAAATTTCTCTCTGTCTCCTGTTGAGGTTCTTTCAGTTGTACGGTCCAGAGAGATTGCTCAAGCCAAGTTGGTCGAGGCCATTGACCGTGCTGCGGCCAGAGATGCGGCTGCGGCAGCGGCCACCCCCCAGGATGCAGGCCAGGAGACGTCCACCAGTGCGGGGACTCCCTCTTCGAACCAATCTCAGCCAGAGTGCCTGGTTGGAGACATTGGTGATCCAGAAACTATTACGGTGGCGTCATTATCCAGGAAGCGAAAGCAGAAGAGGCCAGCAGCCAAGTTACCTCCCAGAACCAACCTTCGCTCAACTCCAGCTCGACAAGCACGAGCTCTGCTGAAGGATTCCCAATGAAGATTGCTGGTTGGAATCTACGGGGTTTTGGCCGGAGCGGCAGAAAAACCCAGCTTAAGGACTTCATCAGGAAGGAGGCTTTAGATATTATTTTTCTTCAAGAGACCATGCGTCAGGATTTCACAGACCAAGAGCTCAGGGGCTTGGTAAATGGTCAGTTGTTCCACTGGCACTAGAGTCCGGCAGTGGGCCGCTCTGGTGGTATGCTGATGGGAGTGAATGATGAGGCGTTTGAGGTTGGCGCTATTGATCAGGGGGTGTTTTTCCTTAGTACGGCAGTGTATCATAGGGCCTCCAAGTTCAAGTTCCAAGCCATTGGGGTGTATGGCCCTGCGGATCACACTAGATCATCCCAGTTTCTAGTGGAGTTAGAGGCCAAAGTGCAGAGATCTCCCATGCCAGTGGTGGTGTTTGGGGATTTCAACCTAATTAGGGGCGCTCAAGACAAAAACAATGCTAATATCAACTGGCCTCGTGTTAATGCCTTTAATGACTCCATTGCCAGGATGGCTCTCAGGGAAGTAGCTCGTGTGGGGGCTCGGTTCACGTGGTCTAACAGACAAAGAAACCCAGTCAGGTGTGTCCTGGACAGGGTTTTGGTGTCCCCAAAATGGGAAGTGCAGTTTCTCTTGCTGTCCTTGCGTGCTGCGACGTGCTTGGGCTCAGACCACAACCCCTTGGTGCTGGACTCGGGGAGTGTTAGCTTGACGAAATCTCCAAGGTTTTTCTTTGAAACCAGTTGGTTTCATATCCCAGGCTTCTCTGACATGGTCTCTCAACGGTGGCTTGATCACGCTGGCCAAATCCGCAGGTGTAGAGGGCCAATAGATTGGTGGCAGGAACAATCGAGCTTTATTCGGCAGTTCCTTAAGGGTTGGGGAGCAAACCTTGGCAAGCATGCCAGAGTGGCCAAGGCTAATCTGTTAGCTAAGATCCAAGAGTTGGACTCGGTGGCAGATAGCCTGGGCCTGGACGAGGATGGGTGGGCTTTGAGATACCACCTCGAAGCTCAGATGATGGAAATGTTAAGTTCCGAGGAGGAGTATTGGAGACAGTGGGGCAGGCAACAGTGGATCCTTCAAGGAGATGCTAACACTAAGTTCTTTCATGCTTTTGCAAATGGGAGAAAGCGAAAATGTGCCATCCACTCCCTCTCCTCTGATCAGGGGGTGATCACAGAGAAAGGGGCCATTCAGGAGCACATATATTCCTTTTACCGTAATCTTATGGGGGCAGAGGAGCCAAAGTTAATTGGAATCAGACCTGATCTCTGGCATCCTGAGCAGAGGGTGTCTTTCCAGGAGAATGTTGAGATGTTGAGAACTTTCACTGCAGAGGAGCTTGACCTTGTGCTCCATGAGACCAGGACTGACACAGCCCCAGGTCCAGATGGTCTCCCAGTTTCGTTCTACAAGAAGTTCTGGCCCTTGCTCAAGAAGGAGGTCTTGGAAATTCTGAATGGGTTTGCGCTGGGCAGGGTGGATATTGCCAGGCTCAATTTTGGGATCTTGTCGCTGCTGCCCAAAGTCCCAGGTGCGGACAACATCAAACAGTATAGACCAATTGCCCTGATCAATGTCATTTTTAAGCTGGTTTCTAAGGCTTATGCTTGCAGAGTTTCCCCTGTGGCTCACATAGTCATCAGCCAAGCTCAGACAGCTTTTATCAAGGGCAGATCCATCCAAGATGGCCCCCTTGCTTTGCATGAAATTATTCATGAATTGCATTCCAAGAAACTACCTGCAGTTCTGCTTAAACTGGACTTTGAGAAAGCTTACGACAGAGTCAATTGGCAGTTCCTTCAAGAGGTGCTTCGGGCAAAAGGATTTGATCCTGCTCTGGTGCATCGGTTTATGCAGCTAGTCTCTGGGGGGCAGACGGCTATCTCTATCAATGGAGAAGTTGGTCCTTATTTCCGCAACAAGAGGGGGGTGCGCCAGGGTGATCCTATATCCCCGTTGCTGTTTAACTTTGTTGCTGATGCTTTGGCGGCAATCCTGGACAGGGCTAAGGTAGCCGGCCACATTGAGGGAGTTGTCCCTCATTTGATTCCAGGGGGAGTGTCCCACCTGCAGTATGCGGATGATACGATGATTTTGATCCAGAATTCACAAGTGAGTTTGGCCAACCTCAAGTTTCTCCTGCTGTGCTTTGAATTCCTTTCGGGGATGAAAATCAACTTCCATAAAAGCGAGGTCATTGTGATGGGAGCCGACGCTGCAGAGCAGGCTAGGGTAGCCAGATTGCTCAACTTCAAACAAGGCAAGTTTCCCTTCACCTACCTGGGCTTCACCATTAGTGACCACAAGCTTTCTATGGCTGATGTAGAGCCACTGGTGGCCTCTGTGGGGAAGCGTGCTGCCCCGTGGCAAGGTTGCTTCATGTCTTCTGCGGCTCGTCTGATGTCTACGCACTTCTATTCTTGTAGACACTTGTTGGGCCTCCAAGTGCAGAGGTTTGTAGAACAGCAGCAAGTTTCCCTTAAGTGGATCACCCAAGGTTTATCGAACTTAGGGAGGTTAGAGGTCAAAGCTATCCCTCTCAAGCAACCCTGCAATTACGATACAGAAAGTCTCTTGTGTCCCCAACACACCCAATACGCTTGTCAGACGTATAGGTGCACTAGTTCGGCGAAGAGATAGTGAAATACAAGTAGTATGTATGATTATGAGTAGCAAACGTGATGTGAAATAAATATCGCTGCGAACAAACAAGTAACAAAATAGCAAGTAAACGGTATGCAAAGCTTGGAAACAAGGCCTAGGGATCATACTTTCACTAGTGGACACACTCCCAACAATGCAACATGACTGAACAAGTAACTTCTCTTGCTAAGGCACTCTAAATTACTCTCCTATTGAATAACACTAATCATTGTGTAGTGGCTACAGAAGCACCCCTTAAAGTTCATCAAGTACTTGACAAACACCACTCATAGCAATAAACAAATCAGATCACAATTCAAGATAGAAATCATTGCAACTTAGACCAAGTACTAACACGGTGCACACACTCACACCTTTACACCATGAAAGGAGGAATAAATCACTCAAACTATCATAGCAATAATTATTCTCATAATCCACAAGGGATCACAATCGTAGCCTAAACCAAGTACCACCATGATGCACGCACTGTCACCGTTACACCATAACAGGAGGAATAGATTACTTTAATAATATCACTAGAGTACACAAAATATCTGAATAATAACATGTACTTGTTCAACATGATACAAAGCTCACGATCACATAAAGATCACATCATGGGAGAGAGAGGTGAACCACATAGCTACCGGTAGAGCCCTTAGCCCCGGGGATGAACTACTCCCTCCTCATCATAGGAGACAGCAAGGTTGATGGAGATGGCGGTGAGGTCGATGGAGACGGCGGAGACGACGATGGAGACCGATGGAGATGGCTCCGGGGGCACTTCCCTGTCCCGGCAGGGTGCCGAAACAGAGACTTCTGTCCCCTGAAATTCGTCGGTGGCGGCGGCGGAGCTGCGGAACTCTTTCTGGAAAATTGCCGAATCCCCCCAGGGTTTTCCGTCCCGAGGCTTCTTATAGGCGAAGGGGCGATGTCAGAGGGCTGCCAGGGCTTCCTCACACAGGGGTGGCGCGGCCAGGGCCTAGGCCGCGCCAGCCCCTTGTGAGGGAGGCCTCTGGCCCCTCTCCTTCCTCTCTTCGGATGTTTGGATGCTCCCGGGAAAAATAAGACTTCTGGCTTTTGTTTCGTCCAATTCCGAGAATATTTCCTGTGTATCACTTTTGAAACCAAAAACAGTAGAAAACAGGGAACTGGCACTGTGGCACTTCGTTAATAGGTTAGTTCCGGAAAGCGTATAAAAATGCCACTAAGTGTAACGAAACAATAGGCAAATGGTGTAAAAACAAGCATGGAGCATCAAAAATTATAGATACGTTTGAGACGTATCAAGCATCCCCAAGCTTAACTCCTGCTCGTCCTCGAGTAGGTAAGTGATAACAAAAGAATAATTTTTGAGGTGACATGCACCTACACAATCTTGATCATATATGTAAGCATTGATGAGCTGGGATCAATAGAACTTAATACATGGGCATGAAAGATATAATCATGACAATAAGAACTTAGCAACCATGTTGTAAACATGCAAATGAACACAAACAAAAGATCATGATAATGAAACAATGAAAGTCAAACGTGTGTTCAAATCATAAGGAAAAACATGAAGATGGTTTTCAGCTTGTCCTTCAAAGAGAGCAAAACATAAATGCATAGGACACCTCAAAGTTTAAGAGGGCGACTAGATACAAATAATTTAAGAACAAGTGAAACCAATCAATATGAGTCAATCAATGAACCTTGGGACAATGCATATCACACTAAGAATGACAACTATGCTCTCTTAATGGTGCATAAAGAAAGAAGGTGGTGACTCAACATAAAATTAAAAGAAAGGCCCTTCGCAGAGGGAAGCAGTGATTGCAAGTTTTATAACCTTCAAAAATTATGGTACTTACCGGCTTTGAGCTCTCATTGCCCCCATCATAAGCATCTTGAATGGTTAAAGTTAATGCGAGAACAATTATGATGCATATGCTTGACAAATCATAAGTTGAAAACCTCGTGTCCCGTGAATACGAGTACCCAAACCATGCTAGTTTACTTAGAGTCCCAAGCAAGGCTCTTGTCATTGTAAGTATATGCATATCATTGAGAACCGCCAATGGGGTACCTCCGTGCCCGATGACATGGAACAAGCCCACACCAAAATGACAGGACAAGCAGACAATGAACACCTCGACATCTCTTTTATTTGCTATATTGTTTAGCTTTTTATTGTGAGATGCGTCGTCGAATGTTCACCATGGGTATGCTGCAAATTTCCACCATTAATTATGCATGGCTTAGATTGGCGGCCCGGCGTTTCCCTAACACATATAAAAACTCCATGATCCTCACAAGATTCCCAATTCATTTCACACAGCGGGCATCCATAAACAAAAGATCACAATATCAACTCAAAAAGAAGTGCAATGTTGAAAGCTTGCCCCATGACGGCATGGTTGGGCTAGAATCCAACTTACAACTTGCAAGCATAACAACTCAGCATAAAAGACCACAATGTCAAATTTTTAGAACAGGAAAAAGTAAAGTGTGCCTTCCGGTTCGTGAGAGCTTTACTGACCGAATTTCGCATAACACTGGTAAGAGTTTAATTTGAAGAGAATATAAAAGCAAGTCAAATTTACTTGGAATAGCAAATTGCTAGTAGGTATGTATGGTGGACACAATGGAAAACTTTGGCTTTTAGGAGTTGGATGCATGAGTAGAGCTCATACTCAGTACAAGGTGAGGGCTAGCAAAAGACTGGGAGCGACCAACTAAGAGAGCAATAATGGCCATAATCATGCAAAGCGACAAAGCGACATTAAAAGAAGCATACGATGGCATCAAGAGTCAAAAACTAAATGATCATGAAGGCTAATGGCGACTTTGGAAGAGTCTAACATGTGTGAGCATGTCCCAAGTCAACCCAAATAAAGCATCAAGGAGAAAACCAAAATAATGCTTCCATACAATAAAAACAACGCATGATTTTTTCAAAGGCTCATTAAGCAATCTCAGTTATTTGAGACAAGTCATGCTTCAGCAAAACCACTAAGCATACTATCAAAAAGACATCAAGCATGACATGAAAAAGCCTAAGCCGCAGTCTACACAAGCTCCTTCTTGTACCACTATTTTGCACAAAGCTTTTTCTCTTTTCCAACACCATTTGAAATTTTTATAAACAACCTCTTTTGATGAAAACCAATAAAGTTCAGAGGCAAAAATACACCTTGATGAAAAGATATGACAAGATCTAAACGCAAATCAAGGCGAAAACGAAAACCAAAAGCAGTAGCAGAAAAAGAAGAACACTCGGTGAACGATAAGAGTGAAAAACTGAGTGTTCTTAGCAAATGAAAACGAGTTCATCTCCTCCAAAAGAAACATGATGTGATCTAACCATTTATTGCAGCAAACAAAACAAAACTAACAACCTAAGAAAACTAAAACAACTGACGCTCCAAGAAAAACACATAGTGCATGAAGCAATAAAAATATAGTGTTTTGAAAGGTGACCTGATTTTTGCCGATGAAGAAGGGGTGCCTCGGGGGCATCCCCAAGCTTTGACGCTTGTACTTCTTGGATATTTCTTGGGGTGATGCATGGGCATCCCCAAGCTTGAGCTTTTGTCCATTCTTCAACTCATCTCATCATTCTCCAATCCCTACACTTGAAAACTTCCTTCATACAAAACTAAACACAATTCTATTAGCAACATTAGTGTAAGCATAAAATATATTCAACCTCTTTTAGCTTCAGGTTTCAACCCAAAACCACCACATATAAAGTATATACTACTGTAGCAACTTCCCCAAAAGTTCCATGATCAAAAGAACTCAAAAAGAAAGCGATAAAGTGGCAAACACAAATATTGGCAGAAATCTGTCAAAACTGAACAGCTGGCAAATGTCGAATTTTTGAGGGATTTTCTGTTGCTCAAATCAAAAAGTGTTCAACTAACAAAAGTTTGGATATAACCTGGGGCATATGCACAAGAAATCGCAGGTCCAAAAGATAAACAGAGAATTTTTACGAATTTTTACGGTGCAGCACCGAAAACAGTTTCAGGACAGCAACATCCCCAAATCTTTACCTCACTCAAATTAGAGGCTTCTCTTGGCACAAAAACGAAATAAACAAGATAAAGAGCGGTCATTACAGCAGTAATGACTTCTAAGACTCAAATAAAAGAAAAAGTACTGAAAAGTAAACAATGGGTTATCTCCCAAGAGTGCTTTTCTTTAACGCCTTTGAGCTAGGCGCAGTAATTTGCAAAGATGCTCATGTGGGCGCCATATAAGAGCTTGAAGCAATAGAGAGCATCAAAAAGCAAGTATGGAACACATTTAAATCTAAACCACTTCCTATGAAAAATAGTCTTGTAAAGAGACAAGTCATAAAAGCGCAAAGCAAAAAGCATAGGAAGGCAAAACAAGTAAAACTTCAAGAATTGCAACATAAAGAGGGGAAACTTAATATTGTTGAGATCCATCAAACCATGTTTCCCTCTCTCATAGTAACTTTCAGTAGCATCATGAATAGAACTAACAATATAACTATCACATAAAACATCCCTATCATGAGCCACATGCATAAAAGAATTAATACTCCCCACATGAACAATAGTAGTAGGAGCAGATTCAACAGAATAATTATTCTCATCACCATAATCATCAAAGACAGGAGGCATATTATAATCATAACTATTTTTCTCCTCAAAAGTAGGTGAACTGAAAATATTATACCCATCATCACAAGCTAGAGAACTACTATGTCGCAAAGCATACTCATCAAACATATCATCATAAGAAGGAACATGGATAGCACTAATGGTACAACAATTATTAACCTTGGAATTGGTACCAAAAAGATTTTCAATATCAAAAGTAGAGTGCTTTTCCCAATCATGATCACTAACATAGGTAACAGGCATAGGAACATCATCCCAATCAGAATTATCATAATCTATAGCAGGATCATAAAGCTTAAGGGAAGATACCGTGTCCTCTCGCCTTTTACTCTTCTTCTTCTTCTTCTTCTTCTTCTTACTCTCTCCTTTAGGAGGGAGAGACTTGAAGGGCATCTTCTCCACATATTCTTTAGGAGGGAAAGGCATCTTCTCCACAAAATCTGGTTTGCTGACAGAAACAACAGAAGAAACTTTGGAGGATTTCTCCTCTCTATTAATAAGATCGAAACATCTATTAGTCCTATCATAGCTTGGCAAATCATCATGTTTAATAAGATCTTGTAAGTAAGTATTTGCGAGGCAATCTTTAGCACAATAGAGAAGACAACCACGAAGGGTGCTATTAATATCAACATCATTCATGTCTACCAAAGCAATCTTTCTAGATATCTCTTCACAATTCAAAAACAAAGTAAGCTCATCATACTGATTGGAAGTAATCTTATCATCACAATACAAATCTGCGGTACTCGTTCGATTAATTGGGCATTGAAAATTAAAGTGACCCTTTTCACCGCAAAATTCACAAAGAAAAGGATAGAGCTCACAAACCCATTCACCAAGCACATCTAGATCCCTGAGCCACATGCTGGTTTCTTCATTTGCGTGGGTGATGCAATAATCTTCCTTGTTGTAACCCTGTTCACAAGGTCTATGTATTCCACAAAAATTAACATGCTTATAAGAAATAGTACTTTTAGAAGTTTGAGCATGTTTATTGCAATCATCAATAACAGTATCACTTTCTATGCAAGTATCCTTAAAAGGTTCATGATACACGTCCCCATTTCCTTTAGGAACATTCATATGGGAAGCAAAGGCTTTAAAGCAATCAACCATAATTTGAGGATCAAGACCATATTTAGCACTAAGCTCTTGAAAATCAGCAGTTTCAGCAAAAGACTTAATGCAATCAAACTCGTAATTCATACCTGATCCTTTACCTTTGTCGTTTTCCCATCCTTCAGCATTCTCTTGTATACGGTCAAGAAGTTTCCACTTAGCATCTTCCTTCATATGAGTGAATGATCCAAAGCAAGAAGCATCCAAATAATCCTTATCAGGAAGAGTAAGCCGTGCATAAAAATTATCAATAACAATATTATGGGGAAGATCATGAATAGGACATTTATGCATTAGTAACTTCAATCTTCCCCAAGCTTGGGCAATGCTTTCTCCCTCATGCGGATGAAAATTATAAATGTAGTTTCTATCTTTATAAACCTGACTAGAAGGATAGAATTTAGAATAAAAGAGATGCACAATTTCCTCCCAGTCAATAGAGGGACCATCTTCAAGCAGCCGATACCATTCCTCAGCTCTGCCTTTCAGAGACAAAGAGAATAGCTTCTTCTTAACTTGGTTCATTGAAATACCTGCACACTGGAACAACTCGCATAATTCATGTATAAAAAGCAAATGATCACCAGGATGGACAGTTCCATCTCCAAAATAGCAGTTATCCATAACACGCCTAACAATTTTCATAGGTATTTCAAAAGGATGAGGAGCACAAGCATCATTAGAAACATCACATATGGGAGATAAAATATCATCAGAGCAAACTTTCTCCACTAAAGCTAGGGGACTAAAAATATCATACTCAACAAAACCAGCTTCCCCAAGCTTAGACTTTTCTATAGCATTAGCATTAACAGTATTCAAAGCATTCGTACTAATAACATTGCTATGCGAAATAAGCTCCAAAGGATTTTCAATTTTCTCTTCAAATCTAAAATCAGGAAAAAGACTAAAGAACTCTTTGTTTTCCATTAAGCCTAACTAGTGAAAATAAAAACAAGAAACAAAAAGATGCAATTGCAGAATCTAAAGGAAATAACTCCGAGCACTCACACAGGAGGATGCGAGTACCTTTTACCTTACCTCCCCGGCAACGGCGCCAGAAAAGAGCTTGATGTCTACGCACTTCTATTCTTGTAGACACTTGTTGGGCCTCCAAGTGCAGAGGTTTGTAGAACAGCAGCAAGTTTCCCTTAAGTGGATCACCCAAGGTTTATCGAACTCAGGGAGGTTAGAGGTCAAAGCTATCCCTCTCAAGCAACCCTGCAATTACGATACAGAAAGTCTCTTGTGTCCCCAACACACCCAATACGCTTGTCAGACGTATAGGTGCACTAGTTCGGCGAAGAGATAGTGAAATACAAGTAGTATGTATGATTATGAGTAGCAAACGTGATGTGAAATAAATATCGCTGCGAACAAACAAGTAACAAAATAGCAAGTAAACGGTATGCAAAGCTTGGAAACAAGGCCTAGGGATCATACTTTCACTAGTGGACACACTCCCAACAATGCAACATGACTGAACAAGTAACTTCTCTTGCTAAGGCACTCTAAATTACTCTCCTATTGAATAACACTAATCATTGTGTAGTGGCTACAGAAGCACCCCTTAAAGTTCATCAAGTACTTGACAAACACCACTCATAGCAATAAACAAATCAGATCACAATTCAAGATAGAAATCATTGCAACTTAGACCAAGTACTAACACGGTGCACACACTCACACCTTTACACCATGAAAGGAGGAATAAATCACTCAAACTATCATAGCAATAATTATTCTCATAATCCACAAGGGATCACAATCGTAGCCTAAACCAAGTACCACCATGATGCACGCACTGTCACCGTTACACCATAACAGGAGGAATAGATTACTTTAATAATATCACTAGAGTACACAAAATATCTGAATAATAACATGTACTTGTTCAACATGATACAAAGCTCACGATCACATAAAGATCACATCATGGGAGAGAGAGGTGAACCACATAGCTACCGGTAGAGCCCTTAGCCCCGGGGATGAACTACTCCCTCCTCATCATAGGAGACAGCAAGGTTGATGGAGATGGCGGTGAGGTCGATGGAGACGGCGGAGACGGCGATGGAGACCGATGGAGATGGCTCCGGGGGCACTTCCCCGTCCCGGCAGGGTGCCGGAACAGAGACTTCTGTCCCCCGAAATTCGTCGGTGGCGGCGGCGGAGCTGCGGAACTCTTTCTGGAAAATTGCCGAATCCCCCCAGGGTTTTCCGTCCCGAGGCTTCTTATAGGCGAAGGGGCGATGTCAGAGGGCTGCCAGGGCTTCCTCACACAGGGGTGGCGCGGCCAGGGCCTGGGCCGCGCCAGCCCCTTGCGAGGGAGGCCTCTGGCCCCTCTCCTTCCTCTCTTCGGATGTTTGGATGCTCCCGGGAAAAATAAGACTTCTGGCTTTTGTTTCGTCCAATTCCGAGAATATTTCCTGTGTATCACTTCTGAAACCAAAAACAGCAGAAAACAGGGAACTGGCACTGTGGCACTTCGTTAATAGGTTAGTTCCGGAAAGCGTATAAAAATGCCACTAAGTGTAACGAAACAATAGGCAAATGGTGTAAAAACAAGCATGGAGCATCAAAAATTATAGATACGTTTGAGACGTATCATCGTCTGACGCTGATCGATGCGTGCTTGTCGAACCTGCCGCTTCATACAATGGGTCTCTTCTTGCTGGCTGATGGATCCCATGCAGGGATGGATAAGCACAGGAATCGGTTCTTCTGGGAAGGGCAAGGTTCATCAAGGAAATTTCATATGGTGAATTGGAAAACTATCTGCCAGCCCAAGAGCCAAGGGGGGCTAGGGGTTCTAAATACAAGGCTGATGAACATTGCTTTGATAGCTAAATGGATCTGGCGGATCCACAAAGCTGAAAACCAGGACCTATTGTGGCTGCGACTCTTACGAGCAAAGTACAGAATCTCAGAGATCTTCTCCTACACTCCTACTAGCTGCTCTCCTTTTTGGCATAGTATTCACAAAGTTAAAGACTTTTTCAGAGCGGGAACTAGGTTCTTCCCTGGTAAGAACTCTAAAGTCAGTTTTTGGAAAGATCTGTGGCTTGGGGAGGTCACCTTGAGTGCAAGGTTCCCGACCTTATTTGCTAAAAGCTCCGATACCAACCTCACCATAGCTCAGGCTTACTCAGAGGAGGGGTGGCGCATTTTCTTCCGAAGGGCTTTGGATCAGGGTGATCTACAGGCCTGGTTGGAATTGTCTGCTTTGGTGGAAGACATAGAGCTGGAAGATGTATCCACCACAATCTCTTGGAACCTTAATCCGGATGGGCAGTTTTCAACAAAATCTCTGTACCTCTCGCTGTGTAAAGCCCCAGAAGTCCCAATCACTAGGCTGATTTGGAAGTGTCACTTGCCTCTCAAAATCAAAATCTTCACTTGGCAGTTGCTCAAAGGTAGATTGCCATCCAGTGACCATATCCATGCCTAGGGGGGGGGGCTTCGGATGGTAGGTGTGTGCTTTGTGGTAAGCCTGAAGATGTTGATCACATCTTCTTTCAATGCCACCTTGCAGAATTTCTGTGGAGTGGGGTGAGGGCAATGTTCAGAGTGAACTGGGCCCCTAGGAATAGACAGGAGTGGATCCCTATTCTAAATTCTCTCGCTGTTAAACCCCGCAGGTTACTGTGGACCTTCTTTGCTGCCCAGTGTTGGTCCTTATGGACCACCAGAAACAAATTTACGATTGAGGGCAAGTTCCCCCGCCAACCTGCTGATTGCATTTTCAAAATTATCTTATCTTTGCAGCTTTGGCGCCCGATTCAAAGGCTTAAGGACCGGGTGTTGCTGGACGAAATGGTGGTGCTGACAAGATCGTTCTTCACAAGCTCCTACACCCCTCCACCAGCGTCGTCCAGCCAGCATGCTGCTCCAGCCTCCGCATAATATTATTAATATTTCAGTTATCTTCCCTGATACCTTTTCAGCATGCGTGCTGTAGTTTGGCTGTAAGTTTTAAAACCTTTTGGTGGTCAGGCCAGGGTGGCTTGATTGCTGTGTTGTGCGGTGGTGTGTCGAACTCTGTGGGTTGTTGTAACAGCTTGCTCTATGTGGGGCTTTATTAATTTAAAGTCGGGCGCAGGCGTGCCTTTTATTTCATAGAACGATAGAGAGAGTTTTTTAAGAAGAGAACGATAGGGAGAGATGCGTTCGATTCCTAAAGTCCCAAGAGTCAATTGACGTGGTATAGTGCTTTAGCGACCTTGTGGGCCAAATTTTCAATCATTATTATTTGTATTTTTTATCTTTTGCAAAAATAATAATTATTCTTTTTAATTCATTGGGATCTCATCCCGCGGTCATCAAACCAAAATTAAGTGGATCTCGATCCTCGTTCGAAATTGGTGTACCCCTCGCAGAACCTTGTTCTTTAGGATGTCGACCCTCGACCCGGTTGACCTGAATTTCTAGCAACTATGAATCCAAATCTGGAGCTGTTCGGAGTGCATCTTCGGGATGAAGATCACCTCAGGCCGATATCTTCTACTAAAGATCCAGCTCACTCGAGCTGGTGGCTATTATGGCTCACCAACGCCTATGGTAAGGGAGCTTCTTCAGATTCAAGGTTCAACTTCGTCAGCGTTGTTTTCCTTCTCCGGTGGCAACTTTGGCATCGACAAAGGACATCGATGCTCGCGGTCGTGGTTCATGCGGAGGACTCTAGAATTGGTTTTGCATTTCTTTGTTCGTGAGAGTCCTTTGCATAGTTTGGCTGCAAACAAGACCTCCATCTGTATCCTTTTTTTATCTTTGTATTTGTACGAGTCTGTATCATGTTTTCCTTGACATATGAATAGAAGTGATGTATGCCTACGGGCGTGCAATTGAAAAAAAGAAACTGAGAGAAGGAGACAAAGGGTGGGCATAGCCATGCACCCTCTTCGACTCTTGCCGGAGGCTAGGGAGAAGCCGGGGTTGAGGTGGGTTACGGGAAGGATCGGACGAAGTAGGGGTGCGCCGACAGTCTAGCCTTCAAGCCCCATGGATGAGGTCGAGCGCCATCGATGGACGCCATGGTCAAGCGTCACTGGAGCACCGTCGCCAAGGATGTAGGATATGGAGCGCAATGACGCCACCTCTGGGGAAGACGACGTGGGGAATAGGAAGAGGAATGCGGTGCAGAGCCCATGGCCACCATTAGATCCAACACCACCTACTTCGACTCCGACTCTGACGCGCGCAGCGAGCATTTGCCTTTGATGCTCCTCTCCCATTGCTGTTACTGGCCATCCGAATATGTTGGCCGTGTGGATCGACCGCGATATCGTCAGGGCGAGTGAGCTTTTCCAGCATCCTGCGGCCTGCACGGTACAGGCAGTAAAGATGTTTGGCTCTATGCAAGCAGGCAGGCTGTTGTCGAACTAATTCACGTTTGATTTAGAGAAAGAGAGGGAATGAGAGAGAGAGCAGGGGAGAGAGAGCGAGAGGGACAGAGGGAGTGTGAGGGAGAGATGGAGGGGAGATGTGACTTCTTGGTACCCCCACCCCCCTCTAGGACAAAAGCGGTACTTATCAAGTTGATGCGTAAAATTTTTACATGGATGGTCAAGGCTTGCTTACCCGATAAGGACCAAGTACGAAGAGGTCTGAAAGAGAAGCGAGAATAAATACGAGAGTGAAGGATAGAAGACAAATCAAAAAGAGATGGAGATCCGCTGGAACGCGCGGCCATTTGGCTAGTAGTGTTAGTTTCAAGTTCGCCGGTTACATAGTTAGCGTTTTTTCAGTCAGGTTTCTGTTCCTTAGCGCCCGGTTTGTGCGACGCGGCCCGGTTGAGCGAGTCAGTAATGGATCATGTCCCGAGTAGTGGGATAGCATGAACCGGTAGCGCGGTAGGGGTCGTGGCGAAAGCCACAGATCGTTCGATTTGTTTCCTCTTCTAAATAAAAGCAAAGGAACATTTTTTTAACAGGGGCTAGAGGGACCTTGAAGGTTTCATTAAACGGTGGCACAATTACAAAGAGAACTACAGAAAATGAAGAAATTACATTCCAATCCACACAATTGACACAAAGGACCCTGAAATGTTTTGAGGAAACACAATCAGGTTTAGCTCCAAGACCACCGCTTGTGGTACTCACAGCGCAGACGAACACCACACCATCGGGGACGAAACCACTACTTGGGATGGGGTGTCGGGAGCCTTCTACGCCTAAGGAAAAGGGCCTTCAAAATGGCATCTTGGCCTGGAGGTTGATGTAGATCTGTTGCCGCCGGCTGGAGCAAGCCGTCACCGGCGAAGAGGGTGGGAGCAGTCGCCTGTCGACCTTCTTGTACAACGGCTAAAGAGCCACTGTGAGTACACTTCGAGGAGCTGCTTCTGCGCTCCCCTTCCGCAGACTCAGCAGCCAAACGAAGCAAAGCACGTGCATCATCATCTCCTCGCCACCATGACGAGAGAGAGAGGACGAAGGCTCATACCTGGAACTTCCGCCGCTATCCTGCCGATAAGACCGGCCAGAACCCCTAGATCTGGATCTAGGGTTTGACCAGCTTATTTATGAGTGGCGTCATGGCAAACATCGAGAAGCGGCCCGAGGCTCCACACCCATGCCACCCATCGCCAGTCGACCGCGGTCACTCGCTGGCGTTAGAGACCAACACCCCTCCCCCCCGGCAAAACGCCAGTCCCCATGTAGGAAAACACCAAACCTAGACTACAAGAACTACTACTATATACAGGTGGGGGCCGGCCTCCTCTACCCCCGCTCACTCCGGCCGGCAAAGCCGCCAGAGGAGGAGGGGAGAAGAGCCGGGACAAGAGCGACGACTCTTAGGCGGGCTTTGGAGAGAGAAAGGGAGATGAAAAATGAGAGCCGCCCACCTGGAAATTAAAGCAGAATATTAGAACACAGAACACCACCAAAGCCACGGTGTCCTTGGCTGGATCTCTATCTCTCTGAACTTTAGATAATAGAGAACAATAACTGCAACAACAGAATAACTAGTACTACGTACGATCAGATTATATTATTACTATATAGGCCGCAACTTGATTGGGAACACAAACAGGTGAAGCTAGCTACTTCATCCGTATCAGCAGCTCAACAGGAACAATATCGACGATAAGCAGTACTTAGAGCGTTTGATGCGCATAAACAGGCTACTCGTCCATGTCGCCTGGGTGTTGTTCAGGGATCTCGAGGTATGCGTATCCCCTGGCCTTGTACTGCTGGAGAACGTCGGCGTGGATGTCGTGGGCGTTCCGCGCGTTCTGGGACGCTCGGAGCATGGTGTCGACCTCCTGTTCGTCGAGCCCCACCCTGCGCATGAGCTCGGCGCTGTAGGTGCGCGTCAGCGGCGGGCGGAGCGGGCGCTGTAGGTGCCCTCCCTCGTCCACCAGCCGCATCCGCCTCCCGTCCTCCGTCACCACCATCTTCGGGAGGGCGTCCGCTGCGGCCATTGGCAGCTTCGTCGACAAGGCGTTAGGATGCTCCAATGGCTATCTACAGTCGAGTTTGGTTGCTGGCGGCGGAGAGTCCACGCGCGCGTATTTGTAGCCTCCTAGTCCCAGGCCGGGTCGGAGTTGGACTGCCCTCATCGGGCTTCGATCTCATCGATCATAGGCTCCGACCTGGACTCTGCGGCTCTTATAATCCTTCCATGTTGACAATTTGCAATATTGTTATTCTCTTTGTGAAATCAGTTTTATCTAATCTAAATATGGATTTATCCAGACACATTTTAATATGGAAAAATTTAATAATAGTACTCCAAGGCAAAAAAAATCCACTAGTGATGCAATGCCAATATTTCACAAGCTAGTTGCGCCCCACACCCTGTTATAATTATATGATATATATTTCCAAGTTTGAAAATCATACAAGATAAATCATGGACATTGTTTATGGTGTATCTTGTACTCCAGTTCTATAAAATTTTATCCCAAAATATAACCATATGTTGTAAAAAACAAAACCTAAATGGATAGTATCATGTATTATCCACACATCATTTGGCTTTTTTGTGCAAGTCACATACTATCATATTTGGATGAAAATTTGTACATCTACAAAGACACAACATAATCTATGTTGCTGAAGTATCTCATATTCTTAAAAAAATTCAAGTGTGATATTTAAAATATGGTGCGGGCGCAACTTAACCTGACATACATCCAACGAAACAGGCGACATTAGATTTCTTGAAAATACTGAAATTTTTCAATTTATAGAGACAACTTTAGTCCAACATTTCAGAAAATTGCCATGGACGACAGAGGCGCTTTTCGTTAGAAAAAAAAAAAAACAGGAAAGAGTAAATTGCAATCCTAAAATGGGTTTTACTGCGAAAAAACCGAGCGGCATAAAACCCTCGCCGCAGGCTGTATGTAGCTTCACTCTCCTCCTCCCGCCGCCACCATGGCCGCGACCGCGCCGGCCAGCGACCTGCCGGAACCTTGCCCGGCCGCCATGGATTCTTCTGCGCCGCCTCCCACCCCGGAGGAGCTGGTGGCCCGCGCCGTCGCCCCCGTCAAGGCCGCCTTCCTCCGCCCGCCTCCCGTCCGCGACACCCCCACCAGCGAGGAGAGCAGGGCCAGCGGCGCCGTCCCCCTGGAGAAGAAGTCCAAGCGCCAGTTCAGGCGCGAGCGCAAGCAGGTAACCTCCCTCCCGTCGTAGCGAATCGCGAGCTGCTTGCTGCTGTAATGCCCCAGTGTTCGTGCGTGCCAGGTGCTTGTGGTAATGCCAGACTGTGGTTGCTCTGGACCTGGATAGCTTTTTCGTCGTGCTGTATCTTCTGCTTTCTGAAAACATGATTGTTGGTTGGGTGTTATGTGCCTGTGCAAAGTAAAAAAAAATTAGACAGAATCAGGCTACTTCCGTGTTGAAGAATTTTAGGTGCATAGTTTCTAGCAACCTGTAGTCTTGAACCTAGCTTTAGATGATTTATTTGCACACAAATGACTACTAGTAAGTACAAAAGATGTGAGCAACCAATACTACAGACTATTGATGGTGGACTTAATTTGGGTGCTTATGTTGTGTACCACTTATGCAGGAACAGGAGTCTGTGTCTCGTCTTTGTGTAGCAGTAGGGAAAACTGGAAATGTGGATGCTTGCAAATATGGCGCTTCTTGCCGTTTCAGCCATGATGTAGAAGCTTATTTGGCTCAGGTATGATTTTTTATATGGCCATTCTTGTCCCTTGTTGATTTGGTTCTCTTCATAAATCTATAACACAAGACTGATCTCTTTGTAACTTTCATTGTGCAGAAACCAGATGACCTTGAAGGAATGTGCCCATTTACTGTATCGGAGCTGTCGTGCCCGTATGGACTAAATTGTCGATTTTTTGGTACACATAAGGACAACCATGCACCTTCTGAGAACCATGCGATTAATCCTTTGAATAAAGATATTCAAAAGCTGTTATGGAAGACCAAATATAAATTTCCCAGGGCCAGTGCCCAGATCAAACATCTTGGTCTTAAGGTACATAATTATATTTTACCCTTTTTCTCACACCGTTCTTACGCCTGTTGATTTACTACAATGTTCTTACTTTTTTCTTGTGCATATCGTTGCATTTTTATGGGTTTGAAATTGTATATGATATTATGATTATGAGTTATCACGTCTTAAGCAATCATGACTAATATATATATAACAACCTGTGTTGTAATATAGAAGTTGTGCTGCCCCACATCTCAACTATTAGTGTCTATGAGACTATGACTAAGTAGAATTTGATGTATGAGCTGGCATTGCATCAATACTTAGTTTCCCCTAGTAAATTATTTTATGGTGTCACAGTCAGTTACTACCAAATGTTTCTTGTAGGTTGTAGATACATGAGCAACAGTATGTGTCACATTTCTACTGCTATGCAGCAAATGGCTGGAAATGGCTGTTACCCTACTTCCCTTATGAGTTAATGTGCAAAATATGTTTTGCTCGCCTGCTTATGCCTGTCGGATATCTCTGATTCCAACTGGTATTGCCCACCTATGGAGACGAGTCTGCTAGTATGTAGCTGCTAGACTGCTAGTTTATGTACCTACAGAAAAAAAAATTACTGTCTTTTAATAGGATGTTCAATGTGGCAAGTGGTGGCAAATTAAATAATATATGCTCATGTAGCAAACAAGTATGAATGTGTCAGTAAGCCAAAAACAATATGTTCATATAGTGGCCCTCTCATATTCTTCAATAAAATAAAGAGATATATGTTAGTAGTGTGGTAGTTATGTGCCTAATACAGGTATAAGATCCAGGAAATGTCCGTCAACAAATGTCCAATGAAAGCTGTTAGGTTTTGTAACGCCTTTCTGTTTAGATGGGAAGTCATTGTTATGAAGTTTCTGTGGTGCATGTGGTGTCCACTATGTTGTGCTTAACACTCTTAGAGATCTATTTTCTGATTTCTCCAATATATTAATCTGTTTTCTCTGGATGGGTATGTTTCATATGGCAGGAAGTCATAAAGATAAAAGCAAATGCTGCAATGGATGATCAGAGGGCTGTTCATGATAACCCAGATGTATCATGTGAACTGAATTGTGATGATAAAACTGAATCTCTTTGCAGTCCTCCTGTGACCGTGGAACATGATTCCAGTTTGTGCGAAGAAATGGATAAATTAGGGGGAGAACCTTTGGTTGATAACTTTGTTCCATGTCTTGAACCAAGGGCATCAAAGAAGTCAAAGGTTGAAGGTGATGAAATTCACACAAATGGAGCTGGTAATCTTGTTTCTGGACTAAAGAGTCAATGATTTAAGTTCTCTTATTTGCTTATAGCATAGTTTCGTTTTCTTACCTTTTTATTAACATTATGGGCCAGGTACTCATGACACTAATGTGTGCCCTGAAGATCCTGATTTAGTTAATGGATTGGAAGTGCCCTCAAATAGCACAAGCTCTTGCAGAGTTGACCTAGTCGCAACGCCTCATTTACGTGAAAAAAAGATCATAGATTTTCGGGAGAAATTGTACCTTGCTCCCTTGACCACTGTTGGGAATCTTCCTTTTCGGAGGCTATGCAAAACATTGGGAGCTGATATTACTTGTGGAGAAATGGCTATGTGCACTAATCTTATGCAGGTTAGAAAACTCACCTCTCGTTTGTTCCATCATATGCGGCACATGGCCTTTCTGTGTCTTTGAGTGGAGTTGTTTCTTACATTCATTACAAAATGTTGTCATAGTCAAAGTTAGCGAATTATTAGCTATTGGATATTCTTCATGAGGTCCCTTCATATGAATATATTTCATGTAGGGGCAAGCGTCAGAGTGGGCTTTGCTGCGCCGACATTCATCCGAAGATTTATTTGGGGTGCAAATCTGTGGAGCTTTTCCAGATACAGTAGCACGGACAGTTGAACTTGTGGATAATGAGTGCTCGTTTGACTTCATTGACATTAATATGGGCTGCCCAATTGATGTAGTTGTCAACAAGGGTTCTGGGTCCGCATTGCTCAACAAACCTATGAGGATTAAGAGTATTGTTCAAGCATCATCTGCTGTTACTAAAAGGCCTTTAACTGTTAAGGTAATTCCACGGCATAATTTCTTTGGATTCTTAGAAGCTAGCTAATGTGTGAGTATCTAGGCGTTTCATTACTTCACCTGTTATAGATGCTGTATGCTGAATGCTCCTTGCATGCAGAGTCGATAAGGTTATACTGGACATTGCTAGGAAACCAAGTTATTATGCTGATACATATATAACATGTATAAAATGGAATAGCTGAATTGTTTTTGCTCACCTTGTCTTCGCTGCTTGATTCAGGTAAGAACAGCTTTCTTTGAAGGAAGGAACCGCGCTGATTCTTTAGTTTCAGACATTTATGACTGGGGTGCTTCAGCCATAACAGTACACGGTCGATCGCGGCAACAACGCTACAGCAAACTTGCCGATTGGGACTATATTAACCAGTGTGCACAGAAGGCCCCTGACGACTTGCATGTCATTGGAAATGGTGATATATTCTCCTTTACTGACTGGAACAGGCATGTTTCAGGCTCCTCCAAAATTTCCACTTGCATGATTGCTCGTGGTGCACTTATCAAGGTTAGTATATGCAACTCGTTATAAGATTTCTGTCTATGCATTATGAAAAAAAAAACAAGGTGATTCTGTCACCTGTATACTTTGGCAAAGTGTGATTGGCTTTTAGTTGTCTTCAGTTCTGGATCATTGAATTGTGCTCCGATGTTTTGTCTTGAAAAGTTTAATTCTGCTCCAACTGTCAATGATGTTCTGCCGTAGAGATGCAAGTGGGTCACCATTAGGGTACCCTACCCTATACCCTCTTAGTACGAAAAAATGAACTAACTTTTCCCGTGACATGTGCATGGTGGAAAAGTTAGTTCATTTTTTTGAACTAAGGAGGGTAGAGGTTAACCTTATGGCGACCCACTTATATCTCTATTCTGCCTTAAGATTAAGTGCTATTCTTCTTTGCAATCTATTGTGTATCTGTGATTGCGTTTTATGATCTGCCGATACTTCTGTATGTTTTGTGGAGTTTCTATTTATATACTTCTGACCATTTTTGAAATAGGTATTAAATATGGGTTCTCCATGGCTCAAGCGGAGCATATTAACTGTTCTTTTTTACATCTGGTTCTTCTTCCATGAATGCTTCAAAGTGGTCCCTCTCCTTACGTTCTCAAAATTCAGATGCCAATGTTTTAAACGTTTGTATATTTGGTCCCTTTTTGTTGCAGCCAAACGACTGATGGCTGCACATCCATATTGTTTACGTAGTTAGTGAAAGGTGTTTAAGGAGTTTTATACATAGTTCCAGTCCATATTTAACATTGATTGGATATCCTATGCACAAGTTAATTTGTAGAATGTAATCCTGGTAATTCACAAAGATACATGTAAACCTGTAAATTACTTGAATGTTAGTAGGTCCTAACACTTCCGTATAATTTGTGTTTATAAGTTTACTTGATGCTTTTACTAGCTGAATAACCTCTGTGCATCTATGTACTACTACAATTACATCAGATTCGTTTAATTAGTCCAATTACGCATGATCACCTTTGAAACAATACATGCATTGGTATGTCAAAAATCATGCATGGCACACCACAAGGTTGGTAGGAAACATTGGTGCAGTGAACTCGTCCTCCAATTTTGTAATGCTCCCATTTGAGGCCTACATGTAACACTCAGTTTGCATGGGGATTCCTGGCATGGGTAGGATTCAGAACCATGGCTGTGTATGGGAGCACTAAAGGTCAGGAAGCACTGGATTCCTGCTCTTGCTAATAATGTCATAGAAATGTAAACTACATCAAAATCTCAAGTTTGTTGCTAATGTACGTTGTCTTGCTAATACTATGCTCCGTTCCTGTTCATTGCTACATTTAATTAATAATGCCGTGTTGTTCCCTCGGGAATGCCCATGTCTACATGGGCATTCCTTTATGTGCAATAGTATTAGCTGAATATGGTTCTAACCCATGACATTTGATGCTTGACAGCCTTGGATATTTACTGAGATAAAAGAACAAAAGGACTGGGATATTACATCTGGCGAGAGATTCGATATTCTCAAAGATTTTGTGCGTTTTGGTCTCGAACATTGGGGCTCTGATACTAAAGGTGAGTCGTCATCTCTGCATATACTGAGTATGCAGAAAGTAGGGCGTTTTCAGGCTACTCTTTTTTTACCAGGAGCGGAAAGTGGAACATGAACATTATCGGCACCGTGTAGTTTTCCTTTATGATGCCACATTATCTGACAAACGACCTGCAGGGAACAAAATGTTTTGCATCTAAAGAATCATCTTGTTTCGCAAACAAAAGTGTTCTGATTTCATGGTTCCTCAGGTGTGGAGACGACCCGCCATTTCCTGCTCGAATGGCTAAGCTACACGTGCCGATACATCCCGGTGGGGCTGCTGGATGTCGTCCCGCAGCGGCTGAACTGGAGGCCCCCGAGCTACTGCGGCCGTGACGACCTCGAGACCCTGATGGCCTCCGACTCAGCAGCCGACTGGGTAAGCTCTTGTCATTTTATCCAGTGGCTGAGGTGTGAATCACTTACCACATGCATGATCTGGAAGCTAACGTGGCTTGTCTCTTGCAACATACAGGTGAGGATCTCGGAGTTGCTGCTGGGCAAGGTCCCGGAAGGGTTCACCTTCGCGCCCAAGCACAAGTCCAACGCCTACGACCGTGCGGAGAATGGCTAATGAAACGTCAATGTGAGGCTGCCCATGTCTAGTATTATTAACATCAGGAAAGCACAAGTCCAACGCCTACGACCGTGCGGAGAATGGCTAATGAAACGTCAATGTGAGGCTGCCCATGTCTAGTATTATTAACATCAGGAACTCGCCAGTTGTCAGTCAGTGCCATGAAAATTCAGCAGAGCTAGTTCCTTCCTCATCATGATTGTTATTTAGTGGTGTGGTACAAATAATGAATATGATGCCAGATTCTTTCTCTGAATGTTTGTCTGTAGAAGAATACTGAACGCCGACAGCTGCAAGCAGTTACATTAGCTGTGATGATCCAAACGCTTGGATTTTCTTGTTTTCAATCTCAAGTCCCGCTAGTAGCCTAGTACTATCCTACGCTGAAACATTACTCAAAGGATCAGAACCAGACACTCGGTGCCCTGGCCTCTTTGTCTCCCGCCGGGTTGCTGTGCATGAGCCCGTAGCGCAGCGTGGGTCTGAAAAACATAGGTACCATGCATTTCTTTGAGAGTAAGTGAATGCTTTGAGAGTAAGGGAGGGAATGCTACTTAAATGATCAATTTTTCCTCCTTTCCATTTTGCTTATTGGGTAGTTCTGAGGCCAGCAGGTTGGTAAAAGCACCTACCTAGTAGTGGAAGTGGAACAAGAAGAACAGACCATATCTGTAGCTGCAACCACCTACAAAAAACAAAGCAAAGCAAACAGACCATATCTGTAGCTGCAACCCCCGTTTATAAAAAAATCAAGTTACAAATTTTTCACGTGGCTTGCCGTTCTGCACAGGATCTGGACATCTAACAGGCGCTTGTCTTGGACTACAAAGGACTCGAGATACTAGTGCTAGATGAGATGAAACTTTAGAACATTGCAGGTGTTGGTGGCCGGATGTATCAGAATCTTGTAAAAAAACATTTCGCCTTCTATGAAAAAATATGGACAGTGACCCTGTCAGCCTATCCACTCCTCCCGCTGCAATTTTAAGACGACCAACACATTGGGAAGCTCAAACCCGAGTACCCAACGTAACGGGATCATGAAATTATTTGTTTCATCTTGTGGCATAACATCCACATCTGTTTGAGACGGTATTATCGAAAACGAGGAACAAGAACAAGAAAGAAACAGCGCATTTCCTCACAAGCTTCCTGATCAACAAGGTGTTCACGAAAATGGTTATTGCAAGCGTGCGAGACAATACAAGACGTTTCTTTCCTTTGTTCGAGTTTTCAGGCTGCCCAAGACAGAGAAAGAGGCGCAGGGCCCTGGGAGAAGAAGAAAAGGGGCGTCTTGGTGCTGCGGGCTTTCTCCCATCAACCAGTCCGAAGGATGATGTGGACCCCGCTGTCGGTGTCGATGATGTCGCTGAGACGGCCCACCGTGAGTGCGAACGACGCGTCTTCAAAGGGCTTCTGCATCTGCCCCCTCCCAAAGGTGCCTAGCAAGACAGATTCAGTGCAAGACAAACGGTTAGAAAGATACAACCACGAAGAGCTGCAATCAGAAGCAGGAACAAACACATGCTTTTCGTGCAAGCAGGAAGAAGAATTAACACGAATATCGGATCACAAATTGAGCAGGTAGAAAATAATAAATAGCACAGTGGTAGCCGACTTGTCATCCAAATCTGCAAGACTATTTCAGTGAACACCAACACCATCAACACAAGAGATGCGCACATGTATCATTATCTCCTTCAACACACCAAGGAAAGTTTAACAAGTTAACCAAACTTGTGAATTCAGGAAAACTTTCAGTTGACGCTTGTCCAAACTAGTTATAGTTAGCACAGCAATGTCACAAGAGTTAGACTTCTCTTACAGCCTTTACTGTATTTATAAAATGGGTTTGATTACTCACAAGAGTTTAACTGACATCCACTAAACCCAACTCCATTCTTAAGGACCAACATCACATTTAGTCACTCAGAATGGGAATGTAGAGGAGTAAGGAAGGGAATGTCATAGGCTCATAGGTAGCTTGTCATATCATCAAAGCTCTTTATTTACATAGCAGGAAATATATGCAAATCTAAGAGATCACACAATATGAAATAATTACAAACAACTTATCCCTGACAGACACTTAATTAATAGCATCAAAGATCTAACAGAAGGCAGACGCTGAGAAACCCAACTCAATATTACCATCCTGATTCTTAAGTTAAGCTAAAATCATCGAAGCCATTTCATACACTTTTAGATAAACTCTATCCATTGTCGTCTCTGTTAATTGAAACCTGGCAAATTACCCTCCCTTGAACTCCTATATTACTACATGTCAATTGTCACACACAATATACTGTTTGTATCGAACTAGCATACCTCCTCTATACAGCATGACATATGCTTGGTTCGCATCCTGTATCATATAAACTCTACAAACTGTGTCCCACTGCAAAGTAGCAACAGAGATCACCAAAAAAACTAGAAATAGTGGGACAGTGTGCGCCCTTTAATGCTAGACATGACAGCAAGGAATGCCATTTAAACATGCTAAGTGGCCCTTGCTTTCCTTTACGGAAAAGGTAAGGAGTCCTGATGGTATCTACTTCATCATACAATAGAGTCTTATTCGGAGATGTGTAGTCTTACAACCTTAAGTTACCCCTTTGCCATACCAGGAAAATGCAGAGTATTGCACATTATTATAACTAGTTGAGCACTAAGAATCCTTCAGCTGATATAAATGCATACCAAGGCAGGTGACTAAATAAAGGAATAAACGGTATGATCAAATCCCCCAATTTACAAGAATGCAGATTATTAAACAGTATGTTTTCTCTACAATGACTAAAAAAGGAATCGCAGCAACCAATCATCCACTGATAGCATGACAGCTAGGTCAGCTCAAACACTAATTAACCTCCCCGGGATCGATTTCAGTCAGCAAAAATACCACCAGAGAGGCTAGATCGTGTATTTTCACATCAGACTTTTTTCGCCAAAAAAATCAACCAATAATCGAACGGGGTGCATCGATTCTACCTCGAGAAGAGTCGAGAACCGACTGGATCGATCCCTTTGCATTACCCTAGAAATTCTAGCGTCGAGACGTCCAAATCTAGGTACATGTCTGACAAGAGCGGGGCGGGCGAGTGGCGGCGTACCTAGGTCGCCGCCGCGGCGGGCGGAGGAGCAGTCGGAGTGCTGCGCGGCGAGGTCGGGGAAGGTGGCGCGGCGGTGGAGGATCTGCTCTCGGAGCTCCCCGAGGCGCGCGACGGCGTCGGCGCGCGTGGTGGCGGAGATGACCCGGCCCTCGGGGTCCTTCCAGGAGGCCTTGCGGCGGGAGCCCTCGTGCTTGATCAGGATGTGCGACGCGCGCACCTTCTCCTCCCCCGCCGCCGCCGCCGCCGACGCCATCTCTTGCTCCGGTTTGGCTCGCTGGGTTGAAGAAGAGGAAACAAAGCGGGGATCTCTCTTTCTGTGGGCGAAACCTACCTGGTACTGCACAAGGCGGTTTCTAAGGAAAGCACAAGGCGGTTTCTAAGGAATACGCTTTCCAAACCCATAAAGCGTATTCACGTGGAGAACTAAGATCCCAATCTTGCAGTTCCAATCTTGGGCTCCAATGGCGTCGGCGGCGGCGGCGCATCCGAGGCCAGGAGCCACGCCGTCGGAGTTGCAGGACGAGCTCCTCGAGGAGATCTTCCTCCGCCTACCCACGGCCGCCGACCTCGCCCGCGCCTCCACGGTCTGCCCCACCTTCCGCCGCGTCATCGCCGGCCACCCTTTCCTCCGCCGCTTCCGCACTCTCCACCCGCCGCCTTTGCTGGGCGTAATCTCCGTCACCTTCCTCCCGGCCCAGCCGCCCCATCCCTCCGCCGCCGCCGCCCGCGCCTTCGCCGCCGCCGGCGTCGACTTCTGCTGCTCCTTCCTTCCCTCCGCCGAGCAGCTGAGCCAGCGCGACTTCCGTGACGGCCGCGCCCTCCTCTCCGGCCTTGTCCCCGAGGGAAGCACCAGCTCTCGATACGGCTACAAACGCCGAGACTTCGCCACTGCCCTTACCACTCTGGCTGTCTGCGACCCCGTGCACCGGGGCTACCTTCTGCTGCCTGCCATCCCGGATGAACTGGCCGCTCTGGTCCATCAACCGGACATTGTGGATTTCGTGCCCTTCCTTGCTCCTCCCGGCGAGGACGAGGACGGGGACGACTCTTCATTCAGAGTCATGTGTTTGACGCAGTGCACAACCAAACTGGTCTTGTTCATCTTCTCTTCTCGTGCCGGAACATGGCGCGCTGTTACCTTTGGCAGTTTGATCGCTTTGATGGCGACCAGTCCTGATGGCGGCAACCAGGCTTCAGGATCTTCTCAGCTGACATGGGCCTCAGGGCGTTATTATGCGCACAAATGCTTCTGTTGGGCAGTCTATCAGACCAACAAGTTGCTCATGCTCGACACGCGCGTGATGGAATTCTCTGCTGTCGACCTCCCACCCGCTGTCCGAATGACCAGCGATAGCCTTTGTAGAGGCAGAGGAAGGCAGGATTGGGATGTTTACTGCCGTAGGCCGAGGCCGAACCCTCTGCTATACCAAGCTGCAAAATGATGGGGACGGTGGTGCAAACCGGTGGCAACTGGTGGCCGTAGTTGCCTTGCCCTTGGGTTACCGATATACCATCGTGAATGTAGCTGGGGGATACTTGCTCCTACAAGGGATTCCAGAAGACACGCATTCGGCCCCATTGCTAGCAGAAAGGCAATATTACGACTGTTTTTCACTAAATCTCCAGACGTTGCAGCTTGAGCGCTTCTGTGCTTGCAACCACATGATTCTGAGTGCCGACCTGTATGTCGGTTTTCCACCATCCTTGACTCCACCAACTATTTGAAGTGGTAAGCTCGCTCCCAATCTTTGCTTCTATTTTGCGTGCCGTAGGACATTGTGATATGATGCAGGTATTGGTTTGATGGAAGCGTTCTTTCTCATTCTAGTTATTTTAGCAAACAGTCCTCAATGCGGATGTAGCCAAATTATGTTCTGTTCATTATGATCTCGTAGCGCTTGTTGCTGTTTCATTAGGTCATCTAGTAATGCCTATTTCAACCGTATAATTACAAAGCTGTGAAACTCAGGAAAGCAAACGGCAGTTGTTTCTCATAATTTTGAGTGGGGATCACCAAGTTATGTCTTGTGCAATTGCAGGATAAATATAATGATTTGTGCAGCAAATTCATCATAGGGTTATGTTTAACTATATGTGTGCCCTTTGTAGCACGAGGCATTTGCAGTTAGATTTCCTGATAATATGAGTGTTGTTGTGTTTCCATCATCATATTTGTAGTAATCTCATCATCTTGTTCTGTTACAAATGGCAACTGGCATATATCATGATTAACCCCCAGAACTTGTGTGGACTCCCCTGTATGTCTTAATAGATGGTGCAAAGTGCTAATCTTGCTAATATCTGGTGCTTGCTGCCGCTAATGACATTTTTCCTGGAGTCTTATTCTTGGTGCCAGTTTATGTACTGCTGGGCTCACATATTTCCCTGTCAGCATTTATAAATATGTCATTTGGGTTAATTAATGATAGGCATTGTATCTAGTGGGCAGTGACAGTTGATTTTTTCATGTGACTGCTGTCTATATTGCTTCATAGATGGGTACAGAGAATATGTAGCTCCATATATAGGCACTGCAGCTTGTCGTTTAACTATTGCAAGTGCTTCAAGCCGATTAGCATGACATCGATGCACAATCATGTCAGGCATTTTGTCATGGTTGCAATGTATATGCGATGATATATAAAGTTTGAGTATAATCAAGGATATCATTTAATTTGATGAACTAGAAACTAAAGATATTGGTACCGTGGAAGGTATCTCCCCCCTATAATTACCTCTTCTACAAGAGAAGAAACCAGTCAAGCCTATTGGAACATGACGTCTTGGTTGTACTAATAAATCAAACTTACCGAAGCTATATTCATCTGTGCATAAAAATATTTCCTTATTTTTTGAAAGCCAACATGCTAATTCAAAAAAGCAGAAAAAGCTCGGCCAACCCAGGACTAGCTACCATGCCAATTCATGCACGCAACTCAGATCTGGTGCAAATGCTTCTTCAGATGATTTAGATTTCATTTTAAGTTCAGTTAGTTTACACGCTTCTCCAGATTTTTTTGAGAGAACAAGGATGTAGATGGATTGATGACTAATATGATAGTATCCAGATTACTTCATGCCTTTACATAAGAGGTTGTGTGTAAGCCCACATGTAAAGAATGTGGGACTGGGCTTCAGTATTGAAATACATAGCTTTAGTTATGCAGCTCCTCACCCTGATTTTTTGTATGTGATAGTCCCTGCTTTCCAAGATATGAGCAACCTCATTGCAGTTTTATTTGTTGTTTTTTACACGTAATTTACCATCTAAACGCATTCAGTTCTATAATTTTTCACTATCTACTACTCCCTCTGTTTCAAAATATAAGATGTTTTAGCTTTGTGAAGCAAATGTATTTAGACATCTTTTAGTGTGTAGGTTCACTCGAATACACACACTAAAACATGTATAGATACATTTGCTTCACAAACCTAAAACATCTTATATTTTGAAACGGAGGGAGTACAATTTTGTTCTGCATATGGTTTGCTGGAATTAACTATTTTTAAAATTGTATGAGTTACCTGTGGATTTTGTGTTCTGTGCTTTCTTTGGCAGGATGCAGTCTGTCCGTTCAAATTCTGCACCTGGAGTTTGAACCCTCTTTCTTTTGGCAGGAACACTTGCAGGTTACTACTCCAGCATGTTGTGAAGATGCAGAGTTTTCTAGCTTCTTGTGCTTTGCTCATTGAGATTTCTGGCGGACAAGTTTGCCCTCTTTCAGCTTTGTTCAAACCTGAGACTTACTCATATTCCTGTAATGCAGTGTGAGATATTTTCATCCTTGTCAAACCAATTTCTTGCTTAGTGATGCAGACATGTTGAGTTTGCGAACTAAATGAATCTTGTAATAGAATGATGAGTTTTTGTTCGTGTAATCTTGCCTGGCATGATAAAAAGCAGTGTTGAAAATATGTGCTAAAGTGCTATGAAGATGAAATTTTTATTGATCATATATATTGTTAATGAAAAGTCTTGTTGGCAGTGAAAAAGTCAGTTTTTTGTTGTTGTGCACTTTGCAAACCCTGTGTACCAAACAGCGTGGATTAGGTGGGGGAAGGGGATTGGGTGAGGTGGGTGTTTTCACCAAAAACCCCAGGGAATGTACACGCAAAAACACCACAAAACGCTGGTGCCGAACAGAGTCCTGAAGTGTGAACTTGCTAGGATTGATCTACACGGAACCCTTCCATGCAATAATCTTCACGTACAGCATATAGTTCTTAAATCACACAGCTATGTCGCTATAAATTTAAGCCACATCATGTGAAACGTAACGGATAACCAGATCCCACCGTTTGTTGAACCTTTCCGCCAGCCTCTGAGTACAGTTGCCGCCTCCTCCACTTTCACCTCTACAATAGATCAGTTTCCCTTCTCCGGACAGTCTCACCGGCACCAGGAGGAGTGGAAAACCAGATTTATGAGTAAAGTTTTTAATAAAAATAGGGATTTGAATAGATTAAGTTAAGATTTTAGGTTCTCTTCTTACCGCCAGGAGGTCGATCTCCTCCTCACCGACCGCCGCCACGCGGCTCTGCCACTTCCCGCGCCAAGCACGGCCACCACGCGCCTCTGCTGCACCGAGCACGGCCGAGCACCGCCACCGCACGAGGTGAACGACACAGGCAGAGGCCGAGAACGCCAGAGATGCTCGCGGACCATCGGGAGCTGGCCGCCCAGACCCCCTTTTGAACCACCTGCGGCCAGATCCCGTCTGCGGCGGTTGGGGGCGTCTACGGCGGTCGACGGCGGCGTCTGTGGCAGGCAGGGGGCGTTCGCGGCGGTGGTGGGCGGTGCGCGGCGTCCTGTGCATCGGGAGGAAGGAGGAGCAAGAATATGGTCTGGGGGCGGTTGAACCCTGCTGATTTCGGGCCGTGTCGGGAGACGGGGGGAAATTTTCAGCCGAGTCCGACACTGCCGAGTAGAGAAGCTCGATTTGAGCTTCTCACTCGGGCAGGGCTAGGAGGCCTTTTCGGGGTGAGTCGGGCAGTGCCCAGGTTAGAGAATCAGCCTACCAACCAACAAAATTTCGGCTGGGGTGAGAAAATCTGAGATGTGCCGGTCTACCAAACATATCCTAAGAAATACGCTTTCCAAACCCATAATCCCTCATTCCAGCAGTCTGCGACTGCCCCCATTGGGGTTCAGCAGTGAACCCATGATTGAGAAATAATCCAAGTTCTGTATGTTGCTCATTGTTCTGCTCAATCTGCTCAGACCAGCAGCGTCTGCATTGCAATTTCTGACAAGGGGATACCCCACTTGTAGTTACTGATGGTAAATTGCCAGTGCAGAGTCTTCTGAGGATAATCCTGATCATAGGCATAGCATTGTAGGTATTCATGTAGGCATAGCATTGTAGGTATTCATGTAAATTCAGCTAGCTGCGTCATTGTGACTTTTATTGAATTCTAAAAATCATGAATGCAGATTAGCAGTTATTGGCTAATCATTTTAACGATCCTTATCAGGATAACATGTAGGTATCTTATATGAAAAATATTTGCAGTGGTATCTGATTATGTGTCCATTTTATCGTTTCACAACTTCTCCACTATTAAAAAAGTTTCATAGCATGAGTTTCACCTAAATATCTGTTACTTGTCCAATCTCATGTTGCATAATTTATGGGAAGCATAGTTGTTATTTAAGACTGTCCAAGTTAGGAATACAAGACATGTTATTCTTTGAGTAAGCACCTGAGAGTTGACTATTCACAACCATATACTCGCACTATTGCGCAATATAGAAGCTGGCATGTAGTTTCCGTGTACATACTCGCACTACTTGTTTTGTCAGCTGCTGCTGGAACTAGAACATGCATTGCAAAATTCAATATTTTTTCTTTCTCCCCATTGATTTTCACATCCGTTTTAATTCGAGTCAAAAGATAGAAAAGTATGTTCAGATAATTGGATGATAGCCAAGAAGCCAATAACTTAATTTTATCTTTATTGTTAACTTCTTTAGCTTCAGGTAATGCCACTACTCCTATTCCAGCTTATCTGTCTGGTTTTTAAACCCATCAAGAAAAGAATCTGTCACTGATAAATAAATGTGACAGAGGAATTGAAACTTGTTGGCTTTTTCCCAAGGATCAAACTCACCCACACCTCAGAAATACCATGTTCAAGGATTATTACAAGGCATAGGTTTATATAGTACCCATATTGTCCAGATCAATATACGAGCTCAATTACTCAACTTTATGAAAACAACTCGTCTTGTACTCCAAACGCAAGGATTGCATTGACTCTAAACGTACTTACCCAAACATAAGCACAACACACTCGACTTGCAAACACTTGTACTACTAGGATATGACAACTCCATGCCTGATGCCTACACGTTACAGCCATATATGTTGACTAACTTGGCAAGACTCCTAAATACAATGTACTAATACTTCCTAGCTAACTCGCAAGACAAAGCAGTAACATACATGATGTGAGTCACACACAGTGTGTTACTCAAATCAAATGTTCTTCCTCCTGATGCACACGCTTCTTCCTTCCCACTGCAAGTTGTGGTGCTTGCATCTTGCAGCTTATTGTGTAGTTGTAGTAGGGCGGTATGCGAGACCTCCACGCAACAGCCTCAAATTCTCCACGGGGTAGCGTACCGCCCCGTTCTAGGAGAATGTCCCGCATATGGATCCTAGGGACGTTCTCACTGGAATCTGATTGATGATACTTGCTAATCAAGAAATATCCGCGACTCTTCTCCATTCTCCAATAGTATACCGGTTCATCTACCCGCAGTCGAAGGTTTGGGTGCTTTTCAAACATAAGGAGATGGGTCTGTATATATGCTCTCACACAGTGAAGAACTGTGCGCCAGAATCGAGCATTGAAGTTATCTCTCAGTATCTCAGCAATAATATGCGCGCTTGTGAAACATTGTCTCTGTTCCAAAGCGATCTCCATAGCCATTGTTGCCAGTTTTGGCTCCTCATCAGGGTTTGTGCTTCCAAATACAAGCGACTTGAAAAAATACCAATAGGCTTCTTGAGGCAGATAGTCCAATCGAAGTGCTTCTGTTGTTCCCAGCCTCACAATTGTATCTGATCGACTGGTGATAATGATTTTACTACCACCACATGGTGTCATTCGGGTTATGGAAGATTTCAACCTTCTCCATGTTCCCTGGTTAATGTCCTCAGCTATTTCGACAATAACCAGCAATCTGTTTTGAGAAGAACAATTCTGATGTTTGACTAGACCACTAATACTGCTCTCTTTCAGGTCGATCACTCCATCATCCTTGAGACAGCCTTGTGGAAAGAAGAGAATCATCGAGAAGCGATCACGCACAGTCTCATCCTTACAGATATTCTCAACAAGAGTGGTCTTCCCTACTCTTATTGGACCAACCATGGGAAGTACAGCCAAACCTGGAGTAGCAGTGGAACGCAGCAAGAAATTCAGGACCCGCTGCCGTTCCATTTGGCGACCAAACATGCAATTGTCCAAGAGCAAATATGCGCCGTAAGGTTGGCGGATTATCTGAGGATATGACGCCAACAGGAAGAGGAATTCCTTCATACCAGCCATGGTATCTTCAAGGGTGTCAACCACCCGTTGCAGCTAAGGCTGGACGTACGGGCCGAGCTTTTCTCGGCTCGGCTCGAGTTAGGCTCGGCCCGTGAAAAGAATAGACCGAGTCGAGCCCATAATTTTGGCTCGGCCAGCTCGGCTCGGGCCAGCCCGAAAGCTCGTCTTTTTTTTTTCGAATTAATTAGAATGGGGCCTCTTCTGGCTTCTGGGCCGGGAGGATGAGTGACGAGAGGATCCAGTCGTAGTAGGTCAGGGCACACGCTCGCAGCTCGCTTCCAGGCAGCCGCCACCCCACCGACAACCTCCACCTCGCGCCGCCCCCCACCGGCGACCGCCCCCTCGCGCCGCCCCCCCACGAGGAGCGCCCCCTCGCGCCGTCCCCCACCAGGAGCGCCGGCGGCCCCGTTCAGGTTCAGGCAACGTTACAGACTTGCTGTACAGGTTCAGATTCAATGTTCAGTTCAGGTTCAGGCTACACACTTACAGTACACGCAAGGTTCATGTAGATTGTGCATGTTTGCAAACTTGCTTAGATTGTTGATTTTTTTCATGGAATTGAATTGTCTCTATGTTAATTGCAATGTACTATGTATTTTTTGGCAAATTATGAATACATATTTGCTTAATTTGATGCACAAAATCTTCAAAACGTGCATGTTCTGTGTGTACAGCTTTTGTTCTTTTTTTTCCATCATGGCTAGCGAGCCTGGTCGAGTTGGACCGAGCCAGAGGGAAGCTCGAGCCGAGCCCAATTTTCCGGCTCGTTTGCAAAACGAGCCAGCCCGAGCCGAGCCCATTTGCACCGAGCTAAATGCTGGCTCGTGTCCAGAACCTGAACGGGGCCGCCCGCACCGAGCCCAGCCCGAGCTGGCTACTACTACTGCCGGTACTGCGAGAGAAGCGAAGCCGTTTGGCTGGACTGAATCTAGACAATGCAGAAGATGAGTGGCTCACTCCGCCATCCTCCTCGTTGCTGATGGCTCGAAATCGCAAGGCATCAAGAATGTAGTGGCCTCTATACATTCCTTGCCTCAACAGCTTGAGCTGACGGAGCATCCCCTGGTTGGAGATGTGCCGCCCCTCTGCCTCCTCAACAACAGTGTCGATTCTCAGCACAACTCTCTCTAGCCTCTGGAGAACCATGTCGATGCCAGGCTTCTGCTCAAAGTATTTGCTGATCACGAACGACGCCGACCTGCTAACAAGGTCACCTACGATTGCAGAGAAGAAGATATCCATTGGTGGTGATTCTCTTGGACTTGAGCGCGCTGCTATGTACAGCAATGGAGAAGAGGGGATAGATAGATAAAGAGCAAGAAGTGACACTGGCTAGTACCGTTGAGACTCAAGTCATTTTCGACTCATGACTGCATAGTGTCAGCCATAATGCAGAATGGACCAAGACGCTATGGTGCGGTCCCAGCTGAGCTAAGTCTTCGCTGCCGTGTCGACTTGAGTCTGACTTGCCTCTTGACTGTCCAGTCTGCGGAGGTCCAAAGTCAGGGTCCTGCAGTTTCACACCACGTATGGTCCGATTGTCCAAAAATATAGACGAGGACTCAAAGTCGAGCCTAACTAGATGTTGCAATGAAGGAACAAGGTGATGAGTTGGTGTTACAATCATGACAGGCAAAATAGAAAGAAGATTGATCAAAACAAGCACAGGATACAAGAATTTTAACGTGGAAAACCTCTCCGATGATAAGGGTAAAAACCACGGGCGGCAGCCAACAAATCTTCACTATATGCAGGAGTGTTTACACAACACCGGCGATTTTACAGATGCAACTTATCTCGTGTGGCAGCTTATAAGAGGTATAACGGTGAACCCTAGGTCGATACTGATCCCTATCGGGGGTTGGGGTACTTCTCCCCCTCGCACCCCCTAGGCGTCCTTGGTTGGAAACGGAGGCGTACCGCTCCACTCGGCCCAAGCCTCCCGCGAGAGCCTCGCTCCGCTAAAGTTGGTCTTTACTTTGTAGAAGAGTTTGAATCATAATATAATAGTTGGCGATCAAGCGACGTCTGCAAGAGGGTGATTTAGACGCCGCATGCGCAGCTTGGATCGCCGGATAGGCGGCAACCGCACTATCCCCTAGCGGCTAGCGCTAGGTCCTCCCCCGGCAACTCTCGGTTGTTTCTACAATTTGTCAATTTAATTCCACCCAACAACGGTAATTTCTCCAACAGTTAATTTATTTTCATGCAAAAATTATGGCTACAAGATTAATCTCATGAAAATTGTTGATGTGGTTTGTGGTACGTATATGTAATTAGTATGACCAACCCTAGCCTCCCTGAGCATCCTCCTCCGTCTTCCCCCCGTCACAGCCGTTGCAGGAACCACCCAATAAACCCGGACGATGCTGACGGCAGCGGCCTCTTCTCTACCCGGCGCAGACCCCTCCCAAGTAGAGCTGGTGGGCAGGTGGAGGTGCACGGTGGCGTATCTTCCGTGGTCGTGTTGCTTGGCGGTAGGCAACAAAGGGGGCTGCTCGGCTAGGGGTGGTGTGGTGGCTTTATAGCGGCGTCGGAGCGGCAGGGCGGCGTGGGTTGGCTTGTTTGGCGTCTCCTAGAGCTGGTTGTGGTGGTGTGGCACAGAGCAAGAGGGTGCGGCGGCGCTGACCTACGTGCAGCCGGGCCCAACCTAGGCCCGGTGACTGATACGTCTCAAACGTATCTATAATTTTTGATGCTCCATGCTTGTTTATACACCATTTGCTTTATGTTTTGTTATACTTCATGACATTTTTATGTATTTTCCAGAACTAACCTACTAACGAGATGCCACAGTGTCAGTTCCCCGTTTTCTGCTGTTTTTGTGTTTCAGAAAAACTACACAGGAAATATTCTCATAATTGGACGAACCAAAAGCCAGACCAAAGATGAGATGGAGGGGGGCCAGGCTCACCATGGGGTGGCGCGGCCCAGCCCCTGGCCACGCCACCACATGGTGAGGCCACCAGGCCCACCTTCTGACGCTGCCCTTTCGCCTATAAATTCCCCTCGACGGGAAAAACCTAAGTGACGGATCGCTTTTCCTTAAAACATACTGCAAGCCGCCGTCGTCATCGAAGCGAGATCGGGAGGATCCAGGAGCTCTTCCCGGCACCCTGTCGGAGAGGGGAATCCGGCCTTCTCCACCACCATGGTCGCCTCTGGAGTGATGTGTGAGTAGTCTACCTTGGACTACGGGTCCATAGCAGTAGCTAGATGGTTGTCTCCTCCACCATGTGCTTTGTGTTTAAATCTTATGAGGTGCCCTACATGATCAAGATCATCTTTGTATAATTCTACATGTTGTGTTTGTTGGGATCCGATGAGTATTGGTACTATGTTAAGTTGATGTGCTGAATTATATATTTTTATGTTATCTCTATGTTATTTATGATCTTGCATGCTCTCTGTTGCTAGTAGATATCTTGGCCGAGTAGATGCTAGATGCTAGTGACTCCAAGAGGGAGTATTTATGCTCGATAGTTGGGTTCATGCCTCTAGTAATCTGGGGGAGTGACAGAAACCTCTAAGATTATAGATGTGTTGTTGCCACTAGGGAGAAAACAATATTTTTATGTCCAAGGACATTTCCTTTGTTTACTTTACGCACTTTGCTTAATACAGTTATCCGTTGTTTGCAACTTAATACCCAATGTTTGCTCGGACGACATCCGAAGGGTGGATTATTAGTCATAGATGCAGTTGGATTACGGTCTATGTATTTTGTCGTAATGCCCAGAGTGAATCTCATAGTGATCCTCATGACATATGTACGTTATCTTTATTCTATCAATTGCCCAACTGTAATTTGTTTACCCAGCATGTTGTTATTTATCTTATGGAGAGACAACACTAGTGAACTGTAGACCCCGGTCCAATTTCTTTTACATTGCTATACCGTTTTACTTTTACTTGCATTGTTTACTTTCTTGCATACTATTACCCTTTTACCACTCTATACGCTCAATCCTTTGTTTACAGCAAACCGGTGAGATTGACAACCTCATCGTAAGTTAGGAGCAAAGTACTTGGTTGTGTTGTATGCAGGTTCCACGTTGCTGCTAGGTGAAGAAGCTACTACGTCAACTATGCACCAGCATTTTCTAGCACCATTGTCCAGAGTGTCGTGAAGCTAGCAAGCATCACCTTCTAAAGTTTGGCTTTCTCCTACTGGTTCGATAAACCTTGGTTTCACAACTAAGGGAAGACTTGCTGTTGTGCTCATCATACCTTTCTCTTGGGGTTCCCAACGGGCTGTTACTTACACACCATCGAGCAATTTTTCTGGCGTCGTTGCCGGGGAGAAAGAAGACTTCTGCAAGGGGAGTCTCGCATGCTCAATCTTTTACTTTGTTTTTGTTTTGCTTTATTTTATTTTTGCTTGCATCTTTTTATCAAAAATACAAAAAAATTAGCTTCCCTTATAGTTAATTTTACTTGCTTGCTTTTAGTTTTGCTAGAATAGGTACTCCTGAGAACACCAAGTTGTGTAATTTTACTAGCACCAAAAACAATGATTTTATCTGCACTCCTATTACGCCACCTGCTTCTGAGGCAAATTTTTATAAGATCAAACCTGCTTTGTTGAATTTTATTATGAAAGAGCAATTTTCTGGTGCCAGTTCTGATAATGATGTAGCTCATCTCAATAATTTTGTTGAGCTATGTGAGATGCAAAAGTATAAGGATGTAGATGATAATATTATTAAGCTTAAGTTGTTTCCTTTCTCTTTAAGAGGAAGAACTAAGGATTGGTTGCTATCTTTGCCTAGAAATAGTATTGATTCTTGGGATAAGTGTAAGGATGCTTTTATTGGAAAATATTATCCTCCTGCTAAGATTATAGCTTTTCATAGTGATATTATGAAGTTTAGACAGTTTGATAATGAACATGTTGCTCAAGCTTGGGAAAGAATGAAATCTGTGATAAAGAATTGTCCCACTCATGGACTGACTACTTGGATGATTGTCCAAACCTTTTATGCAGGACTGGATTTTTCTTCAAGAAATCTATTGGATTCAGCTACTGGAGGCACTTTTATGTCCCTTACCTTGGGCGCCGCAACAAAGCTTCTAGATAACATGATGGTAAATTATTCTGAGTGGCACACCGAGAGAGCTCCACAAGGTAAGAAGGTAAATTCTGTTGAGAAAACCTCTTCCTTGAGTGATAAGATTGATGCTTTTATGCTTATGCTTTCTAATGATAGAGCTCATGTTGATCCTAATAATGTTCCTTTGGCCTCTTTGGTTGCTCAAGAAGAGCATGTTGATGTAAACTTCATTAGAAATAATAATTTCAACAATAGTGATTATAGGAACAATTTTGCTAGCAACAATCATAGGCCGTTTCCTTCTAATGGTGATAATAACTATCTTGGTAGACCTAAAATGCCTAGTGAAGAAAGGATTTTAGAAGTTGAAAGGGCTACTAAAAATTTTATGCACATGCAATATGAGCAGAACAAGTTGTTTACCAAGACCATGGAGGAGCAATCTGCCTTGTTGAAGACTATTAGTCATCAACTTGATAATTTGAGCAGGGATATTCCTGAGTTGCAAGCTAAGGTTTCTAAAGCTGAAACTAATATTTCATCTTTGTCTGATGCGCAATCTTCCTTGATTAATAGAATGTCTGCTAAACCTGATCCTTTTGCTGCTAGTAATGCCATTCAAGTTAGAATTGATGAAAATGTTAGAATGTTAGCAGAATTGCATGTTAGGTGGAAAAGAGAAGATGAGATGGCTAGAAAGATGAAGGTATGTACTATTACTACCTCTAATGATGTTGTTTCAAATACTAGCAATCCTCTTACTTTGATTGGTGTAGAAAAATCTCCTACTCCTTATGCGAAAAAGCCCAAAACTGCAAAAACTTTTTCTACAAAAAGTGCTGAAATTTTTTGGAGTATGGGAGATGATAGCTCTATTTCTTTTAATGATTTTGATGTTGATGGCTGCAATATATCTGAAGTTATTTTTTTCTTGCAAAATCTTGCTTTGAGTCCTAATGCTAGTTCTATTAATGTTGCTTTTACAAATCATGTTACAAATGCTCTCATAAAAATTAGGGAGGAAAAGTTGAAACAAAAGGCTTCTATTCCCAAGAAGTTAGAAGATGGTTGGGAGCCCATTATTGATATGCATGTTAATGGTTTTGATTGCCATGATTTATGTGATCTAGGTGCTAGTATTTCTATTATGCCTAGAAAAATTTATGATATGCTTGGTTTACCACCGCTTGAAAAGTGTTATTTTGATATTCCTCTTGCTGATGTTGCTAAGAAGAAACCTTTGGGAAGGATTAATAATGTTCTTATTATGGTTAACAATACCCTTGTTCCTGTTGATTTTCTAGTTTTGAATGTTGAATGCAATGCCTCATGTCCTATTATTTTGGGAAGACCTTTTCTTCGAACTGTAGGTGTTATCATTGATATGAAGGAAGGCACCATTAGATATCAATTCCCACTCAAGAAAGGTATGGAACACTTTCCTAGAAGGAGGAAGAAATTACTTTTTGACTCTATTCTTAGAGCAAATTATGAACTTGATGCTTCATCGCTTGATATTACTTGATTTCCACCTTTCTGCGCCTAGCTCAAAGGCGTTACAGAAAAGCACTCTTGGGAGATAACCCAATATTTTCTTTTCAGTAATTTTTCTTTTATTTGAGCCTTGGAAGTTATTACTACTGTAATGACCGCTCCTTATCATTTTTATTTTGTTGTTGTGCCAAGAAGAAACTCTAATTTGAGGGAGGTAATATTTGGGGAAGTTGCTGTCCTGAAACAGATTTCTGCGCTGCACCGTAAAAATTCATGAAAATTCTCAAAATATCTTTTTGATCTTAAATTTCTTGAGAATAATCCCCAGGTTATATCCAAACTTTCATTAGTTTTGCACTTTTCTATTTGAGCAACAGAAGGTCCTCAAAAAAATCGACCTTTGTCAGCTGTTCTGTTTTGACAGATTTCTGCCACTATTTGTGTTTGCCTCTCGATCGCTTTCTTTTTGAGTTCTTTTGATCAAGGATTTTTTGAGGAAGTTGCTACAGTAGTATATGCTTTATATGTGGTGTTTTTGAGTTTGAAACTGAACCAAAAAGGGTTGATTCACTATTATGTTTATGCTAACGTTGCTAATAGAATTGTGTGAAGTTTTGTATGAAGGAAGTTTTTAAGTGTAGGGATTGGAGAATGATGAGATGAGATGAAGTATGGACAAAAGCTCAAGCTTGAGGATGCCCATGTCACCCCAAAAAATATCCAAGAGGTACAAGCGTCAAAGCTTGGGGATGCTCCCAAGGCACCCCTTCTTCATCGGCAAAAATCAGGCCACCTTTCAACATACTATATTTTTATTGCTTCATATTCTAAGCGTTTTTCTTGGAGCGTCTTTACTTTTGCTTTCAGTTTTCTTTTGTTTTGTTTGCTGCAATAAATGGTTGGATCCCAACAAACTTCTTTTGGAGGAGATGTACTTCGTTTTTCATTTGCCAAAAACACTCTATTTTTCACTCTTATCGTTTAACGAGTGTTCTCTTTTTCTAGAACTGTGTTTAGCTTTCGTTTTTCACCTTGATTTTTGTTTCAATTTTGTTTTATCTTTCCATCAAGGTGTATTTAGACCACTGGTCTATGTTGGTTTTCATCAAAAGAGTTGTTTCAAAAAAGGTTTGAATGGTGTTGGAAAAGAGAAAAAGTTTCATGCAAAAAAGTGATAAAAAGGAGCTTGTTTAGACTGCGGCTTAGACTTTTGCATGTCATGCTTGATGTCATTTTGATAGTATGCTTAGTAGTTTTTGCTGTAGTATGACTTGTCTCAAATGACTGAGATTGCTTAATGAGCCTTTAAAAAAATCATGCGTTGTTTTTATTATATGGAAGCATTTATTTGGTTTTCTCCTTGATGCTTTATTTGGGTTGACTTAGCACATGCTTATAACATGTTTGACTCTTATAAAGTCGCCATAAGCCTCTATGATCATTTGGTTTTTGACTTGTGATGCCATTTTATGCTTCTCTTAATGATGTTTTGTCACTATGCATGATTATGGCCGTTATTGCTCTCTTAATTGGTTGCTCCTAGTCTTTTGCTAGCCTTTATTTTGTACTGAGTATGAGCTCTACTCGTACATCCAGCTCCCAAAAACCTAGTTATTCCATTGTGTCCACCATACATACATATTAGCAATTTGCTATTCCAAGTATATTTGACTTGCTTGTATCTATCCTTCAAATTAAACTCTTTTTGGTGTTATGTGAAAATTAGTCAGTAAAGCTCTCACGAACCTGACGTCACACTTTACTTTTCTCGCTTTTAAAATTTTGACATTGTGGCTCTCTTATATTGACGTTATGCTTGCAAGTTGTAAGTTGGAAATTAGCCCAGCCATGCCGTCATGGGGCAAGCTTTCAACATTGCACTTTCTCTTATTTGAGTTGATATCGTGATCTTTTGTTTATGGATACTCGCGATGTGAAATAAGTTGGGAATCTTGCAGGATCATGGAGTTTGTATATGTGTTAGAGAAACGCCTGGGCCGCTAATCTAAGTCATGCATCATTCATGGTGGAAATTTACATCATGCCCATAGTGGACATTCGACGATGCATCTCACAATAAAAAGCTATACCAATAGTAAATAAAAGAGATGCCGAGGTATTTATTATCTGTTTGTCCTGTCATTTTGATGTGGGCTTGTTCCATGTCATCGGGCAGGAGGTACCCCATTGGCGGTTCTCGATGATACGTGTATACTTACAATGACAAGAGCTTGCTTGGGACCTAAAGTCGAGTAGCATGAGGTTTGGGTATTCGTACTTCACGGGACATGAGGTTTTCTACTTATGATTTGTCAAGCATATGCTCATAATTGTATTCTCATTAACTTTAACCATTCAAGATGCCTATGATGGGGGCAATGAGAGATCAAAGCTAGTAAGTACCATAATTTTTGAAGGTTTATAAAGCTTGCAATCTCTGCTTCTCTCTGCGAATGGCCTTTCTTTTACTTTTATGTTGAGTCTCCACCTTTTACCTTTATGCACCGTCTAAGAGAGCATAGTTGCCATTCTGAGTTTAATATGCATAGTTCCAAAGTTTATCATTGATTGATTCATGATTATGGTTTTGCTTGTTCTTAAATTATTTGTATCTAGTCGCCCTTTTAAACTTGATGGTGTCATATGCATTTATGTTTTGCTATTCCATGAAGGACAAGCTGAAAACCACTTTGATATGTTTTTCCATATGATTTGAACATACGTTTGATTTTCAATGTTTCATTACTCATGATCTTTCATTTGTGTTTCTTTTCATGTTATAACATGGTTGCTAAGTTTTTATTGTCAAGATTATGTCTCTTATGCCCATGTTTTAAGTTCTTTGATCCCAGCACTCAATGCTTTACATAGATGATCAAGATTGTGATGGTGCATGTCACCTAAAAAATTATTCTTTTGTTATCACTTACCTACTCGAGGACGAGCAGGAGTTAAACTTGGTGACGAAGGAATGACAAACAGGCCCTCGATGTTCGCCTACCTGGTTTTCGGCCCAGGGTAGGTTGTTGTCAGAGGAGCTGCCAGGCCCGTAAGGACGATGATTGGATGCGACCCAGGAGCTGTACTTGGCGTGCAAGCAAGGATTCGAGGTGTCCAATTTGTATTAGTCTTCGGTTAGGGCTTATTCAAGATGGATCCGATTTGTACTTTTCTTGAGGGACAATCCTGAGACCCAGCCTTCGCATATAAAAGGCTGGGAGGGAGGTCCCGAAACCCTAGATACTCTTTCACCACCACACGCCGGAACGCTCAACTTTCAGAGCTCTCTACTTCGGCTAGATCCAATCTATGCCACCACTGTAACATCGTCATTGTAGCCACCGCATCAATAAAAGTCAGACAAGCAAGACGTAGGTCATTACCCTACCAAGGGGGCCGAACCTGGGTAAAACCTCGTGTTTCCCTGTTTTCGTCTGATCGCCGTCGAGTTCGCCAGGTCCCACCATGTGTTCCCTAGATCGAAAGCCCTCGAATATGGGCATTGCCGGGGTAGAACCTCGTCACTTGGGGATGCTTGATACGTCTCAAACGTATCTATAATTTTTGATGCTCCATGCTTGTTTATACACCATTTGCTTTGTGTTTTCTTACACTTCGTGGCGTTTTTATGCATTTTCCAGAACTAACCTACTAACGAGATGCCACAGTGCCAATTCCCTGTTTTCTGCTGTTATTGTGTTTCAGAAAAGCTACACAGGAAATATTCTCAGAATTGGACGAAACAAAAGCCGGACCTCATATTTTTACCGAAGCTTCGCGAAGACCAAAGATGAGATGGAGGGGGGCCAGGGGCCAGGTTCACCATGGGGTGGCGCGGCCTAGCCCCTGGCCGTGCCACCACATGGTGAGGCCACCAGGCCCACCTTCTGACGTTGCCCTTTCGCCTATAAATTCCCCTCGACGGGAAAAACCTAAGGGGCGGATCGCTTTTCCTCGAAATATACTGTAAGCCACCGCCGTCATCGAAGCGAGATCGGGAGGATCCAGGAGCTCTTCCCGGCACCCTGCCGGAGAGGGAAATCCCTGCCGGAGGCCTTCTCCACCACCATGGTCGCCTCCGGAGTGATGTGTGAGTAGTCTATCTTGGACTACGGGTCCATAGCAGTAGCTAGATGGTTGTTTCCTCCACCATGTGCTACATATTTAGATCTTGTGAGCTGCCCTACATGATCAAGATCATCTTTGTGTAATTCTACATGTTGTGTTTGTTGGGATCCGATGAGTATTGGTACTATGTTAAGTTAATGTGCTGAATTATATATCTTTATGTTATATCTATGTTGTTCATGATCTTTCATGCTCTCTATTGCTAGTAGATATCTTGGCTGAGTAGATGCTAGTGACTCCAAGAGGGAGTATTTATGCTCGACAGTTGGGTTCATGCCTCTAGTACTCTGGGGGAGTGACAGAAACCTCTAAGGTTGTAGATGTGGTGTTGCCACTAGGGAGAAAATAACATTCTTGTGTCCAAGAACATTTGCTTTGTTTACTTTACGCACTTTGCTTAATGCAGTTATCCGTTGTTCGCAACTTAATACTCAATGTTTGCTCGGACGACATCCGGAGGGTGGATTATTAGTCATAGATGCAGTTGGATTACAGTCTATGTATTTTGTCATAATACCCAGAGTGAATCTCATAGTGATCCTCATGACATATGTACGTTATCTTTATTCTATCAATTGCCCAACTGTAATTTGTTTACCCAGCATGTTGTTATTTATCTTATGGAGAGACACCACTAGTGAACTATGGACCCCGGTCCAATTTCCTTTACATTGCTATATCGTTTTACGTTTACTCGCACTATTTACTTTCTTAAATACTATTACCCTTTTACCACTCGATACGCTCAATCCTTTGTTTACAGTAAACCGGTGAGATTGACAACCTCATCGTAAGTTGGGAGCAAAGTACTTGGTTGTGTTGTGTGTAGGTTCCACGTTGCTGCTAGGTGAAGAAGCTCCTACGTCAACTACGCACCAGCATTTTTTGGCGCCATTGTCCGGAGTGTCGTGAAGCTAGCAAGCATCACCTTCTGAAGTTTGGTTTTCTCCTACTGGTTCGATAAACCTTGGTTTCACAACTGAGGGAAGACTTGCTACTGTGCTCATCATACCTTCCTCTTGGGGTTCCCAACGGACTGTTACTTACACGCCATCAGCGACCGGGTCTACGGGGCCTGGGTGTGTCCCTACTGCTACATCCGGTCGGCATCCATAGATGGCGGCGGAGGAAGTACTCCAGGTGGCTACGCTGCCGCCCTCTTGTTCCTGCCCTCCTACCTCCTCCAACTTGTAGGTCACGTGATGGATCTCGCTACATGGGTGCGAGTTCGCGGATGCCGGGGCAGCGGCCCTGGAAGGTGGACTGCATGAACGGCTTGATGGCAGGCGATGTGGCGATGGTGATGGCCATCTCCTAGGGCTATGAGGGTGGCAAGGAATGGGCGTTAGGGGCTCCTGGTGTTGGCGGCGCCTCAATGTGGTCAGTGCCCAGATCGTGTGGTAGAAGCTCGGCTCGGGGTCCACCCGCTGCACGGACGGAGCGCATTACTACATGCTACAGAAGGAAAATCAGAGTTCGCGTGGAGATGTTAAGTTTAGTTCAACATGAAAAATTAGGAGAGAGTTAAAACTCCTTATAAGGGAGAATGTTCCACCACTTGGTAACTGAGTGAGGATAGGAGTACCTCCTCCAGTGTCACTTGCTCGTCACGGCGTTCGGGCCCTGCAAATGAGCCTCAAGCCGATCTTTATTTTTATTGCTCGGAAAATTAAGTTTTTTGAGAGACGTGTCATAGTTAAGACAGTTCAGGCCACTCTCCGACCGCGGGTTGATGTAACTGACTTGAACATGTGCAACAAAGACTTGGCCCATGTCACTGACCAAACCGAGTTAGGGTTTTGCCTACTGATCTTGTTACTTGTGCCGCTACCGTAGTCTACTTCATCTAGAAATCACTCGATCTTGTATATTTTTGTACACGGGATATCATTTTCATTACTGCGAACAGAAATAGCATTGTTCTTACTCGATCTTGTGATCTGTAATTAGGATTTTGTGAATTGAGTTTTGCTCCGGTACAGCCCCCTCCCCCAAACTCAATCAAACTAAATCGGGTCCGTTTAAGCCCATATCCAAACCCATATTCAGAAACCGGTATCCCATGTACAGGTATACCGTATTCCTCAACCTCTGTACCATATGAGTGGTATCCATCTCACATACGTGCCAACTTCGATCACTACCGCCGCCGGCTAACCATGCCACCGCCACCGCAAAACAGTCCAGCGCGGGCACCGCAAGACAGTCATGCGGCTGCGGGTGTGTCCAGTGGGACTATCAGGACAGTCCACAAGACAGTCCGGCACGACCGCCGCCGCCGCAAGACAGTCTAGCACAGGCATCGCAAGTGTCAAGACAGTCCAGCGGGCTCCACGAGACAATCTAGCGCGACCGCCGCCGCGGGCAACGGAGGACTGTTCGGCTGCGCACGCTGCCGCCACGGTCGAGGTTGTGCCCCATGGCCGACCAACACCGCCTGCCATCCCTCCCGCTCACCGGCCACCGCCAGGAAGAGTCACCGCCAATAACATACGTTCATGCTCATATCCGTATGTATGTACATATACGTATAATTTAGTTGGGCTATACGGATATTTACATGCCTAGGTATACCTATTTAGTATTATTAACGAAAGGGTATCGAGCGATCTTAGCCGTCCTTACGTACTGGAGCAAACCTGTTGTGAATTATATTTTTTATTTACTAGGTGTATCCTGCTGGAGTTCTGGCTCGCTCTTGCCATCGTGTCTCAGTTCACTGCTGCGACGAGGCGAGTGGTGCGCCGCGTGCAAGTGCCAAAAGGGTGGTACGTGTGGAAGTGGCATGCATGCGCGTAGGTGTGGAGAGGTATACGTGTCGCATATTACTAGCTTTACCGCTGTACTCCATTCTCTACCTAGCTTGTTCCTCCCGAGGCGAGGAGTGCAGCAATGGCGATCGACAGGCCCATCCAAGCAAGTTCCCCTCTCTTTCTCTTTCAACAAACCATCATCTGCCCCTCTGCTCCCTTCAATTTATTCATGGACGTTGGACAATTAGCGAGCTGATGTATGCCAGAATTTCTTGAGGACGTCTTTTCGTCTTACTTGCTAGAAGATTTTACATCCGTTCTTGTCTTCAATTTCCATTGCTAGATCCGTTCATTCTTTTTCTCCTGCTTGTGCAACATTTGATATATTCCTTAGAATTCATCGCATGTTATATTTTATTTTAGTTTGCCTTTGCACACGCTAGGAATATATTAATTCGGTCGGCAAACAAGATTTTTTGTTCCGTCTTCAGTGGACTGACTAGTGCCTACTACTTACTGCAAGACTGGATTAGATTCAGTGATACAATTACTGACTGATTGATCGATCTTGGCTTGCATAACGATTACTCTGCCTTGGATGGCTGCTTGATTTTTCAGAGAGGGGCGCCAGCAGGCAATTCCCGGTCTGCCAGGACCAAGATGGGGCAGAAGATGGCAGTGGTGCATCACAGGCTCTCTCTGGTAAACAGCAGCAGCAGACACCTTGATGACAGTGATGATTTTGAGCCGATGGTGAGAACCTGCACCGAACGGAACCATCTGACCTCACATTTCTGCATTCCAGTCAGTTCTGCTTATTAGAGCTTCAGGGTATCACATGCATGTTCTCATATATTATACTCTGAAATGGATTTTGTCGCATAGTTTGTCGATTGGTCCATTAATTCAACATCGGAACTTGTCAATTCTAACAGCTAGATTATTGGGTTGTGTTGTAGAATGTGTCGTCGTTTTACTATAAGCCCGACTGAGTGTTGTGAGACCACTCACTAGCCTTTTCTCCTCTGTTTCTGGATCTCCGACCATGCTTACCATCTAGAACTGTCTGATAAACTGGAAAAAAATGAACTCATAATGCTTCAGACATTTTGGCTCACCCAGAAATATTCATAACTAAGATTTATCTAGTATTATTTTCAGCGGCATATATAAACAGACATTGAGTTTGTTGCTCAGCTTTGGTTTGTTTATTTTCAGAGGAAGAGAGGGAGGTCAGCAGGTTCAAAATATGCCAAGAGAAACTTGAATGAGAGGTCAGCCTTGTTTGACAGCAACGACAGTGACAGTAGCAATAGCAAGAGTGACAAGGATGGTAATTTTGAGCCGAGTGACAAGGATAGTGATTTTGAGCCAACTGACAAGGCGGTAAGGATTTGCACTAAATAAATTAAAATAACTCCACTAAAGACATTTTCATTATTCATAGGCTCATAGCTTGATGTATGTCATACTTTTCATTGTGGATGGTGAGTCAGATTTTCTTATTGGAGAAATAAACTAACCATGAACAAGTTGCTCTTCTTTGATTGGTTGTGTACTTGTGTTACAGAGGAAGAGAAGGAAGCCAGCAGATTCCAAATCTTCCAAGAGCATGATGGAACAGAAACCGTCATTGGTTGACAGTAGTGGCAGAAACAGTAGTGAGGTAAGGTCCTATGTCGTATCATTTCAGCTTTCTTAATTTTGGACATTTTAAATATTCAAATCTTGAGAAATCACTTCTTCATATATCACACTAGTTATCTTGTAAAAATAAAAAATGGTACTGTTACTGAGTCTAAACAAATCAATATGTATATTACACTGTGGGATGTGGATGGCTGAGTCAAAAAAAAAATTTGGGGGGCAATAGACTAACTATGAACAAGTTGTGAATCGACAGGTATCTGATGATGATGGCCAGAAAAAATATTCATGGTACTTCAACTTTTGTTGCTTTCTCATTAGTACAATGTGTTAAAATCTGTCAGGTGTGTCTGACTTATGCACCCAAATCTTCAAACAAATTGTAGTGTTAAGGACTTCTATGGCATTGCTTGGGACAGAGCTGTGAAGTTAAATGAGAAATTGCCAGAAGAAGGTCCAAGCTTCGTCAAGCTTATGCTGAAGTCGCATGTTGTTAGGGGTTTTTGGCTGGTAAGTCTCTGTTTACTAGGTGTTTGAATGTTTGTCCAACTATGATGACTCCAGTAATTTTGTTATTATTATGAACAAAATTGACTTTGCATTTTTTTTCTGTTAGAAAACTAAATTACAAGGCAGTTGATATCTACATAGGATGAACTGCAATTTTTTGAGCACATATAGATTTGCAAAATTCAGATCTAAATGGAGGAGAAGAGAAGCATGGGTCACCAATTGATTTACCTTCTTTTTTGCTCCATCTGCATTTGAATTTTGTGTTCCTCTTCCAGGGTCTCCCGGTTAGCTTTTGCAGAAATTATCTTCCAGACCATGATGTTAGAATTGAATTAGAAGATGAGGATGGGCACAGATATGATACAAAATACCTAGCTCGCAAAGAGGGACTCAGTGGTGGGTGGCATGAATTTGTGGTACAGCATGATCTTAAGGTCAGCGATGCCGTGGTCTTTCAACTCGTGGGACCAACCAGATTTAAGGAGAGTGCTTCACAAATGCTTTTCACACTCCTTAACAATATTTTATTTCCAAATGCATGGTACGAGTTACCACTATACGATTCCTGCATAGTATTTGTACTGATATGATTATCGCCTGACTATTGTTTCAGGTGTATATTCTAAGGGAGAACAAATTCACTGAAACTGACGGAGCACTTAGGTTCCTGGTTTTGGACACGTCCAAGGAAAACAATATGTCTGGTGAGTAAAAGCGTTTTGTATTGTTCAGCACTTGCTAATTCATTGAAAATGGACATAGAGGTTATCGAATTTGTATCTTCTGAATCATGCGTTCTATTCCACGATGCAGAAGAGGATAGTTTGGATGCTGATGCCAAGTCTAAGGAGGATCCAGAGGTTACCAAAGCCATCGGCAGATTAGAATATGAAGATGACATTAACAACCTACAAAGTGAACAAGGAGGAAATGACGGAATCAGATCTCGAGACGAGGACACCGATTTCGACCCTCTGAGAAGCCTCAGAAACTTCAAGATCGTCGTCGACGGTTCAGTCATCGACCGCAAACTATTTCCCGATCGCGTGCACATGGCATACTACAAGCTCTGCTGCGCCCGGAAGACATTCCTCCACAGGCATCTGCCGAAGCGGATAAACCCTACGCTCGCCGCGGGAGTGATTATGGAGACTGTCAACATTGCAGAGGGCATCAGGGCCTCCCCTGGTTCTTGCTCTTCTCAGGAGGACCTTGAGGTGTGGAAGAAGACCCTGGAGTCCTTGGAGCTCTTGGGCATGGACGTCGTCTTCCTGCGCAAGCGAGTGGACGACCTCCTTGGCATCCTTACTGCTCATTCACCTACGAGAGACCTTCAGGTTGCTGTGGAGGAGTGTGAGGGGTATGAAGAGGTGAAGCTCAAACGAGATCGTGCCGTGGAGAAGAAGAGGGCCCTGGAGTTGAGGATGTCGCGCCTGAAGGATGCCCTGGAGGAGATGGACGTGGAAATGAAAGAGATGGTGGAGTCGAGCGCAAGGAAGAAGAAGGAGCAGGTTATGCGGCAGCTGGCGGCTGAGCCATGGTGATCGATCGGACAACTATTGTGCACATGTTCAGTAGCTTAGCTCTACTACCTCAGACAGTCAGACTTGCCCCATCTTATCTTGTTCTAGTTGTCTATGTATCTTTGGTTGGTAGCTAGATTCAGAAACCACAACTTTCCAGGAGCTATTTTTGGTGCGCATCGGCTTCAGCTTTTGTGCACAGCAATGCTACGAGATGGGATGAAAAATGTAGCGCCGTTTCAGGGTTGCTCTCCGTTTCTCTCTACAGCTACTGCACATTTTTAGGTTTTATGTACTTAATGCGCCACTAATATCAAATAGGAAAATAAAGAAAAAATGGTTCGCGTCCACGAAATTCGAAATCAGGGTCGCGTGAAGGGAAAAGATGAAGAAACCATCTCGCCTATTGTGTTAGAGAGTCTAACGGTTACAAAGAGAGAAACCCAAGCCCGAAGAAGTTCAAGTTTAGTGCCTCTTGGGTTGCTACGCAAAGCGTGCGCGTGGTTATGTTTTCCCTCTGCAGAGGCAGGTTATTTTTTAGTGGTACACTACTTCTTTCTTCAAAAAAATCCAACTGAAAAAGTATTTGTTCTAGCCTGAGCCTGACCTTGACCCATATGCACATGCTTCCAAGAGCCCGTCACTACGAAATTCAAACGAAAAGGAAAGCCCGAACCAACTTCTGTTTGGCTTGATCTGGAAGAAAATTATCTTTGTGTTTCCCTCTCCTCCCGCCGGTGCACTTCTTGCATGGGTCCGGCCACGGCAAGTTAGCTTGCAAGCGCGGCTATGAAACTCCGTCCGCAGCAGAGACCATGCATCCAAACCAGAAACTTCTTAACTCCTACCAAAGAATGGCTTCTGCTGCCACTTTCAGATCCGTGCTCCTGGTCCTCCTGGTGGTCGGCGCAGCAGGCGCCGGCGACTCAGACGCCGGCGGGCGCGCCGGCGTCGAGTCGCTGATCACGTGTCTAATGAGCTGTGCGACGGCGGCGTTCGGCTGCTCGACCGGCTGCACCACAAAAGGTATCGGTGAACTGCCAGATTGTGCTATAGGCTGCGCCGAAGCCCAGCTGCGCTGCCTGCTGCAGTGTGGCCCGGCCTTCCGGCCCGCGCCGCCACCGGCTTGACGCTGATGGATGCATGGACTTCAGTAGATGGTGGGGGGTGCGACTCGCCTCCACAAGATTCATGTCTCAAGCACAACCCAGAAGGGCTTTATGTTAGTAGATTGCCAAATGGCAATATGTTGCCAAGCACTACAACTTACTTTCAAATTTTATTCCTCCAGATATTTGTGGTTCCCCGTGCTCCCGTTCGATAATTGTAGAAGACATGTCCATGTTGGCATGTTGCTATCAATGACGTTTGAGAAAAGAGAATGAAAAAATGGCATGAAAAAAGTAATGCATACAAAATAAATCACGTAAGACAAAAGGAATTAACCAAGCAGGAGCAAAAGTTACGTAGATGCAAATCTACATGATTAGTCCTGATGGCACAGGAAAAAATATATAGAACTCTTATTGCACAATGGATTAGGTTAGGAGATTCCGTTGCGGACATCAAATCCAACGTTTTCCGGGTACATATGAACCCGTTGTTTGAAAAGAACACATTTCAAAATGTTTTCCATGTCACACAGTTTTTTGGGAAAAATAATAATTTTTTGTGTCCTGTGTGAAAGACAAATTCCGATGCCCCAATAGGACTATTTACGGGATTTTTTGTTTTTTGCACATGCCGCATAAAATGTTCCTTTTTCAAAGAACTTATATGCAAACATATAGAATGTCAGGATGCGCTTGCAAAAAAACAGAATTTTAAATATTTAAAATTGTGGTCATGCATTTTTTATAATAAGTTCATATGCACCCATGAGCTAAAACACCGCCTCCTAATCCACTGGTACAACTTAGGTAAATATTACTTTTCCTATGTAAAACTTCCTAATTTCAAACAACAATGAAGCATGTGGATAAACATGGATGGAAATTTATCATGCATAAACAAGAAATGTAATAGATGATTCGCAGGAAATGGTGTTCTCCTGTTAGAACACAATGGTAAGTCAGGCAGGGCGACACGCCGCACCCTTGGTGCTAAATTTTTGGCGTGACACATGTAAAGAGTATAGTTTGAAGCGTTTAGTATAGCAGATTATTCTTATCGAGAGAAAAATTGGTCTAAGTAGGCAATATGTGCGAGGTAAAGCATGTTGTGGTTGCTTCAATTGAGCTGAATGTAAGCCAAGAACTCATCTACAGGGAAGAAATAACCACTAAGTAACCATCATATTATAAATTTTCATTTTCAGTTAGCGTAATTCATTGAAGCCTGTCTTGGGTGGACTGACAATTAAACAAAAACTTTGCCCTCGGTAAATTGACGAATAAACAAAATTTGGAGAGGCAGTGGAAGAAGAAATTAGACAACCATTGCAAACAGACGACTATTGCAGGGAGATCGGCGATGAAGATCGGTATTTTCCATCCGGTGACACTGCTTTCGGCTGGTCTTGGTCGTCCTCCTGCAAGGACCGGCGGCGACCGCGGTGGCCGCGTCGCCCCTCATGAGAGATCCTAAATTGCTACACATTGCAAACAGATGACTAATCCCTGCCATTCCCACCGCTATTACATAACAGTAATATTATGCATCTTTTGCAAACGTCTCACGGGCGCGGCACCTTCCCGGTGTGGTTAAAACATGCAAAATCCAATGTTCACCGAGATACTCCCAAACTGACCGGTATATCCTAATGTGGCACTTTCGTGCCCAAAAGCTAGAAGCTAAAGGAGACTCCAAACTGGTAGGGATCCAAAAGCCATGCAGCTATGGCGCTAATGATATGAATGGATGATGGAAGTATCTTTTTTTTTAGAAATGGGGTGTTCCCGGCCTCTGCATCAATTGATGCACATGGCCGCTTTATTGAAAAAACGAAACGAAGGTTTTAGTTTACAAGTATCATAAGTATCACCAGCAACACAGGATCAAAAAGCTAGTCATCGGCTAATGATGACATAGAGATAAGCCATCTAAAGATGGGGAACAAAGCTCTGCTAAACATTCTCAATCCTATTAGAATGCCGCCAACCACCCTGGCTGAAGATAGTCTGAACAACTGCCATCAGTCGTGTGCATCCAGAATCCATATATCTCCGCTGGTCCTCTGGAAGAAGAAGCGCCCATATGTTGATCCAGTGTGTAGTTCTGTTGATAACCTGCAAAAAGGGGGAGCAGTTTGCATTGTTAAAAATAATATCGTTCCGGCAGTTCCACATTGCCCAAACCAAAGCACAAACACCAATTCTTATTCGTGCTTTGGCAGATTTGTCGAACCCATTTAACCAATTTTCAAACATATTTTTTATATTAGTGGGGGGCGGCATATTGAATGTGAAGTGAACAACTCTCCAGACCAGTCTAGCGAATTTACACTTAAGAAACAGGTGTTCTATGGTCTCTTCCTCATCACAAAAGGCGCATTTTTTATCTCCGGTCCAATTTCTTTTGACCAAGTTGTCCTTTGTCAGAATCTCCTTTCTGTTTAGAAACCACATGAAGATCATAATCTTCAGTGGCACTTTGATTTTCCACAGATATTTCCTAAGAAATTTTGTGTTCCCGTTTAGCAATTCAGCGTATAAAGATTTGACAGAGAACTGACCAGAGTCCGTCAGCTTCCAAATGAAAATGTCTTTTTCATCGGTAAGGTGTATGTCCATTAACCTCTCTACTAGGTCTAGCCATGCCAGCCACCGATCGTCGGCCAAATTTCTCCTAAACAAAATATTTAGGCCATCCTCCTTGATGGTGTTTGCTACGGTGACATTTTTGTAGTTCACGATGGCATAGAGACTCGGGTATTGGGAGGCCAGCGGACCATCTCCCAACCAAGAGTCCTCCCAGAAACGGGTCTCTTCACCGTCACCAACGCGGAACGAACCAAATTTGAAAAAGGTCTCTTTCTGACTCATAAATCCTTTCCAGAAGGGGGAGTCCGTAGGCTTTGCTTGGACCTCAGCTAAGTTTTTGTTTTTTAGGTATTTGTTGCATATAAGTTCTTGCCACGTCCCTTCTTCATTGATGATTTTGAACAGCCATTTGCTCAGGAGGCAATTGTTTTTTATATCCAGAACCTCAATGCCTAGACCTCCCTGGTCTTTGGGGAGGCATATCATATTCCATTTTGAAAGTCTATACTTCTTTTTGTTCTGGTCACATTGCCAAAAGAAGCGGGAACGATAGAAGTCCAACCTCTTTCTTACCCCTATGGGTATCTGGAAGAAGGAGAGTAAGAACATTGGCAGACTTGTGAGGACCGAGTTGATAAGGATTAGTCTATCACCATATGATAGGACCGATTCACTTCAGGAAGCTTCTCATCAAAGAATGGAAAATCATCGAGGATAGATTCGAGAAGAAACTAGCTTCTTGGATCGGCATGATCCTGATTGAAGTATCTAATCTAGCCCTAAGCTAAGAACGACTTGATGGACCCTTCAAGCTGCTTCATAACAGCCTTCCAGCCTGCACTGGTCGGGTGCATGTCGTCCCAGTAGAAGTGCCTGAAGAGATGATCCTCATCCAGCGTGTAGAAAATATTCAGGCCATCATCGCGGTACCCACAGAAGCCCTCGGGGTCATTGGCTTCGCAGCTCGGCGCCAGCTTGAATGTGAACCGCTTCGAATCTTCACATGTAAAACACAGAAACCAGAATGTATATATATCACAAGTCAGAGTGAAGATTGCATTGGCAGATGGATAGATATCTATAGAATTAACATGTGGAAGCTTGCATATACGTACCGGGTGTCTGGTTATCGATGACGTTTGTGAAGGCCGTGTTGAGGTCCAGGATGAGGACATGGCTGTTATTGCCCAACTTTTGTTGCAGCAGGCTGTTGTGGGCGGACGCGATGAAGTTGCCGTGGCCTTGGCAGCAGATGTGGTTATTCAGCCGGGTATGTCGAGGCATGCAGCCGAGCGGATGCATGTTGTTCACCATAATCTTTTTCGCCCCGAGCTTCTGCAGGCGTTGCACGTTGGCTACGATCTCGTTGGTCACGTTCTCGATATAAGGGGTCAATGGGGCGATCTGCGATCGAGAAGGTCAATTGTGTTGTGTCACCGGCCGATATCTAAACCCTAGAAAAAAACCAACATCATCATCATACAGGGCTACTCACACTAGTAATGGTGGTGTTGTTAAAGAGGTTAATCTTGGGAATGTAATCGTTGCCAGAGATGGCTACCAACACGAAGGCGCCGTCGAGGCGCGTACTCGAGATGAATCCATCGTCCATTAGCCCCTTGAAGGTGTCAAGCTGCTGGCCAAGGGTCGGCGTCTCGTCGGGGGTGTCGAACACGCCGGCTCCGATAGTGGCGAAGGTCATGCCGTAGGGGTGGCAAAAATTGATTGATTGTTTGTACGCTGGAGCGGCTTCATGAAACCCCATAATCTTTGCTGCAACGATCGACCAATCAATCGATTATTTCGTGCAAATCATCTTAGTACTCGATCGATGCATGTAGGGGTACATACCAATCACATCAGATTGAACCATGAAATCGGAGAAGCGGCCGTTTGGATTAAGCCCCTGCCAGTGCCCATTATAGTCCTCGTAATTTAACCCGTAGGGATCGAACCATGCACGCGACAAGCGCGTCAGGAGGCCACTACTCGATACCGGGCTGTTGCCGGTATCGGCAAACGAGTCGCCGAACATGAACATGTTGTACCAGTTTGTGGCAGAATCCACACGGCAACCTATATATGCAAACAACAGCAACGATGATTATATATACGCGCGCAAGGTAATAAGAGACAAAATGTAAAATCATAGATCAATTGATGAAGAAACGAGAAACAGGACGTGGAAAAAAAGCAATCTAATCTAGTCAATCTAGTTAAAGTTGGAACGAATGAGTATACCCTGGAGAACAAGGAGGAGGCAGAATACGGAGAGTATCGTCGGAGCCATGGCTATGGACGGCAGCCGCAGCGTCGTCGGAGCCATGAATGGGATCGATCGAGAGTTGGCCTGTTGTGACCTAGCTATGTGTTGGCTACTTATAGATGGGATGATGGCGGACCGCCAGAGATAAATATCAACTCTATCGTTCGGTAGAGCTGGTTTTGCTGGATTTTTTTTCGGGTATATCTTCAACTAAGTAACTGTAGGTACAGATGTGGTAGCACATTTTTTGGAACTACTAACAGTGATACAAAGTCGCGCATATTGGATCTAGAAACAACCTCACCCAGTAGTTGAATCACGATAATCCCTACAGCTAGGTGCATCTCACCCAGCCGTGAGGACATTATCTTCAGATGGTTCACTCCGATGTGGAGTACGATCAATCACTCTGACCCCTCTAATGCGGACTAACTATGTCTAAATGCAAAGTCTAACACGGAAGTTTTTAAGCTTAGCACCCCCACCAATTTTATCATATATTCGTCACTGCTCTAATGGATGATACGTACATATGCAATCCGTGAGGGCTTTTCGGGCTAGGTGCTCACTGTGAGAGTTGTGAAGCCTTTCAATGTGCGTATGTGTGTAAACGCTGCTTGGGAGGGGACACCTGGGCTGCTCCCTCCACCTACCCTAGCCACCAGCCACTAAGGGAGTTGGTGGGGCACCTTAACCCTTGCCGCCCACCTCCCTGTCCTCATAGGCAAGGGGTGTGGCTGGCCTGAGGAGTTTGGGCGTAGCCCTAGCTGGCCCATTAAGGCTCAGCCGGCCACCTCTATGGGGAACTACCCATAGGTAGCCCAAAAACCTCCTCTGACACTTTACAATAAAGTCCAAATCTCTTTTCGACACGGTCCTAGGTAACCGGGTACCCATGTATTAGTAAGACACACTACCATTGCCATCGGCCGAAATGGCTAAGGGAGCAGCTGAGCTTCACTCGAAGCCTACGCATCTGACGAGGGTAAATCTTGGCAATATCTGCCCACCATCCTTCTTTAATATTATAACACATCTCTTAGTTCACCTAGTCGAATAAATTATCATTCTCGGTCCTGTATTTCCACACAATATGTTCCCCTTTGAGAGATTCACGAGAGTCTTAAAAAGATACTGTGTTAGGCCAAAAGGAAGTATCTGCAAGGGCTATAGAACAGAGGAGGTTATTGAGTTTTGTATTGACTTTATTCCTGACCTTAAGCCGATTGATGTTCCTCAATCACGCCATGAGGGAAGACTGAGTGAAAAGGGCACGCTAGGAAAGAAAGAAATGTTTAATATGGATGGCACTCTTACACTTAAGCACACTACATAGTTATACAAAATTCCATCTTAGTGGCTCCGTATATCGATTTTGTTTCAGCTACTGAGCAAGACATGCATGTTCTGATTGTATTTTAGTGTTGCAGTTTCGGCGGCAACCTTTCCGTGCATCCTACTAAAGCTCGTATTTTTTTGACAATCAATACCATATATATTCATCGTAGCAAATAGTACATGGTAAAGATACAAAAGCTGTCTTCGGCAATGATGGCACGGTCTTGATGTAGGTGATTCTTCTTCTTCAGTCCTCGGTAATGGTATCAGAAAACTTGTGATGTTTTGCTGGTGTGTAGTTGATAATATAAATGACCGGCCAGTTGGAAACCCCAAGAGAAGGTTTGATGAATATAGCAGCAAGTTTTCCCTCAGTAAGAAACCAAGGTTTAATCGTCCAGTAGGAAAAAGCCAATACTCCAGAAGGTGATGCTTGCTAGCCTAGTGACACTCCAACAAGGGCGCCGTTAACGATTACTTGTTAGCGCGTCTTCAACTAGTAGCAACGTGGAACCTGCACACAACACAACCAAATACTTTGTTCCCAACTTACGATGAGGTTGTCAATCTCATCGGTTTGCTTGAAACAAAGGGTATGAGCGTATCGAGTGGAAAACAATAGTAGTATGCGAGTAAAGTAAACAGTGCGAATAAAGTAAACAGGTGAAAGCAATATAAAGGAAATATGACCGGGTCCACAGTTCACTAGTGGTGTCTCTCCATAAGATAAAATAACACATATTGGGTAAACAAATTACAGTTGAGCAATTGATAGAATAAAGACAATGTGCATATGCCGAGAGGATCACTATGAGATTTACTCTGGGCATTACAACAAGATACATAGACCGCCATCCAACTGCATCTATGACTAATAATCCACTTGTGGTGAATCAATCCGAGAACTCCACAAGTATTAAGTTGTGAACAACAGATAACTGCATTAAGCAAACTGTGTAATGTAAACAAAGCATATGCCCTCGAGCATATGAATGTTGTTTTCCCCCTAGTAGGAACAGCACATCTACAATCTTAGAGGTTTCTGTCACTCCCCCAGATTAAATAGAGGCATGAACCCACTATCGAGCATAAATACCCCCTCTTGGAGTCACTAGCAACTACTCGGCCAAGATAGCTACTAACAACGGAGAGCATACAAGATCATAAACAATATAGAGATAACATAAGATAAAATTCAGTACTTCAACTCAATCATAACACCAATATTCATCGAATCCCAACACACACAACATGTAGAATTACATAACGGTGATCTCGATCATGTAAAGCAGCTCACGAGATCTAAACATGAAGCACATGGTGGAGAAGACAACCATCTAGCTACTGCTATGGACCCATAGTCCAAGGTAGACTACTCACTCATCGCGCTGGAGGCAAGCATGGCGATGAAGAAGACCTCCGGTGGTGATTCCCCTCTCCGGTAGGGTGCTGGGAAGAGCTTCTGGACCCTCCCGATCTCGGGTCGACGACGGCGGCGGATCGCGATGTGTTTCTGGAAAAGTGATCGGGTCTTTAGGTTTTTCCCGTCGGGGGGTCTTTATAGGAGAAGGGGCAGCGTAAGAAGTAGACCAGGGGGCCCACACCACAGGCCAGCGTGGGCTAGGGGCAGGCCGCGCCCCCTGGTGGTGTGGCCGCCCTGTGGCTCCTTTCCGTCTCCTCTTCGGTTCTCTGGAAGCTTCGGTAAATATCTGGATGTCAGGCTTTTGTTTCGTCCAATTCTGAGAATATTTACTGTGTAACTTTTCTGAAACACAAAAATAGCAGAAAACATGGAACTGTCACTGTGGCATCTCGTTAATAGGTTAGTTCCGGAAATACATAAAAATGCCACGAAGTGTAACGAAACACTAAGCAAAAGCTGTAAAAACAAGCATGGAGCATCAAAAATTATGGATACGTTGGAGACGTATCAGCATCCCCAAGCTTAACTCCTGCTCGTACTCGAGTAGGTAAGTGATAACAAAAGAAATAATTTTTGAGGTGACATACACCTACATAATCTTGATCATATATGTAAGCGTTGTGTGCTGGGATCAAAAGAACTTAAAACATGGGCATGAAAGATATAATCTTGATAGAAGAAACTTAGCAACCATGTTATAACATGAAAAAGAACACAAACAAAAGATCATGAAAATGAAACAATAAAATTCAAATGTGTGTTCAAATCATATGGAAAAACATACAAATGGTTTTCAGCTTGTCCTTCAGGAGAGAGCAAAACATAAATGCATAGGACACCTTCAAGTTTAAGAGGGCAACTAGATATAAATAATTTAAGAACAAGTGAAACCAACATCATGAATCAATCAATAAAAACTTTGGGACAATACACATTATACTCAGAATGACAACTATGCTCTCTTAGACGGTGCATAAAGATAGAAGGTGGTGACTCAACATAAAAGTAAAAGAAAGGCCCTTCGCAGAGGGAAGCAGTGATTAAACATGTGCTGGAGCTTTTCATTTGTAAAACAGAGAGATAAAACTTGGGTTTTGAGAGGTGGTTGCTTTTGTCATCGACTGGCAATGGGGTCTTACTATCTTCTATAATAAACAAGTGAGAGCGGTTCCGAGTTCTTTGAAAATTTGGCACATTGGTGCTCTTTTATAAAGTTTTGGCACTCCTCCCCACCTTTTTTCTTTCTCAAACCATGGCTAACCGATTCCATCGGGTGCCCACCAACATTCACATACCATGGAGGAGTGCCTTTTTTTCTTTTTTAGAATTAGATTGCAATGGTCTGACCAGCTCCCTTACAAAATTAATGATGAGCAGATGAAGCTGCCTAGTCGTGGGGTACTTACTTTAATATAGAAGATAGCAATTCCGACCACTACATCCTCATGAGCTAAAAACAGTGGCACAAAATAAGAAGTGTTTTGAAGGTTCTTTCAAAGGTAGCACATGAAAATTTACTTGGAATGGCTTACAAATACCATGCATAGGAATTTATAGTGGACACAATAGCAAACTTGGTTTTTAGGAGTTGGATGCACAAGTAGAGCTCATACTCAGTACAAAATGAGGGCTAGCAAAAGACTGGTAGCGACCAACTAAGAGAGCAATAACAGCCATAATCATGCAAAGCGACAAAGCGACATTAAAAGAAGCATAAGATAGCATCAAAAGTCAAAAACTAAATGATCATAGAGGCAATGGCGACTTTGTATGAGTCTAACATGTGTGAGCATGCGCCAAGTCAACCCAAATAAAGCATCAAGGAGAAAACCAAAATAATGCTTCCAAATACTTAAAACAACGCATGATTTTTTTAAAGACTCATTAAGCAATCTCAGTCATTTGAGACAAGTCATGCTACAGTAAAACCACTAAGCATGCTATCAAAAAGACATCAAGCACGACATGCAAAAGCCTAACCACAGTCTACACAAGCTCCTTCTTGTACCACTTTTTTGCATAAAGCTTTTTCTCTTTTCCAACACCGTTCGAACTTTTTATAAACAACTCTTTTGATGAAAACCAATATGGACCAGAGGCAAAAATACACCTTGATACAAAGATATAACAAGATCTGAACACAAATCAAGTCGAAAATCGAAAGCTAAACGCAGTTCTAGAAAAAGAGAACACTCGTTGAAATCTGTTTTTCACTCTTATCGCTCAACGAGTGTTCTTGGCAAATGAAAAATAAGGCAACTTCTCCAAAAGAAATTTATTGGGGTCCAACCATTTATTGCAGTAAACAAAACTAAACAAAACTGAAAACTAAAACAACTGACGCTCCAAGAAAAACGCATAATGCATGAAGCAATAAAAATATAGTGTGTTGAAAGGTGACCTGATTTTTGCCGATGAAGAAGGGGTGCCTCGGGGGCATCCCTAAGCTTTGACGCTTGTACCTCTTGGATATTTATTGGGGGTGCGTGGGCATCCCCAAGCTTGAGCTTTTGTCCATTCTTTAACTCATCTCATCATTCTCCAATCCCTACACTTAAAAACTTTCTTCATACAAAACTAAACACAAATTTATTAGCAACATTAGTGTAAGCATAACATTGAATCAACCCCTTTTTGCTTCAGTTTTCAACTCAAAAGCACCACATATAAGGCATATACTACTGTGACAACTTCCCCAAAAGTTCCGTGATCAAAAGAACTCAAAAATAAAGCGATCGAGCGGCAAACACAAATATTGGCAGAAATCTGTCAAAACAGAACAGCTGACAAAAGTTGAATTTTTAGAGGGTTTTTTGTTGCTCAAATCAAAAAGAGTTCAACTAATGAATGTTTGGATATAACCCGGGGCATACGCACAAGAAATCGCAGGTCCAAAAGATATACAGAGAATTTTCACGAATTTTTACGGTGCAGCACCGAAAACTGTTTCATGACAGCAACATCCCCAAATCTTACCTCACTCAAATTAGAGGCTTCTCTTGGCACAAAAACGAAATAAAAATGATAAGGAGAGGTTATTACAGTAGTAATAACTTCCAAGACTCAAATAAAAGAAAAAGAACTGAATGTAAAAACAATGGGTTATCTCCCAAGAGTGCTTTTCTTTAACGCCTTTGAGCTAGGCGCAGAAAATGTGAATCAAGTAATATCAAGTGAATTAAATGTTTCCTCAAGATCACCACTTACCACACTAGACACTTTAGAGGTTCCCGAAGATGATTCAACCTGCAAGTCACTCTTAGTTAAACTAAAAGTCTTACCAATCTTAAAAACATGATGCGGTTTAGGCACAGACACCTTGGGAACATACATAAATTTTTGCTCTTTTCCAACAAAAGCTTTCTCCTTCTTAAACTTAAGAGAAGAGAAAATTGAACTTAAAGTTTCCATAGATTCCTCAAGTTTCCCAATCCTAAGGTTTTGAGTATCAAGAGTAGTGCTAGCCTCTAAAATGGTGATTCTCTTACCGATACTTTCTATCAATTCATTAACGCGGCTAGCATTATCAAGGATATTTGGCAAACTTTTTTCTAAAGAGCTAAGCTTTTCTAAGACTTCTTCCAAAGTGACCTCAGTTTTAACAACATGAATAGGTGGTACTCCCACTAAACTTTCAATTAAAGTGCATGCTTCAAGAGCGGGAGTACACAGAAAATTACCTCCTACAAGAGTATCAAGAACGTACCTATACCAACTAGTTATACCCACATAAAAATTTCTAAGGAGGATCATGGTAGAATGCTTCTTTGTACACCTATGATGAGAATTGCTAATACGATACCAAGCATCTTTCAAGCTCTCTCCCCCTTGTTGCTTAAAAGTACGAACTTCAACTTCAGGATTACTCATTCTAACAAGACTAAAAGCAGACAAGTAAAAACAACTATAAAGGATACTAATTTTGTTTTGTTTTTGGTAAGACGAAACAAGTAAAAATAAAGTAAAGCAAAACTTAAAACAAAGTAAAGGATGTGTGTGCGAAACTCCCCTTGCAGAAGTCTTCTTTTTCCCCGGCAACGGCGCCAGAAAACTTGTTGATGGCGCGGTCTTGATGTAGGTGATTCTTCTTCTTCAGTCCTCGGTAATGGTACTAGAAAACTTGTGATGTTTTGCTGGTGTGTAGTTGATAATATAAATGACCGGCCAGTTGGAAACCCCAAGAGAAGGTTTGATGAATATAGTAGCAAGTTTTCCCTCAGTAAGAAACCAAGGTTTAATCGTCCAGTAGGAAAAAGCCAATACTCCAGAAGGTGATGCTTGCTAGCCTAGTGACACTCCAACAAGGGCGCCGTTAACGATTACTTGTTAGCGCGTCTTTAACTAGTAGCAACGTGGAACCTGCACACAACACATCTAAATATTTTGTTCCCAACTTACGATGAGGTTGTCAATCTCACCGGTTTGCTTGAAACAAAGGGTATGAGCGTATCGAGTGGAAAACAATAGTAGTATGCGAGTAAAGTAAACAGGTGAAAGCAATATAAAGGAAATAGGACCGGGGTCCACAGTTCACTAGTGGTGTCTCTCCATAAGATAAAATAACACATGCTGGGTAAACAAATTACAGTTGGGCAATTGATAGAATAAAGACAACGTGCATATGTCGAGAGGATCACTATGAGATTTACTCTGGGCATTACAACAAGATACATAGACCGCCATCCAACTGCATCTATGACTAATAATCCACTTGTGGCGAATCAATCCGAGAACTCCACAAGTATTAAGTTGCGAACAATAGATAACTCCATTAAGCAAAGTGTGTAACGTAAACAAAGCATATGCCCTCGAGCATATGAATGTTGTTTTCCCCCTAGTAGCAACAGCACATCTACAACCTTAGAGGTTTTTGTCACTCTCCCAGATTAAATAGAGGCATGAACCCACTATCGAGCATAAATACCCCCTCTTTGAGTCACTAGCAACTACTCGGCCAAGATAGCTACTGACAATGGAGAGCATGCAAGATCATAAACAACATAGAGATAACATAAGATAAAATTCAGTACTTCAACTCAATCATAACACCAATATTCATCGAATCCCAACAAACACAACATGTAGAATTACATAACGGTGATCTCGATCATGTAAAGCAGCTCACAAGATCTAAACATGAAGCACATGGTGGAGAAGACAACCATCTAGCTACTGCTATGGACCCATAGTCCAAGGTAGACTACTCACTCATCGCGCCAGAGGCAAGCATGGCGATGAAGAAGACCTCCGGTGGCGATTCCCCTCTCCGGCAGGGTGCCAGGAAGAGCTTCTGGATCCTCCCGATCTCGGGTCGACGACGGCGGCAGATCGCGATGTGTTTCTGGAAAAGTGATCGGGTCTTTAGGTTTTTCCCGTCGGGGGGTCTTTATAGGCGAAGGGGCAGCGTCAGAAGTGGACCAGGGGCCCACACCATAGGCCGGCGCTGGCCAGGGGCAGGCCGCGCCCCCTGGTGGTGTGGCCGTCTTGTGGCTCCTTTCCGTCTCCTCTTCGGTTCTCTGGAAGCTTCGGTAAATATCTGGACGTCTGGCTTTTGTTTCGTCCAATTCCGAGAATATTTCCTGTGTAACTTTTCTGAAACACAAAAATAGCAGAAAATAGGGAACTGGCACTGTGGCATCTCGTTAATAGGTTAGTTCCGGAAAATGCATAAAAATGCCATGAAGTGTAATGAAACACTAAGCAAATGGTGTAAAAACAAGCATGGAGCATCAAAAATTATGGATACGTTGGAGACGTATCAGGCAACTACAAAACGAAGTCTAAAAGAAACTAGCAAATCATCGAGGTCTTCCAAATCATTCTTGTTCTATGATGAAATCTTGTACTTTTCTGAACGCAGCCGCATAAACAAGACATAGGTACCAAACCATAAACCTATGAATACCAATGAGGATTCTCCCATAATTTTAATTTTAGCCGCAGTATCAAGGTTGCGTGCACGCGCGCAACCATTAGAGTAGTCATACAACATCGGCAAGAGCACCAACACCAGTATCTCAGGGAAGATGAACCAGACAGCCTGGTCGACGTCGCTGGCGAGCCGAGAGTATGAATCACCATTGTCGAGGACGTAGCAGCCGGGATAGATATTGCGAGAAAAAACCTTCTCGTGACAACCAACGAAAATCATCCAAGATCGATCCGGTAAAGTAAGATCTGAAAGACCGTACCTAGAGAAATTTGATCTTCCAACACCATCACTAACGCCGATAAAGAACTCACGTTGTCGAATGAAGTGCCGAAGAACACTTAATAAAAAGGATATCTCCTCCATAGTCAAGAAAGACCAACAAGAGAATCAAACTGATACTAAACTGCTGTGAAACTACTTTTTATTGAAAAACTCTAGCCATAGATCAGGTTCCCCGTCCCTCCCGACGCCGGCAAGGCTGACCGGAGAAGGGGGAACCAATCAACAGAGGAGGCGAAGTTGCAACGGCTAGGGTTTTTTACTTTTTATTGAAAAACTCTAGCCATAGATCAGGTTCCCCGTCCCTCCTGACGCCGGCAAGGCCGACCAGAGGAGGAGGAACCAATCAACGGAGGAGGCGAAGTTGCGGCGGCTAGGATTTTTTTAGGAGGCGGCGGGTGTTTCTTACGAGGGGTGAACAGATACTGGGGACAACGAAAGAGCGCACCCTGCTAAAGCTCGTATTGGAATGTTGTAGCTCAAAGAATCTGTTCTGGCTCACGCCATGGATATTAGCTGCTCCATGGACATGTGAAAGCTAAGGGCATATCGTGACTGCAACGGCTGAAGACTTCCGATCACCAAATAAAGTCAAAGAACATTGCCGTTTGGGACGGGGCGCAAAAGAATGCCGACAGTGGTACGTCGGCCTCACATGTTCAAAAGAATGCCGACTAGATGGTGGCATAAAACCCTCGGCAGTCATAGACCACAAAAGAGTTCCTCCCTCAGTTCCTAAATATAAGATGTTTTGTCCGGTCAATTTGGCTTGCCAAAACATCTGATATTTAGAAACAGGAGTAGCTAAAAAGGGTCACTGTTCAACCCAGAAAAGCAAGCAGGCAATTCACGCATCACAAATCACTTGAGAACCCATAAGAATCACACAGGAGTATGCACATGGGCAGACGGGTATATGGAAATCTCGAGACATTGAAACATAGCAGATACTGAAGTACAGGTCTAACTTATAATATGGCAGTTGATGTCAGCTAAACGACAAGCTTTAGTACAGGTACAGAAGTTCTTTGTTTACTAGTGCTACTGTGCTAGAGCTATAATGGCAAACCCAAGCAGCCTCACTGCCATAGCCTAGATAGTTCGGTATCAGTCATAAGCTCTTCTGTTGGCAACCGGGGATCTTGAGCGCTGGACAGGAGACCGGCTGTAATTATACAAAAAGATTTCATCAAATAACAGGGAACAAATAATGAAATACTTGAGCTTATAAGAATTTACATTGCTGGTGTCAGATGGGATCCACTATAACCCAAAGTAGCTCAGTAATAATTTGAGGATTAACCACTGAATTCAAAAGTGAGTCATAACATACAGAAAGCAGATTATGCCAACAGCAGTAAATGTTTATTAAAGCAAATACAAAGCAATACAGCTTAAGAGTGTTATGGCTAAATCAAACGGTACATAAGCATCTGCCAACATGACTAAGAAACTGCAACCTAACAAGGATCAAACAGAAAACCTAAGTGCCTTACCTTCGATAGCGATCACGAACTGGGCTCCTGCTCCTGTCATATGAACCATATGCAGGACTCACTGGACGACCATAGTCAGGACTAGGTCGTGACCTTCGGTACACTGGGCTAACAGAACGGCGATATGAACTATCATCCTGCCTTCCATAGCCGCCACCCCTGCTTGGCTTATCATACCTGTCACCTGGTTCACTATCATCCCTGAAGGCATATTCAACAGAAATCACTCTGTCCAATAACTTGCTGCAGAGGGGAAAGGGGAATCAATCAGGTATATTTTCAATTAGATTATTTCATACAATCAAAACCATACGGAGATTGCAATTGCACATATGCCACATAAACTTCAGGTATGCACTCCTTTGGGGGACAAGGTGGACAATCAAAGTGGGAAGAGATCGTTAGTTTGCATTTTGCACTGAATGGAAGCAGAAGAGCAAACCAAGCCCCTAGATATTGCATTGGAGGTTAAGTTGATCGAATAAACCAAAGGTCAAGATACAACATAAATATGTAATCAAGTTGAGCACTCTCCCACTAGCATGTTCTTATATTTTCTCTCATATACTTTTTGAAAGCATATTTAGCATGTTGTCATGATTGCATCAGAAATCCGATCTCCAATTACGTCAGTTAGCATGCTGAATCAAAATGCTTGCCTTTCAGACTGCTTAACGTAAGACACATTACCTAAGCCTGATTGAAAACTTTGGTACGAATCAAAAAGGAATGCTCTTTTCACACCAATCAGTGTATCAGATTCTCAATCTCAATTGGACTTAGGAGTGCAGTGATTGTTTATACACTAAAAAATACACATAATCTAAATGATCACAGTTTATAAGCCTAGTTAACAAGTTAATGTTCAACAAAGTTCTCAAAAAAGTTGATGTACAAAATAGTGACCAAGGCCTTCAGAAACTGCATACAATAAAATCCTAAAAGCCAAAAACTGTCAACAACCTACGTTAAGTGGTGCGACAATATCTTACAGTGCATAGCATAAATAAGATATCAAAAGACTGCAAAAAAATTATGCTCATTCAGTAAAGTTAAGAACAGGTGAAAGTGGTACATACGTCAAATGAGTAGCATCCAGAGCTTTTGTGGCGTCTTCCTGTGTTTCAAATTGCACAAACGCAAAGTTCTTCCTTATCCGAACATTCGATATCTTCCCAAATGGATCAAAATGCCTTTCAAGATCAGTGACTCTTGTGTTGATTGGGTCGAAGTTAATGACAAACAATGTCCTGGTAGGCTTAGTATTCACTGGTGGTTTACTATAGCCATCACGGTCATCCCGTCTGGTTCCACGGTCGCCCTGTTACATGAATCACCAGAGAAAAATTAAGAAACGAACTGAAGCCAATATTATTTGGCACAAGGAGTCACCTGTGATGTGTCCACAGTTTTTGATGTGTTAAGATTGCTATGGTTAGAGGAACACTAATCATTCATACCTAGCGACAAATCCACAGTCTTTGATGTGTTAAGGTTTAGTAGGGTTACAAGAAGAGCAAGAGAAATTACCCGTGACCACTCCACTGAAAGTCTTCGTCTCCCAGGGCCAAAGGGATAACCATCAAGAGCCCGTATGGCATCATCCCCATCACGCTCATCCTCGAAGTAGACAAAAGCAAACCCTAAGAAAGGTAAATCCACAAGTAAGAAAAATAGGGAGCTGAATGTCACGCCACACTGTCTGATGACAACATGATTTTTCATTAGGACAAACAACTAAATTAAACACAGCAGCCTCAAACCTAAGAGAAACAGGAGAATACTGCACCTGCACATATCTGATCAGTATCTGATGGTATCAAGAGCTCTAATGTGGTTACTGGTAGAATCCATTCATGATGAGGCTAAGCATGGTGTTGTACAACTTATACCCAAAGTTCCAAAGCAATAAGGTAACAACTTGAGACATTGAACATGCTTCACCATTCTATAGACCAAGAGCCTCACAGAAATTGCTTATTCAGATACCAAAAACAGCAAGTTATCAAGTTGATGCCCAGAGGATGGCGTGTTGATACTTCTAGTCGTGGCATGGTATCGCTTCTAGTCGTGGCATGGTATTGCATGATGGAACTGATGGCATGGCAAGAATGGCATGATGATGGTTGATGTCAGTCCCGGCAAAATATGCTTGGCAGTGGCAACAGATTACGGTGCGTCATGGAACGGATGGCCAAGTGCAGGGAGTGATAGCCGGATGAGGGATGAAGGGTGAGTTGAGGAGCCCCTGGGGGAGCTAGGTATGTTTGCCTCGGTGGTTCCTGCGCCAGAGTAAACATTTAAACATCTTGCTGCCTATTATGCATACATTGGTGAAACTGTCTGTTTGCATGACATGGACCACCATATATATTCAGTTACGTGTTCGACGCTGGAAATTTTACAGAAGCATAGCTAACAGAGACTCGCGAATCGAAACACCACAAATATTTGCATCACAGATTAATACGACTAGCATTCAGATCTCTGTAGAGAATAAACTTTATGCAAGGTGCCAAGAAACATGATGTTAAGCAAACAAAATATTTCCAGGATTATTGTCAACTAACTCCCGAACGGAGCGGTGAATAGTATCAAGAAGAATTACATTACATGTACAGTTACATTTGCCCAGGTACTTCCTGCGCAAGAGTAAACATTTTTCTTGCAGCTGCTGTTACACAGCATGGACCGCCATACATGTTCAGAATTCAGATACGTGTTCCACGCCATAAATTTTACAGGAGCATAACTAACAGGATATTAGTGAAGCAAAACACCCCAATTGTTGCATCACAGATTACACACGACTAGCATTCCGATCATTCTATAAGAAAACATGCACATATTGAAAACTTAAGCGAATCAATGATTTAATTCTCTAGTGGTCAAGCAAAAGTAATCACAGACTATACTGAGATAATTGTGGGGAATAGATAGATGGTATCCAGTACAGTTACACTCCCATCTTGCATCAAATTTGTTGGTCAATTTTGTACCCTAAAAATTCGGCACTAGCATCATACGCAAATTGGCGGTGCATCATGAGCATATCAGATCGGACCCGATTTGAAGCAGCAGTACATACTATGGCGGAACAAAACAGAGGCGGGGGTGAGGGATAGTAGGGGGTTAGGGCGATGCGCGGACCTGACTTCATGTCGATGCGGTCGATCCTGCCGTAGCGGTAGAAGAGGCGGTCGAGCTCCGAGTGGCGGGTGTCGTAGTCCAGGTTCCCCACGAAGACGGGCCTCATCCTCGCCGAGATCCGGAAAACCCTAGCGGAGGAGGAGAGCGGGGGTCAGAATTGGAGCGCCGTCGAGGACGCGGGGGGTGCCGGAGACCCTAGCCTGGAGGACGAGGAGGAGGAGGGGAGAGGGCAGTACCTTCGTCGCCGGTGGTTAGGGTTAGGGTTCTTCGCCGGCTTCGGTCTGTGGCGATGTATGCCTCTCTCAGTCTCAGGTCTCTCTTCTTCTTCTTCTGCCGGTTTGTTAGTCGGGGACGAAACTATTAGCCAACTCTTCTGGGCTTTGGCCTTTGGCATATCCCGACTCCCGCTAGTTGACGGCCCATTGGCCAATTCTGTCTTTCTCTTTTTCCTTTTTTTCATTTTATCTTTTCTTGAGCATGCTTTAAATTTGGCGCTCTAAAAAATGGATAGTTGTTGGTGTACGCGTCACGTTGTATTCTAGCCGCGCGCTTTTTTATGATCTGAATATATAGCACCTGAGATAGTATTTTGTCGCGCGCTCTGTTTTAGAGCACTGGTTTACAGTTGTTGGAGCACTAATATGAGCCTCAGGCGCGCTAAACTAGCATCTTTTTTAGCGCAGACGCGATATACAACGCATGTTGGATATGCTCTTAGTATTTTTATTTTTCTCTATTCCAAGTTTTCATGTATTCTACAAGTGCATAATCATATGACGATATTTCACATGGGCCTTTGAGCTTGTATCCTGATTTTCATGTCGTTTTATTTAGTTAACCGGATAAGTCTCCTAGATCGACACATGCCTCTTTTCCAAATATGTTTCACACAATCCTATGAGATATAATATGAAACTGCATTTCAATAGGATCTACGGATGATAAATTTATGTCATATAAATAATATCACCTTTTTTCATAATGTTCGTGAAACTTCAAAATATTTACTCTGCCATAAAAAAAATGAAATGTCAACGCTCAGCACACAACCCGCAATTGGCATGTTGTCGACATCTGTTATCGTCGAAGGCGTCTATCGATCGTTGAGAATAAATAATCACAGCAAACAGCACTGAGATTTGGTAACATAATTCAGCAATCAACGCCTATATCTTTGCGGTAATACTTACGGGCGCTCCTCCTTAGGTACTCATCATAGTACCTAGTGACGGAGCCAACTATCTGGCAAGCTCTGCCACACCTAAAATTATATACTTTACATATAATATAATACTATGTATGTGTAGCTTGTGCATAGATTAACAAATTTTATGTAGTACCAGTTCATTCCGCCACACCTAAATTTTAATTCTACCTCCGCTACTGATAGTACCGTCGATGATAAGTCTGTCGCAGTATACAGGCACATCGGATCTACAAGCGCCACACTGGACCAACACTCCCGCCACCAGCGTCGGTCCGTCCGTGAAAACAATCATGTGTCTAACCTAGCGTCTAGTCTATTTTGGCTACCTGGGTGCCTTTATATATTAGGCCCAGGTTACAGAGTTCGACTCCAATATGTAACATACCCGCTAATTACAAGTCCAACTGTAACCAAATACATATACATATTCGACACATATTCAACAAACTCTACCTTGGCGAATATGTCTTTCGCCATCTTGAAATCGTCATGCACGAACATCTGTGTACTTAGACTTGAACCATTAATTATGAGCTCCGTTGCTACTCCCCTTGACTTAATATGACTTCCTCTGCAACTGTAGTTTCTTCTTAATTGTTTCAGCACAGTCAACGCTCCCACAAAAATTAAGTTCTTCCACACTCTTGTTTTGTGCTCCCAACTCTTGGGAGTATCCTTCAATGCCTCACACATTGATCATATAGTCACCAAATCCGACAACACCGTTGTATCATCATCCAGGGAGCTTCTTTTGGTCTATGTGAAAGTGAACAACTCACATATTAGGTATCACATATAAATTTTATCTGAACTCATCATTCTTGCTATTATTGACTGCCCATTTGAAAACTTGCAGAAATTTTGCCGTTGCTTCGAGCCATCTCCACTTCTCCAGTCAAATTCGCAGTTTGCCCATCACTGTTGCATATTCTCCATAGCCAACTCTCACCCATCTCCCGGTCTCGATAGAAAGTCACCAACATGAACCTGTTACTCGCTAACACAACTAACCTGAACACTTGGTTAACCAACATGTCTAACCACCAGTGTCATGATCCTTCACTGCGTTCATCCACAGTCCCGCCGAGTCTCCTGGGTCACGAACCCACACCACATCATCCCCACTTTAGATCACCACCGGTCATAGCCAACCGATGTCGAGCTCACGTATCCTTCAAACCACTGTGCGCCAGTCTGAACAACGTCGCACTCACTTTTCGGCTGAACTAGGCTTCGACTCTCTGCATGCTTACGCTGTAGCCCCTCATCGGCCGAGTGCATCCTTTATCAGACTCCAGTTCCACCTTCAACATGACTTCATGTTGTTGTACATACTACCCGCGCCCATTGACTTCAAGCTCACCAATGTGATCACCGTCTTAAATCAACCCCGCGCCATCTCATGTTGAAGCGCGCACCCCTTAGGCATACGCCACGTGTTTCCACGCCACATAAACCAGGACACCATTAGCATCACACTCTTATGTCGTCGTCGCTGATCTCATGGACCACCATATATATTTAGTTACATGTTCTAGTTTATGTTGCATGTCCTAGGGTTTCAATAGAGCTACCATGGACTCTAATATAAATGGAACCAATGACAGGTTGGGGGTGTTATAGTTTATGTTGCATGTCCTAGGGTTTTAATAGAGCTGCCATGGACTATAATATAAATGGAACCAATGACAGGTTGGGGGTGCGGCGATGAAAATCATGCATATTTCTCTTGTAGAGCTTGTTGTGCAAATCAGAATTTTTTTTAGTTGTCGTTGTGGTCAAATGTTCGACATGAGCCTATGTGGACCTCATGCACATGTAGAGTGGAAATGCGCCATGGATAGTCATCCACCTTAAAATTGGAGTTGCTATATCAGAGGCGATTGATCATGGTTAGACGTGTCATGTAGATTACTCGTATGACATTAGGATTTTTTGCCTTCCAAAGGCAATGCTGTTACTTAATCAAATACAAAGCTTTTAGGGTTCATAAAAGGAAAGATAAATAACCGTTGTATATAGTCACCTGCGACAACATGAGACAATGTAACAACATCAACAAACAACCACTCAAGAGATGAGACTCAAGTTCTGCAACATTCAATGTGCTCTCTAGTGAGCCGTCAGAAAGATATAAGGTGGCCAAAAGCCCAAAACTTCTATATTATCTTGTTGTCAAATAGTATCAATGTGGCTTCGGTCCATGGCATGAGCTGAATCGTTTAGTTACTGCTAAGGCCACAACAATTCCGCATCTTAAAATCGCTTTGAGTATGTACCACTATTGGTGGCCACGGTGGGCAAGAGAGCTGTGCCTTGGCAAGGCAGATTCATGTCCTCAGCAGCTAGATTGATACTTATCAACGCATGTCTGTCAAACCTGCCCACCCACAACATGGGCCTTTTTCTTTTTGCGGATGGGGTTCATGCGGGTTTTGATAAGCACAGAAGCAAGTTCTTCTGGGAAGGGCAGGGTGCCAAAAAGAAATACCACCTAGTTAAGTGGGCAGAGGTGTGTAAACCTAAGGACCAGGGTGGTCTGGGGGTCCTAAACACCAAGGAGATGAACAAAGCCCTCATGGCTAAATGGATCTTGCGCCTGTTGGATAAGAGAAATGGGGATTTGCTCTGGGTGCGCTTGCTCAAAGCCAAGTATCGGGTACAAGAGCTGTTCTCCTCATCCTCTGCTGTCTGCTCCCCTTTCTGGCACATCATTCAGCGCATCAAGGACGCTTTTAAACTAGGGGCTAAGTTTTCCCCTGGTAGGAACTCAAAGCTAAGCTTTTGGAAAGACCTGTGGGTGGGGGATTCCCCGTTGTGCCTGATCTTCCTGGAACTGTTTGATAAATGTTCTGCTCCAGACTTACCCATTTGTCAAGTACTCACAGAGGTTGGCTGGAACATTCAGTTTCGCAGAAATCTGAATCCTGCGGAAGCACAGCAATGGCGCGAGCTTCTAGCCCTGTTACAGGACTCGAGGATACAGGAAGAGCCGGACCGTGTGTCTTGGCGTCTAGAGCCTTCAGGGCGATTCTCCACTCGATCCCTCTATCGTGCTCTCTGCAACAGTCCTAAGCTGCCGCTGACTAAGTTGATTTGGCAACCAAGGATTCCTCTCAAGATCAAGATTTTTACCTGGCTGAGCTGCAGAGACCGCCTACCGTCTAACAACCTAATCAGATCCAGGGGTGGAGCCTCAGATGGGAATTGTGGCCTCTATGGTTTACCTGAATCGGTAGACCACATCCTTTTTCAGTGTATCTTAGCCAAGTTTATGTGGAGTGGGGTGGGATCCATGTTCGGGGTGAACTGGAACCCTAGGTCGCTCCAGGATTGGTTCGTGATCATGCTTTCGCTTAACGCCTAGGCTCGGTGTATGATCTGGACCTTCTTCGTGGCCCAAAGTTGGGCGCTTTGGACCACGCGTAACAAATTTACAATTGAGAAAAAAATTCCGCAACAGCCAGCTAACTATGTCTTCAAATGCCTCCTAAACTTGCAGCTATGGCGCCCACTTAAAAAAACTAAGGACCTGCTCCTGATGGAGGAGATGGGGACGATGACCAAGAACCTGTTCCGCTCCACTCATGTTGCGCCTCCAACCTCCAGGACATCTCCCCGCCCGTTTTCGTCTTAACTTATCCTCCCAGCTGCGCGCTGTGTATCGGATCATCGATCCTTGTTCGCACTTGCAGTTAAGACCTGGCCTGGCTAGGGTAGCCTTGAGCCGCTTCAAACTTTTTTGTTTGTCTTGTAATCACTGCGTGTGGCAGCCGTACTCTGTTATCCCCACCGCCGCCATGGTTTTATTAATTTAAAGTCGGGCACTTGTGCCTTATATTTAAAGTATGTACCACTATATTAGTTGCAATAAATTTATACATAATCAACCCGCAAAAAGAAAATGAAATTCTAATGACATGATCAAATGCTCCACACTTGTTGGACGAAGAGTACTAACCCAACACAATTCAATGCTATGATGTCAATGTATTGTCCACCCAAGATTTCGGTCTCTATAACGACAATTTCTAAGAATCAATAAACTCGCCCTAATACAACAAGCTAGTATAGCATAGTACAAACCTTCCCCTAGTTTCTTTAGTTGATAGACATCGGTACGACAAGAATTTCCATCGACTGAAAAATATGAACTAGTGGTTTCTTTGGCGGCGTGGTTGGACAATTGGACGAACAAACAAGAAGAAAACCATACATCTGTCAGGGGTTGGGCCGAGGCCGAGGCCGAGGCGGACCCTCCCAAGCCCCAAACCTCTCCATCCATCTTCCTCGTGCACTCCGCCCTTCTCCTCCATCCTCCTCTCTTTATACGCCTCCGCCTCCACCGCTCCTCCCCCATTCCGCCGCATTGCAAGCTCAAGCAGGGGGCAGGGGGAGGCTAGAACCAACTAGCAGAGGCAGAGGCAGAGGCAGAGGACGAGATGGCGGCCGCGTCCTTCACCGCCGCCAAGTTCCTGGCGCCGGCGGTGGCCGCGAGATCCGGCGGCGACAGGCCCGCGCCCTTCCTCGCCTCGTCCTCCATGCGGCCGCTCCGCCGCACCAGGCCGGCGCAGCGCCTCCTGGCCGTATCCTCCGACGTGCTCGCCGGGAAAAAGGCCGCGGCGGCGGCCGACGCGCAGCCGGTGAGACATCTCACCCTCGTTTTCTCCCTTCCCCTAGACGAAGCGATCTTGCTGGACGCTGCCCGAGTGTAAAAATACGATCTTGCGCCGCTTTTACTGTCGTACGATTGGATCCTAGGAGCAGGCATCTGTAGATTCGTTAGGCGTTGTAGATTTACTGCAGGACTGCGATAAACTTGGTTCAGATTGGAAGCTTGCACAATTCTCTTCTCCAAGATTATTGGATAGTAGCTGAACTACCCAGATAGCCTCATAATAGCTCCTTAACTCAGAATTTTCCCCGTAATTGGAGTACGTACCATGCTTCAAAAGGAAACTTTAGGATTTGAAAGGCTACGAAGTGCTCTGTCTACTGATCCTCTCATATCGACTTTGTTCTAGTTGAAAGGGAATGCTTGTTAGAACTAACATAGTAACATGTACTTGGCTTTTTGTCATGATCATGAAATTTCAGAATTGGGCATTGTATTTCTTATCTAGATCTAGCTTTTATATATTGTAACTGCAATGAGACAGTTATGGTCGTATGTGAAAAGGAGGTTCTCAATTTTGAATATTTGTAGCCTTTTCATGTTTATTAAAACTTGCTTGGGTTCTCAATTGTTATATCCGTCTCCTTAATTCCAAGTCTCTCGCTGTATGCAGGAAGTGACACGGGAAGAGGCATTGGAGCTGTACGAGGATATGGTTCTCGGACGTAACTTCGAGGACATGTGCGCGCAGATGTACTACCGTGGCAAGATGTTTGGTTTCGTCCATCTCTACAACGGGCAGGAAGCGGTTTCCACTGGCTTCATCAAGCTGCTCAACCAGCCTGACTGTGTTGTCAGCACGTACCGTGACCATGTCCACGCGCTGTCCAAGGGTGTCCCGGCCCGTTCCGTCATGGCCGAGCTCTTTGGCAAGGCCACTGGCTGCTGCCGTGGACAGGGTGGGTCCATGCACATGTTCTCTGAGCCCCACAACGTCCTTGGAGGTTTCGCCTTCATTGGAGAGGGCATCCCCGTCGCCACTGGTGCCGCCTTCGCTGCTAAGTACCGCCATGAGGTGCTCAAGCAGTCTAGCCCGGATGGTCTTGATGTCACAATTGCATTCTTTGGAGATGGTACTGCAAACAATGGTCAGTTCTTTGAATGCCTGAACATGGCTCAGCTGTGGAAGCTTCCTATTATCTTTGTTGTGGAAAACAACCTATGGGCCATTGGGATGTCACACCTTAGGGCTACTTCGGATCCTGAGATCTGGAAGAAGGGCCCGGCATTTGGAATGCCTGGGGTGCATGTCGATGGGATGGATGTCCTGAAGGTCAGGGAGGTGGCAAAGGAAGCAATTGACAGGGCAAGGAGAGGTGAAGGACCAACTCTAGTAGAAGCTGAAACTTATCGGTTCAGAGGTCATTCTCTTGCTGATCCAGATGAGCTCAGGAGGCCCGGTAAGTTTACCTTCCTATTTATAGTTTTACTTCACTTTCATTTTTGCCACTGCTTGCTAGTTTCCCTGGGCTGACTGGAAATTGAAAATGCAAGAAAAATATTTTAGTCATAATGTTTATCATTTTTTAAACTAGTGTGGAATCTGAGTTAAAATAATGCGTAGTAGATTCTGAGTACTACATAACATACAGTTTTGCCCATACGAATTGTGTCATTCTGTTCAGTGGCATCATAAGCGTGAGAGCTAGATAGGGTTTATATTCGCACAAGCAAGATTTATCTTTCTGAAATGGCTCAACTAATGGTAGCAAGCTCTCAACATCACTTACTAGGATAATAGCATATTTTACACAGTAAATTTACCTAATCTTGTAAATTTAGTTTTCACTCGGCTAATGGGATGGTCATTATGATGAATTGACTTGATAAAAATAGTTATAATTAGATACTGCTATAGAACAATCTGGTTTGAAGTACAGTTTTGTGGTGCAAATTGAACTGAACGGAGTACTTCTTTTGTTCTTATCATCATCACAGTCGTCTTATCTGACATGTCATTGTCAACATCCTGATAGGTATGGCTAGACTGGCTCATAGTCACTTCATATATATGGCACCACTTGTTTTATTATTAAATCTGAAGAAAAATAGCAGCATATCGAAAAACACGTCGTCCTGAATGGACTTCTATTTTCCTTTATTACAGTGCCACTCGATGATAAGGTTGCCCTTGTGATCATGTGCTACTTGATGAACTGTGCCTTTTTTGAAATATCTTGCCATAGGATGTCGTTCGGATGTCATGACTTTAAAATGCACCATCCATGGTCTTTCCACATCAAGTTGATAAACCCTACCAACTTGACATAGTCACTCATAATCTGTTGTCCCATAATGTTTATATGGATTTATTCTTGAGCCATTTTTCCTCTGCTAGTAACCATATCAGATGGAATGTAAGTCATAAAAGGTGGAAACAAATTAGTTAGTTAAGGTTGGATCTTCTTGACCTAGACCCTGAACTTATTTTGACATTAATCAGACTACGATATTTATCATCATTTATGTATCTAATATGAAAAAATGCACTCTATTTATCTTGATTTATAATTAATGTATCCTGCATTTCATGGTATATGTGCATCCATACTCTCCTCTACTCGACTGTATTATTTACAACGGCAAAGATAGCTATTCCCTCTTTTCTTTGCTCCTAATATGCTCTGGCTGAATCATCTGATGACCTCGTTCACAGATGAGAAATCTCACTACGCTGCAAGGGACCCCATCACACAACTGAAGAAGTACATCATCGAGCAGAACCTCGCCTCTGAGGCTGAGCTGAAGAGCATCGAGAAGAGAATCGACGATGTGGTCGAGGAGGCCGTGGAGTTTGCCGACGCGAGCCCACTCCCTCCACGGAGCCAGCTGCTAGAGAACGTGTTTGCCGACCCCAAAGGCTTCGGCATCGGCCCCGACGGCAAGTACCGGTGCGAGGACCCCAAGTTCACCCAGGGCACGGCACAGGTCTAAGGCATGCCAAGAACTCTGCACTGTCGTTGCAGAATCTCTGTCCAGTCGTTTTCACATTGCTCCTGTACCACCTCCCCTAGTTTTGTCGAACCTGCCGTCGATTTCTTTTGTTGTTAGATGTCTTGTATTGCCGTGTAATACCTGTAATTCATTGCTATGCTTGTTTACTTTCTTAGCTTCTGCTCTCCCAGTCCAGTAACTATACATCTAATCTGGTTTGTAGTAATTGGTACAGTATTCATATTGGAAGGAAACTGAAAAAAATAATATCATTCTGTTGTTTTCAAAACTAGATTCTTATCATTGTCCAGCCTCAGTTCACAAGAGAAGGCCACACTCGCTCAAATGCATGATGGTTTACAGATACAAATAGTACTACCTTGATCGGAAGGAAATCCAATTCGGAACATGGGAGCATATGCTCTCGCGCCGGGAAAAACTATTTTGAAATGTCAAAAAATTCTAAACAAAAATTTCGCATGTACGTTTCAACATTTTAAGTGTGTACGCCAAGTTTCACCGAAAACCAACATTTTTTGTAGCTTGTGTAAAAAAGACAGAAATGTCTCATACAATGCCATTTTTTAAAACTAAATTTTGTCTTTTTTACACACGACACATAAAATGTTGGTTTTTCGTGGAACGACTTTGTAAGCATATAGAATGTCGAGACATACGCGTCAAATTTTGTGTCCAAATTTTTTGACGTTTTGAAATTATTTAAATCAAAATTTAAAAATCAGGAGCATATGCTCCCATGTGCCAAAACATCATTCCCTACCTTGATCCATTACTTGTCGCTAATATGTACTATGTACCTAGGCATACTTCAATTCTAGATACATCCATACTAGTCCATACAAGTAATATAGGTTGGAGGAAGTATCAAACTTTTGCATTGAAAGCCACCATTGGTCACGGTCACAGTAACAAGAGGGATGGCCCTGAGGTAGACACGCACACCTTCCCTTGTGCTAAGTCCTTGTCATCTAAAAAAAAGTCCTTGTCATTACAATTTTTGGTCAAAGTAATCGTTTACCCCAAAAAGACATTGATTAAGAAAAATCCCACGCGCACTAGAAAGGAACTGACGCCCCTGCTATCCTACACGCCTATACGGTGCACAAATATCCTTAAACGGTTTAATCATCATGTGATGCAGGCCACTGATTTGTGTGCCTAACACTCGCCATTTTTCGCAAAGTGGCATCACCTGTAGAAAGTCGGATGACAGTTTTGCGAGAGGATGGGATGATAAGAATCATCTGTGTGAAAAACTAGAAAGGTGATAAGAATCACAGTACGTTAAGCAAGGGTTTGTTCCTCGTCGAAAAAGGGTGGATGGGAAGCAATTGAAAGAAATAGGAAAAGTGGAAGAAAGGAATGAGGCTAAGTCAAGTTATTTTATATGTGCAGTACTACTAACTTGGTGATATTTTTTGAAAATGTTTGAAATATGTGCTTGATATACATATGCATTGATTTGCCATGGGATGTAGTTCAACTATTTGTGGATCTGTTGGGTTCTATACATGTTGTGAAGTAATTTGGGGATTGTGTTTTTGTACGCCATGGCCATGCTCGAAACAGCAACTCTGCAGAGAAGGTGTCAATGTGTCGAGAAATTAGCAAAGTATCTGAACTATATAACGAAAGAAATAATTGTTTAATATTTCTATATCGAATTAAACTTGGTCCAGGATATTCTGATCCCTTACAATATATGGTCATTATCATAATATGGTTAATGTAAACTCGTGCATAAAAGTTTCAAGAAATTGTAAGAACACACATGCATCTAGAAGATACACATTTACATATGACATTTTGGTAAGAAAGAATGATTGTTGGCAGGGCAAGGAAAACAACAAATTAAGTTAGTATCCACTGTGAGTTACAGTAACGTAAAAGGATATTTGAGTTACAATCAGTAGAGAACATAACTGATCATATTGTTTTACCAACGAAACAAATCCGACACGCACAACTAGAAACGAACTGACGTCCTGTTATCCTACACGCCTATAGGGTGCACAAATATCCTCAACTGATTTATCTATGTTGATGCAAGGCACTGATTATTTGATCATCACAAGGTTGCCTAACACTCGCCGTTTCTGGCTAAGTGGCATCACCTCCCCTTTTCAACCTGGGAAACGCGCATTGCCTTGTTGGATAAACTGGCTGGCATTTCTGCGAGAAAATAAGATGATAATGATCATCTCCCGACCAAGAAAAGGTAAGGAAAAAGACGACGAGTATTACAGTACGTTAAGCAAGGTTTATTCCCGATCAGGGCACCACCTGCTTTGGGAAAAAAGGATGTACCGGGAAAGCTGTTGAAAGGAGGGGGAAAGGGGGAAGGGAAGAGGAAGAACACGCCAAGTACAATTCTATATTTTTGGGAGTATCAGTTATCCTGGTCACATGAACCCTGTGTGTTGCTGATATTTTGGAATCTGTTTGATATGCATGGATTATCTCTTAGGTATTCGAAGGTAACTCTGGAGAGAACAGTGCCAATGTTTTGTTAATTTTTTCAAAGTATTTGAATATGTTGGCGATGTGATTCTGTCAGTATGTAAATATGTAATATATGTTGATCAAACTCAGATCGAACCAGAATTTTTTGATTGTAATGTCATATATATGATTATGATATGGTAACTTGGAGAAAAATCATATAGATTTTTTTAAGATAATTTTAATAGAAAGTTCATACATGGACACATGTATCCATAAAAGTTTGCTAAGAAATTTTTCAAGCCAAGGAAAACAACAAATTAAGCTATTGTACGCTAAGCTACAAGTAATAAGAATGTGATTTTGTAAAGATATTCAAGTTTCTTAAAAAAAGTCCTTCCTCTACACGTACACGTACAAATCTTTTTCACATTTTTTAGAAAATTAGAAATTGTTTGATTGTGCTTTTACTTAGCTTCAAGAAGTAGTTGACTATGAAGTTGGAATTTACTAACATGTTTATAGAAAATCATCTCACCTAAGTATTGCTACTGTTTTACAAAGATGCAATGAAGTTGAAGATGGGCAATCAATTTGGACACAGATCTCCCTGAAGAATATTCAACAAGAAAGCCAGTATGTCACACCACCAACCATAGGTAAAAACGATGTTGTGTCATCAGTGAGGAAAGCAAGAAATTCTTGTTGGTAAACAGCTAATAAAAAGCACTATAATTTATAGCACCTCCAGAACATGAGCCTTATACATTGTACACCATCTGATGTCTTTGTCTCAACATCCAACCGTCTCATTAATCATTTTCATGCTTCTATTCTACGAGCCGCACAAACTGCAGCTACAGCAGTATGTACAAGCCTGCTTACAGATTCTTCCTTTCGTTTTCCTCTTCAGCCCCTGGGTCTACTTCTAATTGATTAAATACGAACAAACCCGTCTTCATCTGCAAACATGATCGTTTCTACATGGAAATACCAAGTAGAATCGCCCAATTGTGCATCAGAACAATGTTCATAGCATTGAGACACAACATGGATCGTTGATATCCGTTTCCTATCTCCTTCCTGGTCCTGCAAACCTCCTTGCCGTACCGAATATCACAGCCTTGGTCAGCAGTCCCTGGTCGAAGGAGCAGGCCAGGGCGACCGCGCCACCGATCAGGAAGACCTTGGGTATGCTCCCCGTCCAGTGCTTCGGCTTCTCCGCTACAGTGTTGTTGCTGCTGCTTGAACCAGCCTCGCTGTTGCCTTCTGAACCGGTGAGATCGTCGGCGACAAACTTTGTGTTAACATGTGCCATTGCAGCGTATTTCGACATGGGCTCACCAGCAGCCATCTCTACTTGGTATGCCCTCAGGCCAGGCTCTATCCGCTTGACGCAGCCCCACATCCCCTGCTGCACACCGAGCTTGGCGATTCCCCACGGGATACCCATGTCTTCATGATGAAACAGGAGCACCTCACAGGCCGTCATCCCACCATTTCTTGATTCAACTGATATAAACATGAAGAAGTGTAAATTCATAGGCTTGGGAGAATCTATTATTGATGAGGAAACTTTTAGTGACGGAGCTGCTATAATATACCTGGACGGATGCACCAACTAGAGTAGTAGAGGTCCACACGGCGAGGCTTGCTGCTCCTTGGAACAGAGGGACGAGGCACGCTCTGAAAAATTACAGGTAGAAGCTCAATGATCGAATTCACCCTGATAAGTAAGCAATTCCTATTTACAAACTAGAGATAACCAATATGCCTATGAGACACTACAAATGGAAGGTCAAGTATCAAAGCAATCATGAATGGGTACTCTAATTTAGCTTTTCTCTAACAGATAAACTTAATACTATTTCATCACATACCTTAGTTACACAATAGTAGGTCTTTCCAGATGCCCATATCCTGCGACCGATAGTGTACTCCCGGTCGCTGCAGAAGAATGGAAACTGCAGAAACAGGCAAAGCATCCAGTATAAGCAAAAGATACATACAGTTTGACAACATACTTTCCACAAAGCGGTGACAGGCAGAAGCAGCTCACCTTCCTGACCCATCGAACAACCATGGTTCCAGTCTCCTTGCACTCCTCCAGCATTTGATGCTGAAGAAGCATGTCATCCCAAGTGTTCTTCATCCTGAACTCATCGTCCCAGAAGAAATCCCTGACAACATCCGGAGACACGTCCTCAAAGATAGTGCTGCTGCGATACTGCGGCGGGCCATTCTGGAATGAAACAGAAGGAGCGGGCACTTAGAATCCTGAGCCATAGCACCTTGTAACAGTGAATTGGATAATGTTTGCAACTACATACACCTAATCAGGCTAGGCTAATCTCGGAAGTGCATGGTCATCAATTAAGAATAGTATCAACCAGTTGATATAGTTTTCAAAAGCTAACACAAGAAGTATATTGTTGAATTCAAAGGAAAAGTCTAAGCATCCAGCCTAAGTCTGTACCAGTTATGAATGACTAGCACACATAGTAGGAATTTCTTCAGTTCAACAAGCAGTATCAATTGAAGTCTAGCTAAAAAAAAAGCTTAGGAGAGTAGTACACACCTCCATGTCTCTGCGCCACGCCTGGTACCGAAAGGTGGGCAGCGTGCGGTCCATCATGTGAATCCACGCCGGGCCGCCGTCCTTCTCCTCGACGACCCTGCGGAGGTGCATCAGGTCCGCGGTGTTCACGGCCAGCTCCGCGTCCTCCTCCGCCGGCAGCGCAACGGAAGCAGCCACCTCCTTGGCCCTACGCCGCACCAAAATAACAAAATTCGATTCAGTAAAAGCGAACCACGGAAGCCCACAATCCCAATCCAGCTACTAGTTGGGGACGAAATAGTTGCGCAGGGAGAGAGCAATTCCTCACCTGGGCACAAGGGCTGCCGAGCTGTCGGCGGCCTTTGGCGGTGGCGGTAGGGCAGGTGCCGCCTGCGGGACGGCGACGGCGGCGGCGACCCAGCGCGGTCGCCAGGCCCAGCCGACGAGCAGGCCGACAAGGGCGGCGAGCCATAGCGGCGCGGCGAGGACGGCGAGCTCCCGGCACACCCCGGCCAGCGTGGGCTCCCGGAAGACCTCCGCCAGCACCGACATGTTGGCGCACCCGTACGCTGAGGTCTGGTATGAGGAGGTATGAATGGATCGGGGGCGGTCTGGGCCGCAGGAAAAGGAATGGGTAATGCGTGGACGGGGCGGCTCTCTGCCTGTGGTGGACTGCTGCTGGCCTGTAAACTCTGCGCGGCACGCAGCACGCCGCCGGAAGAATCCAAGAGTGGCTGAGAGGAGGGTCGCTCGCGTCGCGAGCAATCCGGAGGCAGAGAACGTGTGGGATAAGGCCGGCGAGACGAGACGGATTTTCTTTCCTCCAGCAGAGACGAGCAAAGACGGAATTGGTGGGGGGAGAGAGGGAGATGGAGGAAGGGGACAAGCGCCGCAGCTGTGAGGGAGATGGGTGGCTGGGGTTCACGGCGCCACCGGTATATAGCGAGCCGAGCGGGTGGGGACGACGACGGCGACGGATGGACTTGTCACGCGGCGGAGGAGGAGTTGGAATTTTCTGGCCTGGCCCTGGTGTGTGGGGAATTTTCTGGGCCCTGGTGGATGGACCATGGACGGTGGTGGGCTGCTGCCTGCAGTAGAAAGGTTCACACGGCAGGGGGATGTGCTGACCTGACCCGGCACGAGGATCCCATGCATTCTTTCTTCAACATAAACGAGTCAAGAGTTGATCAACGTGCGGATTTGCTTACAATTATTAGTATGTGCCAACAACTGACTTATGACTTGTGCTAAAATAACCGAATATGTCTTACTTATGACTTTTACTACTCCTACAACTTTGTAAGCATGTAGGATATGAAGATATAGACACAACATTTTCTTTAAATCTTTTTGACATTTTTTCAAGCTTGTTAAAACTATAATAATTTAAATAAAGGGAGCATATGTACCTGAAAGCCAAAACATCATGTCACAACAGTGTTACTTACATTGCTATTGTACGCTCATCTCACTCAATAAACTTACTACGATTAGAAGAATTTCCCAGTAAATCTAACATCATTTGCTACCAGTCTTCTATCGTTTCTTTGCCCATCATATCTCACTGGCCATCTTGCAACGGCGCTATGACTAGGCATGCGCATTCGGTTTTAAGCTAGAACAATACGTGCACAATCAAGTCATAAGACACGACAAAAGCCAAGAGGCAGTGGACGTGAGATAACAACTATAGTGATGCATGCAGTTATAGATGATTAATTATTAATATTCCAGAGATTGGAGACTAGACTTCAAATGCTCCATTCAAATCATCAAACTAATACTATAATTTTATCACAGAAAGAATCGTGCAGATCAGGACAGAACGGAACTGAACCATTCAAACCATTCAGTACATTCATCCATAATATTCAGTAGATTTTTTTTTTTGAAACATAAGGCGGGGCAAAAGATTTGCCCCATTTGATTAATTAAGAGAGGAGTTTAGAGGTAGTACAAAGATACAAAGTTTTCACTCTCCCGGCAATAATTCACCCAACTTCTTCGCCCCGGCTAAAACCCACAATCTCGCCTCACTCTTGATCCTATCAACTATTACAAAGGTAGGAGCGAGCTTGTGATGGAAGATACGCGCATTTCGCTCTTGCCAAAGTTCCCAAACTACTAGCAAGATAAGGGAAGCCAAGCCCTTCCGGAGGGGGCTCGGCCGCTCCGCCATAGATGACCACCAATCTTGAATATGGAGACCTTGCCATTGCCTCGGATGAATGGCATGCATGCCAATCCAATCCTTGAGAAGCTCCCACACACGAATGGTGAAACAATGGGGAGTATTCGACGGCCTCCGCTTACAATTTGCAATTCTTTGGCCTAATTGAGTCAAATTTTGCAAGCTCATATGGAAGGCTTGGGCGACTCCGAAAGCAAAGCACCATGCTTGGCTTGCTCTCCAAAATAGGCTTTGGACGGCGGATAGGCTTAGGAGAAGAGGTTGGGAAAATTGCGGGTTGTGCCCGCTTTGCAAGCAAACCGGAGAAATATTCAGTAGATTCAAGATTACTATATATAGAACTGAACTGCTGCCAGCTTGATCAACGGACTGTGGATGACTCAACATGGAAGATCGCTATACAGGAAAAACAGAAGAAAAACAAAATTGGCACAAACAAGCTTATCACTTTCCGCAACAAATCGATCGATTAGAACATGTTAACAGCAGCCGTTTGCAGCAGTCAGCTTCAGGTGAATTCTGCTTGAAGATGTTTCTTCTTTGCCCAGAAGAAGCATCCACTAGGAGCCTCGACATGTCTAATATCTGCATTGTGAGCGGGTTAGGATATAAACACTTAAATATATGCTGAATCTAAAAGCCTAATATGTTGCTAAGAATAAACCATGCCAGATAGCCAAAGGAAACAAAGCTGAAAATCAGAACTTACATTCAGTATGAGTTCCTCAAAGCACTGTTCTACATTCAGTTTCGTTTTGGCATTGCATTCCAGAAATAAGCATCCATAGACAACTTTTTAGAGCCCAACAAGAAAAACATAAAAAGAAAACAAATAACTTTGCCACACCGTGTAATGAATCCTAACCTGAAACCAAAAATAATTTTATACTTAACTACAAGATACAATAGACACGAAAACTATGATGGGCCTGAAAGGATGCTCTATGGAACAGACTAATTTTAAAGATTATATATATAGAAATTTAATGCAATTAACAGAGATTTTGATTTATTTTCATCTCAAGAAATTCAAGACTTTCCTAGCTAAACAGTCATCGCATCCATACTAGGTATGACAGTGAGAGGAGAAATGAATTACCCCCTGATGATCCCTTGCGCCCCTTATGAACTGGTCAATGTCCTACTCTTCTAGTGCATATGAAATGGTAAGAACAACATTGCTTGATTGTTACCGGTGGGAGTTCAGCTGTGTCGTGCAGCGTCGAGGGAAGAGGAGACATCGCGCTCGTGCGTCTTCCACCATCGACGGAGGCGACGTGCGCGGCGACGGCGGTCTGCTAGGGCGTGTGGGATCCTGACCGCGTGCGAGATGGATGCGCTGGCCGCGTGCGATCTGGTGGCGGCAACAGCGGCGTCCGGAGGTGGAGGCGCTGTCGGGGCGTCATCTGGAGGTGGATCCGGCGGCGTCTGGAGCCATGGTAGACACGGAATCTGGCGGCGGAGGCGGTGGCAGGAGCTGGAGGCGGAGACGGAGGCGGCGGCGGCGTCTTGAGTTTTGCTTTATTTTTTCTACAAGAACTGCTCCGATAACTTCGACTCCCAGCAATTACGTTTTCGTAATGGGCCTGGGCCTGTGCATCATTTGTGACTAGTATGATTAGCAAAAATGTACCGTAAAAAGGCCCATCATGCAAACTGCATTGTATCCTTATACGATGTGAGAGATTACAAGTTGGAATGTATGTCCCAACACTTTCTTCTTCAGAGGACTAGAAAAAAGGCATATGAGAAGCAAAAGTATAGCCTCACCATTTACTACAATGTTGATCAGTCTCCTCATGAGAGATTTGAGAAAAACAAAGGCTTTCCGTACATCTCACGGCCAAGAGATCCGTAAAAAGAATGTTCTAACATCTCCGCTGTCAGGTCCCCCACCTCCCTAAATGTCTCCTAAATACTAGCACGTGTGGAAACAGTTAGTTTCCTATAAATGAGGGAGAGTTGAAAAAGCACATGATTAGATAAAAACGCAGTGTCTTGTGAGGCTTTTGGGCCACGGAGCAGTTGGGCCGCGCCCTACGAAATGCTTCGGTTTTGTGGAGTAGTATGAATTGCACTGGTCCAGTTTTTCGGACTAGTATGAATTGGTGTGAGCCATCGGATGCACGAAAATGAATGGCTAATATTCATTTGAAGGTACCATAAAACATCTCTTGCATGATAGTTTTCATCAAAGCTACCATGTCCTAGCAATTCATATTTTGCAAGAGTTACCAATGTACCTGGAGGTTTTTTAAATCCTGACAAGCACTTGAAAGTGTCTCAATGTAGTTAACCAAAAACCCTGTAACTATCTATATCTCGGTTTATTCCCCACCATGAAGCTCAAATTATGAATTTGTGCAACTGAATGTAAACAGTAAACGTTCATAGATCTCATTTAATACTTACATATCAATACACGTGTATATTCATTTATAATCTATAGCTCCAAGTTCCAGTACAAATATGAAAATAGTCGTACAAAAACATTGAGAATATCTCTACTCCCTCCGACCACTAATACTTGTCTCTACATGGATGCATCTAGACACTAAAATATATCTAGATACATCCATGTGGAGACAGGTATTAGTGGTCGGAGAGAGCATTACATTTGGTAAAATATCATATTGAGTAGAAGACCGTACCACGCCACCCCTCAATCATCAGATCATCACACAGAACCCCATCTTCTCAGCAAGAGTCACAGCTTCGGCAGCAGCTGCTCTAGGTGTGGCCACGATGGTCGGGACAATATCATAAACATTATAAGGCACTGAAGCATTGCAACATTAAAGAGAAAAAACAGAGGAGACAAGCATAGTAGTATAGATGCAACCCCCAACTACAAGAAATATATATAGTTCGAAGAATTTAAACCATCGTGAAATGTGCATGCTTTCATATTCATTCAAGCAGCCTTGAAGCCTCTACACGCTAATTGTAAACAACTTCAAATATTCTTCCTACTTTATAAGTTCCAGCAGTTTAAACATTACAACGCTTTAGAGAACTACACATGTAAGGGGCATCAAGATGCTGCATTATAAATTCTATATAAACAACAAAAGTAGACTCAAAACCTGTGTATTTTCAACTTGTCATGTGACAGTCTACTCTTGTAGACTTATGAGTTAGAGTATGGCCTTGTGATTTTAAAAAATTGATAGCTGTCAGGGCTACGCAACCATTGGGTATTAGTGTGGGTAAAGTTTCTCACCCATGGGTTCGGGTATTGGTAGAGTTTTATACCCCCTGACTATATGGATACGGGTATGATATTGCTCTATCCTACCCATACCCGACCCATTGACATCCTTAATCAGGCCAAACAATATCAGTATCCCAAATGTTTGGGCTTTTGCTTGTTCATAATATTTCCTAATAAATGATTACATGTTGTAGTTAAATTTTCTGACCGTCACTACAATGTCATCAAAAAAATGGTAAGCAATCATTACAGAAAATTTCTCAAGAAATGATTATGGGTGGAAGTGAAAACTGATCTTTCATACCGTCCAAGAAGGGACCATCAAAATCGTATCCATCCCTCTACCATTATACTATTTTCCAAAAGCTATAATGTACCCTGAAACCTAAAAAAGACGCCAGATGATAAACTGAATCGACACATGTTTCTTGTGATAAAATATCAACAGAAACTAACAGAAGACCAAGCAACTTGTTTCAAATGCCATGGAAAATGGGTTTAGGTCTTGAGGAACCATCCATTATATTATCTCAGAGATTATGTATATTTCTACTCTTTGAGTGTATTAATTATATTTTAGTGTAGTAGTTGTGCCCTACAAATATACAGACCTGAGACTTTTACCTTCTGAAATGGATCTAAACTAGAAATTTCCATATTGACACTCTTTACCTTCTGAAGCTTGATAAGAATACTATCATCAATGGCAAAACTGAACAGAACTAAATGACCACATGAAATGGTCTAAAGCAGGTCCAGTCAAAAAAATGATTGAACTAACACAAATATTTTCGATATCGCATTCTCCAATACTTGGAAGGCATACAGCCATCCAACCTGGTGGTACTAATCCGAGGTATGACTGGACTTCTAATGAAGAATCTGGTATGAATAAACTTTCGCAAATATGGTTCGAAGGCACGGTAAATCTATCAAATCAAATAAGACTGCATGATAGTACTTACCTTGAAGATTATTACAGCTCAATAATGCATCAGTAAACCAGATGTGGCCTGTCAAGGTTTATGGTTTGTGACGGATATTCTTCACACTTGCACGTTCTTGTGCAGATTACAGCCTAACATCACCCCTCCTCCACCACACGGTAAATCACCTCACCACCGATCCCACCTAAGTCAGATCTTCCAGACACGACAGCCAACAGATTGCAATCAGTCATTTTCATGACAAGACAGACAGTCACTACAGGCAGGCATTGATCAAATACTGCAATTAGAAACAAATGATGTTAATTCCAAGAACCGTTATACATAGGCACCATTGCAGATGTGACTAAAAAAGGCATATTCTGTAATTAAGAATGGTAATGAGGAATTAGCCATGCTCGATTCAATTTAATCTGTCATATTGAATATTTGAGTTATAAGAAGCTTTGTAAGATGCAGTTAGGCAATACAGAAGCAGGGCAATAGCATGAGTATTGGAACCGAATCATACACTACAAAAATTGTAATGACCAAGTGCTGAATACTATTCTTGTATTCTCCCATCAAAAATGCAAAACGAATTTGTCCATCTCCTCTGATCCGAACTGAAGGATGCATCGCAGTAGCAAAAGGCACTAACAACTGAATCTTAACTGTACCATGATGAAATACAACTATGAAAGAGTTTTTTGGTCATGACAGTTCCACGTTCCTGGAAATTCGCAAGAAAACAACACGTACCTTCGATATGTCCGAACGTCTGTACTCAGCGGAGAAGCGGCTACATGTTCAGATGTATATGGAAGACGGGCAGCATGCCAGAGGTCGGCGGCGACATCCTATATGGCGTCCTCGATGAGAACTACGGACGCGGACACGCGGGGCTGCCGGAGAAGATGTGCGGACGGCGACACCGATGAATCTACGCGGATGCCCACGATAGGGCACGGACGGCGACGTGACGGAGATGGGGTTGGCCGGCTGGGCAGCGCGGCTGTGCCGCGGACGGCGGCGTTATGAAGATCTCATCTGCAAACAGATCGAATCTGTTAAATCCAAGTTCGAACCGTCTAACCCAATCGCACGGAGAGGAGGCTTCACGTGGGGACGGCGCTGGCCGCTGGAAGAGTAGACGGCAGCAGTGCATGATGAGTGTTGCCGGCGGCGGTGCGGAGGCGGGATCGCCTGAAGGTTGGGTGCAGCGCGGCGGGAGGCCTGCGGCAGCGATCTGGGCGGAGTTCGTCTGCTGGGATCCTGGGACTAAGCGGCGGCCTCGCGAGCGTGGTGGGCGGCGATGGGCAAGCTCCCTGGGCGGTGGCTCGGCGCTGGCAGGGTCGCGGTGCGTTCTGGGCGGAGATCGTGGGGTGGGGAACGGTTATTTTTTTTTTTTTTTGATAAATGCAAAATATATTAAGCTAGCAAGCCGCCTCATTAAAAACCTTCTAGTCCCCTTAGGTACCCTGGTAAGGAAAAAAGAGTACGTCTGAAACTTACTGCTTCAATCACAGTTCAGTTACATCAGTCTATGAGCCTACTCAAGAGGAAGCTAGGGGGATCATCGTCCCAAGTACAAGAGATCTTACTCCTAAAACACTCTCTAGCTAACTCATAAGCAACTCTACTAAGCTCTCTCGGGCAATGGAGAAAATTGATACCGTCTATCAAAGAAGCTAGGTCTACACAATCCACAAAAATAGCCGCCGGTTCTGTCCACCAAGTCTCTTGACCTGTGCAAGCTTGGATTGTCTCCAACGAGTCTGCTTCTGCAATTACTTGTGAGCACCCTTTAGAAGCTACAAGGGAGAGACCCTCTGATACGTCTCCAACGTATCTATAATTTTTGATGCTCCATGCTTGTTTTTACACCATTTGCATATTGTTTCGTTACACTTAGTGGCACTTTTATGCATTTTCCGGAACTAACCTATTAACGAGTTGCCACAGTGCCAGTTTTCTGTTTTCTGCAGTTTTTGTGTTTCAGAAGTGATACACAGGAAATATTCTCGGAATTGGACGAAACAAGTTCCTGAAGTCTTATTTTACCCGGAAGCTTCCAGAGATCCGAAGAAGAGTCGGAGGGGGGCCACCAGGGCCCCACACGCAGGGGTGGCGCGGCCAGGCCCCTGGCCGCACGGGCCCCGCGTGAGGGCGCCTGGCTCCTCCTCTGACGACACCCCTTCGCCTATAAAGACCCCACGACGGAAAAAACCTAAGTACCCGATCAGATTTCCAGAACACATCGCGATCCGCCGCCACCGTCGACCCGAAGATCGGGAGGGTCCAGAAGCTCTTCCCGACACCCTGTCGGAGAGGGGAATCGCCACCGGAGGTCTTCTTCATCGCCATGCTTGCCTCCGGAGTGATGAGTGAGTAGTCTACCTTGGACTATGGGTCCATAGCAGTAGCTAGATGGTTGTCTCCTCCACCATGTGCTTCATGTTTAGATCTCATGAGTTGCCCTACATGATTGAGATCACCGTTATGTAATTCTACATGTTTGGTTTGTTGGGATCCGATGAATATTGGTGTTTATGATTAAGTTGCTGTACTGAATTATATCTTTTGTTATCTCTATGTTGTTTATGATCTTGCATGCTCTCCGTTGTTAGTAGCTATCTTAGCCAAGTAGTTGCTAGTGACTCCAAGAGGGGGTATTTATGCTCGATAGTGGGTTCATGCCTCTATTTCACCTGGGGGCGTGACAGAAACCTCTAAGGTGGTAGATGTGCTGTTGCTACTAGGGAGAAAACAATTGTTTACATTACACACTTTGCTTAATGCAATTATCTGTTGTTCGCAACTTAATACTTGTGGAGTTCTCGGATTGATTCACCACAAGTGGATTATTAGTCATAGATGCAGTTGGATGGCGGTCTATGTATTTTGTTGTAATGCCCAGAGTAAATCTCATAGTGATCTTCTTGACATATCACGTTTATCTTTATTCTATCAATTGCCCAACTGTAATTTGTTTACCCAGCATGTGTTATTTTATCTATGGAGAGACACCACTAGTGAACTGTGGACCCCGGTCCTATTTACATCATATTGCTATCACCTGTTTACTTTACTCGCACTGTTTACTTTACTCGCACTGTTTACTTTACTCGCATACTATATTATTTTCCACTCGCTACGCTCATAATCTTTGTTTCAAGCAAACCGGTGAGATTGACAACCTCATCGCAAGTTGGGAACAAAGTATTTGTTTGTGTGTGTGTAGGTTCCGCATCACCTTCAGTCGTTTGTCTCTCCTCTCCTGATCGATAAACCTTGGTTTCTTAAACTGAGGGAAAACTAGCTGTTATACTCATCATACCTTCCTCTTGGGGTTCCCAACGGGCTGGTTATTCACCATGCATAAGGACAGTCTGCTCCCATGTCAACCACGCGCAGCAGCTTCTTTACTAGGCGCCATCAAAGGGATTAGCTTCTTTTCTGGCGCCGTTGCCGGGAAGAAAGGGAAGACTTCTGCGAGGGGAGTTTTTCGCACACACATCCTTTACTTTGTTATAGTTTTGCTTTACTTTATTTATTTTACCTGCATTGCTTTTTATCAAAAACCCAAAAAAATTAGAATCCTTGGTAGTTGTTATTTCTTTACTTTAGTTTATCATGTTGATCCCTAAGTACGTTCTGGAGGACCTCTCAGTAGGTAGTGGTTCAATTATTAGAAAAAGTAACATTGAGGAGTTCTTTAATCACATTAGTATGCATAAGGAAGTTGAGGAAAAGTCTTTGGTTGAGCTAGCTCCTAGTTACGAAGTTGCTTCTGCTCATTTAGTTCACATGTTAGAAGCTAGGTTTGCTAGTCTTAATCCTTTTATGCAATACATGTTCCTTAAGCTTCATGAAATTGAGGATCCCGAAAAGAAAGCTTTTATCTTAGAAACTTTGCGCTTAGAATTTAAGGATGTTGTTATTGAAGCTAGGCAAGTTCTTAAACGTTTTAATAAACTTGGTTCACCTATAAAGGTTATTAGTACAAACGATGAAGGGGCCGAAATACCTATACCCTGCAAGCTTTTGGGATTGTGTGAAGCCTTCGAAAATAATTTTGCCTGGATCTGTCCTGAAAATCTTTTTGATGAAAATAGTGTACCAAAGCATGATCACAAAGGGTCTTCAAAAACTTATGTGGATGAAATACAATGCCTTATTGACAAGACCTCTACTGTTGATCTCAATGCTTCTTCTGATGTTACTTGATTCGCAATTTTCTGCGCCTAGCTCAAAGGCGTTAAAGAAAAACACTCTTGGGAGATAACCCAATGTTTTATTTTCAGTACTTTTTCTTTTATTTGAGTCTTGGAAGTCATTACTACTATAATGACTGCTCCTTATCTTGTTTATTTCGTTTTTGTGCCAAGAGAAGCCTCTAATTTGAGTGAGGTAAAGATTTGGGGATGTTGCTGTCCTGAAACTGTTTTCGGTGCTGCACCGTACAAATTCGTATAAATTCTCTGTATATCTTTTGGACCTGCGATTTCTTGTGCATATGCCCCAGGTTATATCCAAACTTTTGTTAGTTGAACACTTTTTGATTTGAGCAACAGAAAATCTCTCAAAAATTCGACCTTTGTCAGCTGTTTAGTTTTGACAGATTTTTGCCAATATTTGTGTTTGCCACTTTATCGCTTTCTTTTGAGTTCTTTTGATCACGGAACTTTTGGGGAGGTTGATACAGTAGTATTTTCTATATATGTGGTGGTTTTGAGTTGAAACCTGAAGCAAATAGAGGATTGATTATATGTTATGCTTACACTAATGTTGCTAATAGATTTGTGTTTAGTTTTGTATGAAGGAAGTTTTCAAGTGTAGGGATTGGAGAATGGTGAGATGAGTTGAAGAATGGACAAAAGCTCAAGCTTGGGGATGCCCATGCATCACCCCAAGAAATATCCAAGAAGTACAAGTGTCAAAGCTTGGGGATGCCCCCGAGGCACCCCTTCTTCATCGGCAAAAATCAGGTCACCTTTCAAAACACTATATTTTTATTGCTTCATGCACTATGTGTTTTTCTTGGAGCGTCAGTTGTTTTAGTTTTCTTAGTTGTTTAGTTTGTTTGTTTGCTGCAATAAATGGTTGGACCCCAACAAATTTCTTTTGGAGGAGATGTACTCGTTTTCATTTGCAAAGAACGCTCTAGTTTTCACTCTTATTAAAAATCAAGCATTCTTCTTTTTCTGCTACTGCTTTTGGTTTTCGTTTTCGCCTTGATTTGCGTTCAGACCTTGTCATATATTTTCATCAAGGTGTATTTTTGCCTCTGATATTTATTGGTTTTCATCAAAAGAGGTGTTTATAAAAATTTCAAATGGTGTTGGAAAAGAGAAAAAGCTTTGTGCAAAATAGTGGTACAAGAAGGAGCTTGTGTAGACTGCGGCTTAGGCTTTTTCATGTCATGCTTGATGTCTTTTTGATAGTATGCTTAGTAGTTTTGCTGTAGCATGACTTGTCTCAAATAACTGAGATTGCTTAATGAGCCTTTGAAAAAAATCATGCGTTGTTTTTTTATTGTATGGAAGCATTATTTTGGTTTTCTCCTTGATGCTTTATTTGGGTTGACTTGGCGCATGCTCACACATGTTAGACTCTTACAAAGTTGCCAATAGCCTTCATGATCATTTAGTTTTTGACTTTTAATGCCATCATATGCTTCTTTTAATGTCGCTTTGTCGCTTTGCATGATTATGGCCATTATTGCTCTCTTAGTTGGTCGCTCCCAGTCTTTTGCTAGCCCTCGCCTTGTACTGAGTATGAGCTCTACTCGTGCATCCAACTCCTAAAAGCCAAAGTTTTCCAAAGTGTCCACCATACATACCTACTAGCAATTTGCTATTCCAAGTAAATTTGACTTACTTTTATTTTCTCTTCAAATTAAACTCTTACCAGTGTTATGCGAAATTCGGTCAGTAAAGCTCTCACGAACCGGAAGGCACACTTTACTTTTTTCTGTTCTTAAAAATTTGACATTGTGCTCTCTTATGTTGAGTTGTTATGCTTGCAAGTTGTAAGTTGGATTCTAGCCCATCCATGCTGTCATGGGGCAAGCTTTCAACATTGCACTTCTTATTTGAGTTGATATCGTGATCTTTTGTTTATGGATGCCCGCGGTGTGAAATGAATTGGGAATCTTGTGGGGATCATGGAGTTTGTATATGTGTTAGGGAAACGCCGGGCCGCCAATCTAAGCCATGCATAATTCATGGTGGAAATTTGCAGCACGCCCATGGTGAACATTCGATGACGCATCTCACAATAAAAAGCTAAACAAATGGCGAATAAAAGAGATGTCGAGGTGTTCATTGTCTGCTTGTCCTGTCATTTTGGTGTGGGCTTGTTCCATGTCATTGGGCACGGAGGTACCCCATTGGCGGTTCTCAATGATATGCATATACTTACAATGACAAGAGCCTTGCTTGGGACTCTAAGTAAAGTAGCATGAGGTTTGGGTACTCGTATTCATGGGGCACAAGGTTTTCAACTTATGATTTGTCAAGCATATGCATCATAATTGTTCTCGCATTAACTTTAACCATTCAAGATGCTTATGATGGGGGCAATGAGAGCTCAAATCCGGTAAGTACCATAATTTTTGAAGGTTATAAAACTTGCAATCACTGCTTCCCTCTGCGAAGGGCCTTTCTTTTACTTTTATGTTGAGTCACCACCTTCTTTCTTTATGCACCATTAAGAGAGCATAGTTGTCATTCTTAGTGTGATATGCATTGTCCCAAAGTTCATTGATTGATTCATATTGTTGGTTTCACTTGTTCTTAAATTATTTGTATCTAGTCGCCCTCTTAAACTTGAAGGTGTCCTATGCATTTATGTTTTGCTCTCTTTGAAGGACAAGCTGAAAACCATTTGTATGTTTTTCCTTATGATTTGAACACACGTTTGACTTTCATTGTTTCATTTTCATGATCTTTTGTTTGTGTTCATTTTCTTGTTTACAACATGGTTGCTAAGTTTCTTATTGTCATGATTATATCTTCATGCCCATGTTTTAAGTTCTTATGATCCCAGCTCACAAATGCTTACATACATGATCAAGATTGTGTAGGTGCATGTCACCTCAAAAATTATTCTTTGTTATCACTTACCTACTCGAGGACGAGCAGGAGTTAAGCTTGGGGATACTTGATACGTCTCCAACGTATCTATAATTTTTGATGCTCCATGCTTGTTTTTACACCATTTGCCTATTGTTTCGTTACACTTAGTGGCACTTTTATGCATTTTCCGGAACTAACCTATTAACGAGTTGCCACAGTGCCAGTTTCCTGTTTTCTGCTATTTTTGTGTTTCAGAAGTGATACACAGGAAATATTCTCGGAATTGGACGAAACAAGTTCCTGAAGTCTTATTTTACCCGGAAGCTTCCAGAGATCCGAAGAAGAGTCGGAGGGGGGCCACCAGGGCCCCACACGCAGGGGTGGCGAGGCCAGGCCCCTGGCCGCACGGGCCCCGCGTGAGGGCGCCTGGCTCCTCCTCTGACGACGCCCCTTCGCCTATAAAGACCCCCCGACAGAAAAAACCTAAGTACCCGATCAGATTTCCAGAACACATCGCGATCCACCGCCACCGTCGACTCGAAGATCGGGAGGGTCCAGAAGCTCTTCCCGGCACCCTGCCGGAGAGGGGAATCGCCACCGGAGGTCTTCTTCATCGCCATGCTTGCCTCCGGAGCGATGAGTGAGTAGTCTACCTTGGACTATGGGTCCATAGCAGTAGCTAGATGGTTGTCTCCTCCACCATGTGCTTCATGTTTAGATCTCATGAGCTGCCCTACATGATTGAGATCACCGTTATGTAATTCTACATGTTTGGTTTGTTGGGATCCGATGAATATTGGTGTTTATGATTAAGTTGTTGTATTGAATTATATCTTTTGTTATCTCTATGTTGTTTATGATCTTGCATGCTCTCCGTTGTTAGTAGCTATCTTGGCCAAGTAGTTGCTAGTGACTCCAAGAGGGGGTATTTATGCTCGATAGTGGGTTCATGCCTCTATTTCACCTGGGGAGTGACAGAAACCTCTAAGGTGGTAGATGTGCTGTTGCTACTAGGGAGAAAACAACATTCATATGCTCAAGGGCATATGCTTTGTTTATATTACACACTTTGCTTAATGCAATTATCTGTTGTTCGCAACTTAATACTTGTGGAGTTCTCGGATTGATTCACCACAAGTGGATTATTAGTCATAGATGTAGTTGGATGGCGGTCTATGTATTTTGTTGTAATGCCCAGAGTAAATCTCATAGTGATCTTCTTGACATATCACGTTTATCTTTATTCTATCAATTGCCCAACTGTAATTTGTTTACCCAGCATGTGTTATTTTATCTATGGAGAGACACCACTAGTGAACTGTGGACCCCGGTCCTATTTACATCATATTGCTATCACATGTTTACTTTACTCGCATACTATATTGTTTTCCACTCGATACGCTCATAATCTTTGTTTCAAGCAAACCGGTGAGATTGACAACCTCATCGCAAGTTGGGAACAAAGTATTTGTTTGTGTGTGTGTGCAGGTTCCACATCACCTTCAGTCGTTTGTCTCTCCTCTCCTGATCGATAAACCTTGGTTTCTTAAACTGAGGGAAAACTAGCTGCTATACTCATCATACCTTCCTCTTGGGGTTCCCAACGGGCTGGTTATTCACCACGCACAAGGACAGTCTGCTCCCACGTCAACAACGCGCAGCAGCTTCTTTACTGGGCGCCATCAAAGGGATCACCCTCCTTCATAGCTAAAGCTTCCGCCATAGCTGCAGAAGACACTTGCGGAAGATATTTGCATGACGCCGCTATATCAGCTGACCTTGGTAGTCACGGAGAACTGCACCAACTACACCCGTGTAGGTATCAGCATAAAAAGATCCATCCACGTTTACCTTCACCTGCCGAGGCTGCGGTCTTTCCCATTTAGTGATCGGGGCCTCCCTAGACTGAGACGCTACTTTGGCATAGTTCGCCACAATAGCAAGTATCGACATTTTGCATCTTCTCATCGGGGGGACATCCTCATTATGTGTACGCCTTCTTCGGATCCACCAAATGTACCACGACACAGTGGAAACCACCTCCTTCAGGCCTAGGTCAAGCCCGGGCATCACATTAGAGTTGCTTTTCAGAATTTCTTCAAGCACACCAGAGCCCGACTGATTTGCAGAAATGATAGTATCAATGTAATTATGTAATCCAAAGGACCCCCAAAGATCAGCTACTGTAGGACACTGAAATAGCAGATGAAGGATATCTTCTGGATCATGTTGGCAGATAGGACATGCACTTATGGTTCCAACGTGTCTACTAGCAAGAATACCTTTCAAAGGAGAATACCATGTAACGCTCGCCAAACAAATATTTTAATTTTACTTGGGAGTTTCAGCTGCCATAAGATCTTCCAAACAGGATTTGTAGCAGAAGACCCAGGAAGGGGGAGGTGATCCAAAGGATTCCCAAACTGGTGTCGCCACTGCGCATGGTAGCCTGACCTAACAGTGTATCTCCCATGCTTCGATAAATTCCACGCTATAAAATCTTCAAAACCTCGATTGTGAAGCGGTATCTGCAAAATTCTACTGACATCAAGAGGACTAAATAAACTTGTCAGCATATCATGGTCCCATTGTTCTGTAACTGGGTCAATCAACTCACTAACCCTCGTGAAAACTGCAGAACCTCTCGGAGTAGTGATTTTCCTATCCGGGCTAGAAGGAATCCACGGATCTTGCCAAATATCAATCTTTTCGCCAGTACCAACCCTCCACACATATCCTCTCTTGAACGTAGCTAGGCTAGCGATGATGCTTTGCCAAGTAAAAGAGGAGCCAGTTTTGGGACCCACCTTGAGAATATCGCCATGGGGGTAGTACTTTGCTCTCAAGACTTTCGCACAAAGAGATTTAGGTTCATTGATCATTCTCCAGATTTGCCTCGCCGACATAGCTAGATTGAATGAATGGAAATTGCGGAAACCCATACCTCCTTCTCTCTTAGGGTAGCAAAGTTTCCACCATGCATACTAGTGCATTTTATTACTGTTTGCATCATCTCTTAGGGAATGGTTACTTCTTCGTTAATCGCTGAGCATGAGCGGTGACTTGGCGGGATTAGCGTTGAGTGGAGCGCTCATCATACAACATTGGGAGAATCTGAGTCGTTAAATTTTAATTTATGAACGATTCAGATCCGCCGGATCTGATAGACTCGCTCTTTTAATAGTAGTGGTGATGCGCACCAAATTAAACGTCATGATCAGTACACCATCACTACAGGTAGTAGTACGTAGCAACATGTAACAACCCAAAACTTTGTAACCTATTTCATCTTATTCAAGTGCCAAATTTTGGACCAAGATAAAAAAATTCGCTTCATATTGCATGTGTGCATAGTCTTTCATAAATAGCTCTTTTTATGATTTCATGTGTGTTAGAAATTGTTGTGTATTGTTTAGTTAAGCAAAACCTAACCAGCACAAGCATCAGAATAGAGCAACAAGAGCTAAAGAAACCAGAAACAAAAGAAATAAAGAAAAGAAAAGAAAAGTTTGATCTAGAAAAAGTTAACCACTACCCTACTTTGGACACTTAGATTAATAAATCTGTAAATCAATTAAGTGTATGGTCAGTTGGTTGAGCTTGACCAAACTACATACTTACTTGACCTAGAAAGTTCAAACAAAAATTCAAATCAGAACCCCACTTAAACATCTGCCAAAGTTTGAATCTTATACATAGACCATTCCCATATCTATTTCTTTTTCGACCAAACCATCATCTCTAGACCAAACCAGCATATGCCTAGGATCCCTATCTGCTACTGAACAGAACCCAATTGGAAATTTTTCAAAATTCAAAACTTTGTCTCTTGCGGGCATTTGGTCAAACACCTGGTGTGCAGATTTCAAACCAAGTACATGGCACTATTGCCAACAGTGGAGGCATGGCCTCTCCTGCACGCCCACGCTCGCCGAGTCCATGCGCTGCGTCACCTCAACGTCCCCCGCCATCCCCTGCCCTAGCTCGTGCCAAGCCACGATGGAGAAGGACGAAGAAAGTCACCGCCGGTCACCTCCTTTGCCCCTGCCGTTCCACTGCTCCCCTCGTCACCCTGCTGCGCCACTACGCTCCCTACGTCACCACAGCACCGCCGGACACGCCCATGCCCTTCCAGAATCACTGTGGCCACGGGAACGCCCGTGGAAACCCTAACCCGTGCCCATGCTGGACACCCGCTCCCTTCCCTTCTCTGGCCTATAAAAGGAGCCTCCGAGCACGCCATCGAACTCGCACCACTCCACTGAGTCTCCTAGACATCCTCTCCCTCTCTCTAGTGTCCTCGACCGAGCTCGCCGGAGCAAGCCAGAGCTCCGGAGCACCTCTGCTTCCCGGCGATTCCGGCCACCTCTCGGGATTCCGCTGGTACCAGGCGGAGGAGGAGGAGATCTGCGACCTTTTTTGCTACCTCATCGTCAAGCTCTTCTTCCCCTACGCCGATCCCCGTCGCCGCCCTCTTCCCAGTCACGGTGAGTGATACGTCTCAAACGTATCTATAATTTTTGATGCTCCATGCTTGTTTTTACACCATTTGCCTATTGCTTCGTTACACTTAGTGGCACTTTTATGCATTTTCCGGAACTAACCTATTAACGAAATGCCACAGTGCTAGTTCCCTGTTTTCTGCTGTTTTTGTGTTTCAGAGTGATACACAGGAAATATTCTCGGAATTGGACGAAACCACATCCTGAAGTCTTATTTTACCCGGAAGCTTCCAGAGATCCGAAGAGGAGTAGGAGGGGGGCCACCAGGGCCCCACACGCAGGGGCGGCGCGGCCAGCCCCCTGGCCGCGCGGGGCCCGCGTGAGGGAGCCTGGCTCCTCCTCTGACATCGCCCCTTCGCCTATAAAGACCCCCCAACACGTAAAACCTAAGAACCCGATCCGTTTTCCAAAACACATCGCGATCCGCCGCCGCCGTCGACCCGAAGATCGGTAGGGTCCAGAAGCTCTTCCCGGCACCCTGCCGGAGAGGGGAATCGCCACAGGAGGTCTTCTTCATCGCCATGCTTGCCTCCGGAGCGATGAGTGAGTAGTCTACCTTGGACTATGGGTCCATAGCAGTAGCTAGATGGTTGTCTTCTCCACCATGTGCTTCATGTTTAGATCTCATGAGCTGCCCTACATGATTGAGATCACCGTTATGTAATTCTACATGTTTGGTTTGTTGGGATCCGATGAATATTGGTGTTTATGATTAAGTTGCTGTACTGAATTATATCTTTTGTTATCTCTATGTTGTTTATGATCTTGCATGCTCTCCGTTGTTAGTAGCTATCTTGGCCGAGTAGTTGCTAGTGACTCCAAGAGGGGGTATTTATGCTCGATAGTGGGTTCATGCCTCTATTTCACCTGGGGGAGTGACAGAAACCTCTAAGGTGGTAGATGTGCTGTTGCTACGAGGGAGAAAACAACATTCATATGCTCAAGGGCATATGCTTTGTTTACATTACACACTTTGCTTAATGCAATTATCTGTTGTTCGCAACTTAATACTTCTAGGGTGTTCGGATTGATATCCCCGGGAGTGGATTATTAGTCATAGAAGCAGTTGGATGGCGGTCTATGTATTTTGTTGTAATGCCCAGAGTAAATCTCATAGTGATCTTCTTGACATATCACGTTATCTTTATTCTATCAATTGCCCAACTGTAATTTGTTTACCCAGCATGTGTTATTTATCTTATGGAGAGACACCACTAGTGAACTGTGGACCCCGGTCCTATTTCCATCATATTGCTATCACCTGTTTACTTTACTCGCACTGTTTACTTTACTCGCATACTATATTGTTTTCCACTCGATACGCTCATAACCTTTGTTTCAAGCAAACCGGTGAGATTGACAACCTCATCGCAAGTTGGGGACAAAGTATTTGTTTGTGTGTGTGCAGGTTCCGCATCACCTTCAGTCGTCATTATCTCTCCTCTCCTGACCGATATTAAACCTTGGTTTCTTAACTGAGGGAAGACTAGCCGCTACACTCAACATACCTTCCTCTTGGGGTTCCCAACGGGCTGGTTATCCACCACGCACAAGGACAGTCTGCTTCCACATCAACTGGTCGCCATCAGCTAATTTTCTGGCGCCATCAACAAGTAGCAGCTAATTTTCTAGCGCCGTTGCCGGGGAGGAAGAGAAGACTTCTGCGAGGGGAGTTTTTCGCACACACATCCTTTACTTTGTTTTATTGTTTTGCTTTACTTTATTTATTTTACCTGCATTGCTTTATATCAAAAACCCAAAAAAATTAGAATCCTTGGTAGTTGTTTTTACTTGTTTACTTTCGTTTTGCTGAAATGGCCAATCCTGAAAACACCAAGTTGTGTGACTTTACTAGCACAAACAATAGTGATTTTATCTGCACTCCTATTGCACCACCTGCTCCCGCTGCAAACTTTTATGAGATTAAGCCTGCTTTATTGAACCTTGTTATGAAAGAGCAATTTTCTGGTGCTAGTACTGAAGATGCTGCAGCTCATCTCAACAATTTTGTTGAGCTATGTGAGATGCAGAAATATAAGGATGTTGATAGTGATATTATTAAGCTCAAGTTGTTTCCTTTTTCTTTGAGAGGAAAAGCTAAAGATTGGTTGCTGTCTTTGACTAAGAATAGTATTGATTCATGGGCTAAGTGTAAGGATGCTTTTATTGGTAGATACTATCCTCCTGCTAAGATTATATCTCTGCGTAGCAATATTATGAAGTTTACTCAGTTTGATAATGAACATGTTGCTCAGGCTTGGGAAAGAATGAAATCTATGATAAAGAATTGCCCCACTCATGGACTGACTACTTGGATGATTATCCAAACTTTTTATGCAGGACTGAATTTTTCTTCAAGGAACCTACTTGATTCAGCTGCTGGAGGCACTTTTATGTCCCTTACCTTGGGCGCCGCATCAAAGCTACTTGACAACATGATGGTAAATTATTCCGAATGGCACACCGAGAGAGCTCCACAAGGTAAGAAGGTAAATTCTGTTGAAACCTCTTCCTTAAGTGATAAGATTGATACCATTATGGCTATGCTTGCAAATGATAGGACTCATGTTGATCCTAATAATGTTCCTTTGGCCTCTCTGGTTGCTCAAGAAGAGCATGTTGATGTGAATTTCATTAGAAACAATAATTTTAACAACAATGCTTATAGGAACAATTTTGCTAGTAACAATTATAGGCCGTATCCTTCTACCAATGGTAATGGTTATGGTAACTCTTATGGTAATTCCTACAACAACACTAGGGCCGCGCCCTCCGAGCTTGAGGTAATGCTCAAGGACTTCATCGGTAAGCAAACTGCTTTTAACAAGTCTGTTGAGGAAAAGTTAGGCAAAATTGATATTCTTGCTTCTAAAGTTGATAGCCTTGCTCATGATGTTGAACTTCTGAAATTAAAAGTGTTGCCTAATGATGTGAAAGAGAACAATGTTTTTGCTACCGCTAATGCTATCCAAGTTGGAATTGATGAAAATATTAGATTGTTAGCGGAATTGCATGCCAGGTGGGAAAGAGAAGATGAGATGGCTAGAGAGATGAAGGTATGTACTATTACTACCTCTAATGATGTTGCTCCTACTGGTAGCAATCCTCTTACTTTGATTGGTGTAGAGAAAACTCCCACTCCTTGTGTTAAAAAGCCTAAAACTGCCAAAACTTTTTCTCAAAAGAGTGCTGAAATTTTTCGGAGTGTGGGAGATGATAGCTCTATTTCTTTTAATGATTTTGATGTTGATGGCTGCAATATATCTGAAGTAATTTTGTTCTTGCAAAATCTTGCTTTGACTCCCAATGCTAGTTCCTTAAATATTGTTTTTACTAAGCATATTACCAATGCTCTCATAAAGATTAGGGATGAAAAGTTGAAGCAAAAAGCCTCTGTTCCCAAGAAGCTAGAAAATGGTTGGGAACCCATCATTGATATGCATGTTAATGGTTATGATTGCCATGCTTTATGTGATCTAGGTGCTAGTATTTCTATCATGCCTAGAAAGATTTATGACATGCTTGATTTACCACCGCTTGAAAAGTGTTATTTTGATGTTCCTATTGCTGATGTTGCTAAGAAGAAACCTTTGGGAAGAATTAATGATGTTCTTATTGTGGTTAACAATAACCTTGTTCCCGTTGATTTTCTTGTTATGGACGTTGAATGCCATGCTTCATGTCCTATTATTTTGGGAAGACCCTTTCTTCGAACTGTAGGTGCTATCATTGATATGAGGGAAGGCACTATCAAATATCAATTCCCACTAAAGAAAGGTATGGAACACTTCCCTAGGAAAAGAAAGAAATTGCTTTTTGACTCTATTCTTAGAGCAAATTATGAGCTTGATACTTCATCACTTGATATTACTTGATTCGCAATTTTCTGCGCCTAGCTCAAAGGCGTTAAAGAAAAGCACTCTTGGGAGATAACCCAATGTTTTCTTTTCAGTAATTTTTCTTTTATTTGAGTCTTGGAAGTCATTACTACTGTAATGACCGCTCCTTATCTTGTTTATTTCGTTTTTGTGCCAAGAGAAGCCTCTAATTTGAGTGAGGTAAAGATTTGGGGATGTTGCTGTCCTGAAACTGTTTTCGGTGCTGCACCGTAAAAATTCGTGAAAATTCTCTGTTTATCTTTTGGACCTTCGATTTCTTGTGCATATGCCCTAGGTTATATCCAAACTTTCATTCGTTGAACACTTTTTGATTTGAGCAACAGAAAATCCCTCAAAAATTCGACCTTTGTCAGCTGTTCAGTTTTGACAGATTTCTGCCAATATTTGTGTTTGCCACTTTATCGCTTTCTTTTGAGTTCTTTTGATCACGGAACTTTTGGGGAGGTTGCTACAGTAGTATTTGCTATATATGTGGTGGTTTTGAGTTGAAACCTGAAGCAAATAGAGGATTGATTATATGTTATGCTTACACTAATGTTGCTAATAGAATTGTGTTTAGTTTTGTATGAAGGAAGTTTTCAAGTGTAGGGATTGGAGAATGATGAGATGAGTTGAAGAATGGACAAAAGCTCAAGCTTGGGGATGCCCATGCATCACCCCAAGAAATATCCAAGAAGTACAAGCTTCAAAGCTTGGGGATGCCCCCGAGGCACCCCTTCTTCATCGGCAAAAATCAGGTCACCTTTCAAAACACTATATTTTTATTGCTTCATGCACTATGTGTTTTTCTTGGAGCGTCAGTTGTTTTAGTTTTATTAGTTGGTTTAGTTTGTTTGTTTGCTGCAATAAATGGTTGGACCCCAACAAATTTCTTTTGGAGAAGTTGTCTCGTTTTCATTTGCAAAGAACGCTCTAGTTTTCACTCTCATTCAAATCGAGCGTTCTTCTTTTTCTGCTACTGATTTTGGTTTTCGTTTTCGCCTTGATTTGCGTTCAGACCTTGTCATATCTTTTCATCAAGGTGTATGTGGGGACCCCGGATTACCCATCCGGAATACCCGATATGCATACAATTCACGATCCCATGATCAGTGTGTCGTGAATCCACATATCCGAGTTGATAACAGAATTACATCATCCTTTACAATATCGAATAATATACTTACAATTGGTCACATGACCAAGCATGATATTGCCACGCAGGGCAAGTCTATAACTAAGCAGCGGATACCAAGCAGCGTTGATGACCCAAGCCATGCCTACTACCCTACAGGCAACTGACTGGGAGACGTTCCTAGTTCGCACCGGCGTCGTCGTAGCCATCGCCACCTTCTGAGTAGTCTTCTCCATAATCTGGCCAAGTTAATAGCCAGGGACAAAGCCGTGAGTACATTTGGAATTGTACTCGCAAACCATCTAAGGGAGAGAACATTCACATGCTATATGGCTGTAGCAGGGTTGGTTTAGTTTTCAGTGTCTATGTGCTACTAACTTCTCGTGTCGATATAGCATGTCCCACGACATTTCTATATCCTTAATAAAGAAGATACTTACGAGAGAAGTCTTTGCAAAAGCTCTAGGAAAGGGGGAAACTCCATTAAAGAAATAAATCGGTGGTCAATCGAACATGACCACCTCCAAACATCGGCAGTACCCTCCAAGTACTCCGATCCACCTCCGTGCCACGGCAGTACCCTCCAAGTACTCCGTCCGGCACAAACTCCATTTTTCCATAAAAGCATTTATAAAACCCAAAACCGGACATTGGGCAATGTAGTGATCTCCACAACCGTCCATGACCGAGGACGCGGCTATTCGAATAGTTTTACACTCTGCAGAGGTTGTACACTTTACCCACACCAACCGATAAATCCGCCGGGATACCACCACGGACCGTCATACACAAGTATGCGGGGTTCGGATAATCGATCAAAGCCTCCATCTATCTCCCTTAATGCGGGTGCCTACCCTATGGAGTTTACCTCCCCGGCACGTCCCGGCAGTACCTCCTTCCGAGTGTCACTCCGGCGCCACGGCGGGAGAACCCAAGTGTCTTCCGGCCGGATAAATCCCGAAGGATCCCGATTTACTATTGCCCATAACCTAGCGGCAACCCGGATTCCAGAGTCCTGCAGACCCCTATATAGTATGAGGCTCCCCGCACTAAGGCAAATAAACTTCAAACTAAGCCCGTCCCATACCGGGTAATGTGGTTGCACTGTTTAATTGCTTCGAGCGACTACAAAGAAACACCGATGCCTTTTTCTAAATCCACCCACTCCTTTCCTCCATAACCCAAGTGTCCACTTGTTCCAAAACCATTTAGAAAACATTTCAGTGGAGTAGGAACTACTCCAAGGTTTTTGTAAACCTTTTCGAAACCATTTCCGGAAGTTATCCCATCCTAGAGTTTTTGGCTCCACTACAAGTGTTTCCCAAAGACTTCGATGCTAATCATCGAGCCTCTACAATCAGGGGTAATGATAGGTGGTAAGGGAGTCATCCTCCATGGATGATAACAATGTGACTTGTGGAGCTAAGTCACCATCTATTGCTATCTAGGGATAAATAGCAATATAAGAAAACAATGCATAGTAGTAAGAGCAGAGTAGAATAATGCATGGTGCCATGATAGGATTCAGATATGTAACAAGTAGATGGCTTGCCTTGGTTGGCTTGTCCCTGGTCTCCTTCCTCTTGATACTCAAAGTCTTCTCCCTCCTCGGTACACTCCTCGTTCAAATCTATCGCCGGAAAATAACAACACACAATCAATATACATGCATACACAAGCCACAAACATGTCATTCAATCAACACCACACAAGCAAAGAGTATCAGAAACAAACAAGTTTAGAAGACAAAATCAAGGTTTTTAAGATTTTAGTTATTAAGTCAATCCTATTATAAACTAGGGTTTTTCAAACATAACAAGCACATCACCACTTCACCTCAAACAAGCTTGCAGGTGGCCACATAGGTCAAATAACAATATTAATCATACTTTCAGATAAGCAACAAGTTTTCTGAACCAAGACTTCATCTTATAAAAGTAAAGCTACTAAATTAATAGGGGAAACAATTTCTAATAGTAAATAGCCCTATACTCAACCCAAACAACAAGCAGGCATAAAATTTGATCAAAACATGTCATCCAACATAGAATCAGATAGATAACAATAATACAAACCCATCAAAATTGGATTTGCAATTTTCTGAATAATAGAGAATATTCTAAGCATTTTATAGTGAAAATAACTACTGATTCAGAGATAAAATTACCAGAAAATTATAAAAGCTCAGAAAAATTTATCCTATGGTCAGTAGCAATAATACATGGTACAAGATCACCAGAAATTGGTCTCACTCAAAGATACTGCACAGAATACATTTTAAAAATCCCTAAAGTCAGATCTGATAGTATTTTGCAAAAACAACCATGCCAAAAATAAAATCCTATTTATATCTAAACCAGTGGCACTTGGAAGTTACTGAATATATCTTCCATACAAAGTTGGATTTACTCAAAAAGGTTGGGTAGATCTCCTGTTATAGAATTTTGAGTGGAAAAGACACATTATGCAAGACTAAATGTTAGAAATAATTCAGAAATTATTTTGAGACACCACTTGGTCTGCATGGTGTAGAACAGGTTCCAGAACAAGAATAAAATTGGATCTACAAATCTTCAGGCATTTAACAAATTTATTCTGATTTAAAACTAACAGCAAGTTAACAGATCTGGAGTAAATAATTTAAATAGGTTCCCCAAAAAAAAACTCTGCGGGCTCGATCTGAACGGGCCCGGCCAGCACGGTGCTGGGCCGGCCCAGATCTCACCCGCAGCACGCCTCCCGCGTGGGGTTGCCCTGACGGGCGGGGCCCGACTGCCAGCGAGCCAGCGTCCTGAAGCGGTACGCAGCGAGGAGGGCCGTCAGATCCAGTCGCGATCGACGGCCGCCAGCCATCGCCTTCCTCTGTCCACGCGCGAGCGAGGAAACCCTAGCCAGATTGGGTTCCGACCAGGGGCTCACCTAGAGGGCCTTCTCCGGCGACGGGGGTGCTCTGGGGCGACGCGGAGGACGACGACGACCTCGGCGAGGGGCGGCATGGCCGGTTTCGCTTGCAGGAAGATGACCACGAGTCCGCGCCGGAAGAGCTTGCCTCGGTGCTCCAGGGGCCAACGAACTGACGTACCTGGGTCAAGAAAAGGGCGACGTTAAGGTTCTAGGGATGCTAGGAGTGCTCGCAGGTAGAGAGAATGGGAGGAGAGGGTTCAGATGGTCGTCGTTTAGCTCATCTTCTCCGCAGATCCGGAATTAGGGTTCTCCTTCCTTCGTCTGGTACAGAGCCAGGCGATGCGTCTCTGCATTTTGGGAGCGTGAGGTGGTGGTGTGTGAGTGAAAAGAGACATCAGAGAGGAGCTGGGGTGGTCTGTGGTCTTATAAGCAAGGGGGAGTGGGTTAGGTCGGTTTTGGGGCATGAGGGGGTCCACAGGAGTGCTTGGATTGGGGAAGAGGGGCGGTGGAGGGTGAGTGGGGGACAGAGGGAGTGGCTTGGTCGGCTAGGAACAGGGGGAGGGCTGCTGCACATTTTTTTAATAGATGGGCAATGTTGTTGTTGACAATTCTTCTCTCCCTCTCATTCCAAACACTAGGAGACAAAGAGGAGGGGGTGATGCTACAGTACAATTCGACCAGAGGGTGGTGAAGGTGCTGGAGAAGGCTGGGTGATGGTTTGGTGAAGTTTCAAATGTTTTTGAAATATTAGGATTGATGTGGTGATGAATGCATGCATGATCCACTATTTAGATTTTGAGTTTGCTTCTCTTTGCTCCAAACAAAGACAATGCAAGCATATATCAGATGGTGTCATTTGGCAAGCTTAAAGATAAGTTAAAGTTGTAGGAGTTTTGGTATTAAAGAGGATCACCAAAATTTGGTACCTAGAAAATTGGTCGAATTATGCTAATCACAAGGCTTTGAAAATTTTAGGGAATGAGAAACTAGGGTTTTGGGGTTCATAGGAGAAGGCATGCATAGATGGATTATATGGGCGTGGTATGGTGGGATTAACCATATTACCAATTTGGAGGAGTTTATTTGATGCAAGCAAGATCACCAAAATTGGAATGTGGAGGTTTGCACTATACCATTTGGAACAAGATTTTGAAATTTTAAATATGAACCACTAGGGTTTTTTTTGGGCCCACGGGTTCCTATAGGAATAGGAGAACATAGTAGGAGATTATAAGATGGTTGATGAGAAGAAAAAGTTGCATGGAATAATATGGTTACCAATCATATGCATATTGTTAAGCAAGAAAGATGAGATAGAGAAATAGTTATTCTTGATGGAGGAAAAGTGATATTTTGCAAGAATAACATTTTCAATTTCTAGAAGAGAGGAAATGAAGTTATGGAGAGATTTTATGCTGAGGTTTGACAAATTACCAAGAGGATCAAGGAATACTAGAAGGTGGAAACAGTTTTGACTAGGGTTCAAAACCTAGTCACATAGATAGGTGGCATGCTTCAAAATGCACATGCAAGTGCATGGATAGTCAGAGTAGATCAAAAGGAAGAGGAATAGGTCAAAGAATGGTCTCTGAACAATTTATTTCGAAATCTAGAAGGTTGAGCAAAAGTGCATATGATAATAGTCAAATGGTCAGTAATTTGATTAGGGTCAGAAACATGATTAAAGCAAGTAGCAGATGACCTCAAACGACCAGGTGGCAATGGAAGGAATGGAAGAACACATGCCAAATATGAGTTCTAAGAAGGTACATTGCCATGGATAGAAGAGATGAGCTTAATATAGGTGTTGGAAAATTGAATCTGTTAACAGACACTAAGATAGTCTACACACTAGGTGTTTGATAAAATGGCTGCCAGAAGATATTTTGAGAAAACTAAGAGGAGCCTTCTAAGGTGGGATGTAAATGACTTCAATCAACACCAGGGGTGCTTTCCTTGGGCTAGTTTGATTAGTTTTAAGATTCCTCAAAATGGAGCTCCTAATACATTATAATAAGACTAAGACATTAGAGTTAGGGATTCAGGATTGAGAGGAAAATGACAAGACGGGTTTTTATTTGAAAGATAGATTGAGAATAACCTACATGGGTCAAAATATAAATTGATGAGTTTTGAAAAGGTTAGGCCACAGGCCTATATGAGGAGTATATCTACACACAAGCAACTCATCAAAGTCAAACAGTCACACAAAGTCAACTCACCACACAAGGTCAACCATTTGCAGCTAATCTAGCATCACCAGAAACAATGATTGAATAAGTGCCCAATGGTGATCATGCCAAGGTCAAGTAGGAAAGAGTTTCAAATAAAGGAGTAAGGCTTTGGTAGATAGTTTTAGAAACAAATTGAGACATAAACATCTCCCTTGTAAAGTTTTCTCAAAGGTGTTTGAAATCCCTTTTATAAATATCAACAAAATAAAAGTTTGTAAAATAGTGGGACCACTCCACTTTGTAGGTCCAGATAATTTTGTAAATACTTAGTTTTGATAAAAGCTTTGTCTCAAAGGTAAATCCTGGTTCTTGTTTTGGACAAATAAAGTAATTTGAAACTAAAAGAGAGGTTCCCAAGATAATGGTTTTGGAAAATAGCTAGAAGCATAAATAAAGGCATGATCACAAGGGCACAAGGATTGTGTTGGTTCACAATATTATTTAACAAGCAACTCAAATAGATATCATTAACATAACAACCAAGACAAACAAGCAAGAAGTAGTACTTCCAGAGGTTTGCACAAAAAGTTTTTGTTGGCCCTCATTTTTGGCTCACTAAACACTACTTCAACAGGGTTACAGAAAATGGGGTGTTACAGTGTATTTTTGCCTCTGATCTTTATTGGTTTTCATCAAAAGAGGTGTTTATAAAAATTTCAAATGGTGTTGGAAAAGAGAAAAAGCTTTGTGCAAAATAGTGGTACAAGAAGGAGCTTGTGTAGACTGCGGCTTAGGCTTTTTCATGTCATGCTTGATGTCTTTTTGATAGTATGCTTAGTGGTTTTGTTGTAGCATGACTTGTATCAAATAACTGAGATTGCTTAATGAGCCTTTGAAAAAAATCATGCGTTGTTTTTATTGTATAGAAGCATTATTTTGGTTTTCTCCTTGATGCTTTATTTGGATTGACTTGGCGCATGCTCACACATGTTAGACTCTTACAAAGTCGCCAATAGCCTTCATGATCATTTAGTTTTTGAATTTTGATGCCATCTTATGCTTCTTTTAATGTCGCTTTGCATGATTATGGCCATTATTGCTCGCTTAGTTGGTCGCTCCCAGTCTTTTGCTAGCCCTCGCCTTGTACTGAGTATGAGCTCTACTCGTGCATCCAACTCCTAAAATCCAAAGTTTTTCAAAGTGTCCACCATACATACCTACTAGCAATTTGCTATTCCAAGTAAATTTGACTTGCTTTTATTTTCTCTTCAAATTAAACTCTTACCAGTGTTATGCGAAATTCGATCAGTAAAGCTCTTTCGAACCGGAAGGCACACTTTACTTTTTCCTGTTCTTAAAAATTTGACATTGTGGTCTTTTATGTTGAGTTGTTATGCTTGCAAGTTGTAAGTTGGATTCTATCCCATCCATGCTGTCATGGGGCAAGCTTTCAACATTGCACTTCTTATTTGAGTTGATATCGTGATCTTTTGTTTATGGATGCCCGCGGTGTGAAATGAATTGGGAATCTTGTGGGGATCATGGAGTTTGTATATGTGTTAGGGAAACGCCGGGCCGCCAATCTAAGCCATGCATAATTCATGGTGGAAATTTGCAGCATACCCATGGTGAACATTTGACGACGCATCTCACAATAAAAAGCTAAACAAAAGGCAAATAAAAGAGATGTCGAGGTGTTCATTGTCTGCTTGTCCTGTCATTTTGGTGTGGGCTTGTTCCATGTCATCGGGCACGAAGGTACCCCATTGGCGGTTCTCAATGATATGCATATACTTACAATGACAAGAGCCTTGCTTGGGACTCTAAGTAAAGTAGCATGAGGTTTGGGTACTCGTATTCACGGGGCACGAGGTTTTCAACTTATGATTTGTCAAGCATATGCATCATAATTGTTCTCGCATTAACTTTAACCATTCAAGATGCTTATGATGGGGGCAATGAGAGCTCAAAGCCGGTAAGTACCATAATTTTTGAAGGTTATAAAACTTGCAATCACTGCTTCCCTCTGCGAAGGGCCTTTCTTCTACTTTTATGTTGAGTCACCACCTTCTTTCTTTATGCACCATTAAGAGAGCATAGTTGTCATTCTTAGTGTGATATGCATTGTCCCAAAGTTCATTGATTGACTCATATTGTTGGTTTCACTTGTTCTTAAATTATTTGAATATAGTCGCCCTCTTAAAACTTGAAGGTGTCCTATGCATTTATGTTTTGCTCTCTTTGAAGGACAAGCTGAAAACCATTTGTATGTTTTTCCTTATGATTTGAACACACGTTTGACTTTCATTGTTTCATTATTATGATCTTTTGTTTGTGTTCATTTGCATGTTTACAACATGGTTGCTAAGTTCTTATTGTCATGATTTTATCTTTATGCCCATGTTTTAAGTTCTTATGATCCCAGCTCACAAATGCTTACATATATGATCAAGATTGTGTAGGTGCATGTCACCTCAAAAATTATTCTTTTGTTATCACTTACCTACTCGAGGACGAGCAGGAGTTAAGCTTGGGGATGCTTGATAGGTCTCAAACGTATCTATAATTTTTGATGCTCCATGCTTGTTTTTACACCATTTGCCTATTGTTTCGTTACACTTAGTGGCACTTTTATGCATTTTCCGGAACTAACCTATTAACGAAGTGCCACAGTGCCAGTTCCTTGTTTTCTGCTGTTTTTGTGTTTCAGAGTGATACACAGGAAATATTCTCGGAATTGGACGAAACCACATCCTAAAGTCTTATTTTACCCGGAAGCTTCCAGAGATCCGAAGAGGAGTAGGAGGGGGGCCACCAGGGCCCCACACGCAGGGGCGGCGCGGCCAGCCCCCTGGCCGCGCAGGGCCCGCGTGAGGGAGCCTGGCTCCTCCTTTGACATCGCCCCTTCGCCTATAAAGACCCCCCGACGCGTAAAACCTAAGAACCCGATCCGTTTTCCAGAACACATCGCGATTCGCCGCCGCCGTCAACCCGAAGATCGGGAGGGTCCAGAAGCTCTTCTCGGCACCCTGCCGGAGAGGGGAATCGCCACCGGAGGTCTTCTTCATCGCCATGCTTGCCTCCGGAGCGATGAGTGAGTAGTCTACCTTGGACTATGGGTCCATAGCAGTAGCTAGATGGTTGTCTTCTCCACCATGTGCTTCATGTTTAGATCTCATGAGCTGCCCTACATGATTGAGATCACCGTTATGTAATTCTACATGTTTGGTTTGTTGGGATCCGATGAATATTGGTGTTTATGATTAAGTTGCTGTACTGAATTATATCTTTTGTTATCTCTATGTTGTTTATGATCTTGCATGCTCTCCATTGTTAGTAGCTATCTTGGCCGAGTAGTTTCTAGTGACTCCAAGAGGGGGTATTTATGCTCGATAGTGGGTTCATGCCTCTATTTCACCTGGGGGAGTGACAGAAACCTCTAAGGTGGTAGATGTGCTGTTGCTACTAGGGAGAAAACAACATTCATATGCTCAAGGGCATATGCTTTGTTTACATTACACACTTTGCTTAATGCAATTATCTGTTGTTCGCAACTTAATACTTCTAGCGTGTTCGGATTGATATCCCCGGGAGTGGATTATTAGTCATAGATGCAGTTGGATGGCGGTCTATGTATTTTGTTGTAATGCCCAGAGTAAATCTCATAGTGATCTTCTTGACATATCACGTTATCTTTATTCTATCAATTGCCCAACTGTAATTTGTTTACCCAGCATGTGTTATTTATCTTATGGAGAGACACCACTAGTGAACCGTGGACCCGGGTCCTATTTCCATCATATTGCTATCACCTGTTTACTTTACTCGCACTGTTTACTTTACTCGCATACTATATTTTTTTCCACTCGATACGCTCATAACCTTTGTTTCAAGCAAACTGGTGAGATTAACAACCTCATCGCAAGTTGGGGACAACGTATTTGTTTGTGTGTGTGCAGGTTTCGCATCACCTTCAGTCGTCATTGTCTCTCCTCTCCTGACCGATATTAAACCTTGGTTTCTTAACTGAGGGAAGACTAGCCGCTACACTCATCATACCTTCCTCTTGGGGTTCCCAACGGGCTGGTTATCCACCACGCACAAGGACAGTCTGCTTCCACATCAACTGGTCGCCATCAGCTAATTTTCTGGCGCCATCAACAAGTAGCAGTGAGTCCGCTCTCCGTCTCGAGGAAGAAGACCCATGTACGTACGTACCGTTTTGGTTAGGATAAGATAAGTTCTGACCAGTGGGGCCCACCGGCAGGCCGGTTTTGTTTTTTTTTTCTCTTGCCCCCGCCAGCGTGAGCCTAGTGGGCCGGCCCAGGGAAGCCTGTGCGTGCGGCCCGTGTTGAAAAAAAAGAGGTTATTTGATTTTCGATTTTTGAAAAACTCATTCAGATGCTTTCTTAGATTCTATTTTCCTGGAGATCTATCGATTCAAATTTAACAAATGAATATGTTCTGGAAACCTTAGAACATAAGCTATCCATTAAAAGTGGTTTCAACACAATTAGATTTACATAGTGGTTGCAGTAAAAATAACAAAACAGAAGCTTTTCCACCTTAGAAAATCCATATCAATTCAAATAAAATTCCTAAAAATATAAATCCAACTTTAGAAATTCACAATTAGTGATACCCATCTGCCTATAGCATTAGATCCCATTTTTGAACCTTTTAAATTAAATGCTATTTACCTATATTGTTTAAGTAAGCATTTGCCATATAGGATTTTATTAAACTCAAATCTATAATCGAAATTTTTATGGAACTCTTGTTGTTAAACCACATTTCCAAATACCGATCTGTAGGTATTAATCTTAGTTCAGGTGGACTTGTAGAAGGTATTTGGAAAGTTAATACTACTTGGTAGTGATTAGAAACTCGAACTTGCACACCTATTTCCAAATAATGGAAATGAATGAAAACCAACCTAAATTAGTGTTATATGTTTTTACCTCTGTTTGAAAACACGTGTGCATGCTTGAAGTGTTGTTTGTACTTGTTTGGTGATTGTGTGCATTTTTGTGTATCGTTGTTAGACGCTAGTGTTACCGGAGACGAGCCCGAGGGAGGATATTATCAAGAAGAAGAAGAAGAAGGCTACCCCGGACACTTTGCCAACCAAGGCAAGCCATCTTTTGATTCATACTCCCAATTGCCTAGTTTTCCTATTGCATTCTTTTTGCTCCTAAATAAATTGCACGATTGAATTACTACTCTAGAAGAATAGTTGTATAGTGGTACCTTGCTTAGCAAGAGTATCAAACTAGGTTTATTTTACACCTCCTTAGTGGTAGCATCACTCATAATAGCTGCTTAGTCGCTAATAAAATTGAGGCCATCTATAAGGGGAACCCTACTTAAAGTGGTGACTTGAACTTGAAAACTTGAATTGGAGACTTCTCCTACATGATGGTTTTATGAAGGAAAATAATCTTGACTAAGGACTATGGAATGTATTTCTAAATGATAATAAGTGATGTACCATGTGAGCCAACCATTACCGTACGACCACATTACCCCTAAATGGGAAGGGGCTTAATCCGTAGCTTGTTTATTCTAGTATGGGAGACCTTGTATCATCTTTAAAGAAGTAAGCCATGCGTGGGTGCTTCCGAACCGAGTGGAAAATTTCCATTCATGCAGCACTCTGCAGCGGGCAAAACTATAAGTGCCAAAATGGACTCTTAGGGAAGGATCCTATACTAGAGTAGATAAGTGAAAGAGTTTGTTTGATTATCTGAACCTCGCATACTTGGTGTATGACGATCCGTGGATTTCTCCCGGCAGATGTATCGAATCTTATGGGTAAAGTGTACCCCTCTGCAGAGGTCTCAAAACTATTCGAATAGCCGTGTCCGCGGTCATGGACAGTTGGCAAGCTGTACTTGTCAAGAATGTTAACAACTTATGGTGAACTTGGTGAATGACTTGACTTGATATTTGATGTTGACCAACACTTGAAGTTCCTCTTTAGATTGAACTTAGAGAATTAAATCTTCTTCTCTACTAATGAACATTCTTGGGAAACAAAACTAGCTGTTGCAAATAAACTTAGTGCTTAGTCCACCATATCAACCATGCATATCTATTTCGTCATTTTGTTTATAAGATGGTTTGTGAGTGCATCCAATGTACTCATGGCTGTGTCCCTGGCTATCAACTTGGCCAGACTACGGGGAAGATTATCCGGAGGAAGGTTATGAAGATGAGTACCAGAACTAAGATCGTCTCCTGAGTCGCCATTGCCTGTAGGGTGAAGGCATGGACCCGAAGACGTTATTTCTGCTGCTATATTGTGTTGTAATATGAACTTGGTCACTATGACCATTTGTATTTGAACTATTCATATTGTAATGTCTATGGAACTGGTTACCAACTACGTTATGTGTATCACAACAATGATTCTAGGATTGTGGTGGAATACATAACGGGCACTTTGAATTTCTGGAAATTCGGGTGTTACAAGTTGGTATCAGAGCCTAGGCTGACCATAGGAGACCTTAGTTAGAATGGGCGTTAGATGAAACCTTTACAAAAGCAAAGAGATAAGTAATGATTTAAAAGTGCTTAGTCTTTTCCTCTCTATTTACAAAGCTTTGTACATGATTCAGTTTTTGCCTACTTAAAATTTTGCACACTTGGGTTGATCACTAACTTAATCTAATCAAAAAAATTGTAGATGGCCCCGGTGTTCACTGAGCACTACCAGTTAGGGCATGGTGGCAGCCTTGTTTTCGAGCACGACCTCACTACCCTGACCTTGTTCCTGGATCGTCTGTATCTGGAGTTCAAGGGAGCCGTGCTCAATGAGCACCCTGATGGAGAACTTCGGTGGCTTATCAGGGCAAGTTGCCGTGGCAAGAAGGGAGATTTAAGTTCTCCAAGGATCAAGTTTGAGCTTGTGGAGAACACTTGGGCCGATGGTTTGGTCCGAGGGATGCAGGAGATGCTTGCCCGCTTATGCGGACTACATGTTGAGGAGATCCAGGTGGAGCGCTTTAGGAACTTTGCTCGGCATGATGCGGATGGGCGTCCCGCAAACATGCCGGGGCACAACGAGCCGAGTTCATATATAGATCACATGGACTTCTTGCTGTACTCCACTCAGCAGGAGGCAGATTGTGCCCGTACCAAGGCCAACCTTGAGCACTTCGCACTTGTGGAGGCGAGGAGCACCATCAGGATCCTTGCCAAGGATCGCAAGAGCCTTCGCCGCCAGCGCCAGGAAAAGGATGAGACCATTGAAGAGTTGAAGGCCAAGGTGGCTGAGCTGACTGAGTACATTGGAGATCTCGAGAACCACTTTGGTGAGGAGGAAGGCATTGACCTCCACAAGGAGGATAATGCCCTCATTAGCGACGAGGATGATTTCATGGAGGACCTGGATGATCAGGAGGATGATGAGGATGCTGGATTCATCGAGGATGAGGAGGAAGACCCCGAGGAGCCCGATGTTTAGATTTGAGATCCAAGTGTTATCTAGTATTGAGTTCACTTTAAGTCACTTCGTGTAGGTGTGAGTTGTATCCCCCTCTCTAGTAGACGAGTCGCAATGGTTTGTTGTAAACCACTTGTAATGTGTGAACTCATATGTGTGGTATGTTTGATGTTTGTTGAATGAAATATGAATTTGGCCCTTAAGGCCTTAGTAAGACTAAATTGCATTATTGGTATTACATTCAAAACTTAGCAATTAGTTTTTCCCTCTTGTCTTATACCCATTATCTTCAGATGCCGTGAGCACCCCCACCCCGAACCCGGAAGTAGCACAACTGCTAAGGTTGATCATGGAAGATCGGGAAGCAGCCCGAGCTGAGCGCCAAGCTAACTTGGCCACTCTTTAGCAACTAACCCAGATGGCAATGAACCACAACAATGGCAATGGAAATGGCCATGGTGAAGGAGAGAACAATGGCAATGGTGATCACCGATCCAAGCTGAGGAGTTTCCAAAACACCAATCCACCCATGTTCACTAAGTCTGAAGAACCCTTAGATGCTGATGATTGGCTTCGTACAATGGAGAACAATCTGGAAGTCGCCGGAGTGGGCGAGAATGAGAAGGTCTTGTACACCACCCACTATCTTGCGGGAGCCGCAAGAGCTTGGTGGGATAGCACCCGTGCAATGCAAGCCCAAGGGTATGTGATGCCCTGGGAGGAGTTCAAGAGCAAGTTCAGCAAGGCCCATGTTCCTATGGGATTGGTTAAAAGGATGAGAGATGAGTTTAGAAATCTGAAGCAAGGTTCCCTGTCTGTGGTTGATTACCGTGACAAGTTCCTTACCTTGTCTAGGTATGCCCCAGATGACACCAACACCAATGAAAAGAAGCAAGAAAGGTTTCTGAATAGACTTCATGATGAGATGCAATGTGTCTTGGTCAGCATTCCCTTTGCAGACCTTGAGTCATTGGTTGACTCTGCCATTCAGATGGAAGGCAAACTCAAGCAAGCTGCAGAGAACCGCAAGCGTCGTATGATGTATCAGGGCAATTCAAGCAACTCGCAGAAGCCAAGGGGAAATCCACCTATGGGTTTTGCCCCTCGACCTATTAGGCCACCTGCACCAGCTCCACGTCCCAACTTTCCCAACCGTCTGACTGGCAACAACTTCAACCGTACACCTCCAAGATCTAATGGCAACAACTTCAACTCCAACACTCCAAGGCCAAATGGCGAACCTGCGCTGCCCAAGTCTGGTGATAAGTCTGGTGTTACCTGTTATGAGTGCGGAATCAAGGGGAACTACTCCAATGAATGCCCGAAGAAGCTGAATGACGCATCCAAGACCACTGCCCCTGCTTAGCAGCAGCGCCGTGTTGGAAATGGCAAGAATTATCCACCAAGGAACCAACCTCACCCTCGAGGCCATCTGAACCACATGAATGTTGAAGAAGCTCAGGAAGCAACCGACGTTGTGCTTGGTATGTTCCCTGTTAATTCAGTTCCTGCAAGAGTTCTGTTTGATTCTGGAGCTTCACACTCGTTTGTTACTAAGTTATTTGTTGATAAAAGTGGACTACAACCAACACCCATGAAACATGCTATGTTAGTACAAATACCTAGGTCAACAACAAGGGCTGAGTGGAACTGTTTGGCAGTTCCTATAGAAATTCATGGAATAGCTTTCTTAGCCAATTTGATAGTATTGGGAACTAAAGGTTTGGAAGTAGTTCTTGGTATGAATTGGATGTCTTCCCATCAAGGAGTGATAGATTGTGCCAAAAAGACCATCACCATGAAGAGTAGTACTGGAATTGTAGTGAAGCATGTGTCTGTAAAACCACCGCAAACCACCAGATGTCATAAGAGTATCTCAGGACCAACTCTGGAGCAAGTTCCCATAGTTTGTGAATACCCGGATGTTTTTCCCGATGAGCTACCCGGAATGCCACCGGATCGGGATATTGAGTTTATCATTAAGCTTATCCCTAGAACTGGACCTATAGCCCAATGACCCTATCGTATGAATCCAGCTGAACTAGTGGAGTTAAAGAAGCAATTGGATGACCTTTAGAGTAAGGGATTGATTCAGCCAAGTTCGTCCGCTTGGAGATCACCCGTCTTGTTTGTGGATAAAAGTGACGGTTCCAGCCGACTGTGCACTGATTACCGCAAGCTAAATGATGTTACCATCAAGAATAAGTATCCTCTCCCAAAGATTGATGATCTGTTTGACCAATTGACTGGAGCTCAAGTCTTCTCAAAGATAGACCTCAGAACTGGATACCATCAACTGAAGATCCGTGCAACGGATATACCTAAAACCGCCTTCACTACCCGATACGGATTGTATAAGTACACCGTAATGTCCTTTGGATTAACCAATGCCCCTGCCTATTTCATGAACCTCATGAATAAGGTTTTCATGGAGTTTTTGGATAAGTTTGTTGTTGTCTTCATTGATGACATTCTTATCTACTCCAAGTCTGAACAAGAGCATGCAACTCATTTGAGATTAATCTTAGAGACCCTGAGAGAGCATCAGCTATATGCCAAGTTTAGTAAATGTGAGTTTTGGTTAAAGGAAGTTGGATTCTTAGGCCATGTACTATCAGCTGGAGGAGTTTCAGTGGACCCAAAGAAGATCCAATCAGTCATGGAATGGGAAGCCCCTACCACTCAAACTGAAGTTAGAGGTTTTCTCGGATTAGCAGGATATTACCGCAAATTTGTTGAAGGATTTTCAAGCATTGCCAGACCCATGACCCAACTGTTGAAGAAGTACAAGAAGTTTGAATGGACCCCTAAATGTGAAGAAAGTTTTCAAGAGCTCAAGAAGCGATTGGTGACCGCCCCCGTCCTAACCATGCCCGATATCACCAAAAACTTTGATGTCTATTGAGATGCCTCCAAACTTGGAATTGGTTGTGTGTTAATGCAAGAAGGCAAGGTCATAGCATACCTCTCCCGGCAGCTTCGACCTCATGAAGAAAACTATCCAACCCATGACCTGGAGTTAGCAGCCGTAGTTCTAGCTTTGAAGACTTGGAGGCATTATCTTATGGGTAACCGTTGCGAGATCTACACTGACCACAAGAGTTTGAAGTATATTTTCACCCAGAAGGAGTTGAACATGAGTCAAAGGAGATGGATAGAGTTGATCAAGGATTATGATCTTGAAATTCATTATCACCCCGGGAAGGCCAATGTAGTGGCCAACGCATTGAGTAGAAAGCCATGCACCTTGAATATGATGATCAAGGAGGAGCAACCCATGTTGCACCAAGAGTTTGAAAAGTTTGGATTGGAACTAGTCAGCCAAGGATTCTTAGCCAACCTTGAGTTTCAACCCACCTTGATGAGCCAAATCAAAGAAGCCCAGAAGGGAAATGAGAGTATTGATGGAATTAAGCGCAGAATTAGTTCCGGCAAGGTGCCAGGATTTGAGGAAGATGATCAAGGAGTTCTCTGGTATAAAGGACGTATTTGTGTGCCTGCTGATTCAGAACTGAAGGAAGTCATTATGAAGGAAGCCCATGAGACACCTTACTCCATCCATCCCGGTGGAACCAAAATGTATCAAGATTTAAAAGAACAGTTTTGGTGGCATGGAATGAAGCGTGAAATTGCATCGTTCATATCCAAGTGTGACATTTGTCAAAGAGTCAAGGCTGAACATCAACGTCCTGCTGGACTGCTGCAACTTTTGCAAGTTCCTGAATGGAAGTGGGAATCAGTTGGAATGGATTTCATCACTGGATTTCCAAGGTCTAGCCGCGGAAATGACTCTATCTGGGTTATTGTGGATAGACTGACCAAAGTTGCCCACTTTATTCCTATCAAGACCACTTATACATCAGGACAGCTGGCAGATCTCTATTTATCCAGAATTGTTAGTTTGCATGGAGTCCCTAAAACCATAGTTTCTGATCGAGGTACCCAATTCACCTCAAGATTTTGGAGAAGTTTGCATCAAGCTTTGGGAACCAAATTAGCCTTTAGCACAGCTTACCACCCTCAGACTGATGGATAGACTGAAAGAGTAAATCAAATACTTGAAGATATGTTGAGAGCCTATGTTCTAGCCTATGGAGCTAAGTGGGAAGATTGTCTGCCTTTCGCGGAATTTTCCTACAACAACAGTTATCAAGCCAGTTTGCAAATGGCCCCCTTTGAAGCTTTATATGGAAGAAAGTATCGTACCCCTTTGAATTGGTCTGAAACTGGAGACAGTAAGATATATGGACCAGACATTCTGCAAGAAGCTGAAGAGAAGGTTCGCATGATTCGTGAGTACCTCAAGGCAGCCCAGTCTAGACAGAAGAGTTATGCTGACAAGAGACATCGAGAACTGACCTTCAAGATTGGAGATTTTGTCTATCTTAGAGTATCACCTCTCAAGGGAATGTAGAGATTCCAAGTAAAAGGAAAGCTTGCACCAAGGTATATTGGACCCTTCAAGATACTAGGCCGCAGAGGAGAAGTGTCTTATCAGTTGGAAATGCCCCCTGAATTGTCTGAAGTGCACAATGTTTTTCACGTGTCTCTACTTCGGAAATGTCTTGAAGTTCCGGAGAAGCCAGAAATCTTCAAGAATATTGATCACCGTTCTGTGGACATCAATAAGGATTTGACCTATCGTGAAGTGCCTATCCGTATCCTCGAGGAAGCATATCGAACCACTCGAACCCGAAGCATCAAGTTTCTGAAAGTTCAGTGGAGCAATCACACCGAAGATGAAGCCACTTGGGAACGAGAAGATTACCTTCAGAAAGAATTTCCCAATCTTTTCAGTTCTTAGTTAGTGAATCTCGAGGACGAGATTTTTTTTAAGGGGGGAAGATTGTAACAACCCAAAACTTTGTAACCTATTTCATCTTATTCAAGTGCCAAATTTTGGACCAAGATAAAAAAATTCGCTTCATATTGCATGTGTGCATAGTCTTTCATAAATAGCTCTTTTTATGATTTCATGTGTGTTAGAAATTGTTGTGTATTGTTTAGTTAAGCAAAACCTAACCAGCACAAGCATCAGAATAGAGCAACAAGAGCTAAAGAAACCAAAAACAAAAGAAATAAAGAAAAGAAAAGAAAAGTTTGATCTAGAAAAAGTTAACCACTACCCTACTTTGGACACTTAGATTAAGAAATCTGTAAATCAATTAAGTGTGTGGTCAGTTGGTTGAGCTTGACCAAACTACATACTTACTTGACCTAGAAAGTTCAAACAAAAATTCAAATCAGAACCCCACTTAAACATCTGCCAAAGTTTGAATCTTATACATAGACCATTCCCATATCTATTTCTTTTTCGACCAAACCATCATCTCTAGACCAAACCAGCATATGCCTAGGATCCCTATCTGCTACTGAACAGAACCCAATTGGAAAATTTTCAAAATTCAAAACTTTGTCTCTTGCAGGCATTTGGTCAAACACCTGGTGTGCAGATTTCAAACCAAGTACATGGCACTATTGCCAATAGTGGAGGCATGGCCTCTCCTGCATGCCCACGCTCGCCGAGTCCGTGCCCTGCGTCACCTCAACATCCCCCGCCATCCCCTGCCTAGCTCGTGCCAAGCCACGATGGAGAAGGACGAAGAAAGTCACCGCCGGTCACCTCCTTCGCCCCTGCCGTTCGACTGCTCCCCTCGTCACCCTGCTGCACCACTACGCTCCCTACGTCACCACAGCACCGCCGGACATGCCCATGCCCTTCCAGAACCACTGTGGCCACGGGAACGCCCGTGGAAACCTTAACCCGTGCCCATGCTGGACACCCGCTCCCCTCCCTTCTCTGGCCTATAAAAGGAGCCTCCGAGCATGCCATCGAACTCGCACCACTCCACTGAGTCTCCTAGACATCCTCTCCCTCTCTCTAGTGTCCTCGACCAAGCTCGCCGGAGCAAGCCGGAGCTCCGGAGCGCCTCTGCTTCCCGGCAATTCCGGCCACCTCTCAGGATTCCGCTGGTACCAGGCGGAGGACGAGGAGATCTGCGACCTTTTCTGCTACCTCATCGTCAAGCTCTTCTTCCCCTACGCTAATCCCCGTCGCCGCCCTCTTCCCAGTCACGGTGAGTCCGCTCTCTATCTCGAGGAAGAAGACCCGCGTACGTACGTACCGTTTCGGTTAGGATAAGATAAGTTCTGACCAGTGGGGCCCACCGGCAGGCTAGTTTTTTTTCTCTTGCCCCCGCCAGCGTGAGCCTAGTGGGCCGGCCCAGGGAAGCCTGTGCGTGCGGCCCGTGTTGAAAAAAAGAGGTTATTTGATTTTCGATTCTTGAAAAACTCATTCAGATGCTTTCTTAGATTCTATTTTCCCGAAGATCTATCGATTCAAATTTAACAAATGAATATGTTCTGGAAACCTTAGAACATAAGCTATCCATTAAAAGTGGTTTCAACACAATTAGATTTACATAGTGGTTGCAGTAAAAATAACAATACAGGAGCTTTTCCACCTTAGAAAATCCATATCAATTCAAATAAAATTCCTAAAAATATAAATCCAACTTTAGAAATTCACAATTAGTGATACCCATCTGCCTATAGCATTAGATCCCATTTTTGAACCTTTTAAATTAAATGCTATTTACCTATATTGTTTAAGTAAGCATTTGCCATATAGGATTTTATTAAACTCAAATCTATAATCGAAATTTTTATGGAACTCTTGTTGTTAAACCACATTTCCAAATACCTATCTGTAGGTATTAATCTTAGTTCAGGTGGACTTGTAGAAGGTATTTAGAAAGTTAATACTACTTGGTAGTGATTAGAAACTCGAACTTGCACACCTATTTCCAAATAATGGAAATGAATGAAAACCAACCTAAATTAGTGTTATATGTTTTTACCTCTGTTTGAAAACACGTGTGCATGCTTGAAGTGTTGTTTGTACTTGTTTGGTGATTGTGTGCATTTTTGTGTACCGTTGTTAGACGCTATTGTTACCGGAGACGAGCTCGAGGGAGGATATTATCAAGAAGGAGAAGAAGGCTACCCCGGACACTTTGCCAACCAAGGCAAGCCATCTTTTGATTCATACTCCCAATTCCCTAGTTTTCCTATTGCATTCTTTTTGCTCCTAAATAAATTGCACGATTGAATTACTACTCTAGAAGAATAGTTGTATAGTGGTACCTTGCTTAGCAAGAGTATCAAACTGGGTTTATTTTACACCTCCTTAGTGGTAGCATCACTCATAATAGCTGCTTAGTCGCTAATAAAATTGAGGCCATCTATAAGGGGAACCCTACTTAAAGTGGTGACTTGAACTTGAAAACTTGAATTGGAGACTTCTCCTACATGATGGTTTTATGAAGGAAAATAATCTTGACTAAGGACTATGGAATGTATTTCTAAATGATAATAAGTGATGTACCATGTGAGCCAACCATTACCGTATGACCACATTACCCCTAAATGGGAAGGGGCTTAATCCGTAGCTTGTTTATTCTAGTATGGGAGACCTTGTATCATCTTTTATAGAAGTAAGCCATGCGTGGGGTGCTTCCGAACCGAGTGGAAAATTTCCATTCATGCAGCACTCTGCAGCGGGCAAAACTATGAGTGCCAAAATGGACTCTTAGGGAAGGATCCTATACTAGAGTAGATAAGTGAAAGAGTTTGTTTGATTATCTGAACCTCGCATACTTGGTGTATGACGATCCGTGGATTTCTCCTGGCAGATGTATCGAATCTTGTGGGTAAAGTGTACCCCTCTGCAGAGGTCTCAAAACTATTCGAATAGCCGTGTCCGCGGTCATGGACAGTTGGCAAGCTGTACTTGACTTTTGTCAAGAATGTTAACAACTTATGGTGAACTTGGTGAATGACTTGACTTGATATTTGATGTTGACCAACACTTGAAGTTCCTCTTTAGATTGAACTTAGAGAATTAAATCTTCTTCTCTACTAATGAATATTCTTGGGAAACAAAACTAGCTGTTGCAAATAAACTTAGTGCTTAGTCCACCATATCAACCATGCATATCTATTTCATCATTTTGTTTATAAGATGGTTTGCGAGTGCATCCAATGTACTCATGGCTGTGTCCCTGGCTATCAACTTGGCCAGACTACGGGGAAGATTATCCGGAGGAAGGTTATGAAGACGAGTACCAGAACTAAGATCATCTCTTGAGTTGCCATTGCCTGTAGGGTGAAGGCATGGACTCGAAGACGTTATTTCCGCTGCTATATTGTGTTGTAATATGAACTTGGTCACTATGACCATTTGTATTTGAACTATTCGTATTGTAATGTCTATGGAACTGGTTACCAACTACGTTATGTGTATCACAACAATGATTCTGGGATTGTGGTGGAATACATAACGGGCACTTTGAATTTTTGGAAATTCGGGTGTTACACAGCAGCAACAAGGTGGGGAATGTTTGACGTGTGAGGGTATATATGTACCGCACACGCCCGTAACCAGCCACACACACGCACAGTTGCCATGGATCGACTTTCTGTGGATAAAAAGAATAAAATCTGGGAGAAATGTCACCCCCGGGCAGATATCGATGGGCCGGAGAGTCAAGATGAATTTTTTTGACACTGTAATCCACTCTTTATTCATAAGATAAAAACAAGTTACAAGTTACGAACGAACAGACCTTACAGAACTTAAAAGATAGGATAAACCTATGCAAAAAACCAGCGTCTATCCTCCTCCTTCGACACCACTAAAGCGAATGCCAAAGGGATGGAAGACACATCACCACAACACCCGAGCTCGACGCGGCTCCATCGCTGATCAGCAGCTTTTCGGACCTCCAAAGTAGTTTGCCGGAGGCAAAACCATTGTCGTTGAAAGAATCAGACCGAGGCAACATGTTCTCGGACAAGCGATCGAACTCCAGAACTGATACCCCCCCCCACGACTATAGCGTCGAGGGAGGAAATCAGAACTGCCGGCCTCCATCCACAAACCCAGCATAGGATACACCATCTTCCGTCTGTCACGAACGCAGACAAACGTCTGCACATACTCCTGGACAACACATCCTCCCTGCTCCAACATGACGTCGGAGCCAACGCCATAGTAACGGGGACAGAGCAGGAGGATGAACACACCTGATGGGATCACCCCCTCGATGACACCATCCAAGAAACTGAAAGCCGCCGATCCGAGGAATCAGCAAACACACGATGCCATCAACTCCGAGACGCCGCCATGAAGGACACCGCCGATGTGGGAGTGGAGCTGAGGCAGATTTATTCGTCCGGGCGCCGCTCCCACCACCCCAACGGCACTCCACACCTGCTGACGAGGGGTTAACTCGACAAATGTCCTAGATGAAGGACTTAGGATCGAGGAGATAGGGCGTCGGATGAACTCGAAGGTAAAGTTAGACGAAATAGGTGTGTATCGAAAGTAAACTTGGGTGTTCAACCTGGCTTGCTTTTAATCTGCCCCACACCGTCCCCTCCTGGCCCCTATATATAGGTGGCCAGGTCTCGAGAATCGGGTAGGGTTCGATACAGATTACAATATCGACATACGGTAAAGACTCGTATTCGACTATCATTACAATTGGGCCTAACTTAACAGGCCTCAGGGGTACTCAACTAACGGGCTCTATTAACTATACCCTTGTCAGTAGCCCCTGAGATTCTACCAGAATTGTAGATTCAGATTGAATCTCTAATCTTCAAATCTTCGACTTGATCAATTCTTCGACTTCTTCTTATCTTCAAATCTTCAACTTAGTCTTTTCGACTTATTTTCATGATATTCTTTCGCAAGGGGTTTTGATGAACAAGCCTGACAACTCTGACGGATCAAGAGGCCAGTTAACTGCCGGAACAGATACTTGTCACCTACTTCAAATTCAATCCCCTTGGACTTGAATTCGGGATACCGGTCAAATCCATTCTTTTGCCGCATTTAGGACTTATAAAGAATGAATCCCAGTGGTTCTCAGGGTACCCAGTGCGTCCACCAGGATTTTCTTCGCGTCGTAGACACGGATACATACCAGCAGAGCGCATCCATGTGCGTATACCAGGCCACACAGGACGGATCCCGGGGTCTTACCTTCATGACAAGTCACGGCATTCGAGTTGTGTTGCGATAATGCAACTCGAGAATCTCATATCGCAGTCAAATCTTGACTGAAAATATTCGGGTTTCTTCAACCATAAAACTCGCTCCCGATGGGAGTAACACTCCTGTACTTCTCGGATTATAATGCTTTGCCCAGAAATATCGTCGGGTGCGCGCTCAGCGCTCCCGATGGGAGTAGCCCCCGAGGCTATAGTCGAAAAAGGATTTTTTCGAGTATAGGCTCAAGAAATGTAATGTAACTCATCATACTCCAACTCGAGATATTTTAACTTCCAAATGCATCATCGTTGAGATACTTCAATTTTTAGATACCTTAAGAACATCTTGCCATCTAATACTCATCCACCACTTCAGGGAGAAGTTTGTATTTACCATTCTTGAAAATAGGAGCCCCCATGGCTATAATCGAAATTCCTTCGTATACAGTCTTGTGCACCTACTTGGCATTCGTCGGCGCCACCTTTTCTTCTGTGAACGTCTCACTGTTGGTGAGCCCCCGAGTCCAAGTCGAAGTTTTCATATCATGCGACCATAGTCTCCTTTTCTTATTTTTCTTTTTTGATATTATCGTCTGCTCTGCGCAGAATTCAACTCTTGCTGTAAAATACGTTTATGGGCTTTGTTGTAGCACGGGGGCCCAATATCACGTGCTTATAAATAAGGCACCTTCCGGTTAAGGTAAATAACCCTAATCAGATTCCTCCGCCGCCGCATCATCTTCTCTCTCCATCTAGGGTTTTCCAAGGTTTCTCCCTTGTTCTCATGGCTGATGCTGAAGGTTCTCGTCTGACCCTTGGCTCCCCGGTGGCGCCACGAGGTCGAGGTTGCCCTCGTGGAAGTAAGAACAAGAATACCCCGCCGGTCAGTCGCAGGAACTTCTTTTGATGCTCCGGCTAAGCGTCGTCCCGGCCGTCCCCCTGGTAGCAAAAACAAGCCCAAGGTGACTGACGCTACTCCAGGTCCAAACGCTCCTCCTCCTGCTGCGCCTGCTGCGCCTGCTGCACCTCCCCGTATCTTTTCCTTCCTCTGCATTGCCATGGCGCAGTGCCGTGAGATTCAGCGCCTGCCGCTGAATTTTACCAAGTTCATGGATGGCCAAGAGCTTCGAGAGGTGGTTCTTCGTGAACAGTCTGGCAGTGGTATCCCATACGAGGTGGAGGTGTGGTATGATGGCGATGGCGAGCAGTACTTTAAGGGCGGCTGGTCGCAATTTGCAGAGGACCACGACATCCACCCAGGCTTCTTCATGGCCTTCGACTTCTACATCGGCACGTCGAAGTTCGACGTGAAGATCTACGATGGCACCCTTTGCCAGAAGAAGTATGAAGCTGAAGTCCACTTCCATTAGGACTTGCTTTTTTATGTAAGTTCGTTTGATAATGTCCTTGCTACCATGAAAACAAATCATTGTTCTGAGGTATACTTTTCCATTTATCGGGTTCTTTGCGAACCAATTTTATAAGAAGAATGTCGGGTTCCTTTGCGAACCAAATTATTTCAATATTTATCGGGTTGCTTCTACAACCTTATAATGAAAAAAGTCTTCCAAGTCGCGATAAGAATTCCCTTCGTATGGCCCGAGGGTTGAAGCTCCCGAGGCGAAGAATATTTGTACAATTTTGTCGAGTTCAACCCAAAGAACCCGACCTGTGGCCTCATATTCTGGGTTCAGAAGGTTTAACTCGAATTTGCTGAGAACATTATTTTTATTTTACGCGTAGAAACGCCGTAGCTGTTCTGCATTCCACGGGTTGCTCTCGTCCTTCCCAGTCTTCTTGTCTTGTAGTCGATATGCTCCTCCTGGTATTACTTCGGTGACGATGTAAGGTCCCACCCAAGGGGACTCCAATTTGCCGTGGCTGTCTTGCCTGAGTCGCAAAACTAGGTCTCCCACCACGAAGGACCATGGACGAACTCGACTACTATGGTAGTTTTGTAAGCTTTGTTGATACTGCGTAGCCCTTTCTAGTGCTTTATCTCTTGCTTCATCTAGTGCATCGATATCGTCTTGCAATGCTTCTTTTGACGTCGTCTCGTCATAGGCTGTTACTCTTGGAGCCTCGCGTGTAACCTCAACTGGAAGCATGGCTTCTGCGCCATGGACCAGGAAAAAAGGAGTTTCTTGAGTTGCTGCGTTAGGCGTGGTTCTTAGACTCCAAAGAACGGAGGGTAATTCTTCCACCCAAGCGCTCTTGGCTTTCTCGAGAGGTGCTAGGAGCCTCTTTTTTATCCCGCTACATATCAGGCCATTAGCTTTTTCGACTTGCCCGTTTGTCTTCGGGTGGGCCACCGATGCGAATTTTAACTTGATCCCTAATCCTTCGCAGTAACCCTTGAATTCCTTTGAAGTGAAATTTGTCCCATTGTCTGTGATGATGCTGTATGGTACGCCAAAATGAAAAACTATCGACTTGATGAAGTTGATTGCTGCTGTAGAATCTTGAGTTGTCACCGGGGCCGCTTCCACCCATTTGGTGAATTTATCGACTGCCACTAACATGTAGACATGCCCTCTTGGCCAGGATTTATGTAACTTTCCCACCATATCGAGTCCCCATTGTGCAAAAGGCCAACATAATGGTATTGTTTGTAACTCTGCTGCTGGTGCATGCGGTCTAGATGCAAACCTTTGACATGCTTCACACTTTCGAACTATATCTTTTGCATCCTCGATAGCTGTTAGCCAATAAAATCCTGCTCGGAAAGCTTTTGCTGCTATTGCTCTGCTGCTAGCATGATGGCCGCATATTCCACCATGTATGTCTTGTAGTATCTTTTGTCCTTCTTGAGGCGTTACGCAACGCTGCAAAACGCCAGTAATACTTTTCTTGTATAATTTCCCTTGCAATATGACGAACGCTTTCGATCTTCGAGTTATCCTCTTAGCTTCCACTGCATCTTCTGGTAGCTTTTTATTTATCATGTATGCAAGATACGGCTGCATCCATGTTTCCTCTATCATCATGACCTCCTCTGGTTCTAATGTAGCCTCCGAGCCTGCCGTAGTAGTCGAACTTTTTCCACCTTTTATTGATCTTTCTACTATTTCCTCCCAGAACACTCCGGATGGCACGGGTAAACATTGCGACCCGATGTTTGCTAAATTGTCGGCTTCTTCATTGCTGTTTCTGCTTACGTGCGAGACTTCGCATCCATCGAATATACCTTCAAGATAATGGTACAGATTTTTGTATGCCATCATGTTATCATTGATTGTATCACATCTGTTCATAACTTGCTGGACGACAAGGTTGGAATCTCCAAATATTTTTAGGCGAGTTGCTCCATATGCTTTAGCCATCTTCATTCCGTGCAACAAAGCCTCGTACTCTGCCTCATTGTTAGAAGCCTGCGGAAATCTCATCCTTAAGACGTATTTTAATTTGTCGCCGTGAGGTGATATCAACACCACTCCTGCGCCTGCGCCTTGGACTCTTTTAGAACCGTCGAAGTACATTGTCCAAACACTAGATAAATCTGGTGGTCCTGTGCTTTGCAGCTCCAACCACTCTGCTGTAAAATCTGGCAAAACTTGCGACTTAATCGCCTTCCTTTTTTCGTACGTGATGTCCATGGGAGATAACTCGATTCCCCACAAAGAGACACGTCCTGTTGCTGAGGGATTATTCAATATGTTCGACAATGGCGCCTCGTTGACCACTATAATTGGGTGCACCGCAAAGTACTGTCATAGTTTTCGTGCGGTGGTGAAGACACTATATGCCAATTTCTGATAGTGCGGGTACCTTTGTTTTGTTGGAGACAACACTTCACTGATGAAATATACTGGCCTCTGGACGCCGTGGGCTTTTCCTTCTTCGCTTCTTTCGACTACTAATACCGTACTCACCACCTGATGGGTTGCGGCGATGTACAATAGCAGTGGTTCTTTCTCTTTTGGTGCGACCAGCACTGGTGGCGTGGAAAGCACTTTTTTCAACTGTGCAAATGCTGCGTCTGCTTCTTCTGTCCACTCAAATTTATCGTCTGACTTCTTCATAAGTGCATAAAAAGGAAGCGCCTTCTCCCCTAATCGAGCCACGAAGCGACTTAGTGCCGCGACGCGTCCTGCAAGTTTCTGTACGTCGTGTAGTTTCGTGGGTTTCCCCATTGTCAAAATTGCTTGAATCTTCTCTAGGTGCGCCTCTATTCCTCGTGCTGATACCAGGAATCCTAAAAGTTGTCCTGCCGAAACGCCGAAAGAGCACTTTGTCGGGTTAAGCTTAAGCTTGTACCTGCTCAGGTTGTCGAAGGTTTCTGCCAAGTCGTTGATTAGAGATTTCTCCTCTCTTGTGGTGATGACTACATCATCAATGTAGACTTGTATGTTGCGCCCTATTTGGCTCCCGAGGCAACTTTGCATCATCCTTTGATAAGTTGCTCCTGCATTTTTTAAGCCGAACGACATCACTTGGTAGCAAAACACCCCATATGGTGTGATGAAGGCCGTTTTTTCTTCGTCTTCTCTCTTCAGTTTGATCTGATTGTAGCCAGAGTATGCGTCCAAAAAGGAAAGCCTTACGCATCCCGCTGTTGAATCGATTATTTGATCGATGCGGGGTAAAGGGAAGGGATCCTTTGGACAATGCTTATTGAGAGATGTGTAGTCGACATATACTCTTTGTACGTCTGTGTTCTTCTTGGGTACTATGACTGGGTTCGACACCCAACTCGAAGTTTTTATTTCTCTGATGAATCCGGCATTTTCTAGCCTGTGCAACTCTGATGCTATCGCCTTCCTCTTAGGTTCATCGAATCGTCGTAGTGGCTGCTTAACTGGCTTTGCCTTGGGATCTACGTTCAATGCGTGCTCGACGAGTTCCCTGGGAACCCCTGGCATGTCTGATGGACACCAGGCGAAGATTTCCCAGCGCTCACGGAGGAACTCGACGAGCGCGCTTTCCTATGCGGGATCCAAGTTTACCGCAATTGATGTTGTCTTGTTTGCATCTGTAGGATGGACCTGAATTTTCTTCGAGTCCTGAGACGTGTCGAAAGCTTGATCTGGCAGGGATCGCCCAACGTCGGGTAGTACATTGTGATCTATTTCTCCCTTTAACCTCTCATACTCTGCTGTCATGCCGAAGGTTTGCGCCATCCTGTTGAATTCCCTATCACATGTATTGGATACTTCAAAGCTCCCTTGTACTGTGATTGTTCCATTGGGCCCTGGAATTTTTAACGTAAGATACGCGTAGTGTGGTACTGCCATGAATTTTGCAAATGCTGGGCGCCCCAGGATTGCATGATATTGTGACGGCCAATCCATAACTTCGAACTCCAGTTTCTCTCTTCTGTAATTTTCGCTGCTGCCAAAGCAGACATCGAGTTCTATTATTCCCAAGGGGTAGTTTGCTGCTCCTGGTACTATTCCGTGGAAAGAGCAATCTGTTTGCTTCAGACTCGTCAGCGAGATGCACATCGCCTTTAGTGTTCTAGCATATATTAAGTTTATGCCGCTCCCTGCATCCATGAACACTCTTCCGATGTCGTACCCTCCTATTTGTGCTTTTAGAACCATAGGCGAGTGGCCTGGCCTGGGAACTTTCCTTGGGTGGTCTGCTCTACTGAACTTGACTGGTTGCTCTGACCATCGTAGGTACTCTGTGGTAGCTGGTGGTGATGATATTGCTAGGTTTACTTGTCTGGATATGCTCTTTCGCTCTTTCTTTGACTTGGGCACCGGTTGAATCATGGCTGATATGTACACTTTTGACTCTAAATGCTTTGCTAGCCTTTGCATTTGATATCCTTGACTTCTACGTCTTTCTCCTTGCCTCCCTTCTTGGCTTGAGCCCATTGCGCTTTGCAACCTTAGGAATGTTCTGCAGTCCTTCATTTGGTGATTTGAGACCCTTTTCCCGTCGAGATACGCGTAGTGGATTCGACAAGGTCCGTATAGCATATCCTCGGCCGAAGGACCAGAGTATCTCGATTTTTCTACTCCTTCTACCTGAAACCTCCTACTTTCATACCCTTCCTCTTCTTCTAGTATGTAACCCGCGGCTACCTGATTTCGCCTTCCTTGGTTATCCCTGCTGCGGTGTCGTCTCCTCTGTCGACTTATTCTGTCGACTTCTGGTGAACGTCCTCTTTTGTTGTTATACGCGTCTTCTCCATCAGCGAATTTGTTAGCTTGTTCCATTAGCTCAGCTACTGTCGTAGGTCTTGTTCTTCCTATTTCTTCCACAAGATCTGAGCGACGAAGTCCTTCCGAAAAGGCGTCTATTGCTCGTTCGTCGGAGACGTCCTCTGCTGAGTTTTTGATTATACTCCAGCGTTGTATATAAGAACGTAACTTTTCGCCTTTCCTCTGCACACATGCTTTAACTTCCTCCAGTGATGCTGGGCGCTTGTAGGTGGAACGAAAATTTCTTGTGAATTGACTTTCGAGTTCCCCCCAGCTTCCAATGGATTCGTCGGGTAGGGTGTTCAACCAGGACCGTGCGGCGCCGGTGAGGTGCAGCTGCAAACTTTGCATTGCAGTCGCCTTTGTTCCCCCTAATATCTGTACTGCCTGTAGATAATCTGATAGCCATAAGGTAGGTTCTTGCGACCCGTCATACTTATTCTGGTCGTGCGGTAATTTGAATCCTTTGGGTACCCGCGTTTTGCGAACCCTGCGGGTAAAGCATAACGCACCCATATCTTTATCATCGTCCTCGTAATTCTCTTCCCTCCAAGCATGTCGTGATTTATTAACTCGAGCTTGCGCTATTATACTTCTTGCGTCCTCCTTCCTTTTCTGTTGCTTTTTCTCTTCTGATGACTCGCTACACTCGTTATCTGCGCAATTATGTCTGAACTTCTCCTTTCGATTTCCCTTGTAGCTTGTCGACTTTGTCTCTGGACCTTGTTCCCTGATCTTACCTTCTACTATTCCGAGGCTTCGTATCGCGGCTCGGTGCATATCTTCTCGCGGGTCTCCATGTTTTGGTCTTGTAGCTAGCAAATACGCTTGTGCTGCTGCTAATGCTGCCTCTGGCGTTTTTTGTATCAAGTCACCTTCCTTCTCTTCTAGCTGCGGGGTGGGGCTCCTTGAATACCTTTCTTCTCTGCCGCATGCTATCGCCCCCCTGTTGTGTTTTGGGTCTCTGCGCCTTTCTCTGCTATATTCTGAATCTTCACTATAGTCTTCCCAGTATTCCTCCCTTGATATACTGTTATTGTCTTGGAACACCATTTCTCTTTCCTCCCTTAGCTTCTTCCTGTGTTGGTATAATGCATACTGATATCCCATTAGAACTTCTCTTCTCGATCCTTCGGGTACTTCTGTACCATGATTAATGGCTGACTTGATCATTCTCCATTCACCAGCTGAGACATGGACTTTCTCTTTTCCCTTTTTGTTGTGATCTTTCATTTTGTCGACTTGCTTGTCGACCTTTTTGCTTCCTTCGCTGTTGTTTCCTTCTTCTGCTTCAGTGATAATGACGCATAACTGATGTACTTTGGAGACGCCGCTGCTTCCCTCGGCGAAGTCCTTTGAGTTGTTGTGCGTCTGACACGCTTTTTCTTCTGAGTCGAATTTTTCCTGAATTTCGTCGCCTTCTGCGATTGATGCTTTTTCTGAGCTGACCGGCGAGTTTACCTCGCTGGAAGAGTCTTCTGATGACTTCAATGTTTCTTCTGTTTCGGGCCTGCTTGCCGACGGATCTGGTTTCGTCGAATCCGAGAGGCGGGACGAACCCGATGGCCCGATGAGGATGCTCAAACTTCCAATTGTCAACTCCATCTCTTGATTTTCGTCGACTTCTGTACTGCTGTTGGCTAAAAGTGAAAAAGCCATCGAATTCATGATTCCAACGTCCTCGATCCCCACGGTCGGCGCCAATTGATGAGGGGTTAACTCGACAAATATCCTAGATGAAGGACTTAGGATCGAGGAGATAGGGCGTCGGATGAACTCGAAGGTAAAGTTAGACGAAATAGGTGTGTATCGAAAGTAAACTTGGGTGTTCAACCTGGCTTGCTTTTAATCTGCCCCACACCGTCCCCTCCTGGCCCCTATATATAGGTGGTCAGGTCTCGAGAATCGGGTAGGGTTCGATACAGATTACAATATCGACATACGGTAAAGACTCGTATTCGACTATCATTACAATTGGGCCTAGCTTAACGGGCCTCAGGGGTACTCAACTAACGGGCTCTATTAACTATACCCTTGTCACCTGCAAAACCAAACCCTAACTACAGAGCGGAGAGACCGGATCCCCCTCCCCACCGCCGCCGGAGCAGGCGGAGGGAGAGGGGACCAGCACGGCCAGTGGAGATCGGGTGGAAAAGGCGGCGCCTCCCTGGAGAGTCAAGATGAATGGTGAGTCATATATGCATGGCGCGCGCGCAGAACGTTTGACGACGACCACATATATACGTACGTACGTACGTAGAGACCAACCGACTACAAAGACCGTCGACGAATCTGACCGAGTGACAGATATGATAGTATTATAATTTTTTGTAGCAGCCTATTTTCTTCCTTTATGTGGGATATGCCATCTAAATTCATGTTTTAACAGATGTTATAGTAGTTGCAGTACACATATGACCAATTGAAGAAAGTAAAACGTCTTTTGGGATCTCCAAAATCCATGATATTGTACTTCTGGCCAAGTATGTGAAAATAATGTCAGATTTGCAACCAAGCTACTCAAGTTATGTGTTCATAATTATTTGATTTTTATAAACGGGGATCAAGAAGTCAAAGTTAGATTATGCGAGCATGAGGGGCTAGGCGGGGTCACAAGGCCAAAATATTGGCCTCTGTTTGTCCCTCTAGTTGCCTATTCGGTGCCGATAAATTGGTCTAACAAGCGATTACCTGCCGAATAATCGGCCTGGCCAGTTAATGTGACGAATAGGTGGTATTCGAGTTGGCCACCCTCCGATCAACGACTAACTGGCCGATTAGCTAGTTAATCGGCCGAATTCCTAAACAATGGTGTTGACACATCACTGCATGCATGCAGTGACTGAGCTGCTTATAACGCATCTCTAGTTTGACTTCTAGATGGTATTTATGATCCAACATTGGCTATAGTCGATTTGATCATATGCCTAATTAGGCATGATAGTTTGAGGGTGTTTTAGTAATTTCCATTATCAATTTCTGTTATTTTTAGTTTTAGTTTCATGTTTGCTTTCTTGATCAAGTGATAGTAGATAGAGGATGATTTCTTGATATTATGAATTGTTCTTGTTCATGCTTGACGAACTGTTTAGTGTTTAGATTGCATGTTTGAATTCCTTTTATATAAAAAATCCAAGTGTTGATGTGCTTTTTATTTGAATTCAGTTGTGAAATTTTTCTTAGTTATTGATTTGGTGCTCCTGGTGCTTTTTGGTCTGTTTCACTTCTGACTGATGCAAAAGTATCTTATTGGTTCTGCACTTGGTCATTGTTCTATATTGTTTCAGTGGCCTTTTTCTTGGTTTCTGGTTCTAGTTATGGTCATTTGACTAGGTTTTGGTCATTGTCTCTTCATTTTGCCCTTTATTTGTGAATTTATATTTGCCTAGCCTCAACTTGGATCCAGGACTAGTTCCCGTGATTTCGCTCTTGGATTATACACTAACTTGGATTTACTGAGGTAAATCCTACATTTTCATCCTTGCAAAAGATCTCCTTTGTTTTTGCTGATACAGATTGAGAAGTGACAAAAGTGAAGATGATAAGAAGAACTACTCCCTCCATTTATAAATATAAGATGTTTTAGGTTTGTGAAGCAAATGTATCTAGACATGTTTTAGTGTGTATATTCAAGTGAACCTACACACTAAAAGATGTCTAGATACATTTGCTTCACAAAGCTATAACATCTTATATTTATAAACGGAGGGAGTAGTTCTTAGGAAATTATTTCTTTTTTTGTAGTTAATAATAGGATTTAATTATGTTGTAATTTTATTCCGTGTACCATAAACCTTGTATAAATACTCTCGTGTCAAAAAATAAAGTTACGATCCATTTCTATATTTGTGATGATTTTTAATTATTGCCTTGTATTTATTATTTATTTTTGAATATGAATTCAAGTTCGATAAGTCAACCCTCCAATTTGAACTTAACTCATCCTAATGTTAGTTTTAGCATTCTAATATCACTTCAATTTTTTCGAGTCATAAGAATCCATGAAATCATTTCAACTTTAGTTTTCCTAATTTTAAAATTTGAATTCATTTTGAAATTTGAATTTCAAATCCTAGTCTTGACCCAAGTCGAAACTCAACACTAGAGTTCAATTTCAATCACTCATATCATCTAAAACAAGATTTTAAATTTTCACATTTTTCAAATGCATGCAATGCAACTTTTCACAGTTACAATCTAGTCCTTAAATATTGCTACTTTTTGGGCCATTACAAGCAACATGACCGACGATAGCGACGAATGCAAAAGGTGATGGTGGGGTGGATTTGGCGAGGCGGCGTCAGGAGTCTCGCCGATGGCAGGGAGGGATCTCGCCGGCGACGGGATGGTGGCCGGTGGTCATGTTCAGTCGTCAGTGGGTATATTTAGGCTTTTTTCCCCTTTTTCAAGATTCTTACATGTGGGCCTAGTCTACCTCACCCAAAAGCCTTCTGTTTCTGCCACGTCACCAGTGATAAGTGGGGCCTGCTGTCAGATTCTCTGTCAATTGGTAAAGTGGAATTCGACTTGGAAGTTTTTATGCCAACTATTCTTCCCACGGGCTTTAGTGAGAAGAAAAAACTCGCATCTTTTTCCCTCCTTCCACCACCGGTGTCGCCGCGCCGGCGAGTCCGCCACGGATCCGGCCGCCATGGAGTCCGGCCCGTCTCCCGCGTGGTCCTGCGCCAGCAACGACGACGATTTCTACTGGGACGACGCGGCCGAGGCGGAGCTCCAGGCTATCGAGGCCGCCTACGCCGCCGAGTCCGCGAAGCGCCGCCGCCTACCCGACTGGTCCAGCCCCGCCGTCAGGACAGCAGCCCCATTTATCCCCCGACGTATTCCTGTCCCGGCGGTCGCCTCGCCGTCGTCGGTCCTCCCGCCTCCGACTTTCCGAGGTGCGGCTCCCCGGCCGATTCGGCCTCCCTTTCCTCCTTTTCACGGGACATTACAGAACCCCTCTTGCTTCTTGGAGCTGGGGCAAGAACACATAATTCCACCCACATCGCGTCTATCATGGAAATTGCTTTGTGTTGATGAATATTTTTTTGGTAATTCACGCAAATTTCGTGGAAGGATTAGGGTTCTTGGGGTTATAGTGTCATCGATTGGAAGAAAATCTCCCAGTTTTGGTAAGAAGGTGTTGTGCGTGATTGCTTTAAGTTACACTGTTACCCCTTAGGGCATTACTAACAATACTGGGGTTCATCCTGTCACACGGCTGGGTCGATTTATTGATCTGTCAAAGTACAAGTTGTACAACTCTGCCACCTAGCTGTAGATTATCTGTATAAATTTTCTCCTGGAATTGACATCAGAATCCTGCCCCATTTGATGTTGCGTTACAGGGAATGTTCAGGCAAGGCACCAGCAGATAGCATTCAGCGGTAAGATAGTGTACTGCCGGACGCATTCTGAAGTGGAGAAAGCTACATCAGAAATTGTACGCAAAATCGAAAGAATGAAGGGCTCTGGCCCGGCCTCTCTTGGTTTCGATCTCGAATGGAGACCCTTTCCGAGAAGAGGTTTCGTTGTTCTGCTTAACCTAACCTTTAATAGCATTATGTGTCCTTTTGACTGAAAATGATGGTTCTTGGATGAATGATTTGCAAGTTAACTCCTGTAAACTAATGGAATTACCAATGGTGTGGAATGTGGGCTTTGCAGGAGAACCACCATGTAAAGTCGCTCTAATGCAATTATGCGTGGACAAAACTCACTGTTACCTCATGCATATCATTCACTCAGGAGTACCTCCTATATTGAAGTCTCTTTTGGAGGACAGTTCGTCCGTTAAAGTGGGTAATTATGTTTCCATCATAAGAAGTTGTGCTGATTTTTCCCTTAAGATTGAATGCTCTTTTTTCCACACATGGATTGCTCTTTTTTGGTCCTAGAAGACACTGTTTTCTTGTCTGTGCAGGTTGGAGTATGTATAGACAATGATGCAAGGAAAATGTTCAATGATTATGATGTCCGTGTACAACCATTGATGGATTTGTCGATTATTGCGAATATCAAGTTAGCTGGGCCCCAAAGAAGATGGAGTCTTGCTGCATTAACAGAAATGATCACATGTAAAGAGGTAATTTATATTGTATTAGCTATTAAGAACTGCTTTCTTTGCCGTTAAGTCTTCGGGCCTTTAATCATGTTTGTATTTTATGTATCAAAGTAATGTATGGTTTGGCTAAATGATACTAGTCAATTGTTATTTAGTAGACAGACCACCAAGATGCCTATGAACTAGAAGCTTATTTCATAAAAATGATTGAACTGAAGTTGGTTGCTAATGCTAAGCCTATATGTTGTGGCAATGTCTGGTTGCGCAATGAATACAAAGTTCAATAATTAGTTCGCCGGCCGAACAAGTGTCTATATATCCACTAGAAATGTTTAACTAGATTTTCTTTGTTGCTCATGCATTCTTGTTTGGTCTATATTCTTCTGTCCATCTGGTGGATTTTTTTGCACAAGCATATTACTGTGTTGTTATTCTCTTTATTTATTATTGCGTTGCCTGCAACTTATCGTACAGTTGCCGAAGCCAAGCAACATCAGAATGGGAAACTGGGAGTCTTGCGTCCTCTCGAAACAGCAACTTCAGTATGCTGCTACTGATGCCTACATATCGTGGTACTTGTATGAGGTATGAATATACAATTCAATTTGCTTTCTTATAAGCTGGCATCCTTTCTCTGAGATCTTGACAGCCATTCCTGCACTTGATCAGGTACTGCGGAGTCTTCCAGATTACGACGCTGATGCTGAAAAGGAGATTGTTTAGGGAACATAGCTGCAGATACACTATGATGAGTGATGACTCACTTGTCTTCTGTAACTTCACTTCTCAACCAGGTCAGCAAGACCCCTTTACTCTACCTACGGAACCTGATGCTAGCTGTGGCATATTTTTCACCTCTAAGGGTTCCATGATTTCTTTTGGCATTCCTACTTAGGGTTGAGAACAAGATTCTTATGCTGTGAATTGCAGATCATATATTTTAAATTAGCTTCCACAGAACTGTGAATGATTCAATACTACTTTAATTTTCCCCACACATTTATGTATATTGTCTGTATTTTCTGAAAACATTTCTTAGGAAAATCAAAACTTGCACTTTTTTGTCTGATTCCTAGGAAACTTGCTACAGCGCTTGTTCCAACTAAGTTTGCCGTGAAGTCCAGCCTTAGTGATGCATTTGTGATAAGCTACATTAAATTGTCGTACTAAAAGTTTAGAACAACCAAATTTATTGTAGACCAAGAACAAGTCCAATGGGGGAGAGATGGGGGGGGGGGGGGGGGGGGTTAGTAAAGGTATAAGCAACCACTTGCTGCTGACTCCTGAAAGGAGTCGAACTCTTCTTTGCTGGGTCACAGCTGTTGCCCAGTTCTGAGTTGTTTACCCATTTTTGTGATGATATCCAGGTCTAGCTATTTGTGTAGCAAATTGAAATCCTTATTATGATTCATGAACCATCATGCTATGAAAAGGTCAAAACATGGAACTTCTTCTACTCTTATATATAAAAACACACCATCTCAAAATTCTGGTGGTGTCTTAATCTAGTGTGAAGTTTTGCGTTATGCACAGAAGAGTCTCATATGTTTGTGTATTATACATGCCATGTTTCATTAGGGCATGTAGAATTGATGGTTCAGATGATTGTGGAAATACAGGCTCCATGATGTATGAGTCAAGTTGTCCTAGCTATTCAGTACTACATAATAATTTGATCTTGGTTCATGTTCATCATACTCTGTAATGCACTAATGCAATATAATAGTCACTGTAGCAAGTAGAAACGAGAAAATGCGTTGAGATGTCATTTCCAGCTCAAAGGAGCGACTTGAACATGGTCTTAAACTAATCAGTGATTACTCTTGGCTAAAAAGGTCACTCGCCACTAATACTTAGTATCTTATAGCCACTTGACCTTGTTTGTACAAGCTTTGGCACTTCATCTTGAATCAATGAAAGATTTCTTATATCTGTGGATATTGGACTAGACGTTGTCTCCAGATGCAAGTATTGCATTGCTGAAGCTCATTGTTAGCTCTATACTTGCAGGGGTTGGGTAGAAAGATCTTCCCCTAGCTCGGAACCGAAGGGTTGATTGTGAGGACTGAAATTTCCTTCAATCTGCTGTTGTATTGTTGTGATGTAGAACTGTGATATTAGAGCCTTCGCTGAATCGTGGGAGTGTGTACCTTTGTATTCTTTTCAACATGTTGGAATTACCTTGATCATACTGTGTGTGATTTTATTGTGCATATCAATTTGGAAGTCATATTAATTACTTGTATGATACATGAATATTACATATTTTATTCTTTGCTATTATTTTAATTTAGGTGAATGCTTTTTTTGTTGGTAATTTTTTAATTTTGAAACACATGAATATTTATTACAAGAGAAGATAAGTTTTTCAATAAGATTAAACAATTCTGTCCTGCAAACATAGTTTTTTCCTTTTCTTTTAAATAAAAGTTTAATTGATAATGGGCCGTACCAAATGCGGCCCATATATTAGCCCTTCAGGTAGCACCAAGAGGAGGCCTTCTTAGTGTACCAAATGCGTCTCTAGTTTTGTTCATTTAGAGTTAGTTTTCAGCTTGAGGCCCATATGGAGCAAATAAAAAATGGACAATGTTTGTATATGACAACAATTTATGTGTCCATATGGAACAAAAATCACATGTTGCTTCTATTTAACTTTAAAAGTTTCAAGATAAAAATATATGGTAGTGCACCACATGAAAATAATTTTATATTTCCATAAAAAGAATTTTATATTTCTCCTTGCAAAAATCTGTAACTATTTTTTGAAGCATCTAGAAAGACTTCTTTTGAGCAACTTTACTGTAGTGGAATCCCCTATGGTGTGAATTTTATATTACTGAAAAGAAAGATCATTGTACAGTCACGCAGCAATCTTTGAGGATGCGGGCAAGATGGGCGCGGGTGTGGTGGTATGTAACCATGCTGGTACCTGTGTTGCATCCTGTCGCCATCACATGTCAGGTGTAGTTCCTCCAAAACAGGCGTTGGCGCTACAGCGGGCGGTTCACCTTGCGCACGAGGAGGGCTTTGGTGAGGTTATCTTTGCCTCTGATTGTCTATCCTTGGTACAACAGATCCAATCAACAGCTCCGAACAGATCTTTGGTGGGCATGTTGGTCGACGATATTAAGGACAGGGCAAGATCCTTCACATCAGCGTCTTTTATCCATGTGAAGCGTGGTTTAAATGAAGCAACACATGTTTTAGCAAAGTTTTATATTTCTTTCACCTCGAGTGAGATTTTCCATACTTTTTTGGATTACATCCGGGGAATTCTATGTATAATGTATTATGTTATTTAATCAATAAAGCGCTGTTTCTATTGAAAAAAAGAGAGGGGAAAGTCAAAGGGAATTACATCACGGGGAAGAAGTGCTAGAAAGAAAGTTCACTATTTTTTGAAGCATCTAGAAAGACTCCTCCATTTTGGCATTCATTCATATGCCTTCAAAAGTTCAAACAGATATGCATGACACCAGAATTCATCTACTCTCGCGACTCTTGTACTTCTTTGTTCTCGGGGCTAGGGTTCTATTCTGTATGAAAAAAAAGTTCACACATTTACGGGTCTGAATGGAACATTGGCCGGTGATTGTTACTGAACATTCACTGGAACCAGAGACTATATGCCGCTGATCTCGATGACAAATTCAGACACTAGCTGGATCTTCTTGGGCACATTTGACCAGAACAATTCATATTCTTATCAAACCAGCCATCAACATATGATATATTCTCATCCTCAAAATTTAGACACCACGGGAGCCATGCCGTTGTGAGATTAGAAATTAGAAGGGAACAAATCAATGTGCTTTGCTTTCAGATTACTGACAAAACGCATGGGCCGGTTTCCACCCATATACTTATTCTTGAGCCAACACAATTATATAGATAATTAATCAACAACTAAGGATATGCTCCCTTCTACTTGTGATCTCATTCTCCCAAATCTGTGTGCTGAGATACTCACAGAAAACATATATGGAGAAGGCCAAAAGGGAACAATAAGTTGGGTTATTAAGATTCCTACTTAACCGACTAGGCCACATGGGCTATACAATATGCACAATAGAATCTCTTTCTCTCCATCCAGGCCGTCAACTTAGCTGATGGCACGCACGTGGCGCTCATCCGTCCGTTGGCATCACTTGTGTTAGTGACAGGATTCTTGCTTGCTCTGTGTCACATGGATTTGTGCTGGTCAAAGGAGAACCAACGTGGCATTGTAGATCTTGTGCAGGATTTGCACAGTGGCCGGAATCAGCATCATCATTCTCTCTAGCTTGGAAGAGAAAAAAATAAGATCTATTTTTTTGCTTTTTGGTTGCAGTTGGAACTTGGAACAAGGAGATTTCAGTATTTATTGGAGGCACTGCATTTCGCCACAGCGAGTAGCAGTTCAAAGTTTTTAGAGTTGGAATTAGCAGTGACAGTTGAGACCTCTTTTTCTGAATTAATTAACCAACACTCCCTAATTAATTCAGCAGTGAAATTATAGGCTGATGTAATGGAAGCGCTAGTTTTCACTTTGGAAAAAATGGGAGTAGCACCAAAATATATTATCAATCACAACGTTCAGTTGACCTGTCAAGTGTCAAGTGATGTATCTCACAATATTGATTATCTGACCAGTGTGTTACCAGAGCTGGCACTGGAACCTGAGTACCTGACTAGCTAGTGCTATCTGGAGCACAAAAAATTGTTCTGGACACTAATTTCCACTGCAGAACACTGTCAACTAGCAGCGTCTCAGTTTCAGATACCAGCCTGACACTGACCTTGCATTGGCAGGGGACAAATGCCATTGCATAAGTGATTTGCTAATCATGATTTGCCCATATATTTAGAGACCAGCTAGATCACCTGACCTCTGTAATCTGTATTCTCTTATCACTTTCCTTGTTCTGTATTCTCTTATCACTTTTCTCGTTCTTCCACTACTACTGGAGAACCCAACTTTTTCTCTAGCTTCGTGTGTGATTTAATACACTGGGAGACTTTTGTTCCAAGGGCTCACAGTGATCACACGTAGCTGTAGTGTCACTGTTATGTGCATGTAATCACACATAGCTAGTTCTTATCACTTTTCTTGTTCTCGTAAAGAATTTCCGATTGTATGATGGTCAGCATCATAATTCCAGCTATGCTACGTCATTGCTGGCCTGTCATTTTGGTTCAAGTAATATTTGGTGGCCAATGTTCATGGCATATCAATCCCATCTGTAATATTGTCGATTAATCTGTCTATGAATCTCAGGATAACATGTCGTCTTCCTGATATAAGATGGAACTAAGGTGATCTTCATCGCAGACAATAAAAGAATCTAAGATGATTTCAAGTCATAGAATATACTCTGAAGGAACAGGTATCAGGTTTAGTGGGGAATCCACCATGTATATATACAGTGAATTCACACAAATTGCTTCCAGCTGTAGCTGATACTGCATTAATCTTTACATATATTCTTCTGGAATATTTGTCAAGTCATATACTACATCGAGAAAGTTTTTCAGATACCATGCATGAGCACTTCGGATTACACACAAATGCACTCTACTAGTGCACCCAATTTGGGGATTTAACTGAACTTGGACAGTTTCATAATGTGGATTTTCCATATAACTGAGTTTTCAGACTTAACCTACACAGGATCCTGACCTCCAAGCAAGCATGCATGCATGGAATTTTTATATCTTAAAATGAAATGGAAAATATGATTTGGCTGTAATTTACCATTGGATTTATTACCGCTAATTGTAATTATGTATTTTATGGCGTTAATGTAGACGAAATTACGACATACTATTTTTGCCCCACTAATTGTATCACGGCATTAACTTTTGCACCGTGGCGTTTCTCTTTTTTTCTGCGCTAGAACTAGCTTAACGTATCAGGATGCGTCATGAGAAGAAAAGCGGTCGGCTCTGCATTTTCCCCACTGCATCCCGGTTTTTAGTTGCCCGATTAGAGCAATCCCAATAATTAGGCGCGTGCCTCGACATATATAACCGCCAACGTCCGCCTGTCCTATTGTAGTGAAAGCTTTCTCTTCAACGGGATAAAGCTCTCCTTGAGGCTCGCCCTTAGTTGCATCAAAGCATCCCATGGTTGTAAGTCATATAACTAGTTTGGCACACCATCTTTTATAATTCACACCCAAAAAAATAGGGGGGCTTCAGAGACGTAGCATAGCTAACATGAAAAATTGACTAACATAAGGTTTTGGATTTTTGGATATATGAGCAATTTTCTGCATAATTTAATCCATGGAAAATAGATAAACCGTGAAATAAATAGTAGAGATTAAACTACTCATGCCAGTTATCCATGAGTATGTTATAAGCAAGTCTAAACAGATTGGTGAAGGCAGATTTCGAAGCATGATTTGAAAGAGATTATAAAAGATCACATACGAGGGAGATGATAAAAGATCACATACGAGACACTGGAGGGAGTCCCGTTCGTAGTGTCGTTGTTGAGAGCCATGTCACCCAAGATTTATTCGATGTCGGGGAAACATTGTTGGGGAAGAACTCATCGGCGTCTGAATTGTTGGAGAAGAATCCAGTAGTCGCGCGGTAGCGCTCTCCAAACACCTTATCGCCCTTCTCTCATATGGATCCAAAGAAGTGGGGTTTCCGTCCAGCGGTGCACGCCATCAGACGGGATAGGGATGACTGTAGCGGCACAATGCTCTAGAACCGAGTGGTAGGTGCATAGGCATTGGTGGCCATGTCTATAGGAGAGGAGTGACCTCTCTTATATATACACAATAGAGGAGATGAAGAAGGAGCGTTAGGGAGGTGAAATGAAGAGCTGGGAGGCGAACCAAACATACAACGACCGAAGCTTCCACGTGACCGTTCATATCCGTCCATTCATGCATGACAAAAGAAGTCTCGGCTCGAGGTTGACGTTGAACGGATCGTAAGGGCACCTAGAGGGGGGGGGGGTGAATAGGTGCTAATCAAATTTTAATTCTTTTTCAATTTAGGCTTGACACAAAAGGTAAATTCTCTAGATATGCACCTAGGGTGAATTTACCTATATGACAACTAGCAAGTTAAGCAAGATACAATATATAAATGCAATAAAGGATAGAGGTAACCGAGAGTGGAGCACACAGAGGCACGTTCCCGTAGTTCCTTCCTTTTTAGGGGAAGTACGTCTACGTTGGAGAGGTGTGGTTGCCACAAAGGCCTAACCAACACCACAAAGGCTCACCCTAATCTCCGGTGCAAGCTTCCGTCACAAAGGCCTAGCTTACTTTCCACTAAGGGATTCCTCAAGGCGGAACTGGCCTTTACAATCTTGGGGCACACATCCACAACCGAATTGGAGGTTCCCAAGCACAACACAATGCTATCAAACAACAAGTAGCAAGATATCAAATACACAAATCAAGGTCTAGGGACACAAGGGAACCCAAGACACAAGGGCCCTCAAGCAAATGAGAGGGGAAAGTAAATCGCTTAGGTGAGGATGTAGATCAAGGCCTCCTCCTTCGATTCTCCAAAGATCAAGAGCTTTGGTGGGTTGAGGGGGGAGATCTTGTGAATTTTGTGGCTCCAAGATGGTGTTCTTCAAGCTTGGGACGAGCAGCTCATTGGGGAAGAAGGAGGGGGGTATCTATACCCCCCAAAAAATCTGACCGTTGGCTGCCAGGAAAGTCCGGCTAAAGCCGGTCATACCGGCTAAAGCCGGCCTCCACACCGGCTATAGCCGGCCTAAAAAATCCAGCCCTGGCCAAAAATAGCCGGACAAATACCCGGGATGAGACAGAGGGTTTTTTGCCCCAAAGTCTGGGCAGTCCGGCTAAAGTCGGCCTGGGGTCTGGCTATAGCCGGCCTTCTCAGCCAAACTGCAATGTGATCATCTTCCCGAGCTTATAAAAACCATCACCACATGAATTTCCTTTGAGCAATGATTATCATCAATTATAATATAGGAAACCCAATATCTTGTGCAAGAATATAATAAAATCCTGCAAAGAATAATCACCACATTAATAGATAATGTATTGTTAACAAACGCCAAAATCAAATAGGCCGAAAATGCTCTTTCAATCTCCCCCTTTTTGGTGTTTGATGACAATACATAATTTTGCATGTTTCAAACGATATAAAATATAGATGGAGCTCCCCCTTGCTATGTGCCTTATTTTGAATTTTGTATTTGAATACAAAGACACATCAACAAGAAGAACTCCCCCTAGATTTTATAATGTGATCCATATGTGCACAAGATATATAATAATTAAATAGCACATAATCAACAAGCATATATAATATGTGACGAGGGGTTATCTCGACAAATGTCCTAGATGAAGGACTTAGGATCGGGAAGATAGGGCGTCGGATGAACTCGAAGGTAAACTCAGTCAAACAAGGTGGCTATGAAAGTAAACGTGGGTGTAGAACCTGGCTTGCTTTCAATCTATCCCACACCGTCCCCTCCTGGCCCCTATATATAGGTGGCCAGGTCTCGAGGATCGGGTAGGATCCGATATAGATTACAATATCGACATACGGTAAGAACTTGTATTTCAACTAGTATTACAATCGGGCCTAGCTTAATGGGCCTCAGGGGTACTCAACTGACGGGCTCTATTATCTATACCCTTGTCAGTAGCCCCTGAGATTCTACCAGAATTGCTGATTCGGGTTGAATCTCAAATCTTTAATTCTTTGACTTGATCAATACTTGACTTCTTCAAATCTTGAAATCTTCGACTTGGTCTTTCGACTTATCTTTTATTATAATATCTCGCAAGGGGCTTTGATGAATAAGCCTGACAACTCTGATGGATCAAGAGGTCAGTTAACTGCCAGAATAGATACTTGCCACCTACTTCAAATTCAATCCCCTTGGACTTGAATTTGGGAAACCGGTCAAACCCACTCTTTTGCCGCATTTAGGACTTACAAAGAGTGAGTCCCAGTGGTTCTCAGGGTACCCAGTGCATCCACCAGGATTTTTCTTCATGTCGTAGACACGGATACATACTAGCAGAGCGCATCCATGTGCGCATACCAGGCCACATAGGACGGATCCTGGGGTCTTACCTTGGTGATATATCTCAACCATGGCATTCGAATTTTGTCACGATGACGCAACTCGAGAATCATATGTCGCAGCCTTGTTTGACTGTTCTAATGTGTCAGATATTTGGGTTATTCCACCTTAATTAATAAAACTCTCTCCCGATGGTAGTAGTGATATTCTCAAAGTCTCTTTGCATCCTTTCCTCCATTGTTCATTATAAAACATCGTCGGGTGCGCGCCCAGCGCTCCCGATGGGAGTAGCCCCCGAGGCTATAGTCAAAAAACTTATTTCGAGTATAGGCTCAAAGACAATGTGCCTTCTTTTATGTCATGAGATCATAACATAACTCAATAAAATCGTCGGGTGCGCGCTCAGCGCTCCCGATGGTAGTAGCCCCCGAGGCTATAGCCGAATATTTTTGGGTATAGACTCAAAGAATGATTTCTCCTTTACCAGACTCAATTTTTCGTTGGCTTCCTTGATCTTCCCTTATACAAATTCTCCATGTCGAACCATCTTCGGAATGTTCATCTTACCAGTGTCCAGTGCCACCGTAGTCTTCATTCCTGGTTACCCGCACATTTGTGACGTCATTAATACCATTAGGCTGTTTGCGATTATCTCTTGATTTTGACCGTTACCCATGGGCAATACGGTAATTCCGCAATTTATCTGCCCGTTAGTGGGCTACCGTTTCCGCTCCTTGCGCCATGTCTCAGCCCACGTTCTGTTACCAGGAATCTATATAATGGGAGAGTGGGGGAAAATCACTGTTTACCAGTTCATTGCTTCCGCCGCCGCCGCCATTGTTGCAATCTCTACGCACTTCTGACCTCCTGCACAGCCCCCGTGCGCAAATCTTAGATGCGCATGAAGCATTTGGCGCAGAAGAACAAGATGACCAAGGGGAAGACTGCAAACGCCGCGACCAGCTGTGTGCCCTCGAAGTTCAAGCAGAAGGATCTAGAAAAGGCCCAAGCTGATGGCCTCATCTCCAATGACGATCAGGTTATCTTCCCTAGCACTGATCGCATCCCCAAGCCCCCGAGTGGCTTTCGGGTGATGTTCTTTGATTTTCTCCTGCGCGGACTTTCTCTCCCTGCCCATGAATTCCTTCGTGGACTTCTTTTCGTCTATGGTGCGCAGCTTTACCAGCTCACACCAAATTCGATTCTCCACATTGCCTGTTTCATAACTCTTTGCGAGTCCTTTCTGGGGATCGAGCCCCATTTTCTCCTCTAGAAGTATCTTTTCTGGCTCCACCCTAGTGTTTCTTTAGCAAAAAAGCCTGAACTAGGCGGGGCTGTAATTTCTGTTCGTACTGAATCCCAGTATTTGGAATTTTCCATGGCTGCTTCAGTACACGGCTAGAAAAAGAAATGGTTTTACATAAAAGACCAAAAAGCCTCCCCCTCTGATTTATTCGGCATTGCCCCTTTCGATGCCGCAAAAAATCTTAAAAAATTGGCCTCGTGGGATTCGCCTCCCACAGAGGCTGAGATGGGGGATGTTAAGCCACTGCTAGCGCGCATCCTAGCTCTGAAGAGTGACGATGGTGGTGCTTTAACCGGAACTCAACTCATGGTGTTTTTCCTTCAACGTTGAGTTCAACCTCTTCAACACCGTCCTTCGAAGCTTTGGTCTTTTTCTGGCTTGGGTGATTCTTCACAAGTTTCTGATGATCTTTTTGAAAAGAAAGATCTCGACAAGCGAGTGAGGGCTTTGACCATCCTCACTAAAGAAGATGAAATTCCAGACTTGACCGCTAGTTATTTCGACACCCAGCGCCCTTTGCCTGCGGTATGTTTTACTGTCTTTTATTCGCCTTGTTTTTCTCTTATCATCAATTGCCTTATAACACTCGGGTTGTTTTCTTTTCAGGACCATCGACTCCTTGTTTCTCGCCCTCCTCTCCCAGAAGGGGGGGCCATTCCGAACGTGCCTGTTTCCGTGGCCTCCGAAGCCCCCGAGGCTGAGGACAGCCATGATGGGGATAAAGGCGAAGATTCGCTGGAAAGGACCAGCTCAACGATGTCACCTCCTCCTGCGCTGTCTGAAGATATTGTTATTGACAAGAAAAGGAAGCGCGTCGAAGAGTTCGCTTCCTTGAGTGCCTCTGCTCATAAAACTGTAGCCGAGGAAACTGTCGCTCCAGAGGATGATGTGGAGCTCTTCGATCTCATGGATTCATGAGTACCCTTCCGCTTGTTTTCATATACTATCTTTTGCCTGTCGACTTGGACGGATGATTTTATACTTTGCTCCTTTTCTCAGTGACGAGGAGAACCCAAAAAGATTTGTTGCTGCCCCTATCGCTGATACCCCTGTTGTCGACGAGCCGTCGGCACAAGAGGTCGATGCCGCAGCGAAATCTCCAAAGGCTCTAAGGAAACCCGTGAAGAAGGTAGTCACTGTTTGTAGTTCCAAGCGCTTGAAGAAATCGTCAGACACCGGTGCTACACTTGAGGCCCATCAGTCCACAAGCTCCTCCGACAATGTGCATGAACATTCTGGTATGTTTACTCCTGCTTTTGCGTGTTGATACTCACGTCCTATTTTTTGGACAGAACTTGATGAGGAAATTCGTCGCCTTGGACAATGAATGTGTCAAGTACCTGAAAGCTGCTAAGGCCTCCAAGGGTAAATTCCCTTTTTTATATTTGCTTGTCTTGCATGCCTTTCTTTGCTTCTTTGCTTGACTTTTCCATTCCTCCTTGGTGAACTGCAGATGCTCTAGCGACAGCCGATGTTCGCATTTCGTCGCTGGAAGCTAAACTCAATGCTTCTAGGAAAGCTTTTGATGTCGCCACTGCTGCCAAAGCCAATGCTGAGAAGTCGACTAAATCGGCACTGGCTAAGGTGAAGAAAGCAGAAAAGGCCTTGACTGATGCCAACAAGGAGCATCTCCAGTGAGAGCAGGCCATGGCTGAGCGACTGAATACGATGTCTGCTACTGCTGGAGGTACATACTATACTTTTCTTTCTTTTTGTTGATTTGCTCATTCTCTTATGCTGGCTGATATATTCCTTCTCTGATGTTTTCTGTTCCCTTATTTTTGCAGAATATACTAAGGTGTCTGCGTCGACTTTGCAACCAGACAATGATCCTCTCATGGCCGCGGTTAGCTTACTGAAAGCGAATTGGATATCTGTCCGGGGAATCTTCGAGTTAGTTAACCGCGTTCTTACGCGGATTTTTGTTGGGTTGTGGCCCAAGCAAAAGGCGGAGGTGCCAGATAATGATGTGAAGAAACTCGCTCAGGCCTTCGACACCACTGACGACCCCATCCTTCATATGAAGGGCCTCTCCTTGAAGCGAGGTGCCGAGGGGGCAATTGCTATTTCATATGCACATGGCGAAGAAGTTAAATGGGAGAAGGTGAGCTCTTTCCATGGCCGCCCCCGCTCGGAGCTAAAAGCTTTCTTTGAGAAGGCGAAGAGGTTTGCGCCAGGCATCATGGCGATGATTTCTCCTTCAGCGGCTTCTACGGCTTCTTCTACACCAATTTCTTCGACTCCGGCGATGAGCAGATCCATGCCTCCTCCGAACGCTGGTGCTGCTTCTGCCACGCCTACTTCAGCTGCGGATCGTGAGGCCGAGGTGGCTTAGACTTGGCCTTCTTTTGTAATTTTTAGTTTTGCTTTGATGTAGTGAACTCTTAGTCGTATGTAGCCCGAGAACTTTAGTCAGAGGGCTTGTACTTATGTAAATATTTCTTCTTTTGTGAAATATCGTGTTCTGTTTGGCTTCTGAGATGCTTCTCTTTTCTTTTCTTTTGGCTTCCAGCCTATGCGTGCTGGTGGATCGTCAGGTCGCGATCAGGCTCCATCTCCTGTCGATGCTTTTGACTCCAGAGTTTCATCGCCTTCTCGTCGTTCTTGCCAATGCGCTGAGTATTCCTTGAGGATTTCAGATCTTGAGAGCCGCTTGACTTTGGCGAAACGCCAAGAACAGATGGCTATGGATAAAGCCAGCAAGTCTTGCGGGTTTATGAAACAGATATCCATTCTTGAGGATAAGGTGTTGGGTCTGATGGCGAAAATCGTTCATCTCGAAGAATGCAACTCCTTCCTCATCGGTATTGTCGACTCTGTTTACGAGATGTTGCGATGTAAGATTCCTTGTGTCTTCTCTTGTTTCCTTTTATTCCACTACTGCCGTCTAATATCTTCTGTTGCCTTAGGTACTTGTCTGGACTTTGCTGCTGAAGTGCATCGGGTTGCTGAGCGAAATGCAGCTCTGGAGAAAGCATCAGAGGGGATCGACAGTTTGTGGTCCGATCCTCGACGCCGTCGTGCTATTGTGCTGCTTCAAGATCGTGCTCAGCATATTGGAGAGGCAGTTGATGGTTGTCGAAGATCTCTAATAACCATGCATTCTATCATGCTTTCTCGCAATCCTCTACCTGGAAGCTTTCCATTGCTACTCGATACTTTCAGATCGAGTCAATGAATTCATCGGCTGATAGAGCTGAACTTGGTGGCCGGAGCCAATTTTGCTCTTGGGTGGATGCGTAAGTGGCATCCAAGGCTTAATTATAGTTCCATGTCACTGAGTTATCCTCCGGGTGGAGCTAGTTTGTGAGTTCATCTGGAGAATACTCTGCAGCCTGCCAGAAGGATTATAGCTAGGCTGTTGCGAGAGGATGCCGCGTTTTTCCGCGAGCATCATTACTTAGATCCCCTAGGGGTGGATGATTCTGATAACCCGATGTTATGATGTCATACTTGTATATATTTTTGTGTATAATGCGAGAGTTTTTGTTTTCTAACTGTTTATGTTAGAAATTTTATCCTCAGAGCACTTTTACTTTGTGCGTATATTGATGCGCTTGCCACGGCTTTTGAAGATATGTAAACTCAAATAAGAGGAACTTTTGTCTTTTATTTATGCATGTAATGTAAGATACATGGGATGACCCAAGAGATCCAGCCAGTGACCTGTATTCTGGATCTAGAGGGCATTGCCCTGGAGTAACACATGGCTTTTACAGCCTTATTTTCCTACTCGACTAATTTGTATGTCTTGTTGCCTATGTTGCTTGAGTCGTCTCTTCTTCTCCTGTAGTCTTCTCTTGTTCGGGTAGCTGTACCCGAGGTTTCTTTACTTCTGGTTCCTTGGGGTTTCCTTTGAGTTGCCATGTCACTTCTGTAGTCGTGCTTTTTGCTTTGTAGTTGGGTTCTCTGTAGCTTGCCATCATGCCAAAATTTTGGGCCATCTTGTGAAACTCCTTGTCGCATAGATCTGATAACTCGAAGCTTCCCTTTACTGTAATAATTCCTTTGGGTCCTGACATTTTTAGTACCAGGTAATGGTAGTGAGGTACTACCATGAATCGCGAAAACGCGAGTCGCCCAAGGATCGCATGATATTGAGATGGCCAGTCCATGACTTTGAAGTCGAGTTTCTCCCTTCTGTAATTTTACCGATTCCCGAAACAGACGTTGAGTGCTATTCGACCAAGTGGATAGTTAGCACTCCCTGGGACTATTCCGTGAAAGGAGCAATCAGTTGGTTTCAGGAACTCCAATGAGATGTGCATTGCCCGCATAGTTTTTACGTAGATTAGGTTTATCCCACTTCCTGCATCCATGAATATTCTGTCGACATCGTATGTCCCTATTTGAGCTTTGAGTACCAAGGGTGCTTTTCCTGGCTGAGGTACTGTTATTGGATGATCGTCTCTGCTGAATTCTATGGGTTGCTCTGACCAGTGTAGATATTCCGTTGCTGCTGGAGGTGAAGTTACTGCGAGGTTAACTTGTTGAGTTATACTTTTCTCTTCTTTGTTCGACTTGGGCACTGGCTGTATCATTGCTGTAATGTGCCCTTTAGATGGAACATATCCTTTGTCGTCGTCGCATCCCTGGTTTGGTTGATCCTGGCCTTTGGGAGCTCCACTATTTCCTTGTTGGGTTGCAGGTGCGTTGCTTGTGTTTCCTTCGCATCCTTGCCGTTTTGCCTCGGCTTGCTTGTTGAGTGCCGCTTCCTGCAATTTCAAGAACATAGTGCAATCTTTCATTGCATGTCTGGATACTCGTTTCCCATCGACAAACGCAGAGTGAATATGACATGGTTCGTTGAGCATATCTTCTGGTGATGGGTTGTACTCTCTGGATTCCCTTGGCTGAAACTTTTTGTAGTCTTCCTTACCGTAGCTACGATATCCCGAACTTTTACGGTCGTTGCTTTGGTAGCTGTTATCTTTGTATCCTGCGGCTACTTGGCTGTGAGAGCCGTAGTTGTCGTAATTGCGGGATCATCTTCATTGACCTCCATATCTGTTTCCTCTATCATCCTCTGGTGATCGCGTGCGCTTATTGTTGCACGCATCTTCTCCATCTGCAAATTTGTTTGCTATATCCATTAGATCTGATACTGTTTTTGGCTTGATCCTGCCCATCTCTTCGACTAGGTCTCCTCGCCGTAACCCGATTATGAATGCATCTATTGCTCATTCATCCGAGACTTCGACTGCCGAATTTTTGATTATACTCCACCTTTGGATATATGCCCTTAATGTCTCCCCGCGTTGCTGCACGCAGGCTTTGACTTCTTCTATGGATGCTGGCCGCTTGTATGTCGACTTGAAATTACTCGTAAATTGTTTTGTGAGCTCCTCACAGCTTCCAATTGTTTCCTCTCCTAGTTTGCTTAACCATGACCTTGCTGCACCGGTGAGGTGTAATTGCAAACTTTGCATTGCTGTTTCCCTGGTTCCTCCTAATATTTTCACTGCTTGTAGGTAGTCTGAAAGCCATGACTGTGGCTCCTGAGATCCGTCGTACTTTTGTTGGTCATGCGGTAGTTTGAAACCTTTCGGTAATAGCGTGATGTGAACCCTACGAGTAAAGCATGGTGCCCCATCTCCTTTTCATCGTCTTTGTAGTCATGCGTTCTGTTAGGAGTTCTGGATCGTCGGGTTCCCTTGTTCTTTGGACTGTTGTATCATCCTAGTGACAGCGTCCTAGATCATCGACTTCCACTTTTATGCCGAGGACTGCTGTGACGGTGTGGTGATCTTGGTTTATGGGTTCCTTTGTTGCAATGCGCCTCCTCCTCTTTTGCTGATAATTTGTTGCCTACCATCTTCAGTCCATTTAGTGCTGCGTGGTGCATGTGTTCCCTCGGGTCTCCTGGATTTGGTCGTGTTGTATATAGGTATGCTTGAGCTACCACCAGTGCTGCCTCAGGAGTTTTTGGTATAATGTTTCCATGCTCGTCGACTGATAGGAAAGATGAGTCGAGGTTTTTGGAGATGCTTTGTCTTTCTGAGTACTCGAGGTTTTCGTATCTTGATCCATGTCGATGATGCCTTCTGTTTGTGTATGACGCATCACTGCGTGCTCTGCGAGCAGCGTCGCTTGCTGCAATGGCTGAGTCCTTCCTTTTCTATATTTGAATCCTCTCCTTCGCTAATTGCTTCGCCTGCTGCCTTAGGGCGTAATGGTATCCCAAAAGCATGTTTTTGCTGGAATTTGTTGGTATTGGCGTGCCATGCTCTATGGCTGTTTTGATTGTTCTCCACTCATCGACTGATAGTCGAACTTTTTCCCTTGTTGTGAGAGAGTCTGCGGTTTCTCCTTCTGCTAAGTGGTTTGCTCCTCTGTTTATGTTTGCTGGATTAAGCACTGGATTGTTGTTTTCGTCGAGTTCTTCTGAATTGTCATCTGTGATGGCGAGTATCTGGCATCGATTGTCGAGTTTGCCGTTGTAACTTGAGAAGATTGAATTGTCATCTTCAGAAAGTTCTAATCCTATCTTCCAGGTGTCTGTTGATGGATCTGAGGTGTCATCATGGTGGATCATGAGATCTTTGAGTTGCGCTTCTAAGTCGAGATTCTCCATGGTTTCGTCGCCTCCTGCGATTTTTCCTTCTTCCGCTTCTGCCAAGCTGACCGGCGAGTTTACCTCGCTGGAAGAGCCTTCTGATGATTTCGACATTGCTACTGTCTCGGGTTCACTTGCCGATGGATCCGGTTTCATCGGATCTGAAAGGTGAATCGAACCTAGTGATCCGACGCGAAAGTTTAGACTCCCGATCATCAAATCCATATCTTGATCCATACTCTCGAATACTTTCATGAAACTTGACTGGTGAGGTTGAAAATCGACGGTCCCAAAGGGTATCTGAATTTCATCGACTTGCGGATTGCTGTTGGCTAAAAGCGAAAAAGCCATCGAATTCATGATTCCAATGCCCTTTATCCCCACGGTCGGCGCCAATTGACGAGGGGTTAACTCGACAAACGTCCTAGATGAAGGACTTAGGATCGGGAAGATAGGGCATCGGATGAACTCAAAGGTAAACTCAGTCAAACAAGGTGGCTATGAAAGTAAACATGGGTGTAGAACCTAGCTTGCTTTCAATCTATCCCACACCGTCCCCTCCTGGCCCCTATATATAGGTGGCCAGGTCTCGAGGATCGGGTAGGATCCGATACAGATTACAATATCGACATACGGTAAGAACTCGTATTTCGACTAGTATTACAATCGGGCCTAGCTTAACAGGCCTCAGGGGTACTCAACTGACGGGCTCTATTATCTATACCCTTGTTAATATGATAAGAATATAGCAAGTAGGATCAACATGGATAATCATAAATAAGTCTACTACACACATAATATAGCACATAGTTCAACACATAGTAGTATATAATCCAACAAGAGTTCAACAATGGGACACAAGCAAGCAAACGATAAGAGCTTGTGACCCGACCAAATCCAAATGGAAACCAACTCAAATCCAAATGGAAACATATGCAAATAGGACTTCTCCCCCTTTGGCATCAAGACACCAAAAAGGGAGAAAACACCACAAGATCAATCCTCAAAGGCATCAAAGTCCTCATCTTCCTCATCTTCATCTCCATCGCATCTCCATCATCATCATCTTCTTCATCTTCTTCTCCATCTTCTTCCTCATCTTCTTCTTCAATGGCTTCCTTGCCCTTGGAGGTGACTTCGGCCAATTCCTTCAAATCAAAAGATGAGCCCTTATTCCACTTGCCAAAGAAGAAAGTGTCCTCGGACTTGTCTTGCTCTTGGTACTCTTCTTGAGTGCTAGCCCCTTTGCCCTTCTCCACAACCCTCAACCGAGCATCCAAATCCCGTTGCTTCTTGTGGATGTGTGATACGTCTCCGACGTATCCATAATTTTTGATGCTCCATGCTTGTTTTTACACCATTTGCCTATTATTTCGTTACACTTCGTGGCACTTTTATGCATTTTCTGGAACTAACCTATTAACGAGTTGCCACAGTGCCAGTTCCCTGTTTTTTGCTGTTTTTGTGTTTCAGAAGTGATACACAGGAAATATTCTCGGAATTGGACGAAACAAGTTCCTGAAGTCTTATTTTACCCGGAAGCTTCCAGAGATCCGAAGGAGAGAAGGAGTGGGGCCACCAGGGCCCCACACACAGGGGTGGTGCGGCCAGGCCCCTGGCCGCGCGAGCCCCATGTGAGGGCACCTGTCTCCCCCTCTGACATCACCCCTTCGCCTATATAAAGCCTCGGGACGGAAAACCCTAGGGGAGTCGGCAATTTTCCAGAAGCAGTTCCGTAGTTCCGCCGCCGCCACCGACGAATTTCGGGGGACAGAAGTCTCTATTCCGGTACCCTGCCGGGACGGGGAAGTGCCCCCGGAGCCATCTCCATTGGTCTCCATCGCCGTCTCCGCCGTCTCCATCGACCTCACCGCCATCTCCATCAACCTTGCTGTCTCCTATGATGAGGAGGGAGTAGTTCATCCCCGGGGCTGAGGGCTCTACCGGTAGCTATGTGGTTCACCTCTCTCTCCCATGATGTGATCTTTATGTGATCGTGAGCTTTGTATCATGTTGAACAAGTAGATGTTATTATTCAGATATTATTTGTACTCTAGTGGTGTTATTAAAGTAATCTATTCCTCCTGCCATGGTGTAACGGTGACAGTGCGTGCATCATGGTGGTACTTGGTTTAGGCTATGATTATGATCTCTTGTGGATTATGAGAGTAATTATTACTATGATAGTATTGAGTGATCTATTCCTCCTTTCATGGTGTAATGTTGACAGTGTGTGCACCATGTTAGTACTTGGTCTAAGTTGCAATGATATCTATCTTGAGTTGTGCTTTGATTTGGATATCTCTATGAGTGGTGTTTGTCAAGTACTTGATGAACTTTAAGGGGTGCTTCTGTAGCCACTACACAATGATTAGTGTTATTCAATAGGAGAGTAATTCAGAGTACCATAGTGGAGAGAAGTTGTTTATTTGTTCAATCATGTTATATTTGTTGGGAGTGTGTCCACTAGTGAAAGTATGATCCCTAGGCCTTGTTTCCAAGCATTGCACACCGTTTACTTACTGTTTTGTTACATGTTTGCTCGCAGCGATATTTATTTCAAATCACGTTTGCTACTTATAATCATCTATACCACTTGTATTTCACTATCTCTTCGCCGAACTAGTGCACCTATACATCTGACAAGTGTATTGGGTGTGTTGGGGACACAAGAGACTTTCTGTATCGTAATTGCAGGGTTGCTTGAGAGGGATAGCTTTGACCTCTTCCTCCCTGAGTTCGATAAACCTTGGGTGATCCACTTAAGGGAAACTTGCTGCTGTTCTACAAACCTCTGCACTTGGAGGCCCAACAAGTGTCTACAAGAATAGAAGTGCGTAGACATCAATGTGCTTGCGGTCCACATAGTCCTTGTATTGAGTTTGGCGCACATCATTGTTCATGCAAAACAAGGCCCTTTGCCACCACTTGAGCTTCTTCATTTCTTGCCCCATCCCACCACTTGGTGGATCCGCATTCTTCCTCCTACAACCACTATGCTGGCACGTGGGTGACGGCACCAGAAGATTCCTTGTGCGTGGTGAATGACCAGCCAGTTGGGAACCCCAAGAGGAAGGTATGATGAATATAGCAGCTAGTTTTCCCTCCGTTAAGAAACCAAGGTTTATCGATCAGGAGAAGAGCAGACAATAACGACTGAAGGTGATGCTTGCTAGTTTGCGACAGCTTCGGACAATTTATATATGGCGCCTCATCCAAGCTTTGCTTGCTAGCTACAACGCGGAACCTGCACATAACACAACCAAGTACTTTGTTCCCAACTTGCGATGAGGTTGTCAATCTCACCGGTTTGCTTGAAACAAAGGTTATGAGCGTATCGAGTGGAAAATAGTAGAAGTATGCGAGTAAAGTAAACAGTGCGAGTAAAGTAAACAGGTGATAGCAATATGATGGAAATAGGACCGGGGTCCACAGTTCACTAGTGGGGTCTCTCCATAAGATAAATAACACATGCTGGGTAAACAAATTACAGTTGGGCAATTGATAGAATAAAGATAAACGTGATATGTCAAGAAGATCACTATGAGATTTACTCTGGGCATTACAACAAAATACATAGACCGCCATCCAACTACATCTATGACTAATAATCCACTTGTGGCGAATCAATCCGAGAACTCCACAAGTATTAAGTTGCGAACAACAGATAATTGCATTAAGCAAAGTGTGTAATGTAAACAAAGCATATGCCCTTGAGCATATGAATGTTGTTTTCTCCCTAGTAGCAACAGCACATCTACAACCTTAGAGGTTTCTGTCACTCCCCCAGGTTAAATAGAGGCATGAACCCACTATCGAGCATAAATACCCCCTCTTGGAGTCACTAGCAACTACTCGGCCAAGATAGCTACTAACAACGGAGAGCATGCAAGATCATAAAGAACATAGAGATAACAAAAGATATAATTCAGTACAGCAACTCAACCATAACACCAATATTCATCGGATCCCAACAAACCAAACATGCAGAATTACATAACGGTGATCTCAATCATGTAGGGCAGCTCATGAGATCTAAACATGAAGCACATGGTGGAGAAGACAACCATCTAGCTACTGCTATGGACCCATAGTCCAAGGTAGACTACTCACTCATCGCTCCGGAGGCAAGCATGGCAATGAAGAAGACCTCCGGTGGCGATTCCCCTCTCCGGCAGGGTGCCGGGAAGAGCTTCTGGACCCTCCCGATCTTCGGATCGACGGCGGCGGCGGATCGCGATGTGTTCTGGAAAAGTGATCGGGTACTTAGGTTTTTTCCGTCGGGGGGTCTTTATAGGCGAAGGGGCGATGTCAGAGGTGGAGCCAGGTGGTCTCACACCATGGCGGGGCGGCCAGAGCCTGGGCCGCGCCAGCCTGGTGTGAGGGCCCCTGGTGGCCCCTCTCCTACTCTCCTTCGGATGACTAGAAGCTCCCGGATAAAATAAGACTTCAGGAACTTGTTTCGTCCAATTCCGAGAATATTTCCTGTGTATCACTTCTGAAACACAAAAATAGTAGAAAACAGGGAACTGGCACTGTGGCGACTTGTTAATAGGTTAGTTCCGAAAAATGCATAAAAGTGCCACGAAGTGTAACGAAACATTAGGCAAATGGTGTAAAAACAAGCATGGAGCATCAAAAATTATAGATACGTTGGAGACGTATCAAGCATCCCCAAGCTTAACTCCTGCTCATCCTCGAGTAGGTAAGTGATAACAAAGAATAAATTTTGAGGTGACATGCACCTACACAATCTTGATCATATATGTAAGCATTTGTGAGCTGGGATCATAAGAACTTAAAACATGGGCATGAAGATAAAATCTTGACAATAAAAACTTAGCAACCATGTTGTAAACATGCAAATGAACACAAACAAAAGATCATGAAAATGAAACAATGAAGTCAAACGTGTGTTCAAATCATAAGGAAAAACATACAAATGGTTTTCAGCTTGTCCTTCAAAGAGAGCAAAACATAAATGCACAGGACACCTTCAAGTTTAAGAGGGCGACTAGATACAAATAATTTGAGAACAAGTGAAACCAACAATATGAATCAATCAATGAAAACTTTGGGACAATGCACATTATACTAAGAATGACAACTATGCTCTCTTAATGGTGCATAAAGATAGAAGGTGGTGACTCAACATAAAAGTAGAAGAAAGGCCCTTCGCAGAGGGAAGCAGTGATTGCCATGGGTATGCTGCAAATTTCCACCATGAATTATGCATGGCTTAGATTAGCGGCCCGGCATTTCCCTAACACATATACAAACTCCATGATCCCCACAAGATTCCCAATTCATTTCACACCGCGGGTATCCATAAACAAAAGATCACGATATCAACTCAAATAAGAAGTGCAATGTTGAAAGCTTGCCCATGACTGCATGGTTGGGCTAGTCTCCAACTTACAACTTGCAAGCATAACAACTCAACATAATAGACCACAATGTCAAATTTTTAAGAACAGGAAAAAGTAAAGTGTGCCTTCTGGTTCGTGAGAGTTTTACTGACCGAATTTCGCATAACACTGGTAAGAGTTTAATTTGAAGAGAAAATAAAAGCAAGTCAAATTTACTTGGAATAGCAAATTGCTAGTAGGTATGTATGGTCGAAACTTTGGCTTTTAGGAGTTGGATGCACGAGTAGAGCTCATACTCAGTACAAGGAGAGGGCTAGCAAAAGACTGGGAGCGACCAACTAAGAGAGCAATAATGGCCATAATCATGCAAAGAGACAAAGCGACATTAAAAGAAGCATAAGATAGCATCAAAAGTCAAAAACTAAATGATCATAGAGGCTATTGGCGACTTTGTAAGAGGCTAACATGTGTGAGCATGCGCCAAGTCAACCCAAATAAAGCATCAAGGAGAAAACCAAAATAATGCTTCCATACAATAAAAAACAACGCATGATTTTTTTCAAAGGCTCATTAAGCAATCTTAGTTATTTGAGACAAGTCATGCTACAGCAAAACCACTAAGCATACTATCAAAAAGACATCAAGCATGACATGAAAAAGCCTAAGCCACAGTCTACACAAGCTCCTTCTTGTACCACTTTTTTGCATAAAGCTTTTTCTCTTTTCCAACACCATTTGAAATTTTTAAAGACACCTCTTTTGATGAAAACCAATAAAGATCAGAGGCAAAAATACACCTTGATGAAAAGATATGACATGGTCTGAACGCATATCAAGGCAAAAACGAAAACCAAAAGCAGTAGCGGAAAAAGAAGAACACCCGGTGAAATTGTAAGAATGAAAAACGGAGTGTTCCTTATAAATGAAAACGAGTACATCTCCTCCAAAGGAAATTTGTTGGGGTCCAACCATTTATTGTAGCAAACAAAACTAAACTAACTAAGAAAACTAAAACAACTAACGCTCCAAGAAAAACACATAGTGCATGAAGCAATAAAAATATAGTGTTTTGAAAGGTGACCTGATTTTTGCCGATGAAGAAGGGGTGCCTCGGGGGCATCCCCAAGCTTTGACGCTTGTACTTCTTGGATATTTCTTGGGGTGATGCATGGACATCCCCAAGCTTGAGCTTTTGTCCATTCTTCAACTCATCTCATCATTCTCCAATCCCTACACTTGAAAACTTCCTTCATACAAAACTAAACACAAATCTATTAGCAACATTAGTGTAGCATAACATATAATCAACCTCTTTTTGCTTGCTTCAGGTTTCAACTCAAAACCACCACATATATAGCAAATACTACTGTAGCAACTTCCCCAAAAGTTCCATGATCAAAAGAACTCAAAAGAAAGCGATAAAGTGGCAAACACAAATATTGGCAGAAATCTGTCAAAACAGAATAGCTGACAAAGGTCGAATTTTTGACGGGTTTTCTGTTGCTCAAATCAAAAAGTGTTCAACTAACGAAAGTTTGGATATAACCTGGGGAATATGCACAAGAAATCGCAGGTCCAAAAGATATACAGAGAATTTATATGAATTTTTACGGTGCAGCACCGAAAACAGTTTCTGGACAGCAACATCCCCAAATCTTTACCTCACTCGAATTAGAGGCTTCTCTTGGCACAAAAACGAAATAAACAAGATAAGGAGCGGTCATTACAGTAGTAATTACTTCCAAGACTCAAATAAAATAAAAAGTACTGAAAATAAAACATTGGGTTATCTCCCAAGAGTGCTTTTCTTTAACGCCTTTGAGCTAGGCACAGAAAATTGCGAATCAAGTAATATCAGAAGGAGCATTAAGATCAACTGCAGAAGTCTTGTCAATAAGGTATTGTATTTCATCCACATAAGTTTTAGAAGACCCTTTGTGATCACGCTTTGGTTCACTCAAATCACAAAAAAGATTTTTGGGACAGATCCAGTCAAAATTATTTTCGAAAGCTTCACATAATCCCAAGAGCTTGCTAGGTATAGGTATTTCGGCTCCTTCATCGTTTGTACTAATAACCTTTATAGGTGAACCGAGTTTATTAAAACGTTTAAGAACTTTTCTAGCTTCAATAATGACATCTTTAAATTCTAGGCGCAAAGCTTCCAAAATAAAAGCTTTCTTTTCAGGATCTTCAATTTCATGAAGCTTAAGGAACATGTATTGCATGAAAGGATTAAGACTAGCAAACCTAGTTTCCAACATATGAATTAAATAAGCAGAAGCAACTTCAATACTAGGAGCTAGCTCAACCAAAGACTTTTCCTCAACTTCCTTATGCATACTAATGTGATTAAAGACCTCCTCAATGTTACTTTTTCCAATAATTGAACCACTACCTACTGAGAGGTCCTCCAGAACATACTTAGGGATCAACATGATGAACTAAAAGTAAAGAAATAACAACTACCAAGGATTCTAATTTTTTTAGGTTTTTGATATAAAACGATGCAGGTAAAATAAATAAAGTAAAGCAAAATAATAACAAAGTAAAGGATGTGCATGCAAAAACTCCCCTCGCAGAAGTCTTCCACTCTTCCTCGGCAACGGCGCCAGAAAAAGAGCTGCTGGCGCGTGGGTGATGGCACCAGAAGATTCCTTGTGCGTGGTGAATGACCAGCCAGTTGGGAACCCCAAGAGGAAGGTATGATGAATATAGCAGCTAGTTTTCCCTCACTTAAGAAACCAAGGTTTATCGATCAGGAGAGGAGCAGACAATAACGACTGAAGGTGATGCTTGCTAGTTTGCGACAGCTTCGGACAATTTATATATGGCACCTCGTCCAAACTTTGCTTGCTAGCTGCAACGCGGAACCTGCACACAACACAACTAAGTAATTTGTTCCCAAGTTGCGATGAGGTTGTCAATCTCACCGGTTTGCTTGAAACAAAGGTTATGAGCGTATCGAGTGGAAAACAGTAGAAGTATGCGAGTAAAGTAAACAGTGCGAGTAAAGTAAACAGGTGATAGCAATATGATGGAAATAGGACCGAGGTCCACAGTTCACTAGTGGTGTCTCTCCATAAGATAAATAACACATGCTGGGTAAACAAATTATAGTTGGGCAATTGATAGAATAAAGATAAACGTGATATGTCAAGAAGATCACTATGAGATTTACTCTGGGCATTACAACAAAATACATAGACCGCCATCCAACTGCATCTATGACTAATAATCCACTAGTGGCGAATCAATCCGAGAACTCCACAAGTATTAAGTTGTGAACAACAGATAATTGCATCAAGCAAAGTGTGTAATGTAAACAAAGCATATGCCCTTGATTATATGAATGTTGTTTTCTCCCTAGTAGCAACAGCACATCTACAACCTTAGAGGTTTCTGTCACTCCCCCAGGTTAAATAGAGGCATGAACCCACTATAGAGCATAAATACCCCCTCTTGGAGTCACTAGCAACTACTCGGCCAAGATAGCTACTAACAACGGAGAGCATGCAAGATCATAAACAACATAGAGATAACAAAAGATATAATTCAGTACAACAACTCAATCATAACACCAATATTCATCGGATCCCAACAAACCAAACATGTAGAATTACATAATGGTGATCTGAATCATGTAGGGCAGCTCATGAGATCTAAACATGAAGCACATGGTGGAGAAGACAACCATCTAGCTACTGTTATGGACCCATAGTCCAAGGTAGACTACTCACTCATCGCTCCAGAGGCAAGCATGGCGATGAAGAAGATCTCCGGTGGCGATTTCCCTCTCCGGTAGGGTGCCAGGAAGAGCTTCTGGACCCTCCCGATCTTCGGGTCGACGGCGGCGGCGGATCGTGATGTGTTCTGGAAAAGTGATCGGGTACTTAGGTTTTTTCCGTCGGGGGGTCTTTATAGGCAAAGGGGCGATGTCAGAGGTGGAGCCAGGTGGTCTCACACCATGGCGGCGTGGCTAGGGCCTAGGCCGTGCCAGCCTGGTGTGAGGGCCCCTGGTGGCCCCTCTCCTAGTCTCCTTCGGATGACTGGAAGCTCCCGGACAAAATAAGACTTCAGGAACTTGTTTCGTCCAATTCTGAGAATATTTCCTGTGTATCACTTCTAAAACACAAAAACAACAGAAAACAGGGAACTGGCACTGTGGCGACTTGTTAATAGGTTAGTTCTGGAAAATGCATAAAAGTGCCATGAAGTGTAACGAAACATTAGGCAAATGGTGTAAAAACAAGCATGGAGCATCAAAAATTATAGATACGTTGGAGACGTATCACACTAGCATAGCGGTTGCCACCCAACACATCACTTGAAGAAGGGAAAGCACTTGAGGTGCTAGGCAACAAGTGAGCGGTCTTCTTGTAGAGCTTGTGGACTTCCAAATCTTCATCGAGAAAATCTTCCTCAATCTCAAAGTCTCCTTCAATGCCCTTGTAAATGATAAGCCTCATGATGTACGGAGCATAAGGAGGAATCTTCTTGTCAAGCATAGCAATCTTCATCTCCGAGAAGATAAAGTACATCACATGAAGCTCCATCCCTTCACACTCCCTACCGGCCTCAAAGACAAGACGTGCATGGTGAAGAAGATGCACAAGTCCACCTATGATTGAGTCATTGTTTCCCCCACTTGGAGCAATGTTGGCACGAAACATCCAAAGCAGAATATCATAAAGGGGAAGGAGATTTGCAGTCTCTCCCGCTTTGCCCCCGGGACCATAGAGGCACTGGATCTTCCTTTTGTTGTACTCTGTAGTGTCAAGATGCAAGCAGGCACCTCTAGGTCGATAAATACCATCAAACCTATAGCCCAAGAGCTGCCCGAAGCGAGCGATGGTCGAGCTCTTCCTCACCTCACCTGACATCCATGTGAAGCCCACCTCATCCCGAGTGTCAAACTCCAACGTGGCATAGAACTACTGGTTCAAACGAGGATTGTAGTCTTGCTTGAAGACTATCAACTTGTGCAAACCCAACTTCTCTGTGACCCAAAGGGCATCGGCAAAGTATTCATCCTTGGATAGTGACACAATGTTGGTGAACTTCATGGGGCAAACCTTTGTGCTCATGCACTCATAAACCTACTCAAAGATCCTCTGATGCTCTGACCGGTAGAAGGAACCGCTGGTGATGTCTCTAGGCATGAGATAGAACTTCTGCTCACGGAACTCGCAGTACTCTCAATTTGTCAACTTCTTAAGATCAGCAATGTTAGCAAACAAGGCTTTCTTCTTCCTTTCCTCTAACCTCTTCTTCTTGACAGCAGCGGTCACTCGAGCATCTTGTTGTTCTTGGCAGCGGCCAATGGATGGATCAACATAGCTAGACCGCTTAGGACGAGGGCCACATGCGAACAGCACATAGAGAGATAGCATATAGGATAAGCATGCATGCCAGGGGAACAAAAGCAATAGCCCAAAACAAAAAAGTGAAGCAATTTGATGATCTACACCGGCTATTTCCGGCCTGACATCGGCTATATCCGGACCAGATGAACATAGCATGAAATTGCACGAGTAGGCCATCAATCTACTTCAAATCTTTCGATCTATGCTATGCATGGCAAGACCAAGAATCCAAGACCTCCCAATGTATCAAAGGTACCAAAAACATCTATCCATAACCCTAGAGAACACCTAGGGAGCGAGAGAGGAGAGAGTAGGGGAAGGGTACCCTGATCCATGGGAGAAGGTGCCGGAGGAGGGGGGCCAGCCGGAGAGGGGGCTCCGGTGGCCGGAGGAGCACCGGACGGCGGCGGCAGCGGACCTAGGATGGGGCGGCGGCTGAGAAGAAAAAGAGCATGGGGGAAATGAGGTAACCCCTCACCCCACAGCCCTAAGAAGGGAATAGCCAGGCCGCTGCAAGGACCGGCTTTAGCCGGTGTAGAGACCGGCTATAGCCGCCCCACCGGCTATTTCCGGACTAAGTCCGGCAATAGCCAGCCTAGATCGCCAAAGACAGGAAAAATGGAAGATGAAATTCTGGGCATGCAAGAGAGAGAGACAAAGATGCTAGGCTTTAGGTAAGAGGGCTTAGGATGGAAAGCACGCAAGGAGTGGTTCTCGACACTTGACATTGCAAAAACAAGAAATCATTGGAAAATCCAATGCAAGTGCCTTCCCATTTCAAGGATAGAGACAATGACAAAAAAACTCAATAAAACTTCAAATAGAATTTGCAAGGAATCAATTCTTCAAAACGAAGAGGTCGGTGGCCGAGGCCACCATGTATGAGTGTTATGGCATTGGACCGCGAAGATGTATCTTGGGTCCATAACCAATACTCGTCATTGAAGCTCATATATCACAAAAATGATATTAAGAGAATGATTTTGTTACTATCGGCATTATGGGGGGCGGGATAGCCTAATTAATTAGGACCTCACTCCCCCTATTTCCATGCCCACACCTAAACCAAACAAGTATTGAAATATAGGTGTATTTGCATGATGCTCAAGCCACACTCCTTGAATCAATGATATTTAGCTCATTCCTCAAATATCCAAATCTTGCTTCATCAAGGGGCTTCGTGAATATATCGGCAAGTTGATCCTTGGTGCACACATATGCAAGATCAATATCACCATGGGCAACATGATCTCTAATAAAATGATTCTGGATCTCAATATGCTTGGTTCTTGAATGTTGCACCAGATTATAGGCTATCTTGATAGCACTCTCATTGTCACATAAAAGAGGCACTTTGTCACAATTGACATCATATTCCTTTAAAGTTTGCCTCATCCACAACAATTGAGTGCATCCACTTGCAGTGGCAATGTATTCGGCTTCGGCGGTGGAGAGAGATATACAATTTTGCTTCTTAGAAGAACAACACACCAAAGACCTACCATGAAATTGGCAAGCCCCAGAGGTTGATTTCCTATCATCCTTGTCACCGGCCCAATTTGAATCCATGAAACCACAAAGAGAGAAATCCGAGCCTTTAGGATACCAAAGCCCATAAGTTGGGGTATGAACTAAATATTGAAAGATCCTCTTAACCGCCATAAGGTGGCTTTCTTTAGGAGTGGCTTGATACCTTGCACACACAGCTACACTCAACACAATATCGTGTCCAGATGCGCAAAGATAAAGCAAAGAACCAATCATAGAGCGGTATACCTTTTGATCCACATCTTTACCATTGGGATCTAGTTCAAGATGACATTTAGTGGGCATTGGTGTGGCGGCCCCATTTAGTTCCTTCAACTTGAACCTCTTGAGCATGTCTTGGACATATTTGGCTTGATTAATAAAAGTCCCTTCTTTCAATTGCTTGATTTCAAAACCAAGAAAGAACTTCATTTCGCCCATCATAGACATCTCAAACCTATCGGTCATAAGCTTTGAAAATTCATCATTAAAATCTTTGTTAGTAGAGCCAAAGATAATATCATCAACATATAGTTGGCATACGAAAAGCTCCCCATTGACCCTCTTAGTAAAAAGAGTGGGATCGATTTGCCCAACTTCAAACCCACAGTATAACAACAACTCCCTAAGGTGCTCATACCATGCACGTGGGGCTTGTTTAAGGCCATAGAGTGCCTTATGGAGTTTGTAGACATGGTTAGGGAAGTTGAGGTCCTCAAACCCCGGGGGTTGCTTAACATACACTTCCTCTTTCAATGGGCCATTAAGAAAAGCACTTTTAACATCCATTTGTTGCAACTTAAAATTATGATGAGTGGCATATGCAAGAAGGATACGGATGGACTCAAGGCGAGCCACGGGAGCATAAGTCTCTCCAAAGTCAATGCCTTCAACTTGAGAGAAACCTTGAGCAACCAATCTTGCCTTGTTCCTCACAACAATTCTATGCTCATCTTGCTTGTTCTTGAATATCCATTCTTTGCCAATCACATTGCGGCACTCTCTTGGCTTCTCCACTAACACCCACACATTATTGCGCATGAAGTTATTGAGTTCTTCATGCATAGCATCCAACCAATCCGGATCTTCAAGTGCTTCAAATACTTTCTTGGGTTCAACCATGGAGATATAGGCATGATGATTGCTAAATTTTGCCAATTGACTCCGGGTTGATACTTTGCCTCTTAAATCTCCAATAACCCTCTCAAGGGTATGACCTCTAAGCTCCAAGTTCCTTTCAACTCTTCTCTTGCGATGGGCTTCGATCTCCTCATTTGAACTTTGATGAATCACTTGATCATCTTGATCATTTTGGTCCCCGTCTTGACCATCAACTTGACCTTGATCATCATTGTGCACATCATCACTCTCTTCATGAGTAGGTTGATCTTGGTCTTGTGAAGAGTTAGGGGTGGTTGAAATAACCGAAGAGGATGGTGGTGCCCCTTCTTCTTCATGAAGGTCCTTGACTTGTTCTTCGGTTGGTGTCTTAGTTGCTTCTTCGGGAGAGGCTTGTTGAGCTTGTGTAGATGAGGGCTCCACTTGAGTAGAGCATAGTCCTTCTCGATCCACCACAAGGTGTCCCTCAATGGGGCCAAAAAATCCCACGCGCATTCTTCTTATGGCATTTTGAGGTATTTCATCATCTACATCACAAGCAATAATATCTTGCCCCCCTTGGGAGCTATCATTTTCTTCGAATACCACACTACAAGATTCTTCAACATGTCCGGTGGACTTGTTGAAGACCCTATAAGTGTGGGATTCGGCACCATAACCAACAAAAATACCTTCTATTGCTTTTGGATCAAATTTACCTAAACGAACTCCTTTTCTAAGAAAGAAATACTTACAACCAAAAACCCAGAAGTACTTGATGTTGGGCTTGCTTCCGGTGAGTATTTCATATGGAGTCATGTTTAAGCCTTTGCGGAGGAAGAGCCGGTTCGATGAGTGACAAGCCGTAGAGATAGCTTCGGCCCAAAAGTTGTATGGAGACTTAAACTCCACCACCATGGACCTAGCCATATCCATAAGAGTTCGGTTCTTCCTCTCGGCTACACCATTTTGTTGAGGGGTGTATGCAGCGGAATATTGATGTCGTATCCCCTCATCACCGAGAAAGCCATTTAAGGTGTAGTTCTTGAATTTGGAGCCATTGTCACTTCTTATTGCCAATATATTTTGCCCATGTTGACGTTCGACTTCTTTGGCAAAGTCGATGACGGTTTGTTGAGTCTCACTCTTGTATTTAAAGAAATAGACCGAAGTATATCTTGAATAGTCATCAACAATCACCGAACAATATTTCTTCCCACCAAGACTTGCATGAGAGGGAGGACCAAAAAGGTCCGCATGAACGAGCTCCAAAATCCTCTTGGAAGAAATGATAGTCTTGCTTGAATGGGGAGAGTCATGCATTTTTCCTAGAATGCAAGCCCTGCAAACATGATCTTTGGCAAAAGAAATATTCTCTTTTAGTCCGAGAATGTGGCCACCCATGTGAAGGCTTTGCAAATTTCTCATATTGACATGGGATAGTCGGCGATGCTAAAACCAACCCACATCAGCCTTTCCAAATAAACACATTGCACTTGTAGTGGTTTTCCCCGAGAAGTCCACCACATACAAGTTGTTTTCAATGTGCCCAACGAAAGCTACCTTTAGAGACTTTCTCCACAAGAGTACCACAATTTCATTATCAATGAAGACGGCAAAGCCCATCTTACCAAGTGCACGAACTGAAAGTAAATTGTAACCAAGGGTCTCAACAAGCATGACATCCACAAGGGAAATATCCAGTGTGACCACCACCTTGCCAAGACCCAATACCTCGGATTGTGACATGTCTCCATAAGTGACGGTTATATTGTTGATGTTAGGTCTCATCTCCGTCATGATCTTCTTGCTTCCAGTTATATGACTTGTGCATCCACTATCAAGCACCCATTTTGATCCACCGGAAGCATAGTCCTACAAGAGATCATTGCTTGGTTTTAGGTCCCCATTTCTCAATGGGTCCTCTTTTGTTAGCAACAAGGGTCTTTGGAACCCAAATAGACCAAGCAATAAAACCATCATTTGGACCAATATATTTTGCATACACATCACCATAATAATCACAAAATAAAACATAGTGAGGGTTAGCAATTCCCGCATGATCATCATGAGTGGCTTTGCCACCCACAATGGGATCCTTCTTTGCTTGTGCGGGCTTGGCCTTCTTTTTCTTGTTGTTCTTCTTCTTCTTCTTTGAGACAAAGCCAATCCTCATTTTATAATTAAATGCCTTTTGCTTACTCAAAAGGTCATTCAAGTGCTTCTCACCTATGGGAATGGAGGACTTGGCAAGCTCATCTTTCAACCTAGCATTTTCTTCAATAATATTTGCATGATCACAAGTAGAAGTAGAAGAACTAGGCATGACATTCTTAGTTAATTGAATTTGAAGTTGTTCATGTGACTTGGTAAGAATAGAGTGTTCACTTTTCAAGGCCTTGTGAGCCTTGTCAAGATCTTCTAAATCATTAACAAGTTTATCATGACCAACACCAAATTCAATCTTTTCCTTTTTAAGCACTTTTACTTTGGCACGAGCATGGTCACGCTCTTTAATGAGTTTAGAGATATCTTCATTATTAGATTCCTCAATGGAATCGAGCTTCTCTTCAAGAGTTGCTCGTTCCTCTTCCTCTCCTTCAAGAGAGTCTTTTAGTGAGGCAATGTCTTGAGCATACTCTCTTTCAAGCCTCATTTGTTCATCTAGTTTTTCAAGTGTCTTACCATATTGACTCAATAGGCTTTCAAAGTGTAACTTGTGTACACCATCTACACTAGACACATAATCATCAAAAGCAATGATTTCTTCCTTTACTCTAAGACTAGCAAGATCATTCAAAGGAGCATCATTTGTCTTAGAGGAGGAGGAAGAGGGTGTGGGCGATACCTCGGAAGACTTGGCCATAAGGCACTTGATGTTCTTGATGAGAGAGTCCTCATTGGGGGATTCAAAGAGTGAAGCAGAAGAAGTGGAGGTGGTTGCAATTACGGCCATCTCACTAGTTGAGGTTTCTTCTTCATCACTCTCACTCCCGGAGTACTCTTCTTGAGTCAAGAATACAAACTTTGGTTGCTTCTTCTTGGGTTCACCCTTCTTCACAAATGGCTTCTTTGATGGTGACTTGGTCTTGCTCTTGAAAATGAGCTTCCCACCATGATCTTCTCTCTTCTTGTAAGGACACTCAACAACAAAGTGAAATCTATCATTGCAATTGTAGCATGTCCTCACCCTTTGACCATTGTTGTCACTCCTTTGAAAGCCACTTGACTTGCTTCTTCTTTGATTGTCTTCTTTAGCCTTGTGGGGATCAACCCAAAAGGTTTTTCCATAGAAAGCTATGTGCTCATGGTACTCATGCCTCATATCTTTGGGGCACATCTCTAGTCTTGCCTCGATACTTGCTTGAAGAGGAACTTCTTTCTCAATCACACTTGCCTTTAAAGCAAGGTTGGAGCTTCTTTGCATTCCCAAAGCACGAGCACGAGCATCTTCCGCATTTTGTGCGACAACCTTGTAGGCTTCACTAGTAGAAAAACGGCTTTTAGTCCCGGTTGGTAAAGGCCTTTAGTCCCGGTTGTAGCAACCGGGACTAACCAATCGGGACTAAAAGTCCCCCTCTTTAGTCCCGGTTGTGCCACAACCCGGGACTAAAGACCCTCCACGTGGCCGCCCTGAGTGCTGCGGGCTGGAGAACCCTTTAGTCCCGGTTGATAACACCAACCGGGACTAAAGGTTATTTTGTTATTTTCAAATATTTTTGAAAAAAGTTTCAAATTATTTCAATTTTTTTTGAATTTTCCTATTTTTGGATTTTTGATTTGTTTGACAGTTTCCCCTCTAATCTCTAATCACCAGCCCTATGTCATGTCAAAGTATATACTCGTGGTCCCACTTCCCGGCCGGTCACCCATCCTTACACTACTCCACCCTTAGCACGCTTAACTTCTTCATTCCTTCCCTACTAGCTTCCAAGACTGCGCTCGCGACTTCTTGATAATACTATGCTATGAATTGTATTAACCCCTTAGACTTTGATAATATATCATTTTACTTTTTTGAGTTCCAAATAATTTCAAAAATAAGTAATAATGATTAAGTAATAATAAGCATCAATGAATTTCAAATAATCTTTATGCATAATTTAATTATTAATTTTAAAACTCAAAATATTCAAAAAAAACAAAAAATTCAAAAATCTTAAAAAATTCCAAAATAATCTAAAAACTTCAAAATAACTAAAAAGTGGAAGAAACAACTAAAGAAATTAAAAAATCCTTCAAAAAATCATTTTTTTCTCATTTTTCTAACAAAAACTAAAATCTTCCTGCTTTCATATTTCCCTTTGGAATTTTGAGAAAGTAGAATTTGTGCAAACGGCCTATGGCAGTTGAAATCGGATGTAAAATTTTGTGTAGATAATTTTTCATATATTATACGTTTTTTTTGAGTCCGTATGCAAAAGTTAGAGCCGTTTTAATTTGGAACATCCTTTTTTTGCAAAAAAATTCAAAATTCAAAATTTCAAATTTTCCATAAAAGTTAGTTGCATGAGGTACATGCATGTCAAAGGATTTTGAAATTTGAAGTTTTTATCATTTTCGTTTATTTTTTTAGACGTTTTTTCTACGCGGGGGGGGGGGGGGGGTAGGCATGAGAGGAAAATTGGGGAAGACCCTTTAGTCCGGGTTGGTAACACCAACCGGGACTAAAGGGTGGGGCTTTAGTCCCGGTTGGAGATACCAACCGGGACTAAAGGTCACTAACCCTTTAGTCCCGGTTCGTATCTCCAACCGGGACTAAAGGTCCCATTTGAACCGGGACTAAAGATTCCTGGCCCACATAGTCTTTTGAACCGGGACTAATGTGAGCATTAGTCCCGGATCAAAACACAACCGGGACTAAAGCTCAAATTCATCCTGGATATTAGGCCTGTTTTCTACTAGTGCTTGAATCTCTTGCATCACTTGATTGGAGGTCATCTCGTGGGTGAGAGCAAGAATTTACTTCATCTTGATCCACTCATCATCAATATGGTGAGCACCTAGGTTCTTGAAGGTGGTAGCAATGGCCTTGAGTCTTCTATACATCTCTTGATGGTCCTCACCATCCATCATGAAGAATCCCTCTTCTTGATTTGAGAAGGCCACACATCTTGTTCTCTTCATGCTCTCATTGCCAACAAATACATCGGAGAGGCCTTGCCAAGCTTCTTTGGCGGTGGAGAAGTGTTGGATGTGAGGCAAGTCCTTGGACCCAATGACAATTTGAATCATGTGAAGAGCGGTTGCATTGAGTTGGCTATCGACCACCTCTCTTCTTGTCAAGTTGTTGGGATCCATGGCCTTGAATCCTTCTTCAACAATCCTCCAAAGCTCGATGCAAGAACTGTGCATATGAGAGATCATTTGATATTGTCATTGACCAAAGTTTAATGCATCTAGCTTAGGTGGATCACCTCTATTGTTAATATGAGGATGAGGGACCGACGGGTTGGGTGAATACCAATGAGGGAATTCACCTTTCCCGTCGCCCTTAGTGCAAGACTTAGCATCGGTACCTTTGTCGGCATCCTCTTCTTCCAACCCCACATTCTCCACTTGTGGAGTAGCGGGTTTTTCCAGAGGAGGAGGAGCTATAGGAGTTTTAGCTTGCATGAGTTGCGCTATCATTTCACGCAACTCGCTTATTTGTGATGTCATGGATGATTCCAAGGTTTTGAAATCATCCATGGAAACTTGACCCGAGCCCTCACTCTGTTGGGTGCCCATACTCTTAGGCGGTTAAGCCCAAATAAAGAGTCGAGGCTCTGATACCAATTGAACGGATCGTAAGGGCACCTAGAGGGGGGTGAATAGGTGCTACTCAAATTTTAATTCTTTTTCAATTTAGGCTTTACACAAAAGGTAAATTCTCTAGATATGCACCTAGGGTGAATTTACCTATATGACAACTAGCAAGCTAAGCAAGATACAATATATAAAGGCAATAAAGGATAGAGGTAACCGAGAGTGGAGCACACGGAGACACGGATGTAATTCTTGTAGTTCCTTCCTCTTTAGGGGAAGTACGTCTACGTTGGAGAGGTGTGGTTGCCACAAAGGCCTAACCAACGCCACAAAGGCTCACCCTAATCTCCGGTGCAAGCTTCCGCCACAAAGGCCTAGCTCACTTTCCACTAAGGGATTCCTCAAGGCGAAACCGGCCTTTAAAATCTTGGGGCACACATCCACAACCGAATTGTAGGCTCCCAAGCACAACACAATGCTGTCAAACAACAAGTAGCAAGATATCAAATACAGAAATCAAGGTCTAGGGACACAAGGGAACCTAAGACACAAGGGCCCTCAAGCAAATGAGAGGGGAAAGTAAATCGCTTTGGTGAGGATGTAGATCAAGGCCTCCTCCTTCGATTCTCCAAAGATCAAGAGCTTTGGTGGGTTGAGGGGGGAGATCTTGTGAATTTTGTGGCTCCAAGATGGTATTCTTCAAGCTTGGGACGAGCAGCTCATTGGGGAAGAAGGAGGGGGGGTATCTATACCCCCCCGAAAAATCTGACCGTTGGCTGCTAGGAAAGTCCGGCTAAAGCCGGTCACACCGGCTAAAGCCGGCCTCCACACCGGCTATAGCCGGCCTGAAAAATCCGACCGTCGCCAGAAATAGCCGGACAAATACCCGAGATGAGACAGAGGGGTTTTTGCCCCAAAGGCTGGGCAGTCCGGCTAAAGCCGGCCTGGGATCCGGCTATAGCCGGCCTTCTCAACCAAACTGCAATGTGATCATCTTCCCGAGCTTATAAAAACCACCACCTCATGAATTTCCTTTGAGCAATGATTATCATCAATTATAATATAGGAAACCCAATATCTTGTGCAAGAATATAATAAAATCCTGCAAAGAATAACCACATTAATAGATAATGTATTGCTAACAAACGCCAAAATCAAATAGGCGAGAAAAATGCTCTTTCAGACGTGGCAAGGCGTGGTGGGATGAAAGGATGAGGAGGAGCGCATGTAGTAGTCCTCTTTGTCTAACTTCTTGATAACTACTCCCTCCGTTTAGAAATATAAGATGTTTTAGCTTTGTGAAGTGAGTGTATTTAGACATCTTTTAGTGTATAGGTTCGTTTGAATCTATACACTAAAAGATGTCTAGATACACCCACTTCACAAAGCTAAAACATCTTATATTTATATATTTAAGAATGAGCCACAAGGGCCTTTGGGATTTCAGGAATTATGGAAAACATTAAATGGGATGAACCATATTTAGACCAAATTCCAACATTTATTAAGCGAGCTGTGTTCTTGAAGGTAAGTGACGATTACATAGTTCAAACTTTTATGGGAAAGAGAGCGTAGAATTAATAAATTCTAGTGATGTAATTTTCTATTTTGCTATATTTCATCGTCTAAGACTATTTTCATTATTTGAACTATTTGCATTGCACTTTGTGCCCATTTAAATTATATGTATTGAACTTATATGTTTTCAATCAATTAAAATTTGATATTATTCATTTGGCACACTTTTATTGCAATTGGGCTAGCGCTATTTTTTTTGAAGTGTGCTCACTTTGTCCGCGGTCCACACTGCATAGAGACTCCTCCATTTGAAATCCATTCATGTGGATGCAAATAGAGATGTATGAAACCTCAATTCATATGATTTCCCTACTCGGTACTTTGTGTTTCCGCCTAAATGGATGCTTGGACACTAATCATCTACTGCAGTCGACCGCCCTCAGCCCCCCATGCTCTCGCCCCTGTCCCCTTGAGAGTCCCCCGACCGCCCTCGACACTATTTTCCTGAAGAGTTCCTTGTTCATGCTATATCACTGGAAAAAAATCCTTTGCATTGTATGTTAGATCATCGGAGAAATAGTCGTCGTAGAGCATGACATTTCCTCCAATCTCTGTCTAGGCTTAGATTTCTTTCGCCCAGCCGATGACCCTCCAAGTATTGGAGCGGCATCCTCCACCGAAGCAAACCCAAGAGAATCTCTATATGCTCCTCTTCGTCGGTGTCGGTAGTGGCTTCCTCTTCCATGAACCGGTGAATCATTATCTCGTCGTCACTGCCCATTCATGCAGCCTGCAAAAACATAGCAAATTAAGCAAATCTCGTTGGCGTTGACAAACTGTTGAACATGTTGCGTGCGAGGCGGCTAGGATGGGGCATCGTACATTTCACAGAGCCGATAAACAATGCTGAAATAGACGGGCGACGGTGGCAACGTTGGCGTGCGAGTCCACGGGAACATGCTGGCCTTCCACGGGCGCTCTCAAAAACGGCGGTGGCAGAGGTGGCGGCAGTGATTTCTTAGGGTGGGAGCAGCCGGAAGCGCGAGGAAATGAGCGCGACTGAGGGGAATGGGCTGGGTCGATAACAGGTTTGGCTCACCTCTACGTGAAGTGAGCAACAGCTGGTGTCTGGCATCCCTGCAACGACTCCAATGTAACAGGGATGGCTTGGGGCGCTAGACCGTTTATTAGCCGCACTAGACCAAAATTATGTTTGGGGGAAACGGCTGGAGGCACGGTTTGATCCAGCATGCACAATAGTCCTCTGCCGAGGACGTGGCTCAGATATTCTATGAGCATCTCCAGCCATGTACCCGACGAGGCCCCCGACAGCATTTTTTATTCATCCAGATGGCGAAAAATGGACTAGTCGCGCCCCCGGTTCCTCGTTTTCGCCCGGATTTGGACCTTCATCCATCCGGCGTGCCCAGGCCATCCCCGGCCCCCCGGGGCACGCTCGGGGACTCCGGAGGAAACAAATGTGTGGGAAACGCCGAGGAAAGTTCCTGCGCATCTGGTGGCCCCGACTTGTCGTCGAGAAAGGGCGGTCGTCGTCCTCATCGCATCGTCTTCCGTGCGCTATAAAAGCCTGCCGCCGACGGACGTGCAGCCACGTGGTGAGGCGAGTTAATGCGCACTCGCCTATTTATCGCGGCCTACCTTGCGTCTGGCCACATTCACCCCCTTCTCCCCAGTCCACTCTCCAGCGAAACCTCTCGAGCAATGGCGGGCTATGGATCCGACGACGACGCGGCCAACAATGGCTTCAGCCACGCTCCCTGCACCAGTGGGAGGGCCGCCTGCTGTACATGGTGGGCTACCCAGAGCCGCCGGACTTCCACGCGCCCGGAGGCTGACGCCTGAGCGCAGGGGGCGTCCCGATCCCTCCGCCGCCAGTGGGCGCCGCCCTTGATGCTGCCACCGATGAGGTGCTGGAGACGATGAGCGATGAGCAGCGCGCAAAGCCATGCTTCTACCCCGACAACTACCAGGCGTGGACAGAGTTCTTCCGGCGCAGGTATGAACGGGAACTCGCCGCGTACGACGGCCCTCCCCCTCCTCCCACGCGCAACAATGCTGTCGGCTGCCACCGCTGGTGGAGCGCGTCGGGCTGCACCCTCGAGGCCATCCTCGCGCACATCGAGGGTAGCAACTCGCCCATCCTGGGGATGCCACCGCCACCCTCTCTATCGTGCCGCCGCGGGAGCTCGTGTATGCCACGGTGGATGGCATCCCGCTCCTCCGGGTCGGCGTCGTCCGGGTTGGCGTCAAGATTGGCATCACGGTTGTCAGCATCGACACCGAGGACAGTGAAGTAGGAGCCACCGTCCGCACCACCGAGACGCAGCAGCGACACCCTTGTCATCCAGGAGGGGGCGCACACCTCGTCGCCACTGCTACGTGGCCGCAAGCGGAAGCCGAGGAAGGAGGACGCAGCGGCCGCAGCGTCTGACCTCGCCGACGCGGAGGCCGCTGTTGCTGTTTGATGGTGCCCAGTTGACGAGGGAGATTATTCTTCAGCGTTCCCTGGCAACGGCGCCAGAAAATATTGCTTGATGCCTGGTAAATGACCAGCCCATTGGGAACCCCAAGAGGAAGGTATGATGAATATAGCAGCAAGATTTTCCCTCAGTAAGAAACCAAGGTTTATCGTTCAGGAGAGGAGCAGACAAACGACTGAAGGTGATGCTGACTAGCTTGTGACAGCTCAGGACAATTTATAGGGAGCCTCATCCAAGCTTTGCTTTGCTAGCTGCAACGCGGAACCTGCACACAACACAACCAAATACTTTGTTCCCAACTTACGATGAGGTTGTCAATCTCACCGGTTTGCTCGAAACAAAAGGTATGAGCGTATCGAGTGGAAAGTGATAATAATATGCGAGTAAAATAAACAGTGCGAGTAAAGTAAATAGGTGATAACAATATAAAGGAAATAGGACTGGGGTCCACAGTTCACTAGCGGTGTCTCTCCATAAGATAAAATAATATATGCTGGGTAAACAAATTACAGTTGGGCAATTGATAGAATAAAGACAACGTGCATATGATGAGAGGATCACTATGAGATTTACTCTGGGTATTACAACAAAATACATAGACCGCCATCCAACTGCATCTATGACTAATAATCCACTCACGGGGATATCATCCGAACACCCCATGAGTATTAAGTTGCGAACAACGGATAATTGCATTAAGCAAAGTGTGTAATGTAAACAAAGCATATGCCCTCGAGCATATGAATGTTGTTTTCCCCCTAGTAGCAACAGCACATCTACAACCTTAGAGGTTTCTATCACTCCCCCAGATTAAATAGAGGCATGAACCCACTATCGAGCATAAATACCCCCTCTTGGAGTCACTAGCAACTACTCGGCCAAGATAGCTACTAACAACGGAGAGCATGCAAGATCATAAACAACATAGAGATAACATAAGATAAATTTCAGTACATCAACTCAAGCATAACACCAATATTCATTGGATCCCAACGAACCAAACATGTAAAATTACATAACGGTGATCTCAATCATGTAGGGCAGGTCATGAGATCTAAACATGAAGCACACGGTGGAGAAGACAACCATCTAGCTACTGCTATAGACCCATAGTCCAAGGTAAACTACTCACTCATTCCCCTCTCTGGCAGGGTGCCGGGAAGAGCTTCTGGACCCTGCCGATCTTCGGGTCGACGGCGGCGGCGGATCGCGATGTGTTCTGGAAAAGTGATCGGGTACTTAGGTTTTTCTCGTCGGGGGTCTTTATAGGCGAAGGGGCATCATCAGAAGTGGACCGAGGTGGTCTCACACATATGGGGCGTGGCCCAGCCCCTAGTCGCGCCGCCCTAGTGTGAGGGCCCCTCGTGGCCCCACTCTATCTCCTCTTCGGTTCTCTGGAAGCTTCGGTAAAATTCTGGGCGACTGGCTTTGGTTTCGTCCAATTCCGAGAATATTTCCTGTGTAGCTTTTCTGAAACATAAAAACAGCAGAAAATAGGGAACTAGCACTGTGGCGACTTGTTAGTAGGTTAGTTCTGGAAAATGCATAAAAGTGCCACGAAGTGTAACAAAACACTAAGCAAATGGTGAAAAAACAAGCATGGAGCATCAAAAATTATGGATACGTTGGAGACGTATCAGCATCCCCAAGCTTAACTCCTGCTCGTCCTCGAGTAGGTAAGTAATAACAAAAGAAATAATTTTTGAGGTGACATGCACCTACACAATCTTGATCATCTATGTAAGCGTTGTGTGCTGGGATCAAAAGAACTTAAAACATGGGCATGAAAGACATACTCTTGATAGAAGAAACTTAGCAACCATGTTATAACATGAAAATGAACACAAACAAAAGATCATGAAAATGAAACAATGAAAGTTAAACGTGTGTTCAAATCATAAGGAAAAACATACAAATGGTTTTCAGCTTGTCCTTCATGGAGAGCAAAATATAAATGCATAGGACACATTCAAGTTTAAGAGGGCGACTGGATACAAATAATTTGAGAACAAGTGAAACCAACAATATGAATCAATCAATGAAAACTTTGGGACAATGCACATTATACTAAGAATGACAACTATGCTCTCTTAATGGTGCATAAAGATAGAAGATGGTGACTCAACATAAAAGTAAAAAGTAAGGCCCTTCACAGAGGGAAGCAGTGATTGCAAGTTTTATAAACCTTCAAAAATTATGGTACTTACCGGCTTTGAGCTCTCATTGCCCCCATCATAAGCATCTTGAATGGTTAAAGTTAATGCGAGAACACTCATGCTGCATATGCTTGACAAATCATAAGTTGAAAACCTCGTGTCCCGTGAATACGAGTATCCAAACCTCATGCTACTTTACTTAGAGTCCCAAGCAAGGCTCTTGTCATTGTAAGTATATACGTATCATCGAGAACCGCCAACGGGGTACCTCCGTGCCCGATGACATGGAACAAGTCCACATTAAAATGACAGGACAAGCAGACAATGAACACCTCGACATCTCTTTTATTTACCATTTGTTTAGCTTTTTATTTTGAGATGCGTCGTCGAATGTCCACTATGGGTATGCTGCAAATTTCCACCATGAATTATGCATAGCTTAGATTGGCGGCCCAGGCGTTTCCCTAACACATATACAAACTCCATGATCCCGCAAGATTCCCAATTCATTTCACACCGCGAGTATCCATAAACAAAAGATCACGATATCAACTCAAATAAGATGAAGTGCAATGTTGAAAGCTTGCCCCATGACGACATGGCTGGGCTAATCTTCAACTTACAACTTGCAAGCATAACAACTCAACATAAGAGACCACAATGTCAAATTTTTTAGAATGAGAAAAATAAAGTGTGCCTTCTGGTTCGTGAGAGCTTTACTGACCAATTTTCGCATAACACTGGTAAGAGTTTAATTTGAAGAGTAGATAAAAGCAAGTCAAATGTACTTTGGAATAGCAAATTGCTAATAGGTATGTATGGTGGACACTTTGGCAAAATTGGTTTTTAGGAGTTGGATGCACAAGTAGAGCTCATACTCAGTACAAGGCGAGGGCTAGTAAAAGACTGGGAGCGACCAACTAAGAGAGCAGTAACGGCCATAATCATGCAAAGCGATAAAGCGACATTAAAAGAAACATAAGATGGCATGAAAAGTCAAAAACTAAATGATCATAGAGGCTATTGGCGAATTTGTATGAGTCTAACATGTGTGAGCATGCACCAAGTCAACCCAAATAAAGCATCAAGGAGAAAACCAAAATAATGCTTCCAAACGATAAAAACAATGCATGATTTTTTCAATGGCTCATTAAGCAATCTCAGTTATTTGAGATAAGTCATGCTACAGCAAAACCACTAAGCATACTATCAAAAAGACATTAAGCACGACATGCAAAAGCCTAGGCCGCAGTCTACACAAGCTCCTTCTTATACCACTTTTTTGCATAAAGCTTTTTCTCTTTTCCAACACCATTCAAAAATTTTATAAACACCTCTTTTGATGAAAACCAATAAAGATCAGAGGCAAAAAATACACCCTGATGAAGAGATATAACAAGATCTGAACACATATCAATGTGAAAATCGAAAGCTAAACGCAGTTCTAGAAAAGGAAGAACACTCGTTGAAACGATAAGAATGAAAAATGGAGTGTTCTTGGCAAATGAAAAGCAAGGCAACTTCTCCAAAAGGAATTTGTTGGGATCCAACCATTTATTGCAGCAACCAAAACTAAACTAAACTAAACTGAAAACTAAAAACAACTGACGCTCCAAGAAAAACGCATAATGCATGAAGCAATAAAAATATAGTGTCTTGAAAGGTGACCTGATTTTTGCCGATGAAGAAGGGGTGCCTCGGGAGCATCCCCAAGCTTTGATGCTTGTACTTCTTGGATATTTCTTGGGGTGATGCATGGGCATCCCCAAGCTTGAGCTTTTGTCCATTCTTCAACTCATCTCATCACTCTCTGATCCCTACACTTGAAAACTTCCTTCATACAAAACTAAACACAAATCTATTAGCAACATTAGTGTAAGCATAACATAGAATCAACCCTTTTTGCTTCAGGTTTCAACCTAAAACCACCACATATTAAGCATATACTACTGTAGCAACTTCCCCAAAAGTTCTGTGATCAAAGGAACTCAAAAAGAAAGCGATAAAGCGGCAAACACAAATATTGGCAGAAATCTATCAAAACAGAACAGCTAACAAAGGTCGAATTTTTAAGGGGTTTTCTGTTGCTCAAATAAAAAAGTGTTCAACTAATGAAAGTTTGGATATAACCTGAGGCATATGCACAAGAAATCGCAGGTCCAAAATATATACAGAGAATTTTCACGAATTTTTACGGTGCAGCACCGAAAATAGTTTCAGGACAGCAACATCCCCAAATCTTACCTCACTCAAATTAGAGGCTTCTCTTGGCACAAAAACGAAATAAAAAGGATAAGGAGCGATCATTACAGTAGTAATAACTTCCAAGACTCAAATAAAAGAAAAAGAACTAAAAGTAAAAACATTAGGTTATCTCCCAAGAGTGCTTTTCTTTAACGCCTTTGAGCTAGGCGCAGTAATTTGAGAAGATGCTCACATAAGAAATATGAATGGAAACCAAAAAGAGCATCAAGGAGCAAATATAAAACACATTTAAGTCTAACCCATTTCCTATGCATAGGAATATTGTAGGAAAATAAATCAAAGAAGCACATAGTCACAAGTATGGGTAGATAAAACAAGAGCAACTTCAGATCTTTCAATATAAAGAGAGGTATTTTAGTAACATGAGAATTCCAACAACCATATTTTCCTCTCTCATAATAATTTTCAGTAGCATCATGAACAAACTCAACAATATAAGTATCACACGCATCCTCTTTTTTTAAGCATGGAGGGCTATCAAATAAGGTATTAGGTAAAGAGTTACTCTTATTGGGAGGTAGACATGGGTAGCTCCATTCTTCCTCCTCTTGATCATCCAATGAGCTTCCAGTTTTAGCAATTTCTTCTTCCATAGGCTCCTTCAAGGCATTAGTCTCTTCCGTTGGAGAGCATCTATTAAGATATTTAAGAATATAGCCATTTTCTTCCTTGTAATTATCAAAGCAAAATGTAAGTATATCATAAACCTCATATTTATAAGGTGCATCATCAATATTTTCAAGCAAATAAGCAAGTTCGAACGCACCCTTCCAAGCAATAAATTCTTCAATTTGTTCCACATCATAAAAGTCATAATTTCCATTGATATAAGAAGATATGGTAACATCATCGTTATACTCACATTGAAAAGGGAGGTGTTTGTACCTCCTACAGCAACAAGATTTATCAAAGCAATAAGTAACATTATAAGTAGAGCACACATTTCTAGCAATGATATACAATGTATCAATTTGTTCCCATAAGTGTTTCCTTTTTTGTGACAAGCGGTGTTCGTCATAATAATTTTGTTGCTTTTCCGTGAACCCACCTTGCCAAAAAGATTTAGTTTCAAAGAAACCAACCATTGATAGAAAGCATGATAAAGCAAGACAAGAACAAACCAACAAAAATAACAACTATAGTAGGAACTAATTTTTTTTGGGTTTTTGATAAAACAATGCAAGTAAAAATAAAGTAAAGCAAAACAATAAACAAAGTAAAGGATGTGCGTGCGAAAACTCCCCTCGCAGAAGTCTTCTTTTTCCTCCCCGGCAACGGCGCCAGAAAATATCTTGTTGCTGTTTGATGGCGCCCAGTTGACGAGGGAGATTATTCTTCTACGTTCCTCGGCAACGGCGCTAGAAAATATTGCTTGATGCCTGGTAAATGACCAGCCCGTTGGGAACCCCAAGAGGAAGGTATGATGAATATAGCAGCAAGATTTTCCCTCAGTAAGAAACCAAGGTTTATCGTTCAGGAGAGGAGCAGACAAACGACTGAAGGTGATGCTGACTAGCTTGCGACAACTCAGGACAATTTATAGGGCGCCTCGTCCAAACTTTGCTTTGCTAGCTGCAATGAGGAACCTGCACACAACACAACCAAATACTTTGTTCCCAACTTATGATGAGGTTGTCAATCTTACCGGTTTGCTTGAAACAAAAGGTATGAGCGTATCGAGTGGAAAGTGATAATAATATGCGAGTAAACTAAACAGTGCGAGTAAAGTAAACAGGTGATAACAATATAAAGGAAATAGGACCGGGGTCCACAGTTCACTAGCAGTGTCTCTCCATAAGATAAAATAATACATGCTGGGTAAACAAATTACAGTTGGGCAATTGATAGAATAAAGACAATGTGCATATGATGAGAGGATCACTATAAGATTTACTCTGGGCATTACAACAAAATATATAGACCGCCATCCAACTGCATCTATGACTAATAATCCACTCACGGGGATATCGTTCGAACACCCCATGAGTATTAAGTTGCGAACAACGGATAATTGCATTAAGCAAAGTGTGTAATGTAAACAAAGCATATGCCCTTGAGCATATGAATGTTGTTTTCCCCCTAGTAGCAGCAGCACATCTACAACCTTAGAGGTTTCTATCACTCCCCCAGATTAAATAGAGGCATAAACCCACTATCGAGCATAAATACCCCCTCTTGGAGTCACTAGCAACTACTCGGCCAAGATAGCTACTAACAACGGAGAGCATGCAAGATCATAAACAACATAGAGATAACATAAGATAAATTTTAGTACATCAACTCAAGCATAACACCAATATTTATTGGATCCCAACAAACCAAACATGTAGAATTATATAACGGTGATCTCAATCATGTAGGGCAGCTCATGAGATCTAAATATGAAGCATATGGTGGAGAAGACAACCATCTAGCTACTGCTATGGACCCATAGTCCAAGGTAAACTACTCACTCATCGCTCCGGAGGCAAGCATGGCGATGAAGAAGATCTCCGGTGGCAATTCCCCTCTACGGCAGGGTACCGGGAAGAGCTTCTGGACCCTCCCGATCTTCGGGTCGATGGCGGCGGCGGATCGCGATGTGTTCTGGAAAAGTGATCGGGTACTTAGGTTTTTCTCGTCGGGGGGTCTTTATAGGCGAAGGGGCATCGTCAGAAGTGGACCGAGGTGGTCTCACACATAGGGGGCGCGGCCCAGCCCCTGGCCACGCCGCACTGGTGTGAGGACCCCTCGTGGCCCCACTCCGTCTCCTCTTCGGTTCTCTGGAAGCTTCGGTAAAATTCTGGGCGACTGGCTTTGGTTTCGTTCAATTCCGAGAATATTTCCTGTGTAGCTTTTCTGAAACACAAAAATAGCAGAAAACAGGGAACTGGCACTGTGGCGACTTGTTAGTAGGTTAGTTCCAAAAAATGCATAAAAGTGTCACGAAGTATAACGAAACACTAAGCAAATGGTGTAAAAACAAGCATAGAGCATCAAAAATTGTGGATACGTTGGAGACGTATCAGCCGCACGGGCCGAGGACGCGGCGCTCCGCGAGGCGATCGTCAAGTCCCTCGCCGACCTCGTCCCCGCCGACAACTCCATGCCGAATTGCCGATGGACGCGGCGCTCGCCTGGTCCAGGCAGGACTGGGAAAGGGAGCAGGCGGAGCAGCAGCGGCGGCTGCTGGACCTGGCGGCTGCGCGGCGCCGCGCCGACGCCGCCGCACAACCCGCCAGAGGCGCGCCGGTCATCAAGCTGGAGAACTCCAGCGACGACGACCTGTACCGGCCTACGCCGCCACGCTTCGGCGACGCTGGACAGGGGTCAAGCCATTGGACCCCCGGCCAGAGCAGCCAGCAGATGCCGCCACCGCAGGACGACGGCGACGACTCCAGCGACGACGACGGCGGCGACTACACGCGCTTCTACCGCCATTTCGGCATGTTGAACGCCGTGTTTTTAGTTTAGGTTATGTTAGCCTCTGGCCGAATTCAAATATATTACAAATTCGGTCTATATATGTAAAAACTCGCCTATATATATTAAATATCTCTAAATTTTACCTAAGTTTGAACGTTTTTCGTCTAGTTCTATTTGAATTCAAGTTTTCCATTGGGTTCGTCGTTGGAAAAATGGGCCTTCCCACACCAAATTTTTCATTCATCCGACGCTAAATAGCGCCGGATTTCGGCCTGGGGAGCCCAAACGGCTGGAGATACTCTAACTCCCTCAAACTAGAACTAAGCTTTAGTTTCCGCACTTGCTATGTATGAATAAGACACTAGAATTTCAGAATTTCTATTAGGCTATACGCTAAAATCCACTAGCAAATTCCAATATACTGGACGTGCGAGTGTGTGCAGATAGTGGTGCTTTTATGATGTACTCGCTGTTTCTAGAGACATCCGGCTTCCTGTTGAATTTCAGTAGTTTCTGCAAAGTTAATGTGTAGGTTGGAATGAAACATCGGTCGGTGATTGTTCTTGAAACATTCGCTGGAACTAGTGACTATATATGCCGGTGATTTTGGCAATACCTTCACAAACTTAACTGGCTCGATCTTTGACCAGGCTAGAAATTTGACCAGATCGATTCAGATTGTGATCAAACCGGACATCATTATATGCGTATATTCGCATCCTTGAATTCTTAATACATCACGAGAGCCAACAGAATGCATGGGCCGGCCCGGCCATACATGAACTGTTTCCTCCAATTTATTTTTATCAGCGAATAAAAATAATCAGTAATTAAGGATATGATCCCTTCTACTTGTGATTTCATTCTCCAAAATCTGTGTGCTCAGATGCTTACAGAAATGATATACTAGAAAAAAAGGCATGTAACAGTTGGGTTATTAAGATTCCTACTAAGCCGACTAGGCCACATTGAAAATACAGTGGTGGCAATAGTATATGAACAACATAATCTCCATCTCCCCATCTCGGCCGTCCACTTGGCTGTCGGCATGCGTGGCACTCTTCCGTGCGTCGACGTCCCACACATTAGTGCCCTGTTAGTGACAGGATTCTTGCTTGCTCTCTGTCACATGTATATGTGCTAGTCAGAGGAGAACCAACATGGCATTGTACATCACTGTCCAATAAACATGGCATTTGTAGATCTTGTGCAAGATTTGGACAGTGGTCGGAATCTGCATCATTCTCTCTCTAAGGTTGGAAGACCAAAAACAGAGATGATGATAATTATATGGTCTGTATGTTGGCTGCAGCTGGGGGCCTTGGGGCAGGGAGACTTCAGTAGTAACTGGAACTTGGTTGCCCTTTTTAAAAAAGGTAAGTGGAACTGGCATGCACCCTGGATGTAAGTTTTTCCTACTTAGTTAACCCCACTCCAGCTGGTTACTACCTTGTTAATGACAAATAGAAGCTATCAATGACCAAAAAAGGAATGTCAGATCACATTTCAAAATATGTAGTATCTGACAAGATCTAGGGATCATCTGACTCGTGTATTTCCAGAGCTGGCACCTGGCTAGCTCTAAGAATTGTTCTAGACCGCAACTTTCACTGCAAAACACTATCAACCAGCGGCGTCTAGGTTTTCGATACCAGCTGATATAGTCAGGGGATAAATGCTATTGCCTAAGGGATTTGCTAAATATGACACTCTCCTTGGAGACCAGACCTCTGTATATTCCCTTATCACTTTTCTTGTTATTTTTTCGATAATGGGCACTTTATTACTTAAAAGGTTTAGGCATTACACCCGGCCTCTGCATTACACACAGCCATCCTTAAAGTCACGAACTAAAAAAAGGCGGATCACATATCTTCAAGAGTAATTGTAAAACGCCTAAGGTGAAGGTGGAGGATCAATCCGAAGATTATGCGGCCACCCATGATGGGAAAAAGTATCCCTCGTTGTATCTTCTAATCATGTACAGTTCTCCCGTCTTTAAAGAGGTGACCACAAACGGAGCAAACCGGTACACCTGTAGATGGCCTGCAAGAGAGAATAATTTTTATCATTAAAAACTTTATCATTACTACATAGCCAAAGCGACCATATAATGGCAAGCGCTCCCACCCTAATAAGCGTTCTAAACCTTAGATCGATTCTATTTAACCAATTGCAAAAAATATTGGCAACACTAGTCGGAGGATATAGGTTGGAAGCTACTTGGAGGATTGACCATATAGATCTAGCAAAACGGCATTAGAAAAATAAATGTTTAATTGTCTCATCATGATGACGGAAAACACACGTACTATTCCCATGCCAATTTTCTTAGCAAGATTGTCTTTGGTTAGGATTACTCCTCGACGAAGATACCAGCAGAAGACTTTAGTCTTTAGAGATATCTTCATCTTCCAAATCTTCTTGTTGTTATCAACTAGAATGACAGATTGGATAATCGCTTTGTATAAGGAATCTACAGAGAATGTGCCATTAGCATATAGACTCCACTGAAATTCGTCAGTCCCAGGCGATAGTTGCACAGATGCCAAATGTTACAGTAGGGCATTCCATGCAATAAGCCTGGGACCAATTAAATCTCTCCTTAATGACACAATTGGAGGTGAGGTTTCCATTACCACAGCAATGGTATCACTTTTTGGCGTACAATATTATACAAAGCAGGAGACTGTTCTCAAGGGCGGCATTTCCAAGCCACTTGTCCTCCCAAAAATGTATTTGTGATCCATCGTTGATCAAGAAAGAACCATAGCGGAAGAAAAACTTCATCTTGGCCATGAGTCCCGCCCAAAAGTGCGAATCACCCGGTTTCCAAACAACCTGGGACAACGCCTTCGAACCAAAGTATTTTCTCTTTAGGAGGGTTTGCTAGACACCATGTTCACTAAGTAGCTTAAAAATCCATTTACCAAGAAGGGCTGAGTTTTTGACTTGAATATCATGAACCCCCAACCCGCCCTGGTTCTTGGGTCTACAAATCACACTCTATTTAACCAGTCGATATTTCTTTTTCTCGTTGTCCCCTTGCCAAAATAATCTATATTGATATTAATCAATCTTGTGTAATAACCCTTTTGGTATTAGGAAGAAAGATATCATATATAGTACCATATTAGTGAGTACTGAATTAATGAGTATCGACGCTTTCAACTTCGCATTTGTTTGTGTCTAAAGTTGATGTCATGTTTCTTTGTTGTGGATGTCTATCGATGTGAAATAGAAGTGGAAACATTTTAAGTTTATGGAATTTGCATATATGTTAAAAGAGTCGCCTGGGCCGCTAATCTAAGCCATGCATCATTCATGGTGGAAATTTATAGCATTCCATAGTGAGCACTTGAGGATGCAACTCATAATAAAAAGCCATGGTAAATAAAAGTGTTGCTGAGGTGCTCATTGTCTGTGAGTCTTGTCATTTTGGTATGGGAAAGCTCTCATGCCATGGGGCAAGAGGTACCCCAGTTGACGCTCTTGATGATGCTTTATATTTACAATGACAAGAACTTATTTTGGGACTTAAGTTAAAGTAGCATGAGGTGTAGGCACTTGTATTCAAGGGGCATGAGGCATTTAACTTATAGTTGGTCAAGCATATGAGGTATATTAACATTCATAGTTACTCCTAAAGTAAGGTTGCAAGCACAATGAATTTCTCTCTTAACAATTGAAAGAATCAAAGATCTCAAAAATCTTGTATATGATTCAATTGAAAGCGATGCGAGAACCTTTGCTTATTTCTACTGTTAGTCAAACTCGACTAAGTAGTGACACATCATGTTATTTCCCTTGCAACAGATAAACTGTTGAACATTGTTTAGATGCACCTTTGCTACTACTTTGTTGTTTGTTACAGGAACTATGTTATGGATATTTGTTGATATTATAAGTTGATGCATATGCAATGCAAAGTTCTTGGTAAAGTCTTTTATCGCTTCTGCACTACGTTTGAGTTGTTCGAGGACAAACACCGAGCTAAGCTTGGGGGAGCTGATGCACCTAAAATGCATGTACTTTTCCAAGTACTTTGCTTCATATTTTGCTTCGGAATTATCCCATACTTGAATAAAACTGCAGAATCTGACGCAGTTTTTAGCAAAGTCTCGTTTCTTGCTATTTTTGCAGGAAATAAAATCGGGGAAAAATACTACGCCACTTTTTCATGTGAAGAAGGAGTCTAAGCACTAGAGGGATGCGAGGGAGTGCTCGAGGCCCAAACGGGCATGGCCCACGCAGCCAGATTCCCTGGCCACGTGGGGCCTGCTCGTTCGGCCCTTGAGCACCACCTCGCCTCCATCTTTCACGTACGCCTTCATATATATCAAAAAGGGGGTGACCTACGAGGAAGAGGCTATTCGCGAAACAGAGTGCCGCCAGAGCGATGATCATCGATTCTGGGATCAAATCGATCCAGGATTTCTCCCCCGGAGGAGGGGATCGGAGGCCGTCTTCACCGCCATCTTCACCGCCTTCATTTCCATCAACCATGAGCTTCATATCCATCATCATGTGTGAGTAGTCCTCTATAGGCATGTGAGGTGGATGGGGATTGGATGAGATTGATCATGTAATTGTACTCGTTGTCCGAGATTTGAGGGGTTTATCTTGAAGATATTCTTGTATGGTGTTTGTGCACTTAGCTATTCTTAATGCTTGCTACTAGGGCTCGAGTGGCATGATTTCAATAATGAACTTATTTTGCTTCATCATATAAATTGAGTTTGGTGTCTACCTGCAAAGTGTATTACCTGCTTTTATGTTGAACCTGCGAACCCTAAATGTGACAGATAGGGAAAACAAGGGGGAGATGTTTTAGTTTGAGGATTCTATGTGTTCATGAAGTGTTAAATGCGTTGTTTCAGGCTATTCGAAAGGGTAGACCTTAATTACCTGTAGTTCCAAGTTAGCTCCGGTGAAATGGGCAGGTAGGACAATAGATGTTGTGCAAATTCTATTGGTTAGTACGCACAACTATTTTCGGAGCACATACCTACACACATTGGAATTAGAGTTAAGTCCCATTGTTATTTTATCTTATTATATGATCAATCTTATTCATGCAACACCCCGCTATCACCTCATGCCTACAATTAGTCACTAAAAGTTTCTCGTTCACTATTTCTGATGAAAATTGGAAAACTGTTACAACTGCTGATGTTTTAATTTCCTAGCTTGAATTAAATTACTGCCATCACCATTTCTTTGTTGAGTTTATTGATATACAGGTGTGATTGAGAGTGACGCCTCAATTGCTAAAGTCTTATTGATATTCTTATGTTCCCCTTGAGTCGAACTATAAATTTGGATAATACTTCTCATCGAAGATTTCAACGATCCCCTATACTTGTGGGCATTAAATGCGTGGTGCAGGGGGTTGCGCCACGGCTACACCAGAATGGTGCACCACAGCTAGCCCTTTTCCTACTAGTGTTTCAAGTTTTTTTGTAACTAGCAAGGTGACCCGCTTAATCGAGTTGTTAGTCTCTATTTCTTCGGTGTCATGTCTTAACTATCATTTAATGATTGCTTTACTATAAATGTATATGTCACTTGTGATTGCGTTGTATATCCGTAGGTATTTGACCAAGCCTTTCTTTTATCGCATACTCTTGAGCGTACATTGTTATTTCTAATGGTTCCATTCCATTTTGTCATCAACTCATATACTACTCAAATTGAAGTTTTTTATTATTCAAACTATTGAGTTGAAGTTGGATCATTACTCCCCCCCCCGTTCTCATATACAAGGACACTATCTCATTTTGATGGGTTCGTAGCATAGAAAACAAAAATTTTCCTACGCAAGAACACATAAACTAGCCAAGATACTCTACGAGGTGGTAGCAACGGAGACTAACCCTCGACGACCGTAAGCGGGGATTATGTTCCCGCAAAAACGTTGATGATGGAGAGTCGGTGAAGACGCACGTAGTCGACGTAGTTGTTCACTTGACGTAGTCGATGTAGAGGTTCACTCGACGATCACAAGATCGTGTACACGGCGCCACATGTGGCAGCGCCCCCGTGCTCGGTCACATGTACAACTCGACGTCGACTCCTCCACGCCCTCGGTCCAGCGGGGCAGCGGAAGAAGGGATCCGCCGGACACTCCACCACACACTTCTCCAAGTGTATGAACTACGAACTACAATTCCGGCAGAGCTTCGCTAAGCAGAGACGGAAATTGGGCAGCAACTATGCAAGGGAGGGGAGGATCAAGTAGTGTGTCACATGGAGGAGAGGGAGGGGTTTATATAGGGGAGGAGGGGCAGCCCCCAAGGGGTGGCCGGCCAAGGTGGCCCTCCTCCTCTTCATGGTGGTAACCCCCTCTTCATTTCCTTCATGGTGGTAACCCCCTCATCAACATGAGGTAACCCCCATTTTAATGCATGACATTCATGCTAATTAAAATTCACACTTATTGATTTAATAAAACATTTTTATTTCTTTAATATTTGTTAATTCATTCAATTAACAAACATTAACAAATACACCCTTGAGTTATTTCGATATCCGAAACAGTTTCGGTGCTTTTCTGAAATAACCCTCATGCTGTCCTGTAATTCAATCGGAGTATCGTATCCTCTCAAAAACGACGGCGAACCTTAAGTGTGTCACCCTACGGTTCGTGAATAACGTGGACATGATCGAGACTCCTCTCCGATCAATAATCAATAGCGGGATCTGGAAATCCATGATGACTCCCACTTACTCAACGATAAACTAGTGATCGTGTGAACCAGTAACGAACATAGTTAATTCCTTTTGTCTCGCGATATTATTACTTGTCCGAGATCCGATCATTTGGTATCAATCATACCTAGTTCGATCTCGTTCCCGACAAGTCTCTTTACTCGTTCTGTGATAATGCATTCCTGTGACCTAGTCACATGCTTGCAAGCGATTCTAATGCAATATCACCGAGAAGGGCCCAGAGAATATCTTCCCGTCATCGGGTCGGACAAATTCCACTCTTGATCCATGAGCCTCAACTAATACTTTCAGAATACCCAAATCAACCTTTATAATCACCCTGTGACGGTGTGACGTTTGATATCATCAAAGTACTCTTCCGGTATCAGTGATTAACATGATCTCATGGTCTGAGGATTAGAACTATTTCGTATGAGTTTGATATAGCAAAGAACTTGATGATTTGATCGTATTGCTATTCATACTATGGGTGTGAGTGTTCATCACATCATTCTTCTAATGATATTACCTCGTTATTAACAACATCCAATGTTCATGATCAGGAAATCTTGATCATCGGTTAATCAACGAGCTAGTATAAAAGAGAGGCTTTACTAGGAACTCTTTTAGTTTATTAATCACACAAGTATTAATGTTTCCGATTAATACAATTTTAGCATGAGAAATAAACATCTATTATGAACACAGAATAATATAATAACAACTTTATTATTGCCTCTCGGGCATATTCCTTTCACATTTTTCAAATACCAAGAAAAGAAAATCAACTAATAAATAGCACCATTAAATATGTGGAGAGCTTCTCATGTTTCGTGCTAATTAAACATGTTACATATGGTGTCTCTATCTCTATATCTGCATGCAACCTTCATATAAATGAGCTCCATTTTACCATCGAAAAATCAAATTAATTCTTCTCGGGAAAAGATAGTGTCGTTGTATAGATGAAAAATGACTTTTTTATTGTGGTCTTGTATTCAAGAACGGAGGGAGTAAAACTCTCTCTCACATGGATACTCCCACTCCATTCCAATTTATAGGTCTTTCATGTATCCCTTGATCATTAATTTTAGCAATACAAAAGTTATACCATTAGAAAATATAACATTTGAACTTTCAAATGGTGGATGTTTTGGAACATAAACCTCATATTACAATAGGCAAATTGATGATTTAGGAACCTACACGCAGAGCCTAAAAACCCAAAATGGAAGGAGTAGCATGTTGGCATTGATATGTCGTTCTTCTTAGACAGTGGCATGAATGTATTGTGTGTGATTTTTTATATGTCATATCTAAGATATAATTTGTTACTTCTCCTTCACTTCATCTGCCATATGTGCATGCTCATACATTTGAGCAAGCCATAAATTAATATTGGTTCATAATATCTATTGCATGTTAAGTTAATATTGGTCCCATCACTATGTATTGAATGTCGTAGAATATAAATGAAAATTTCAGTATGATTTAAATACTATTCCACAATTTTGACATTTTTAACATATTTTATTTTTAATTTACCAATATATACTCTTATAAACTTCACGAGGAGTACCTGTAATAATCATACAATCAATAATTCGTTCCTATTACTCATTTTAAAGTTCATATAAAATACATATGGATTATTAATCGATCTTATATATTTTATGGGTGCAGCTGATTTCTAAGAGAATTAGCTTAATTCTCTGTCAAGTGGTGTCCTCTAGATAATTTTGTATGGTATGAATAATTTTTTATTGTGTTAGTATCTTTTGTACTATATGAACCAGCTATTGGTGATAACTGACACGTGATTTAAAAAGGGATTTCTATTTTCGTGCCCTCGGGTCCTTAGTTGTACTCAGTTTTCCCCAGCTCCTTAGTCTTTCCTCAGTTTTGTCCAAGCCCTTGTCTGAAACCGTCACCAGTGCTGGAACGGCCGGTTGCCCGACGGTTGAACACCTTTGACCGTTAACTGCTGACTAGTGGGGCCACGTAGAGCCCGCAAAGATATGTCAGAGCATCCATCTTTGTTTGACCGTAAGCATCGCCGTATCCCTGACCAAAACGCGGACGAGTGGGGCTTCGGTATATCGAATGACAAGTGAGGCCATGACGCTATACAAGGGGCAATACAGGGGTATGATTAGATTTTTAAACGGAGCTCTACATCGATGGCACGGAGGAGGTGGCCTGCGGGGTGCCGAGATGAGATCCACGTCCACAAAGAACTGCATGAGGCGAGACCAGACGCATTAGATAGATATGAACTACACGCGTTTAACCATGCAAAGAAGAGAAGAAATGGTCGAGGACATCGACGACGACCTCAACACTTTGACTGACGGTGTCGGACACGAACGCGAGCAATGTAGAGAAAACTAGTGTCTCTCCTTTCTGGCGTATATAGATAGGTGCTAGGGGAGTGTGGTGGCGAAGGGAAAGACCTCGCGGTGGTCTGTGGCGTCCAGCATAGCGGGGCGGCGTGGCCGTGCCCACAGCGGCGTGCATGTTCGGCATTGGCATCAGCATGTACGTTCGTCATTGGCCTCGGCGGTATCTCTGGTGTGTCAGTGATCGAATGAGGGGACGGGATTGAGGGTGCATCCCGATGATGACCTAGCAGTGGCGGCGAGCATGCATAGCCATTCTGACCATGCCGATATCGGCATCGGCATCGTTTGGAGGCTGTGGTGCTCGAATCATAGTGGAAATTGCGATTCCCTATTATTTTTTACATGCATAATATATAGAAAATAGCTAGATCTATAAATCGATGCATATGAAGCTACATATATATTCTTGGTCATAATCCCCTTAGATGCATGGCTTCATGTCGTCGTCGCTTTCATCGTCAGTATCTTCGTCGTCCGTGTAGTAGTACTTCCTGCACGTTGTTCCGTCGAACACCTTCACTGTGAGCACATAATCGCCTTCATATTTGAAGTGTAGGAAGCAGCCGAAATCTACACCGTGCGCGATGGTGAAATTCTCCCAGCCCTTGTCGAGGTACATCCGGCCTTGTCCGTCAAATCGGACCTCCACGGTCCAGAGACGAGGACCGCAGTCAGCTGCTCCCAGATACACATTTGCGGGCTCCTGGCCATCAAGATAGTCCGCAAACTTTTGTGAGAGTGCCTGCAAAGAGATCGAGCGCCGATCGTTTGAAATTAAAGGTTTTTTAGAACATGCACATAATTAATCATATGCATCATATATGTGGGAACGCGTACGTACCTTCTTGGCCAAAGGGTCTTCATAGATGGTGATGAAGAACTCCTCTATGATCAATGGCATTGTTGACGGTGGTGGTGGCAATGATGATGATCCACCACCCAGGCCGCCCCTTCCCCTTCCCCTTCCCCTTCCCCTTCTGGTCGGCGTCCGAGACGTGGAAGCCATGGCAATGGATCAAGTGTATGTGAACGAAGAAGAGAGAGGCAGATTCTATTGACATGAGGGATGGCCGTTGTGGGGGTTTATAAGGGAGAGATGATCGTTGTGGGGTTTACACCATAAATTAAGGTAGAGATGACCGTTGTGGGGTTTACACAATAAATTAAGGAGGAGATGACCGTTGTGGGGGTGGTTTATATCTCAACAAAAAAGTAATGCCTAAAAGAAATGGAAATTCGTGATAGTTTATCATTTTACCGTGAAAAGTAATGCGTAAAAGAAATGGAAATTCGTGATAGTTCATCATTTTACCGTGAAAAGTAATGCGTAAAAGAAATGGAAATTCGTGATAGTTCATCATTTTACCGTGAAAGGTAATGCGTAAAAGAAATGGAAATTCGTGATAGTTCATCATTTTACCGTGAAAAGTAATGCGTAAAAGAAATGGAAATTCGTGATAGTTTATCATTTCAACGTGAAAAGTAATGCCTATAAGAAATGGAAATTCGTGATAGTTTATCATTTTACCGTGAAAAGTAATGCGTAAAAAAAATGGAAATTCGTGAGAGTTCATCATTTTACCGTGAAAAGTAATGCCTACAAGAAGTGGAAATTCGTGATAGTTTATCATGTTGAATCCAGTGGCCAACTCGTTATTTAGCATACATAGAGGGGTAGTAGTTTGCCACCGACAGATAGAGAGAGGGTGGCATGATCCTGCCCGTTAGATCATAGGATCGACGGTAGGTGGGCACGATCCGTGTGACAACAGCTTGACCAATCAGGCCAAGTTTGGGCTTGTGTGAGAAGGGAGAGGGTAAAACTGAGTAGTATCAAGGATACAAGGGCAAGTAAATAGTAAACAGGCTAAGGAATTCAAATAAGAGATTTAGAAAAAGAAAAACACATGTTTTGTATAATGAAACCCAGGTTGGCCTACCTCAAAGTATTAGCAATTCAAATATACATGAGTGTAAAAATTATGGCCTCATTCAGACAAACTATGTTTTGGGTATAGATGTTTTGAGAAGGGGTTTGAGTGGAAAGCCATGAACCTTCATAGCTACTAGTGATTTCAGAAGTGGCCATTTGTGTGAAAACTTGATTTATATATGATCTATTATATAATTAAAACAACTAACAAAGAACGGCTCAGATTTAACCTTACAAAAAGAAGCAAACCGAACGGCCTAGATCTGTTTCCAGAGGCAAAGAGAAACCTGATCCATTAAACAACCGCGTCACGCTATGTTCAAAGTGGAAAGAGAAAACGCAGGTCAAAAAAGGAAAGAGAAAACGTGTTGTCAAAGAAAGTGAAACGTAGTCCAAGCAAACTCTCTTTCGTAGGAGATAATTTGTATCTCGATCTTTCCCATGAAATTCGTAGCTGCGAGCGGAGCCGAAAACTTTTGATCTTCCGACGGTTTGAGTACCTCTCGGCGGCGGCACGGCACATGCCAGGCGACGGGAAATTCGTAGCAGCGAGCGGAGCAGTAAACTTTTGGTCGTCCGACGGTCTGAGTACCTCTCGGCGGCGCGGTAGTATTTCCTTGCTGTACCTGGGGCGACCTTGGATCGGCCGCAGATCCGACAGCAGCTACTCTCTACACGCGTGAACATCAGTCATGCCTCCGGCCAGGATGCCATCCGAATCAGGGATCTTTTACCGCGAGACTACAAGCCATGTACGCCCATGAGTATTCCTCCAGCATATATATATGAGTAGCTAAAGATTCAGCCACCTCCATCCATGTTACCCTGCAGAGCCAGTAGAGTTTACGTCCACGGATTCAGAATTTGGTACAGTTGTTTCCATGCATGATGCAAGGATGTTTATGTCCACGGATTCAGAATTTGGTATAGTTGTTTCCATGAATGATGCAAGAATGGATTCGAGTTCGAGGTACATGTGGGCTGTGGTAAGACCGCTGCATCAATGCAAGACAGCACACCAAGGTAAAAACTCAAAACCTATTTTTTTTCTTGACCATTAACTTACTATGCAATGCATCTTGGTAAGAAAATTTCTTATTACTCCAAGGTATATATCATGGTGTCGGCAAGAAAGCACCACAGAAGATGTGACTCTATAATATTTTGAACCATTAAATGCACTCTTTCTGTAGCTGAAACAATCTGGAAGTCTTGGAAGAGATAGCAGAGTAAAGCCTAGGTGAACCAGAGTGGTTTACTGCTCCCCGAAACTTAGATGTTTACATAGCTTTTGAACTCCGACGTAAGTGGTACATTCTATCATTTTCAATATATAATTTGTGCACAAAAAACTATCATATTATGGTCCGCTGGTTGCAACAGTTGGAAAGAGTATGTACTAAAAAAAATTCTGTAGGGATGAAAACATGGATGTATAAATTCCCCCGCAAAAAATGGAATTTATAAATAGAGGCAAACACTTATTATTTATTTTATCAGTTTTCTACATTATTGTGCCGGGGTGTAAAATTTGCCGTTGTTGTATATTGAGCTGTTTAAAAGTAAATATTACATGTAACTTTAAAATTAGTCAACTACTAACGCCATTGAATTTTCTAGCGGTCATATATTGTTTGATATGCTACATCGAAAAGACCCTTAGTTGCCGATGGCTGAATGGAAATTACTACCAATATTTTTGGTGAGAGCCTAAAAATGCCACTATTTCTGCTTGCTACCTATGCTCGATACAACAACTAAAGCTTACTTCCCGAGGCCATGTAAAATTATATAGCCTATTCTTTACATATTTCATTTTTTTTTGCAGGTGTTGGATCCTTTAGGATAAAGGTTGTTGAATATGTGACCTAGAATTTTGGAAATTCAGATGGATGTTTGGTAGCTCTTATTTCTTGCTTTTTTTTTGTTTTGTAATAAGTAAAAACAGTAGATGCATCATAATACAGGCGGCGACGGAATCAGCCAGGGCCTAGCCCTTTTTATAAACCTAGCCCTTTTTATAAACTTATCTATTAGATTTGTCAATTTACATATGTATGAAAGTCAATCTCATATATCCTGGTTCATGTCCTGCCTATCAAATTAATAGTATAATTTGGAGGATTCTACTAGAGATATTTCGCATGCTTGATCAAGACGAAGCATAATAGTCAGGTAGTCAATATCGCTAATATATTTAGTACGTCAACCATATTTGTAAAAAAAATGTTTCTATAGATGGCAAAATTACTCCATGAGCGAGGATTCACAATCAATTGATTGAGGGGAAAATGCAAGATGAAGGGTAGAGTCCACTCCTGCATAATAGAACTTTCAAGCCTAAATAATGAACTTTGTCAAATTTTTCATTTGTAACATTTAATTTTTTTCATCTAGCCGCGCAATTGCACGGGCCACCCAAGCTAGTTGTTATGATTTTATTTTGCGCATGAGTTGGAGGCACTATGATTTTATTTTTTTGAATTTTTTTGCGCATGAAATGACTCAATTAGATGGCTTAATCCCATCTGTTGACTCTCTGTTGACCAGCCACTTGAGGGTAAAACTGAGTATATTGCACTAGCCAGTATTAGTACTCGAGGGGAAAACTGAGTACAGATATTTTTCCAGTGTAAGACTCGAGGGTAGAACTGCGTACACATAACGGTGCTGACGTGCAGTCCCACGGACGCGTGTCGCGGTGAGCAGCGGTTAGCCGCGCGGTGCGCGTATTGAGACCAAACGTCAACTGCTGAGACGAACCGTCACTTTGCTAGTACAGAGCCCCTCTCTCCCTCCCTCTGCACACAGTCATTAATAACTCACGCATGCAACCACGCCTCTCACATCCCATCACCTTCTCAAAAAAACTCCAGCCGCCCTACGCGCCCTCCCCTGCCGGCGATGGAGAAGAAGAATGCGCCGGCGGCCGTCGCCCCCGAGCCCGTCGCCTCCGAGCCCGTCGCATCCGAGCCCGTCGCCGCCGAGCCCATCGCATCCGAGGCCGTCGCCGCCGAGCCCGTCGCCTCCGAGGGCGGTACATCCAGGCGCGGCGCCTCCGTGAACTGGGCCTCTCTCAGGGCTGACGGACCACTTCACAAGATCGGCGCCAGCTTACTGGCGAACGAGGAGTACGTGGACACCTACTCTGCTTTGAGGCGAGTTTGTACTAATTGGCGCTCAGATTTACCTGAGCCCGACGTGCACCTGCACGAATGGATCATGGTAGAGCACGCCCTTCCACGCGCCGCTGAGTTCTCCTTCCTCCACCTCCGCACATCCCGCTACATCACCATCGATCTAACGGAAGTTCATGCAAGGTTCAAATTCCTCCATATCTATAGAGTTAATCCTTTTATTTTCAATCGTAAACATCTTAGTGCTGAATGTTATCTTCATCAATCCCATACATTTTAGATACTACTTCGTCAGCTTTTGCTGTGGCGTCATCGTGCTTGCCCAAAAGAACCAGCCGGACAAGATACGGCTTCTGAACCCACTCACAAAGACATCGAACACTATATTTCAGGCGCAGATGCCATCTGTTATTCTGGAGTCAGTCACTGTAATGAAGTCCCCGACTATGCTCTTCGTTTCCACATATTACCCGGCGGAAATTGCTTGGGTCGATGAGAGCACTCCAACTAAGGGTATAGATGAAGTTTGGGGAGAAGGAAGATTTTCGATCGAGCACCATTCTATGCGTTGCATTACCATGTTCAATGGTGAATTCTATGCACTAGCTGTGAACAATTTTGAGTTCGGAACATTAGTGTGCACCAACAATGTCCAGTTGGAGCAGGGCGCGAGCAATGTCAACATGGAGACACTATTTTCATTTCCAGAACTTGGAAATGACAAGTTCTACCTTGTGAAGTCGGATGGTGATCTGCTGCTTGTGTTGTTGGGCGGTCGTTTGGAGGAAGGTCAAACAGTGGTGTACCGTGTGGACACTAAGAGCCGCTCTCTCCATGCCATCAGTAACATTGGCAGTCGTGCCTTCTTCGTCCATCATGTCCAGTGTATCTCCGTCGACACCAGAGTGCACCTGACACTTCGACCTGGCTGCATCTACTACGCGGATTTGGGTTATATCAGAGAGTACTTTGATGATATGAACGCCTGGGATGAGTGGCCACTACGTGTGGATAGATTAGGAAAGTACGGTCTGAAAGATGAACAAAGGCCATACCGTTTGGAGGATGTATTGGCTGCACACTGCAGACGGAAGGAGTTCAATGAATATTTCTTTCGGACCAGAAAATGGAGCGACGAATATATATATGATGAATGAAGAACAGATTCATTCATCCTGGGTATCCTAATCTTCATGTTGGGCATACATTGCGTCTTGTATTATTTTCAGCTTAGTTTGTCGTGAACATTAACATCATTATTGGCTGCTTTTGGCTGTTGTATGCAGTTTATGTATTATACTTAGTTTTCTAGATTTATTATGCTGCTGTGAATTTATCCTATACTAGCTTCTAGATTTGCTACTAGATTTGTGAAAAGGATCTCACGGGCGACTAGAGGGGGGGGGTGAATAGACGCTACACAAAATTTTACCTTTTTCAATTTTTGGGCTTGACACAAAGTAAATTCTCTAGATGTGCAACTAGGTGAATTTCTTAAGTGGCAAGCAAGCAAGTGAACAAGTAAACAAGTAAGCAAGTAAGCGAGTTCGGGTAAGAAATAACCAAGGAGCGGAGACCGGAGACACAAGGATGTATTCCCGTAGTTCCTTCCTTTTGAGGGGAAGTACGTCTACGTTGGAGAGGTGTGGTGACACGGAGTCGACCAATGCCACGGAGGCTCACCTTGTTCTCCGGTGAGCAAGCCACGGAGGCTAGCTCGTTCCACTAAGCGGTGGTATTGGGGGAACTCACCGAATCCCTTACACGGAGATTGGGGCACACATCCACAACTGAATTGGAGGCTCCCAAGAAAGCCACGGAGGCTAGAATCCACAAAGACTAGAGAAATCTCGAATCAAACCACCTAGTGTTTCCAAAGAACCACTAGGAGTAAATCCCTCAAGCAAAAGGAGGGGAAAAAGAAATTCCTTCGGTGGAGATGTAGATCGGGATCTCCTCCTTCGATCCACCAAAGATCTAAGACTTTGGGTGGTTGAGGGTGGAGATCTTGCAGTGAGGTTGGCTCCAAATAGTGTCTTGTTCTTGATAAGGACGAGCAAGCTGGGGAAGAAGAGAGGAAGGGGTATAAATACCCCTTCCCGAAATGTATCCGTTGCAGCCGCCAGGGGCCGGATTATCCGGCCCAAACTTGCACCGGATAATCCGGCGGCCGGATAATCCGGTCCACTTCTGGAATAATCCGGCCGAAAAATCTGGCCAGAAATCTGGGTGATGCGCATCAGCTCTTCTTCTGGTCCTTAGTCGTTTCACTAGGGGGGCGGATTATCCGGCCCAGATCTGGAAAAATCCGGCCCAAAAATCCGCCCCAAGATCTGGGTGACGCGCATCCTAGAGCTTCTGGTCCTTAGTCGTTTTCACGGGGGGGGGGGGGGGGGGGGCGGATTATCCGGCCCAGATTTGGAAAAATCCGGCCGAAATATCCGCCCCAAAATCTGGGTGACGCGCATCTTGGTGCTTCTGGTCCTTAGCCATTTTCACGGGGGGGGGGGGGGCGGATTATCCGGCCTAGATTTGGAAAAATCCGGCCGAAATATCCGCCCCCAAATCTGCGTGACGCGCATCTCATTGCTTCTGGTCCTTAGCCGTTTTCAGGGGTGGCCGGATTATCCGGCCCAGTTTTGGAAATATCCGGCCGAAAAATCCGGCCAATCTTCCTGCACAAAAACATTGGTAAAATGTCCTAGTGTTGTCAACTAACACACAAAACTAGGGAGGCTAGAAAATGCCCTAACAATCTCCCCCTTTTTGGTGTTAGATGACAACACTAGGATTTACAATAGTAAGATCAATTAAGCAAGGGAGCTCCCCCTAAAGATATGCATAAGTTCAAATGAAGCTCCCTCTAGATAAGCAATGTAACAAGTTTGACAATAACAATATGAGCATAGACACATTAAGCAAACAAACTTTAAACAAGTTCCACACACAATAGTTCAAACCTAAAGAAGGTTCACCAAGCACACGATAACAATAAGTTCATAAGCAAGAAAACTGAAAAGCAACTCCCACCAAAGCAAATCCCAACGAGAAGTCCTACTAGAACAACTTCTCCCCCTTTGGCATCAAGACACCAAAAAGGGACAAGAGCATACTACACGCCCCAAGAAGTCACTCAAAGTCGTCGTCGTCCTCGTCTTCCTCATAGTCCTCCTCCTCTTCATCATCTTCTTCAAACTCTCCTTCCTCATCCTCTTCCATATCCTCTTCCTCTTCATCTTCATCATCATCACCAACACGAGTGGTGCGACCAACATAGAGAGCCTTCTCCAACGCGCCCCAATCATAGGTCTCGGAATGCCACTTGTTGTAGGCAATGGGAGGAGCAGTAGGAGAAAGAGCAGCTTGGTCACCACTGAGCTTATGAAGAATCTCTCGCTGAGTATCAAGAATGGCCTTGCGCTCACAATAAGCTTCATAGTTCTCACGATGTATCTCCACCTTCATGCAAAGAACATGCTTCTGAAACCAGCTTAACTTCTTCACTCTCTTGGGCACATCTTTGGACACAAACTTGCCACTTGGCACACTAGAACGAGCATCTCTCATGAAGGAATCGGGGCCAATGGGACTAACAGGAGCTGGAGCTGACTTGTTCTGCTTCACATAGAGCTTCTTGACCTTGTGAGACACACACTGACTGCTGAAATCCTGACCTTTGCAAGTGTCAATGATAAGCTTCATGATGAAAGGAGCGTACGGAAGAGAACCCCTGCTGACCATAGCATCGTACATCTCGTTGAAGATAAAGTCCATCACATCAAGAGAGAAATCTGCATTCGGGTCGGTAGATGTGGCACAAGTATGAGAGAAGATAAGGAGATCCACCAAGGAGCTCCTAATAGCATCATTGTTCCCTCCACTTGGAGCAATGTTCTCCCTGAAGATACGCACAAGAAGATCATATGGAGACCTCAGACCAGCAACTTGACCAGGAACACCACCAGGTTCATATAGGTCACAAAGCAGATTCTTGTAGACTGGAAGCGGAGTGTGAATCCGGTGACCAACAGGATTCGTCGGGCCATTAAAAGGGAAGCCCAACAGAGAAGCAAACCGAACGAAGGAAGACTGACAGAAATGAGTCCCGGTCATCCACTTGAAAGTCCTGTCATCATCAGCTTCAAAAGCCAAGGTAGCATAAAACTGCACTATGAGCTGAGGATCATAATCACACTGAACAGACAACAGACCAGTGAGGCCTAGCCTCTCCACAACCTGGACAGCTGGAACAAAGTACTCCTTCGACTTAAGGAAAGTGAGATCAATGGGTTGCATCGGACGAATAGGCTTACTCATGGGAGCAAAGATATCCTGAAAGATGTACAGCTGCTCTGGGCACCAGAAACGACGGTCTTCAATGTGAGTTGCTCTCTGCTGATTGGCGTACCAATCTTGCTGCCTCAGGGCTGAGTAGGAAATCTGACTCATTTGCTTGTAGTTGACTCGTGGCTCCTTTCCCTTCTTGGCTTGAGCAGCCCTCTTAGCAGCTCTCTCAGCTGCCTTAGCATCCTTGGCTGCCTTGACTTTCCGGACGGCTGCACGCTGTTTTGTCCGGAGCAAAACCTCATCTTCCAGAATACCGTCTTCATTGTAACGGAGGTAGCGAGGACGACTCCTCTTAGCCGGACCACCACCTGTGAGGAGAATAAGTTGGGAGCATGGTGATGAGAATGCACACAAGTACCAGGAATGTATACTAGAGTGATGAGCATAGCAGAGGAAAGCCTGACATTGATGGTCAAGAAGGGAAAAAAAGCACCAGGCAGGCCGGATTATCCGGTCCAAAAGTGGGCCGGATAATCCGCCCCTTGGCGAAATTTTCTCAATTCTTGCCCTAACATGTCAAACGCGTAGATCGGCTAGGTGAATCACTAAAGTATACAACAAGGCCAAGGGAAAGAACCACGGGAACAACTAGACTCCAAGAACTAATCAAATAAATCTCACAAAAACTTCACCACTAGGGCTAGGAGATGCGAAATTTACCCTCATCCATTGGAGGAACTGCTTGGAGGAACTTGTTCCCGAGAAGAAGGAGAGCACGAGCCTTGAAGATCGGCTGGATCCGGCGGCCGGGAAGGCGCCGGCGAGCAAGAGGAGGAGCAGGCGGCGGCGGTGGAGAGAGAGGGGGTCGGGGGTGGAAGAACTGCCAAAGTGGGCAGTTCACCCCGACGCCCTCTATTTATATGGACAAACCGCAGGGGCGGATTATCCGGCCCATACTTGGACCGGATATTCCGGCCCCCAGATAATCCGGCCCAGAAGTGGCCCAGATAATCCGGCCTGGAACTCCTTTGCTCAGGAAATTTGTGGCAGAAAAACTGGACTTGTGTGCATGGAAACAATGTTTAGGGATGAGATGGGCTTAGGTTAGAAGGCAAAGATGGAGTGGTTCTCGGCACTTGAAGTTGCAAAAACGCAAGAAAACATCGAAAGACCAACCCAAGTGCCTTCCCATATCAAGAACAACACAAGAAAAACTTAAACCAAACTTAAAAGATTTTCAAGGAATGAACTCTTCAAAAGAAGAGGTTGGTGACCGAAGCCACCATATATGAGTGTTTTGGCATTGAACCGCGAAGATATATCTTGGGTCCATAACCAATACTCATCATTGAAGCTCACATATCACAAAATGATATTAAGAGAATGATTGCATTACTATCGGCATAATGGGGGGAGGGATAGCCCAATGAATTAGGACTGCACTCCCCCTATGTCCATGCCCACATCTAGAGAGAAAACGTGCTATCGTATGGGAATGAGTGCACACTAACAAGCCACATTGCAAGAATCAATGATATTCAATTCATGCCTCAACTCTCGGAATCTTGCTTCATCAAGGGGCTTCGTGAAGATGTCGGCGAGTTGATCATTTGTACCTACATAAGACAAGTTAATATCACCTCGATTGACGTGGTCCCGGATGAAGTGATGCCGGATCTCAATGTGCTTCATCTTGTTGTGTTGAACCGGATTATGAGCGATCTTGATGGCACTCTCGTTGTCACATAAGAGTGGAACCTTGTCGCAATGAACTCCATAGTCCTTCAACGTTTGCCGCATCCAAAGGAGTTGAGCACAACCACTTGCCGCGGACACATACTCGGCTTCGGCGGTGGAGAGAGACACACAATTTTGCTTCTTGGAGGACCAACTAACCAAGGACCTACCAAGAAGTTGGCAAGTCCCGGAAGTTGACTTCCTATCCACTTTGTCTCCCGCCCAATCCGAGTCCGTGTACCCAACAAGCTCGAAGCTTGATCCCTTCGGGTACCAAAGGCCAAAAGTTGGAGTATGAATCAAATATCGAAAGATTCTTTTCACGGCCATTAAATGGCTTTCCTTTGGGGCGGCTTGATAACGTGCACAAATTCCCACACTAAGCATGATATCGGGTCTAGATGCGCAAAGGTAAAGAAGCGAGCCAATCATCGAACGGTAAAGCTTTTGATCCACTTCCTTACCACTAGGATCGAGATCAAGAGTAACCTTTGTCGGCATGGGGGTTTTGGCTCCTTTAACTCCGGAATCCATGTTGAATTTCTTGAGCATGTCTTGGATGTACTTGGCTTGATTGATGAATGTCCCTCCTCGCAATTGCCGAATCTCAAAGCCAAGAAAGAATTTCAACTCTCCCATCATGGACATCTCAAATTTGTCTGTCATTAGCTTTGCAAATTCATCATTGAAGAGCTTGTTAGAAGAGCCAAAAATAATATCGTCTACATAAATTTGGCATATGAAAAGCTCCCCGTTGACTTTCTTAGTAAAAAGAGTTGGGTCGATGAGCCCAATTTCAAACCCACGGTCTAACAACAACTCCTTAAGGTGCTCGTACCACGCGCGTGGGGCTTGTTTAAGGCCATAAAGTGCCTTATCGAGTTTGTAGACATGGGTCGGGAAATGGGGATCTTCAAACCCTGGGGGTTGCTTCACATAGACCAATTCATGTAGAGGACCGTTGAGAAAGGCACTCTTCACATCCATTTGATATAACTTAAAGTTGAAGTGAGAAGCATAAGCAAGAAGGATACGGATTGACTCGAGACGAGCCACGGGAGTGTAGGTCTCCCCATAGTCGATTCCTTCCACTTGAGAGTATCCTTGAGCAACCAAGCGTGCCTTGTTCCTCACGACAATCCCATTGGCATCTTGTTTGTTCTTGAACACCCACTTGGTTCCAATGACATTGCGGCACTCCTTGGGCTTCTCCACCAAAGTCCAAACTTCATTGCGCTTGAAGTTGTTGAGTTCTTCGTGCATGGCTTCCACCCAATCCGGGTCTTCAAGTGCCTCAAACACCTTTTGAGGTTCCACACAAGAGACGAAGGCATGATGGATGCTAAAGTTGGCTAATTGTCTCCTTGTGGAAACCCCTTTTCTCACACTCCCAATCACACTATCCAAGGTATGACTCCCTTTGCGAAGAGCTTCTTCCACTTTCCTTGCACGGCGAGCTTGAGCTTCTTCAAAAGACTCTTGAGAAGCCACTTGGTCATCACCACTATTTTGGTCCTCGCCTTGACCATCAACTTGAGCTTGATCAACATCATGAGCATGCTCAACATCTTGAGCTTGGCCTTGATCTACCATTGGTGAGGAATCACCATCGTCCTCTTGGTCTTGATCTTGGCCTTGCTCGCTTGAAAGAGGGTCTAATGCTTGTCTTTGGTTAGCATCAATCGGTCCTTGAGGAGCTTGTGGAGCTTGTGAAGGTGAAGGCTCCACTTGAGTAGAGCATAGTCCTTCTCCTTCCGCCAAAAGGTGTCCCTCAATGGGTATGAGATGACCCACACCCATTCTTCTTATGGCTTGAGGAGGTATTTCGTCACCTACATCACAAACACCACTTTGCTCCACACGGGAACCGTCATTCTCGTCGAATCTCACGTTAGAAACTTCAACAACACGAGCGGACTCTTTGTCAAAGATTCTAAAAGCATGAGATTCGGCGGCATAACCAACAAAGATACCCTCAAGAGCTTTAGAATCGAACTTGGACAAATGAACACCCTTTCTAAGATAGAAGCACTTACAACCGAATACTCGAAAGTATTTGATGTTAGGCTTGTTGCCAGTGAGGATCTCATAAGGAGTCTTGTTCAAGCCCTTGCGAAGATATAGCCGGTTAGAAGCATGACAAGCGGTATTGATGGCTTCGGCCCAAAAGTTATACGGAGACTTAAACTCCTCTAACATTGTCCTTGCCATGTCCATCAAGGTTCGGTTTTTCTGCTCGGCTACACCATTTTGTTGTGGAGTGTAGGGAGAGGAGTATTGATGTTGAATTCCCTCATCACTCAAGAATTCGTTGACGGTGTAGTTCTTGAATTCCGTCCCATTATCACTCCGAATCATCAAGATATCTTGGCCATATTGACGTTCTACTTCCTTGATGAAGTCCATGACGGTTTGTTGGGTCTCGTATTTGTGCTTGAAGAAGTAGACCCAAGTATATCTTGAGTAGTCATCTACAATCACCAAGCAATACTTCTTCCCTCCTAGACTTGCATGAGATGGAGGGCCGAAGAGGTCCATGTGAAGGAGCTCCAAGACCCTCTTAGAGGAAATGATCGTCTTGCTAGGATGAGGAAGTTCATGCATCTTTCCTTCAATGCAAGCTCTACACACACGATCTTTGGCAAAGGTTAGATCGGTTAGTCCTAGAATGTGGTTACCTTTGTGGAGTCTTTGCAAAGTTCTCATATTGACGTGGCCTAGCCGGCGATGCCATAGCCATCCCACGTCAACTTTAGCCATTAGGCAAGTTGTGGCTTTAGTGACCTTCTCCGAGAAGTCAATCACATATAAGCCGTTTTCAACATGCCCAACAAAGGCTACTTTAAGAGACTTGCTCCACAAAAGAACCACAATCCCAACATCAAAGAAAGTTGCAAAGCCCATATCGGCAAGTTGAGCTACGGAAAGTAAATTGTAAGAGAGAGACTCAACGAGCATGACATTCTCCATGGTAACATCTTGAGATATAACAACTTTACCAAGACCCAATACCTTTGACCTTGAGGAATCTCCATAGGTGACGTAGCCCGCACTAGATGAACCGGTGCGAAGCTCCTTCACCAACTCTTTGCTTCCGGACGTATGATTGGTAGCACCGCTATCAATTATCCATTGTCCCGCACCGGAAGCAAAGCCCTACAAAAGTCAAGCTTTGTTTTTAGGTACCCATTTTTCAATGGGTCCTCTTTTGTTAGTGACAAGGGTCTTAGGAACCCAAATAGACCAAGCAATGCGTTCATTGGGTGAGCCAACAAATTTAGCATAAACATGTCCATCATAAGCACGGCGAAGAACATAAGAGGGGTTATATTTTCCCGCAAAGTCGTTGTGATTGGGCATTGCCCTCTTGGCATTCCCAACCACTTCCCTCACGAGCTCCCCCTCCTCCTCATAAACATTGCCATCCTCGTCAAAGCATATGTCATTTGGGATGTGCTTCTTAGGAGGAGGAGTGGGCACAAGAAATTGCGTCTTCTTGTTCCTTTTCTTGTTCCTCTTCTTGTTAGGCTTGGGAGTGAAACCAAGCCCGGTCTTGTCACCATGTTGCTTTTGAGCACTCAAAAGCTCATCAAGCCTTGTGTCACCTTTGGGAGCATCTTTCTCATAAAGAGGGTTAGTGTAACAAGTACTTGCAACAAAGGTGCTAGAAGATAACTTGGTTGCTTCTTTAGTAATCATAAGATTTAGTTTCTCATTTTGCAACCTAAGTTCATTAGCAACTGATTGAGCAATATCACGATCATTCTTAAGCCTAGCAATGTCCAAGTTATAGGACTCTTCAAGACCTAACTTGGATGCCTCAAGTGCCATCCTTAGATCTTGCTCAACCTCAAGAGATTGATTGAGGGTTGCAATTTCATCGGCATACTCACGAGCATGCCCTTCTAGCTCAAAGATGCGTTCCTCATTTTTATCATTAAGTTGAAGAGACTCATTATATTGATTTAGGAGAATCTCAAATTGAGCTTTGGTCTCCCCATGCAAGGTTGACATGAAGGTGTCAAATTCATTAGGCTCATCCTTATCACTACTAGTATCAACACAATACATCAAAGATAAGCTTCTAGGTATGATGGGTGTGAAAGTCGGTGATACCTTTGTAGCGTGAGCCATTAGACATGTTCCCTTGGAGTTGGAGCGCTTGGACTTGTTTGCGGAAGCGAAGAGGGATGGTGAAGAGATAGGCTTGGCGATGGCGATGGCGGCCCTTCCTACTTCTTCATCATCACTTGCATCATCACCGGATGGGTATTCTTCTTGAGTCGTCAAGGCATGTATTGGAACGGCTTTCTTCTTATCAAAGTTCCTTGGTGGGTAAGACTTGGCCTTCATCTCCTTGCGAATGAGTCTTCCATTGTGATCTTCCACTCTTTCATAGGGACAATCCGCGATGAAGTGGTGTTGATTACCACAATTGTAGCATGTTCTCACTCTACTTGTGGCCTTAGGTTTGGAGGGACTTGATGACTTCCACTTCTTCATGAAAGCCCGTTGAGCAAGAGCCATGTGTTCGGCATGAGCATACTTCATGTCTTCGGGACTTCCACTCATAGACTCTTCCTCCTCCATCAAACTTGCTTCTTCATGAAGAGAGACTTTTGCCTTCAAAGCAAGGTTGGGTGCACGCACACCACGTGCACGAGCTAGAGCATCATCCGCATTCTTCTCGGAGATCTTCCTTGCCACAATCTCTTGCAAGATGTCATGAGCGGTCATCTTCCTAAAGTTGGCATCTCCATTGATTGAGTTCATTGTATCCTTGAAGAAGGGCAAGAGAGCTTGGACAAATTTCCTGTTCATCCATCTCCCATCACATTGAGTGGAGCCGAGGTCGACTAGCTTCACTTGGAGTGCCGAGAGACGCCGATGAAGTTCTTTGGGAGATTCACCATCAAGCATAGCAAAGTTGTCCGCTTCATTAGATGCCTCATCAAACTTGGACTCTTGAATGCTCTCATTGCCGATGAAGAGGTTGGTGAGAGCATCCCAAGCTTCCTTGGCGGAAGAGATGTTGCGGACGAACGCCTTGTCCTTCTCGGAGAGAGACATGTGAATGAGATGCAAGGCGGAGGCATTGAGCTGCTTGTCGATTTGCTCCCAAGGTAGCAAGTTGGTCAAGTCCTTGGAAGTTGGATGATAACCCTGCTCAATGATCCTCCAAAGCTCAATAGACACGAAATTTATGTGAGAGCGCATGTTATCTTGCCAATTGGCAAAGCTAGAAGCATCAAGTTGTGGCGGTGGGCTGCATGAGGCAAGGTGTGGCATTTGAAGGTGCCTTCCGGAGACATAGCTCGTAGGATGTGGAACCTCCGTGCTATGTCCCCGAGAGGTGTCATCTTTCTTGGGGGGATCCTCGTTGTTCTCATTCCCATCCTTCTTCGGATCTTCCTCGCTTAAGGATGGCTTATCCTTATCCGAGGTGTCAACCGGAGTTGGTGGAGTGGTACTTGATGTTCCACTAGTCAGAGCATCAAGTTGAGATTTTTGGCTTTCCATGGCTGCCATCATAGCATCCACGCGAGTCATTATGTTATTGAAATCCGCCTTAGTGGCGGGTTCCTCTTCGCCCATGATCTCTTAGGCGGTTAAGCCCAATCAAAGAGCACTAGGCTCTGATACCAATTGAAAAGGATCTCACGGGCGACTAGAGGGGGGGGGGGTGAATAGGCGCTACACAAAATTTTACCTTTTTCAATTTTTGGGCTTGACACAAAGTAAATTCTCTAGATGTGCAACTAGGTGAATTTCCTAAGTGGCAAGCAAGCAAGTGAACAAGTAAACAAGTAAGCAAGTAAGCGAGTTCGGGTAAGAAATAACCAAGGAGCGGAGACCGGAGACACAAGGATGTATTCCCGTAGTTCCTTCCTTTTGAGGGGAAGTACGTCTACGTTGGAGAGGTGTGGTGACACGGAGTCGACCAATGCCACGGAGGCTCACCTTGTTCTCCGGTGAGCAAGCCACGGAGGCTAGCTCGTTCCACTAAGCGGTGGTATTGGGGGAACTCACCGAATCCCTTACACGGAGATTGGGGCACACATCCACAACTGAATTGGAGGCTCCCAAGAAAGCCACGGAGGCTAGAATCCACAAAGACTAGAGAAATCTCGAATCAAACCACCTAGTGTTTCCAAAGAACCACTAGGAGTAAATCCCTCAAGCAAAAGGAGGGGAAAAAGAAATTCCTTCGGTGGAGATGTAGATCGGGATCTCCTCCTTCGATCCTCCAAAGATCTAAGACTTTGGGTGGTTGAGGGTGGAGATCTTGCAGTGAGGTTGGCTCCAAATAGTGTATTGTTCTTGATAAGGACGAGCAAGCTGGGGAAGAAGAGAGGAAGGGGTATAAATACCCCTTCCCGAAATGTATCCGTTGCAGCCGCCAGGGGCCGGATTATCCGGCCCAAACTTGCACCGGATAATCCGGCGGCCGGATAATCCGGTCCACTTCTGGAATAATCCGGCCGAAAAATCCGGCCAGAAATCTGGGTGACGCGCATCAGCTCTTCTTCTGGTCCTTAGTCGTTTCACTGGGGGGCGGATTATCCGGCCCAGATCTGGAAAAATCCGTCCCAAAAATCCGCCCCAAGATCTGGGTGATGCGCATCCTGGAGCTTCTGGTCCTTAGTCGTTTTCACGGGGGCGGGGGGGGGGGCGGATTATCCGGCCCAGATTTGGAAAAATCCGGCCGAAATATCCGCCCCAAAATCTGGGTGACGCGCATCTTGGTGCTTCTGGTCCTTAGCCATTTTCACGGGGGGGGGGGGGGGGGATTATCCGGCCCAGATTTGGAAAAATCTGGCCGAAATATCCGCCCCCAAATCTGCGTGACGCGCATCTCATTGCTTCTGGTCCTTAGCTGTTTTCAGGGGTGGCCGGATTATCCGGCCCAGTTTTGGAAAAATCCGGCCGAAAAATCCGGCCAATCTTCCTGCACAAAAACATTGGTAAAATGTCCTAGTGTTGTCAACTAACACACAAAACTAGGGAGGCTAGAAAATGCCCTAACAATTTGTTACCATATTGGGCAAAAAACGAGGGCCAAAAGGCAACAATCATTGAAGAAAGACAGAAATAGAAGCTTCTCTAGATTTGATACTAATTTGGTGAAAAGAGAGAGAACTGTTACACAGAGAGAGGGGAAAAAGGCGCTCTGAAAAGGCGCTCTGAAAAGGCAATGCCAATTTGGCCCGAGAGAGACAGAACCGAGCTCTCACGTACAACCAAACGCGGTCTCCTCCTGTCCCACGCGGTCCCTTTCTACCAGCCCCACGCGACGCGGCCCCACACGACGCGGCCCCACATGTCAGCACGGAACTGTCAACTAAACGGAAATCCTCCCGTCCGAGCTCCTTCTGAGGGTTTCAGACAACGGCTTGGGGAAAACTGAGGAAAAATTAACGAGCTGGGGAAAACTGAGTACAACTAACGACCTGAGGGCACGAAAATAGAAATCCCATTTAAAAATCTCACTTGCAACCCAACTTACAACTGGAAAATGATTGTTCTAATTTGACTTACAACTAAAAAAATCTCTGTTGCACCACACTTGCAGTTGGAAAAAAATCTTTGTTGCCACTCCACTTGCAACTCATAGGTTGCACGAATCACGATAAAAATATGTCGGTTTAAAATTATCAAAACACTAAGTTAATTCTCATCTATCTGAGAATTAGTGATTCTGATAATTTATATCTTGTCTCACCACATTTGGGCAGAAAGAAAAGAATGTCATGTGTTATATTGCTTTGCTCGAGTCTTCATATTACAGATTGGTTGAGCCGCATATGTAACAAAGTTAGCTTCTTGCCGTTTTTTACAAGATGTATAACTTTAATTGATCACCGGTTTATATATTTGTATTTTATTTGTTATCATGTATGAAAAGTTACAAAATTTGCTAAATTTAAATCTATCTAATTAGTGGAAAAAAGAATATAAAATGTGCAATTAGATAATCAAATCATTTGTTACGATAACGGCTGGTCTGCTAAAATGAATCGTTTAATCAGAATTCTATCCTAAGTTCACGAAGCTGGAAGGTGTCGTACAGATCTGTTTCCTTTCCGCTCCTTCTTCTAGTCGATTGGGATAGCTCGTGCGGGGTTTTGTTATTATTTTTTACCTACATCTGAGCCGCTTCTATTGCTGTGTAATATGAGACGTTAGATGTTAGTTGTTCAATACAAACTCCACTTAAACCCGGATATAATTTGATGTGATTCAAGTTTCAAACGTATGGCTCCAGGGATCCCTTTTATATATGTTTGACGTGCCCATTCTGGAAGGATATGGCTATCCTTTTTTTTCAGCTACGTGACCAACTTTTTTACTCATAAGTATTGTTTAATGTTGGTACGTGTCAGGTATCATATAAACATGTTTATTGTTGTACGTAATGTCTTATTTTCTATAAATCTTAGCCGTTAAAATTAAGATTAACACACCATATTTTTTTAGACAATGTGGATTAATGTGGTGTCTCTATTTGATAGACCCCATATTATGCTTTTAGCATATAGTAGATTGATGAACCGCTTCATGCACAACCACCACACCATCAAGGATATTTCTTCCTTGCATGAAGACGATTTGTGAAGCCTGAACCACATGATTAGCCATCGTGTTAAGTTTAATAGTGGCCACTTTCGTGAATATCACTTTTCTAGTTCTGTATGCTCTTATCACTTTTCTCGCTCTTCCCTACTACTGGAGGACACAACTTGTCTACCTTTGTGTCTGTGGTTTGATACATTGGGAGACTTTTATTCCAAAAATTGGTTGTAACGGCATTGCTGTGTATTTGATCCCAAATAACTAGTCCTCATCAAGTGTGGAATTTTGTAGCTCTAGCTACACGTAGCTTGTTTTATTAAAAAAATTCTAAAATCCTATTTTACATTTTCAAAAAATTCTGTAAATAATTCTTGGTATAGGCAATGTTGTGTTTTATCAATGTGCAAAGTTTCAATTCCAAATACCTTATATTCAAGGATCATAAAATGACAAAATCTGACAGATTTTGAGGTTTGAAAGTACAAGTATTTGGTCAGGCAATTAACTAGTTTCCTGATCTGTCAGACACACCAAGATTGTTCGCCAAAATCCCCATAAAAATTCAAAATTATGAAATATTGATAGAAGCTTAAAAGTGAAGAAGTCGAAGAATACAAGACGAAGATTTGAAGATTTGAGATTCGAACCGAATCTACGATTCAAATAGAATCTCGGGGGCTACTGACAAGGGTATGAATACCAAAGCCCATGATGTTGGTACCCCTGAGACCTATTCGGATAGTGGCCCATGAAAGATAGGCCCAAGATAGAAGTCGAAGCCTAGTCATGGTCGAAATATAGAGACATGTTGTAACTCGTATTGTATAAACTAATTTGTATCGAACCCGACCGGATCCTCGAGACCTGGCCACCTATAAATAGGGGCCAGGAGAGGTCGGCCAGGGATAGATCGAGATTGAGCTAAGATTAATTCTAAGTTTATTCTCAATACACAATATTCGCCTTGTTTGTCTGAAACTGATGAGGATTAACTCGACAAATGTCCAAGATGAAGGACTTAAGATCGGGGGAATAGGGCGTCGGATGAACTCGAAGGTAAAGGTCAGTCAAACAAGGCGTGTATTGAGAGTAAACGTGACGGTGAACTTGGCTTAATCTCAATCTGTCCTTGGCCGGCCTCTCCTAGCCCCTATATATAGGTGGCCAGGTCTCAAGGAACCGGCCGGGTTCAATATATATTACATTGTCTGTATACGACATTGACTCGTATTTCGACTATAACTATACTTGAGCCTAACGTAACAGGCCTCAGGGGTACACAAATAACGAGCTCTATTAGTTATACCCTCGTCAGTAGCCCCTGAGATTCTACCAGAATTATAGATTCGGTGTGAATCTCAAATCTTCATATCTTCATATGTTCATATCTTTGACTTGATCAATCTTCGACTTCTTCTTTTCCCTGTACTCAATTAAACAATTTTCATTATATTATCTCGCAAGGGGATTTTGGGTTAGCAAGCCTGGCAGCTCTGACGGATCAAGAGGCCAGTTAACTGCCGGGGCAGATACTTATCACCTACTTCAAACTCAATCCCCTTGGACTTGAGTCTGGTACCTGGTCTAACCCAATTTTCTGCCGCATTTAGGACTTACAAAGAAAGAGTTCTAGTAATTCTCAGGGTACCCAGTGCGTCCACCGGGATTTTTCTTCGCGTCATAGATACGAAAAGTTACTAGCAGAGCGCATCCAGGTGCGTATACTAGGCCGCACAGGACGAATCCTGGGGTCTTACCTTCACGATCTGTTTCAATCATGGCATTCGAGTTTTGTCGCGATAACACAACTCGAGAATCATATTTTGTAATCGTTTCAGCCTTGTTTGACTGTTTCAATACCAAAAATCTTTGGGTTGCACAATCCTTGACTAATATACGCTCCCTCCCGATGGGTGGTGGCGCGGTGTTGATGATGTAAATGACCGGCCAGTTGAGAACCCCAAGAGAAGGTGTGATGAATACAGCAGCAAGTTTTCCCTCAGTTATGAAACCAAGGTATGTCAATCCAGTAGGAAAAATCCAAACTCAAGAAGGTGATGCCTGCTAGCTGCGTGACACTCCAACAAGGGCGCCATTAATGATACTTGTTAGCACGTCTTCAACTAGTAGCAACGTGGAACCTGCACACAACACAACCAAGAACTTTGCTCCCAACTTACGATGAGGTTGTCAATCTCACCGGTTTACTATAAACAAAGGAATGAGCGTATCGAGTGGAAAGCAATAGTAGTATGCAAGAAAGTAAATAGTACGAGTAAAGTAAACAGGTGATAGCAATATAAAGGAAATCGGACCGGGGTCCACAGTTCACTAGGGGTGTCTCTCCATAAGATAAATAACAACATGCTGGGTAAATAAATTACAGTTGGGCAATTGATAGAATAAAGATAACGTGCATATGTCAAGAGGATCACTATGAGATTTACTCTTGGCATTACAACAAGATACATAGACCGCCATCCAACTGCATCTATGACTAATAATCCACCCACGGGGAATTATCTGAGGACCCCGTGAATATTAAGTTGCGAACAACAGATAACTGCATTAAGCAAAGTGTGTAATGTAAACAAAGCATATGTCCTTGGAGATAAGAATGTTGTTTTCTCCCTAGTGGCAACAACACATCTACAACCTTAGAGGATTCTGTCACTCCCCCAGATTAAATAGAGGCATGAACCCAACCATCGAGCATAAATACCCCCTCTTGGAGTCACTAGTATTTACTTGGCCAAGATAGCTACTAACAACGGAGAGCATGCAAGATCATAAACAACATAGAGATAACATAAGATTATATTCAGCACATCAACTCAATCATAACACCAATATTCATCGGATCCTAACAAACATAACATGTAGAATTACATAACGGTGATCTCGATCATGTAAGGCAGCTCACGAGATCTAAACATAAAGCACATGGTGGAGAAGATAACCATCTAGCTACTGCTATGGACCCATAGTCCAAGGTAGACTACTCACTCATCGCGCTGGATGCAAGCATGGCGATGAAGAAGACCTCCGGTGGTGATTCCCCTCTACAGCAGGGTGCCGGGAAGAGCTTCTGGACCCTCCCGATCTCGGGTCGACGACGGCGGCGGATCACGATCTGTTTCTAGAAAATTGATCGGGTCTTTAGGTTTTTCCTGTCCGGGGGTCTTTATAGCCAAAGGGGCAGCGTCAGAAGTGGACCAGGGCGGTCACACACATAGGGGGCATGGCCAGGGGCTAGGCCGCGCCGCCCTGTTATGTGGCCGGCCTGTGGCCCCTCTCCGTCTCCTCTTCGGACTTCTGGAAGCTTCGGTAAATTTCTGGATGTTCGGCTTTTGTTTTGTCCAATTCCGAGAATATTTCCTGTGTAACTTTTCTGAAACACAAAAATAGCAGAAAACAAGAAACTGTCACTGTGGCATCTTGTTAATAGGTTAGTTCCGGAAAATGCATAAAATGCCACGAAGTGTAACAAAACACTAAGCAAATGGTGTAAAAATAAGCATGGAGCATCAAAAATTATAGATACGTTTGAGACGTATCAGCATCCCCAAGCTTAACTCCTGCTCGTCCTCGAGTAGGTAAGTGATAACAAAAGAATAATTTTTGAGGTGACATGCACCTACACAATCTTGATCATCTATGTAAAGCATTGAGTGCTGGGATCAAAAGAACTTAAAACATGGGCATGAAAGATATAATCTTGATAGAAGAAACTTAGCAACCATGTTATAACATGAAAAAGAACACAAACAAAAGATCATGAAAATGAAACAATGAAAATCAAACGTGTGTTCAAATCATATAGAAAAACATAGCAAATGGTTTTCAGCTTGTCCTTCATGAGAGAGCAAAACATAAATGCATAGGACACCTTCAAGTTTAAAAGGGCAACTAGATACAAATAATTTAAGAACAAGTGAAACCAAAATCATGAATCAATCAATGAAAACTTTGGGACAATGCACATTATACTCAGAATGACGACTATGCTCTCTGAGACGGTGCATAAAGATAGAAGGTGAAGACTCAACATAAAAGTAAAAGAAAGGCCCTTCGCAGAGGGAAGCAGTGATTGCAAGTTTTATAAACCTTCAAAAATTATGGTACTTACTAGCTTTGAGCTCTCATTGCCCCCATCATAGGCATCTTTAATGGTTAAAGTTAATGCGAGTACAATTATGAAGCATATGCTTGACAAATCATAAGTTGAAAACCTCGTGTCCCGTGAAGTACGAATACCCAAACCTCATGCTACTCAACTTAGAGTCCTAAGCAAGCTCTTGTCATTGTAAGTATACACGTATCATCGAGAACCGCCAACGGGGTACCTCCGTGGCCGATGACATGGAACAAGCCCATATCAAAATGACAGGACAAACAGACAATGAACACCTCAGCATCTCTTTTATTTACCACTGGTATAGCTTTTTATTTTGAGATGCGTCATCGAATGTTCACTATGGGCATGCTGTAAATTTCCACCATGAATTATGCATGGCTTAGATTAGCGGCCCAGGCGTTTCTCTAACACGTATACAAACTCCATGATCCCGCAAGATTCCCAAATTATTTCACATCGCGAGTATCCATAAACAAAAGATCACGATATCAACTCAAATAAGAAGTGCAATGTTGAAAGCTTGCCCTATGACGGCATGGCTGGGCTAATTTCCAACTTACAACTTGCAACCATAACAACTCAATATAAGAGAGCCATAATGTCAAAATTTTAAGAACAAGAAAAGTAAAGTGTGCCATCAGGTTCGTGAGAGCTTTACTGACCAATTTTCGCATAACACCAAAAGAGTTTAATTTGAAGGATAGGTAAAAGTAAGTCAAATGTACTTAGAATAGCAAATTGCTAATAGGTATGTATGGTGGACACATTGGAATAACTTGGTTTTTGGGAGTTGGATGCACGAGTAGAGCTCATACTCAGTACAAAACGAGGGCTAGCAAAAGACTGGGAGCGACCAACTAAGAGAGCAATAACGGTCATAATCATGCAAAGCGACAAAGCAACATTAAAAGAAGCATAAGATGGCATCAAAAGTCAAAAACTAAATGATCATAGAGGCTTATGGCGACTTTGTATGAGTCTAATATGTGTGAGCATGCGCCAAGTCAACCCAAATAAAGCATCAAGGAGAAAACCAAAATAATGCTTCCAAATAATAAAAACAATGCATGATTTTTTCAAAGGCTCATTAAGCAATCTCAGTCATTTGAGGCAAGTAATGCTACAGCAAAACCACTAAGCATACTATCAAAACGACATCAAGCATGACATGCAAATCATGGGCCGCAGTCTAAACAAGCTCCTTTTCGTACCACTTTTTTGCATGAATTTTTTTTCTCTTTTCCAACACCATTTGAACCTTTTTGAAACAACTCTTTTGATGAAAACCAACATGGACCAGAGGTCAAAATACACCTTGATGCAAAGATATAAGAAGATCTGAATAAAAATCAAGGCGAAAAATGAAAGCTAAACGCTGTTCTAGAAAAAGAGAACACTCGTTGAACGATAAGAGTGAAAAATGGAGTGTTCTTGGCAAATGAAAAGCAAGGCAACTTCTCCCAAAGGAATTTGTTGGGGTCCAACCATTTATTGCAGCAAACAAAACAAAACTAAACTAAAAACTAAAGACAAGATGCTCCAAGAAAGACGCATAGTGCATGAAGCAATAAAAATATAGTGTTTTGAAAGGTGACCTGATTTTTGCCGATGAAGAAGGGGTGCCTCGGGGGCATCCCCCAGCTTTGACGCTTGTACCTCTTGGATATTTCTTGGGGTGCATTGGCATCCCCAAGCTTGAGCTTTTGTCCATTCTTCAACTCATCTCATCATTCTCCAATCCCTACACTTGAAAACTTCTTTCATACAAAACTAAACATAATTCTATTAGCAACATTAGTGTAAGCATAATAATGAATCAAACCCTTTTTGCTTCAGATTTCAACTCAAAACCACCACATATAAAGCATATACTACTGTAGCAACTTCCCCACAAGTTCCGTGATCAAAAGAACTAAAAAAAGCGATAAAGAGGCAAACACAAATAGTGGCAGAAATCTGTCAAAACAGAACAGCTGACAAAGGTCGATTTTTTCGAGGGTTTTCTGTTGCTCAAATCAAAAAGTGTATAACTAATGAAAGTTTGGATATAACCTGGGGCATATGCACAAGAAATCGGAGGTCAAAAAGATATTCTGAGAAGTTTCACGAATTTTTACGGTGCAGCATTGAAATCTGTTTCAGGACAGCAACATCCCTAAATCTTACCTCACTCAAATTAGAGGCTTCTCTTGGCACAACAACAAAATAAAAATGATAAGGAGTGGTTATTACAGTAGTAATAACTTCCAAGACTCAAATAAAAGAAAAAGAACTGAAAGTAAAACAATGGGTTATCTCCCAAGAGTGCTTTTCTTTAACGCCTTTGAGCTAGGCGTAGAAAGTGCGAATCAAGTAATATCAAGTGATGAAGCATTAAGATCTATTGCAGAAGTCTTTTCAATAAGGCATTGTATTGCATCCACATAAGTTTTTGAAAACCCCTTGTGATCACGCTTTGGTTCACTCAAATCACTAAAGAGATTTTTAGGACAGATCCAATCAATTTTTTTTCAAAAGCCTCATGCAATCCCAAGAGTTTGCTAGGTATTGGTACTTTGAAATCTTCTTTGGTTGTACCAACAACTTTAACAGGCAAACCAAGCATATTAAATCACTTAAAAACTTTCCTAGCTTCAATAACAACATCTCTAAATTCTCTACGCAAAGTCTCTAAGATAAAATCTTTCTTTTCGGAGTCTTCAATATCATGAAGCTTAAGAAACATGTATTGCATAAAAGGATTAAGGCTAGCAAACCTAGCTTCTAACATGTGAACTAAATAAGCAGAAGCAACTTCATAACTAGGAGCAAGCTCAGCCGAAGATTTATCCTCAATATCTTTATGCATGCTAATATGATTAAAGAACTCCTAAATATTACTTTTCCCAATAATAGAACCACTACCTACTGAGAGGTCCTCCCAAACATACTTAGGGAACAACATAATGAACTAAGAGTAATAAAGTAACAACTATAAAGGAAACTAATTTTTTTGTGTTTTTGATAAAATGATGCAAGTAAAAATAAAGTAAAGCAAAACAATAAACAAAGTAAAGGATGTGCGTGTGAAACTCCCCTTGCAGAAGTCTTCTTTTTCCTCAGCAACGGCGCCAGAAAACTTGTTGGTGGCACGGTGTTGATGATGTAAATAACCGGCCAGTTGGGAACCCCAAGAGAAGGTGTGATGAATACAGCAGCAAGTTTTCCCTCAGTTATGAAACCAAGGTATGTCAATCCAGTAGGAAAAAGCCAAAATAAAGAAGGTGATGCCTGCTAGCTGCGTGACACTCCAACAAGGGCGCCGTTAATGATACTTGTTAGCGCGTCTTCAACTAGTAGCAATGCAGAACATGTACACAACACAACCAAGAACTTTACTCCCAACTTACGATGAGGTTGTCAATCTCACCGGTTTGCTGTAAACAAAGGAATGAGCGTATCGAGTGGAAAGCAATAGTAGTATGCAAGAAAGTAAATAGTGCGAGTAAAGTAAATATGTGATAGCAATATAAAGGAAATTGGACCGGGGTCCACAGTTCACAAGTGGTGTCTCTCCATAAGATAAATAATAACATGCTGGGTAAGCAAATTACAGTTGGGCAATTGATAGAATAGAGATAACGTGCATATGTCAAGAGGATCACTATGAGATTTACTCTGGGCATTACAACAAGATACATAGACCGCCATCCAACTGCATCTATGACTAATAATCCACCCACGGGGAATCATCCGAGGACCCCGTGAATATTAAGTTGCGAACAACAGATAACTGCATTAAGCAAAGTGTGTAATGTAAACAAAGCATATGTCCTTGGACATAAGAATGTTGTTTTCTCCCTAGTGGCAATATCACATCTACGACCTTAGAGGTTTCTGTCACTCCCCCAGATTAAATAGAGGCATGAACCCAACTATCGAGCATAAATACCCGCTCTTGGAGTCACTAGTATCTACTTGGCCAAGATAGCTACTAACAACGGAGAGCATGCAAGATCATAAACAATATAGAGATAACATAAGATTATATTCAACACATCAACTCAATCATAACACTAATATTCATCGGATCCCAACTAACACAACATGTAGAATTACATAACGGTGATCTCGATCATGTAAGGTAGCTCACGAGATCTAAACATGAAGCACATGGTGGAGAAGACAACTATCTAGCTACTACTATGGACCCATAGTCCAAGGTAGACTACTCACCCATCGCGCTGGAGGCAAGCATGGCGATGAAGAAGACCTTCGGTGGCGATTCCCCTCTCCAGCAGGATGCCGGGAAGAGCTTCTGGACCCTCCCGATCTCGGGTCGACGGCGGCGGCGGATCGCGATGTGTTTCTAGAAAATTAATCGGGTCTTTAGGTTTTTCCCATCGGGAGGTCTTTATAGGCGAAGGGGCAGCGTCAGAAGTGGACCAGGGCGGTCACATGCATAGGGGGCGTGGCCAGGGGCTGGGCCGCGCCGCCCTGTTGTGTGGCCGGCCCGTGGCCCCTCTCCATCTCCTCTTTGGACTTCTGGAAGCTTCGGTAAATTTCTGGATGTTCGGCTTTTGTTTCGTCCAATTCTAAGAATATTTCCTATGTAACTTTTCTGAAACACAAAAAAAAAGGGAACTGGCACTGTGGCATCTTGTTAATAGGTTAGTTCCGGAAATGCATAAAAACGCCACGAAGTGTAACAAAATACTAAGCAAATGGTGTAAAAACAAGCATGGAGCATCAAAAATTATAGATACGTTTGAGACGTATCAATGGGAGTGACTTCAGTGAATTACATATACTGGACAATCTTCTTCCGCTTTCTTTATTATTCTTGGAAACTGAAATTTCATCGGGTGCGCGACTAGCGCTCCCAATGGGAGTAGCCCCCGAGGCTATAGTTGAAAGTTTTTCGAGTATAGGCTCAAGTAGACTATTTTCCTATGTCCTTGCATAGCTGCTTATTTTGCGTAATAATTTCATCGAGTGTGCACCTAGCGCTCCCGATAGTAGTAGCCCCCGAGGCTATAGTCGAAATTGCGTTTTTGGGTATAGACTCAAAGATAAGTGCTCCTTAACTGCAACCTGTTATTACCTTTTAAACGTTCTTTTTTGTCGGGTGTTTAATCTGCACCGATGATTAGATTAGCCCCCGAGGCTATTACTGGGTTCCTTGTAGGCGACCATGATCTTCGAATCGCGCCCTGGCTTCTGAATTTTCGGCGACTGCACACTTGTGACGTCATTGACAGAGAGTGTGATTTGACTAGACACTGACCATTGCACGTGGGCAACGTAGTAATTTCGTAATTTTCTGCCCGTTAGTGGGCTTGCCGCTTTCGCTTCACGCACCACGTCTCAACCCACGTTCCTTTCACAAGAATCTTTATAAGGGGGAGACCTTAGTTTTTACTGTTTACCAGCACTTTGTTCTTCCGCCCCCGCCATTGCTTCATCTTCCTTGCACTCTACAGTTTCCTCGCAGCCCCCGAGCGCATCTCCTCTGAATGTCCACCAAGAAGGTTGCGCATAAAGAGAAGATGACGAAGAAAAAGAGCGGCAGCATGGCCACCAAGTGGGTTTCCTCAGAGTTTGAGGAATCTGATCTGAACAAGGCCAAGAGGGAGGGGTTTCTCGCCAGAGTGGCACCGATCATCTTCCCCGGCACCGAGCGCATCCCCAAGCCCCCGAGCGGATATCGGGTTATGTTTCTTGCTTTCCTCCTCCGTGGTCTTTCTCTTCCTGCCCATGAATTTCTTCGTGGGCTCCTCTTCGTTTATGGTGTGCAGCTTCACCAGCTCACACCACATTCTATCTTGAATATCGCCTATTTTATCACCCTCTGTGAGACCTTCCTTGGAATCGACCCCCACTAGATTATGTGGAAGTTTCCTTTAAGCCTCCGCCCGAGTGTTCTGTTAGCCAAGAATCCTGAGCTAGGCAGGGCAGTCATATCTATGCGTGCTGAGTCACATTACCTCAAATTCAACATGGCTGTCTCAGTTCAAGGTTGGAGGAAGAAGTGGTTCTACATCAAGGACCAAAAGGCTGCTTCTTCTGACGACTTTGGTATTGCTCCTTTTGATGGGAAGAAGAGCCCGACGAAGCTGACATCATGGGATTCTCCTCCTACAGAAGCTGAAGTCGAAAACATCAAGCCCTTGCTGACTCGCATTCAGAGCCTAAAGAGTGCAGCTGGAGGCGGACTGATAGCGACGCAGCTCATGGCGTTCTTTCTGCAGAGGCGCATCCAGCCTCTCCAAGCTCGTGTCTCCAAATTATGGTCTTACTCTGGTTCGGAAGATCCTTCTCGAGTGTCCAACCAGGACCCAAAGAAAAAGGATCTCAACAAATGAGTGAGATCTTTGACTACTCTCGCAAAGGAGAAAGAGATTCCAGCTTTGATAGCTAATTTTTTTTGACTCCGCTCAACCTTTGCCCAAGGTATGTGCTTTATAACTCATTAGTATCGACTTCTATTCTTCATCTTCTTTTGTTTTGCGTTTGTTTGCTAATAATTTTTGCGATCGATTCTTTGTAGGGCCACCAATTCTTGGTCTCTCGTCCTCATCTTCTTGAGGAATGGTGATACGTCTCAAACGTATCTATAATTTTTGATGCTCCATGCTTGTTTATACACCATTTGCTTTGAGTTTTGTTACACTTTGTGGCGTTTTTATGCATTTTCCGGAACTAACCTATTAACAAGATGCCGCAGTGCCAGTTCCCTGTTTTCTCTTGTTTTTATGTTTCAGAAAAGTTACACAGGAAATATTCTCGGAATTGGATGAAACAAAAGCCAAACCTCCTATTTTTTACCGAAGCTTCATGAAGACCGAAGATGAGACGGAGGGGGGCCAGGAGCCAGGCTCACCACAGGGGGGCGCGGCCCAGCCCCTGGCCGCACCACCCCATGGTGAGGCCAGCTGGCCCCACCTCTGATGATGCCCTTTCGCCTATAAAATCCCCTCAATGGGAAAAACCTAAGGGACGGATCGCTTTTCCTCGAAACATACTGCAAGCCGCCGCCGTCATCGAAATGAGATTGGGAGGATCTAGGAGCTCTTCCCGGCACCCTGCCGGAGAGGGGAATCCCTACCGGAGGCCTTCTCCACCACCATGGTCGCCTCCGAAGTGATGTGTGAGTAGTCTACCTTGGACTACGGGTCCATAGCAGTAGCTAGATGGTTGTCTCCTCCACCATGTGCTTCATGTTTAGATCTTGTGAGCTGCCCTACATGATCAAGATCATCTTTGTGTAATCATACATGTTGTGTTTGTTGGGATCCGATGAGTATTGGTACTATATCAAGTTGATGTGCTGAATATATATCTTATGTTATCTCTATGTTGTTTATGATCTTGCATGCTTTCTGTTGCTAGTAGATATATTGGCCGAGTAGATGCTAGTGACTCCAAGAGGGAGTATTTATGCTCGATAGTTGGGTTCATGCCTCTATTTAATCTGGGGGAGTGACAGAAACCTCTAAGGTTGTAGATGTGCTGTTGCCACTAGGGGGAAAACAACATTCTTGTGTCCAAGGATATTTGCTTTGTTTACTTTACGCACTTTGTTTAATGCAGTTATCCGTTCTTCGCAACTTAATACTCAAGGGGTACTCGAACGACTCCCCGCGAGTGGATTATTAGTCATAGATGCAGTTGGATTATGGTCTATGTATTTTGTCGTAATGCCTAGAGTGAATCTCATAGTGATCCTCATGACATATGTATGTTATCTTTACTCTATCAATTGCCCAACTGTAATTTGTTTACCCAGCATGTTGTTATTTATCTTATGGAGAGACACCACTAGTGAACTATGGACCCCGGTCCAATTTCCTTTACATTGTTTTACCGTTTTACTTTTACTCGCACTGTTTACTTTCTTGCATACTATTATCCTTTTACCACTCGATACGCTCAATCCTTTGTTTACAGCAAACCGGTGAGATTGACAACCTCATCGTAAGTTGGGAGCTAAGTACTTGTTTGTGTTGTGTGCAGGTTTCATGTTGCTGCTGGGTAAAGACACACCAACAATATTCCTAGGGCCATTTTCCAGAGTGTCACGAAGCTAGCAAGCATCACCTTCTAAAGTTTGGTTCTTTCTCCTACTGGTTCGATAAACCTTGGTTTCATAACTGGGGGAAGACTAGCTGCTGTGCTCATCACACCTTCTCTTGGGGTTCCCAACTGGTCGGTCAACACTGCACCATCAACAAGTTTTTTGGCGCCGTTGCGGAGGAGGAAGAAGACTTCTGCAAGGGGAGTCTCTCATGCACAATCTTTTACTTTGTTATTGTTTTGCTTTATTTTATTTTTTCTTGCATCTTTTTATCAAAAATACAAAAAAATTAGTTTCTTTATAGTTGTTAATTTTACTTGCTTGCTTATAGTTTTGCTAGAATGGGTACTCCTGAGAACATCAAGTTGTGTGACTTTACTAGCACCAAAAACAATGATTTTATCTGCACTCCTATTGCGCCACCTGCTTCTGAGGCAAATTTTTATGAGATCAAACCTGCTTTGTTGAACCTTGTTATGAAAGAGCAATTTTCTGGTGCCAGTTTTGATGATGCTGCAGCTCATCTCAACAATTTTGTTGAGATATGTGAGATGCAAAAGTATGAGAATGTAGATGGCAAAATTATTAAGCTTAAATTGTTTCCTTTCTCTTTAAGAGGAAGAGCTAAGGATTGGTTGCTATCTTTGCCTAGAAATAGTATTGATTCTTGGGATAAGTGTAAGGATGCTTTTATTGGAAAAATACTATCCTCCTGCTAAGATTATAGCTTTGCATAGTGATATTATGAAGTTTAGACAGTTTGATAATGAACATGTTGCTCAAGCTTGGGAAAGAATGAAATCTATGATAAAGAATTGTCCCACTCATGGACTGACTACTTGGATGATTGTCCAAACTTTTTATGCAGGACTGAATTTTTCTTCAAGAAATCTATTGGATTCAGCTACTGGAGGCACTTTTATTTCCCTTACCTTGGGCACCGCAACAAAGCTTCTTGACAACATGATGGTAAATTATTCTGAGTGGCACACCGAGAGAGCTCCACAAGGTAAGAAGGTAAATTCTGTTGAGGAAACCTCTTCCTTGAGTGATAAGATTGATGCTATTATGCTTATGCTTTCTAATGATAGAACTCATGTTGATCCTAATAATGTTCCTTTGGCCTCTTTGGTTGCTCAAGAAGAGCATGTTGATGTAAACTTCATTAGAAATAATAATTTCAACAAAAGTGCTTATAGGAACAATTTTGCTAGCAACAATTATTGGTCGTATCCTTCTACCAATGGTAATGGTTATGGTAACTCTTATGGTAATTCCTCCAAGAACACTAGGGGCGCGCCCTCTGAACTTGAAGTCATGCTCAAGGACTTCATCGGTAAGCAAACTGCTTTTAACAAGTCTGTTGAGGAAAAGTTGGGTAAAATTGATATTCTTGCTTCTAAAATTGATAGCCTTTCTCTTGATGTTGAACTTCTGAAACTAAAATTGTTGCCTAATTATGTGAAAGAAAGCAATACTTTTGCTGCTACTAATGCCATCCAAGTTAGAATTGATGAAAATGTTAGGATGTTAGCAGAATTGCATGCTAGGTGGGAAAGAGAAGATGAGATGGCTAGAAATATGAAGGTATGTACTATTACTACCTCTAATGATGTTGTTCCAAATGCTAGCAATCCTCTTACTTTGATTGGTGTAGAGAAAACTCCTACTCCTTGTGCGAAAAAGCCCAAAACTGCAAAAACTTTTTCTACAAAAGTGCTGAAATTATTCGGAGTATGGGAGATGATAGCTCTATTTCTTTTAATGATTTTGATGTTGATGGCTGCAATATATCTGAAGTTATTTTGTTCTTGCAAAAGCTTTCTTTGAGTCCTAATGCTAGTTCTATTAATACTGCTTTTAAATCATATTACAAATGCTCTCATGAAAATTAGGGAGGAAAAGTTGAAACAAAAGGCTTCTATTCCCAAGAAGTTAGAAGATGGTTGGGAGCCCATCATTGATATTAATGTTAATGGTTTTGATTGCCATGCTTTATGTGATCTAGGTGCTAGTATTTCTGTTATGCCTAGAAAGATTTATGATATGCTTGGTTTACCACCGCTTGAAAAGTGTTATTTTAACGTTCCTCTTGCTGATGTTGCTAAGAAGAAACCTTTGGGAAGCATTAATGATGTTCTTATTATGGTTAACAATAACTTTGTTCCCATTGATTTTCTTGTCATGGATGTTGAATGCAATGCTTCATGTCCTATTATTTTAGGAAGACCTTTTGTTCGAACTGTAGGTGTCATCATTGATATGAAGGAAGGCACCATCAAATATCAATTCCCACTCAAGAAAGGTATGGAACACTTCCCTACAAGGAGGAAGAAATTACTTTTTGACTCTATCCTTAGAGCAAATTATGAACTTGATGCTTCATCGCTTGATAATACTTGATTTCCACCTTTGCGCCTAGCTCAAAGGCGTTAACGAAAAGCACTCTTGGGAGATAACCCAATATTTTCTTTTCAGTACTTTTTCTTTTATTTGAGTCTTGGAAGTTATTACTACTGTAATGACCTCTCCTTATCATTTTTATTTCGTTTTTGTGCCAAGAAGAACCTCTAATTTGAGGGAGGTAAGATTTGGGGAAGTTGCTGTCCTGAAACAGATTTCTGCGCTGCACCGTAAAAATTTGTGAAACTTCTTAGAATATCTTTTTGATCTGAAATTTCTTGAGCATATGCCCCAGGTTATATCGAAACTTTCATTAGTTTTGCACTTTTCGATTTGAGCAACAGAGGGTCCTCGAAAAATTCGACCTTTGACAGCTGTTCTGTTTTGACAGATTTCTGCCACTATTTGTGTTTGCCTCTCGATCGCTTTCTTTTTGAGTTCTTTTGATCACGGAACTTTTGAGAATGTTGCTACAGTAGTATATGCTTTATTTGTGGTGTTTTTGAGTTGAAACCGAACTAAAAAGGGTTGATTCACTATTATGTTTATGCTAACATTGCTAATAGAATTGTGTGAAGTTTTGTATGAAGGAAGTTTTCAAGTGTAGGGATTGGAGAATGATGAGATGAGATGAAGTATGGACAAAAGCTCAAGCATGGGGATGCCCATGTCACCCCAAGAAATATCCAAGAGGTACAAGCGTTAAAGCTTGGGGATGCCCCCGAGGCACCCCTTCTTCATCGGCAAAAATCATGTCACCTTTCAACACACTATATTTTTATTGCTTCATATTCTATGCATTTTTCTTGGAGCGTCTTTACTTTTGCTTTCATTTTTCTTTTGTTTTGTTTTCTGCAATAAATGGTTGGACCCCAACAAATTTCTTTTGGAGGATACGTACTTTGTTTTTCATTGCCAAGAACACTCTAGTTTTCACTCTTATCGTTCAACAAGTGTTCTCTTTTTCTAGAACTGCATTTAGCTTTTGTTTTTCGCCTTGATTTTGTTCAGATCTTGTTTTATCTTTGCATCAAGGTGTATTTAGACCACTGGTCTATGTTGGTTTTCATCAAAAGAGTTGTCTCACAAAAGTTTTGAATGGTGTTGGAAAAGAGAAAAAGTTTCATGCAAAAAAGTGGTACAAAAAGGAGCTTGTTTAGACTGCGGCTTAGACTTTTTCATGCCATGCTTGATGTCGTTTTGATAGTATGCTTAGTAGTTTTTTCTGTAGCATGACTTGTCTCAAATGACTGAGATTTCTTAATGAGCCTTTGAAAAAATCATACGTTGTTTTTATTATACGGAAGCATTTATTTGGTTTTCTCCTTGATGCTTTATTTGGGTTGACTTGGTGCATGCTTACAACATGTTTGACTCTTACAAAGTTGCCATAAGCCTCTATGATCATTTGGTTTTTAACTTGTGATGCCATTTTTTGCTTCTCTTAATGATGTTTTGTCGCTATGCATGATTATGGTCATTATTGCTCTCTTAGTTGGTCGCTCCCAGTCTTTTGCTAGCCCTTATTTTGTACTGAGTATGAGCTCTACTCGTGCATCCAACTCCCAAAACCCAAGTTATTCCAATGTGTCCACCATACATACCTATTAGCAATTTGCTATTCCTAGTATATTTGACTTGCTTTTATCTATCCTTCGAATTAAATTCTTTTGGTGTTATGTGAAAATTAGTCAGTAAAGCTCTCATGAACCTGATGGCACACTTTACTTTTCTCGCTTCTAAAATTTTGTCATTGTGGCTCTTTTATGGTGACGTTATGCTTGCAATTTGTAAGTTGGAAATTAGCCAAACCATGCCGTCATGGGGTAAGCTTTCAACATTGCACTTTCTCTTATTTGAGTTGATATCGTGATCTTTTGTTTATGGATACTCGCGATGTGAAATAAGTTGGAAATCTTGCGGGATCATGGAGTTTGCATATGTGTTAGAGAAATGTCTGGGCCGCTAATCTAAGCCATGCATCATTCATGGTGGAAATTTATAGCATGCTCATTGTAGACATTTGACGATGCATCTCAAAATAAAAAAGCTATACCAATGGTAAATAAAAGAGATGCCGAGGTGTTCATTGTCTGTTTGTCCTGTCATTTTCATGTGGGCTTGTTCCATGTCATTGGGCAAGGAGGTACCCCATTGGCGGTTCTCGATGATACGTGTATACTTACAATGACAAGAGCTTGCTTGGGACCCTAAGTCGAGTAGCATGAGGTTTGGGTATTCGTACTTCACAGGACACGAGGTTTTCAACTTATGATTTGTCAAGCATATGCTCATAAATGTTCTCGCATTAATTTTAACCATTCAAGATGACTATGATGGGGGCAATGAGAGCTCAAAGCTAGTAAGTACCATAATTTTTGAAGGTTTATAAAACTTGCAATCACTGCTTCCCTCTGTGAAGGGCCTTTCTTTTACTTTTATGTTGAGTCTCCACCTTCTACCTTTATGCACCGTCTAAGAGAGCATAGTTGCCATTCTGAGTTTAATGTGCATAGTCCCAAAGTTCATCATTGATTGATTTATGATTATGGTTTCACTTGTTCTTAAATTATTTGTATCTAGTCGCCCTTTTAAAACTTGACGGTGTCCTATGCATTTATGTTTTGCTATTCCATGAAGGACAAGCTGAAAACCATTTGTTATGTTTTTCCATATGATTTGAACACACGTTTGACTTTCATTGTTTCATTATTCATGATCTTTCGTTTGTGTTTCTTTTCATGTTATAACATTGTTGCTAAGTTTTTATTGTCAAGATTATGCCTCTTATGCCCATGTTTTAAGTTCTTTGATCCCAGCACTCAATGCTTACATAGATGATCAAGATTGTGATGGTGCATGTCACCACAAAAATTATTCTTTTGTTATCACTTACCTACTCGAGGATGAGCAGGAGTTAAGCTTGGGGATGTTTGATACGTCTCAAACGTATCTATAATTTTTGATGCTCCATGCTTGTTTATACACCATTTGCTTTGAGTTTTGTTACACTTCGTGGCGTTTTTATGCATTTTCCGGAACTAACCTATTAACAAGATGCCACAAAGCCAGTTCCCTGTTTTCTGCTATTTTTGTGTTTCAGAAAAGTTACACAGGAAATATTCTTGGAATTGGACGAAACAAAAGCCAAACCTCCTATTTTTACCGAAGCTTCGCAAAGACCAGAGATGAGACGGAGGGGGGCTAGGAGCCAGGCTCACCACAGGGGGGCGCGGCCTAGCACCTGGCCGCGCCACCCCATGGTGAGGCCAGCTGGCCCCACCTCTGACGATGCCCTTTCGCCTATAAAATCCCCTCGACGGGAAAAACCTATGGGACGGATCGCTTTTCCTCAAAATATACTAGAAGCCGCCGCCGTCGTCGAAACGAGATCGGGAGGATCCAAGAGCTCTTCCCGGCACCCTGCCGGAGAGGGGAATCCCTGCCGGAGGCCTTCTCCACCACCATGGTCGCCTCTGGAGTGATGTGCGAGTAGTCTACCTTGGACTACGGGTCCATAGCAGTAGCTAGATGGTTGTCTCCTCCACCATGTGCTTCATGCTTAGATCTTGTGAGCTGCCCTACATGATCAAGATCATCTTTATGTAATCATACATGTTGTGTTTGTTGGGATCCGATGAGTATTGGTACTATGTCAAGTTGATGTGCTGAATATATATCTTATGTTATCTCTATGTTGTTTATGATCTTGCATGCTTTCCGTTGCTAGTAGATATCTTGGCCGAGTAGATGCTAGTGACTCCAAGAGGGAGTATTTATGCTCGATAGTTGGGTTCATGCCTCTATTTAATCTGGGGGAGTGACAGAAACCTCTAAGGTTGTAGATGTGTTGTTGCCACTAGGGGGAAAAGAACATTCTTGTGTCCAAGGACATTTTCTTTGTTTACTTTACGCACTTTGCTTAATGCAGTTATCCATTGTTCGCAACTTAATACTCAAGGGGTACTCAGATGACTCCCCGCGAGTGGATTATTAGTCATAGATGCAGTTGGATTACGGTCTATGTATTTTGTCGTAATGCCCAGAGTGAATCTCATAGTGATCCTCCTGACATATGTACGTTATCTTTACTCTATCAATTGCCCAACTGTAATTTGTTTACCCAGCATGTTGCTATTTATCTTATGGAGAGACACCACTAGTGAACTATGGACCCCGGTCCAATTTCCTTTACATTGTTTTACCGTTTTACTTTTACTCACACTGTTTACTTTCTTGCATACTATTATCCTTTTATGACTTGATATGCTCAATCCTTTGTTTATAGAAAACCAGTGAGATTGACAACCTCATCGTAAGTTGGGAGCAAAGTACTTGTTTGTGTTGTCTGCAGGTTTCATGTTGCTGCTGGGTGAAGAGACACCAACAATATTCCTGGCACAATTGTCCGGAGTGTCACGAAGCTAGCAAGAATCACCTTCTGAAGTTTGGTTCTTTCTCCTACTGGTTCGATAAACCTTGGTTTCATAACTGAGGGAAGACTTGCTGCTGTGCTCATCACATCTTCTCTTGGGGTTCCCAACTGGTCGGTCATCTACATCAACACCGCACCATCAAAGGGGCAATTCAGGCTGATCCTGATCCTGTTGTTTCTAAAGCCCCCGAGGCTGACGAAAGCCAGGACGGAGATGATGCCGAAAATTCTCAAGAGGATAGCGGCTCTACTTCATCGCGTCCTTTCGCCAACTCTGAAGAGAAAAGTCTGGAGAAGAAAAGGAAGCATCTTGACGAATTGACTTCCTCGAGTACCTCCATTCTAAAGGATGCACCAGGGGAGCCCGCTGCTGCCAAGGCCTCTGATCTTGAGATGTTTGATGCTCTGGACTCGTGAGTTTACTGCATATTGTTACTCAATCTTTTCAATTCTTGATTCTTTTCCTTCTTGTTGATGTCGAATGACTTCTTCTTAGTGATGATGATAATCCGAAGAAGGATGCTACATCAGTTCCTCTCTTTGGTGCTTCGACTATCTCCGAGGGACATCCTGAGGAGGAGGCTGTGGTGGTTAAACCATCAGCAGTCCTTCCCAAGAAAAATATTCCTGCTCCTACTTCAAAGCATCTAAAGAGGGCAGCACCAGTGCCTACTTCTCTTGAAGTTCATCAGCCCTCGGCTTCTTCTTACAACATGAGTAGTTCTTCTTGTACTCGACTCTTTTGTTCTTGACCTTTTCTCATACAACTTTTTTCTACAGACTTGATTGCAGAAGTTTCTCTCTCTTGGTGCTGAGTGAGTCAGGATTTAGGAGACTGCTAATGCCTCTCAAGGTATGTCTATTGTAATCCGTGGCTTCTTACTTTTATATCTTTGGTCGTTTGTCTTCCCATGATTGCTGACTATCCTCTTTCTCCCTTTTGTTGTGTTATAGTTGCCTTGACATCGGCTCACGCTCGTATATCAGCTCTAGAAGCCGAACTTAAGGCTACTAGGGAGGCTTGGGAAAGTGCAAATACTGCCAAGGTTTCTGCTGATAAGGTTGCTAAGTCAGCAGAAACCAAGGCTAAAAAAGCTGAAAAAGCACTAGCTGATGCTAATCAGAAACGAGTCCAGCGGGAGCAGTCTATAGCTGAGCGTCTTGACAAGATCTCCATCGCTGTTGGCAGTAAGTGCCGTGTTATTCCTTTTGGCTACTCACTCAGGCTTGTATTTGCTAATGTTTGTTTGCTTCTTTTGCTTGTTTCTCTGTGGTGCAGCAGAGAAAATTGGAGAATCTTGGAAACTTTGACAGCCAAATACTGAAGATCCCTTGCTGGCTGCGGTGGATTTGCTAGAGTCAAACTGGAAACTAGTCTAGAATGTCCTTTAACTGACTCGCCGCGTGCTGACCCGTATCTTTGTTGGGTTATGGCCAAAGAAGAAAGAGGAGATGCCAGGCGACAATCTCAGGAAGCTTCTCGAAGCCTTCGACACCCTCGAAGATCCTATTCTTGCAATGAAACACACGTCGGTGAAATGGGTTGTCGAAGGGGCGATTGCCCTTGCTCAGTCTCATGGTGAAGAGTTGGACTGGGAAAAGGTTGGCTCTTCCCATGCTCGTCCACTTTCGAAGATGCTGGAGTTTTTCAAGAAGGCAAAGAAGTATGCGCCAAGAATTGTATCTCTTATCACTCCTTCGGCGGCTTCTTTGACTTCTGCGCCTGGTTCTTCGACGCCTCCGCCTAGCGCTGCTGCTAATTCTTCTGCGCCTTCTACCGCCACGGAGCCTGCTGCTGAGGTGGCGTAGATTTTAGCCTCCTTTTGTAATTTCTTTTCTTCAAGCTCATGTAGTAGACCTTTCTATCTTTTGCTGATATTCGATCGAGGAACTCTATACTTTTTGTAAGTATTTTTGCTTTATGAAGTACTGCATCTGGTCATACAATGTGTTTGAGTTGTCTTCCTATTATTCTCTTGTCTTCCGGCCTGGATATGTCGGTGGATCACCGAATTATGATTGATGTCTACGCACACGTCTGTTCTTGTAGACAGTGTTGGGCCTCCAAGTGCAGAGGTTTGTAGAGCAGCAGCAAGTTTCCCTTAAGTGGATCACCCAAGGTTTATCAAACTCAGGGAGGAAGAGGTCAAAGCTATCCCTCTCAAGCAACCCTGCAATTACGATACAGAAAGTCTCTTGTGTCCTCAACACACCCAATACACTTGTCAGATGTATAGGTGCACTAGTTCGGCAAAGAGATAGTGAAATACAAGTAGTAGTGATGATTATAAGTAGTAAATGTAATCTGAAATAAATATCGCTTCGAGCAAACATGTAACAAAACTGAAAGGAAACAGTGTGCAATGCTTGTAAACAAGGCCTAGGGATCATACTTTCACTAGTGGACACACTCTCAACAAATATAACGTAATTGAACCAATAGATACTATCATCAATATGCAACTCAAAACAATTCTCCAATGGAAAACACACATTAATCATGCGTAGGGCTACGAAGCACTCCTCAAAGTCCGTATTTCCCCAAACTATATTGTCCCGCACTGTCACCGTGAACGCACTAGATGGTTCCAACAAACACCAACAATTCATAGAGACATTAACCAAAAAGACACACATGATGCGCACACTGTTACTGTCACACCATGATACAAGGTATCTCCAGAGTTTACAAATATAAGGCACGGGAGTAGCATAATATCTGAATAATAGCATCTACCAATTCAACTAGATACAAAGCTCACAATCACATAAAGATCACATCATGGGAGAGAGAGGTGAACCACATAGTTCCGGAAATCGCATAAAAATGCCACGAAGTGTAACGAAACACAAGGCAAATGGTGTAAAAACAAGCATGGAGCATCAAAAATTATAGATATGTTTGAGATGTATCAGCATCCCCAAGCTTAACTCCTACTCGTCCTCAAGTACGTAAGTGATAACAAAAGAACAATTTTTGGAGGTGACATGCACCATCACAATCTTGATCATGGAAGTAAGCATTGAGTGCTGGGATCAAAGAACTTAAAACATGGGCATGAAAGACATAATATTGATAGAAGAAACTTAGCAACCATGTTATAACATGAAAAAGAACACAAATGAAAGATCATGAAAATGAAACAATGAAAGTCAAACGTGTGTTCAAATCATATGGAAAACATAGCAAATGGTTTTCAGCTTGTCCCTCATGGAATAGCAAAACATAAATGCATAGGACACCTTCAAGTTTAAGAGGGCGACTAGATACAAATAATTTAAGAACAAGTGAAACCAAAATCATGAATCAATCAATGATAAACTTTGGGACTATGCACATTAAACTCAGAATGGCAACTATGCTATCTTAGACGGTGCATAAAGATAGAAGGTGGTGACTCAACAATAAAGTAAAACAAAGGCCCTTTGTAGAGGGAAGAAGTGATTGCAAGTTTTATAAACCTTCAAAAATTATGGTACTTACTAGCTTTGAGCTCTCATTGCCCCAATCATAGGCATCTTGAATGGTTAAAGTTAATGCGAGTACAATTATGATGCATATGCTTGACAAATCATAAGTTGAAAACCTCGTGTCCCGTGAAATACGAATACCCAAACCTCATGCTACTCGACTTAGAGTCCCAAGCAAGCTCTTGTCATTGTAAGTATACACGTATCATCGAGAACCACCAACGGGGTACCTCCGTGCCCGATGACATGGAACAAGCCCACATCAAAATGACAGGACAAACAGACAATGAACAACTCGATATCTCTTTTATTTACCATTGGTATAGCTTTTTTATTGTGAGATGCATCATCGAATGTTCACTATGGGCATGCTGTAAATTTCCACCATGAATTATGCATGGCTTAGATTAGCGGCCCAGGAGTTTCTCTAACACATATACAAACTCCATGATCCCGCAAGATTCCCAAATTATTTCACATCGTGAGTATCCATAAACAAAAGATCATGATATCAACTCAAATAAGAAGTGCAATGTTGGAAGCTTGCCCCATGACGGCATGGCTGGGCTAATTTCCAACTTACAACTTGCAAGCATAACAACTCAACATAAGAGAGCCACAATGTCAAATTTTTAAGAACGAGAAAAGTAAAGTGTGCCATCAGGTTCGTGAGAGCTTTACTGACCAATTTTCGCATAACACCAAAAGGAGTTTAATTTGAAGGATTGCTACCGGTTGATGGCGCCAGAAAAGAGCTGGTGGCGTGTAGTTGACGTGGAGCAGTAAGTCCTTGTGCGTGGTGAATGACCAGCCCGTTGGGAACCCCAAGAGGAAGGTATGATGAGTGTAGCGGCTAGTTTTCCCTCAGTTAAGATACCAAGGTATGTCGATCTTGGAGAGGAGAGACAATGACGACTGAAGGTGATGCAGACTGGCTTAATAACACTCCAACAAGGGCGCCGTTAACGATACTTGTTAACTCGTCTTCGGCCAGTAGCAACGCGGAACCTGCACACAACACAACCAAGTACTTTGTTCCCAATTTACGATGAGGTTGTCAATCTCACCGGTTTGCTTGAAACAAAGATTATGAGCGTATCGAGTGGAAAATAATATAGTATGCGAGTAAAGTAAACAGTACGAGTAAAGTAAACAGGTGATAGCAATATGATGTAAATAGGACCGGGGTCCACAGTTCACTAGTGGTGTCTCTCCATAGATAAAACATGCTGGGTAAACAAATTACAGTTGGGCAATTGATAGAATAAAGATAACGTGATATGTCAAGAAGATCACTATGAGATTTACTCTGGGCATTACAACAAAATACATAGACCGCCATCCAACTGCATCTATGACTAATAATCCACTCCCGGGGATATCAATCCGAACACCCCAGTAGTATTAAGTTGCGAACAACAGATAATTGCATTAAGCAAAGTGTGTAATGTAAACAAAGCATATGCCCTTGAGCATATGAATGTTGTTTTCTCCCTATTAGCAATAGCACATCTACCACCTTAGAGGTTTCTGTCACTCCCCTAGGTGAAATAGAGGCATGAACCCACTATCGAGCATAAATACCCCCTCTTGGAGTCACTAGCAACTACTCGGCCAAGATAGCTACTAACAACGGAGAGCATGCAAGATCATAAACAACATAGAGATAACAAAAGATATAATTCAGTACAGCAACTTAATCATAAACACCAATATTCATCGGATCCCAACAAACCAACATCATAGAATTACATAACGGTGATCTCAATCATGTAGGGCAGCTCATGAGATCTAAACATGAAGCACATGGTGGAGAAGACAACCATCTAGCTACTGCTATGGACCCATAGTCCAAGGTAGACTACTCACTCATCGCTCCGGAGGCAAGCATGGCGATGAAGAAGACCTCCGGTGGCGATTCCCCTCTCCGGCAGGGTGCCGGGAAGAGCTTCTGGACCCTCCCGATCTTCGGGTCGACGGCGGCGGCGGATCGCGATGTGTTCTGGAAAATTGATCGGGTACTTAGGTTTTTTCCGTCGGGGGGTCTTTATAGGCGAAGGGACGATGTCAGAGGAGGGGCCAGGCGCCCTCACGTGGGCCCGTCGCGGCCAGGGGGCTGGCCGCGCCACCCACGCGTGTGGGGCCCTGGTGGCCCCCCTCCGACACTTCTTCAGATCTCTGGAAGCTTCCGGGGAAAATAAGACTTCAGGAACTTGTTTCGTCCAATTCCGAGAATATTTCCTGTGTATCACTTCTGAAACACAAAAACAGCAGAAAACAGGAAACTGGCACTGTGGCGCTTGTTAATAGGTTAGTTCCGGAAAATGCATAAAAGTGCCACTAAGTGTAACGAAACATTAGGCAAATGGTGTAAAAACAAGCATGGAGCATCAAAAATTATAGATACGTTTGAGACGTATCAAGCATCCCCAAGCTTAACTCCTGCTCGTCCTCGAGTAGGTAAGTGATAACAAAAGAATAATTTTTGAGGTGACATGCACCTACACAATCTTGATCATATATGTAAGCATTGTGAGCTGGGATCTTAAGAACTTAAAACATGGGCATGAAGATATAATCATGACAATAAGAAACTTAGCAACCATGTTGTAAACATGTAAATGAACACAAACAAAAGATCATGATAATGAAACAATGAAAGTCAAACGTGTGTTCAAATCATAAGGAAAAACATACAAATGGTTTTCAGCTTGTCCTTCAAAGAGAGCAAAACATAAATGCATAGGACACCTCAAAGTTTAAGAGGGCGACTAGATACAAATAATTTAAGAACAAGTGAAACAAACAATATGAATCAATCAATGAACTTTGGGACAATGCATATCACACTAAGAATGACAACTATGCTCTCTTAATGGTGCATAAAGAAAGAAGGTGGTGACTCAACATAAAAGTAAAAGAAAGGTCCTTCGCAGAGGGAAGCAGTGATTGCAAGTTTTATAACCTTCAAAAATTATGGTACTTACCGGCTTTGAGCTCTCATTGCCCCCATCATAAGCATCTTGAATGGTTAAAGTTAATGCGAGAACAATTATGATGCATATGCTTGACAAATCATAAGTTGAAGACCTCGTGCCCCGTGAATACGAGTACCCAAACCTCATGCTACTTTACTTAGAGTCCCAAGCAAGGCTCTTGTCATTGTAAGTATATGCATATAATTGAGAACCGCCAATGGGGTACCTCCATGCCTGATGACATGGAACAAGCCCACACCAAAATGACAGGACAAGCAGACAATGAACACCTCGACATCTCTTTTATTTGCCTTTTGTTTAGCTTTTTATTGTGAGATGCGTCGTCGAATGTTCACCATGGGTATGCTGCAAATTTCCACCATGAATTATGCATGGCTTAGATTGGCGGCCCGGCGTTTCCCTAACACATATACAAACTCCATGATCCCCACAACATTCCCAATTCATTTCACACCGCGGGCATCCATAAACAAAAGATCACGATATCAACTCATCTCATCATTCTCCAATCCCTACACTTGAAAACTTCCTTCATACAAAACTAAACACAATTCTATTAGCAACATTAGTGTAAGCATAACATATAATCAATCCTCTATTTGCTTCAGGTTTCAACTCAAAACCACCACATATATAGCAAATACTACTGTAGCAACTTCCCCAAAAGTTCCATGATAAAAAGAACTCAAAAGAAAGCGATAAAGTGGCAAACACAAATATTGGCAGAAATCTGTCAAAACTGAACAGCTGACAAAGGTCGAATTTTTGAGAGATTTTCTGTTGCTCAAATCAAAAAGTGTTCAACTAAGAAAAGTTTGGATATAACCTGGGGCATATGCACAAGAAATCGCAGGTCCAAAAGATAAACAGAGAATTTTCACGAATTTTTACGGTGCAGCACCGAAAACAGTTTCAGGACAGCAACATCCCCAAATCTTTACCTCACTCAAATTAGAGGCTTCTCTTGGCACAAAAACGAAATAAAAAGGATAAGGAGCGGTCATTACAGTAGTAGTGACTTCCAAGACTCAAATAAAAGAAAAAGTACTGAAAAGAAAACATTGGGTTATCTCCCAAGAGTGCTTTTCTTTAACGCCTTTGAGCTAGGCTCAGTAATTTGAGAAGATGCTCACATAAGAAATATGAATGGAAGCCAAAAAGAGCATCAAGGAGCAAATATAAAACACATTTAAGTCTAACCCACTTCCTATGCATAGGAATCTTGTAAGAAAATAAATCGAAGAAGCGCATAGCCGCAAGTATGGGTAGATAAAACAAGAGCAATTTCAGAACTTTCAATAAAAAGAGAGGTGTTTTAGTAACATGAGAATCCCAAAAACCATATTTTCCTCTCTCATAATAATTTTCAGTAGCATCATGAACAAAATCAACAATATAAATATCACACTCACCCTCCTTTGTTAAGCATGGAGGGCGATCAAATAAGGTATTAGTTAAAGAGTTACTCTTATTGGGAGGTAGACATGGGTAGCTCCATTCTTCCTCCTCTTGATCATCACGCTCCTCCTCTTTTTCATCCAATGAGCTTCCAATTTCAGCAATTTCTTCTTCCATAGGCTCCTTCATGGCATTAATCTCTTCTGTTGGAGAGCATCTATTAAGATATTTAAGAATATAGCCATTTCCTTCCTTGTAATTATCAAAGCAAAATGTGAGTATATCATAAACCTCATATTTATAAGGTGCATCATCAGTATTTTCAAACAAATAAGCAAGTTCAAATGCACCCTTCCAAGCAATAAATTCTTCAATTTGTTCCACATCATAAAAGTTGTAATTTCCATTAATATAAGAAGATATGGTTACATCATCATTATACTCACATTGAAAAGGGAGGTGTTTATACCTCCTACAGCAACAAGATTCATCAAAGCAATAAGTAACATTATAAGTAGAGCACACATTTCTAGCAATGATATATAATCTATTGATTTGTTCCCATAAGTGTTTCCCTTTTTGTGACAAGCGGTGTTCATCATAATAATTTTGCTGCTCTTCCGTGAACCCACCTTGCCAAAAAGATTTAGTTTCAAAGAAACCAATCATTGATAGAAAGCATGATAAAGCAAGACAAGTAAAAAAAAACTACAAAGGATTCTAATTTTTTTGGGTTTTTGATATAAAAGCGATGCAGGTAAAATAAATAAAGTAAAGCAAAACAATAACAAAGTAAAGGATGTGTGTGCGAAAAACTCCCCTCGCAGAAGTCTTCTCTTCCTCCCCGGCAACGGCGCCAAAAAAGAAGCTGCTACCGGTTGATGGCGCCAGAAAAGAGCTGGTGGCGTGTAGTTGACGTGGAGCAGTAAGTCCTTGTGCGTGGTGAATGACCAGCCCGTTGGGAACCCCAAGAGGAAGGTATGATGAGTGTAGCGACTAGTTTTCCCTCAGTTAAGATACCAAGGTATGTCGATCTTGGAGAGGAGAGACAATGACGACTGAAGGTGATGCAGACTGGCTTAATAACACTCCAACAAGGGCGCCGTTAATGATACTTGTTAACTCGTCTTCGGCCAGTAGCAACGCGGAACCTGCACACAACACAACCAAGTACTTTGTTCCCAACTTACGATGAGGTTGTCAATCTCACCGTTTTGCTTGAAACAAAGATTATGAGCGTATCGAGTGGAAAATAATATAGTATGCGAGTAAAGTAAATAGTACGAGTAAAGTAAACAGGTGATAGCAATATGATGTAAATAGGACCGGGGTCCACAGTTCACTAGTGGTGTCTCTCCATAGATAAAACATGCTGGGTAAACAAATTACAGTTGGGCAATTGATAGAATAAAGATAACGTGATATGTCAAGAAGATCACTATGAGATTTACTCTGGGCATTACAACAAAATACATAGACCGCCATCCAACTGCATCTATGACTAATAATACACTCCCGGGGATATCAATCCGAACACCCCAGTAGTATTAAGTTGCGAACAACAGATAATTGCATTAAGCAAAGTGTGTAATGTAAACAAAGCATACGCCCTTGAGCATATGAATGTTGTTTTCTCCCTAGTAGCAATAGCACATCTACCACCATAGAGGTTTCTGTCACTCCCCCAGGTGAAATAGAGGCATGAACCCACTATCGAGCATAAATACCCCCTCTTGGAGTCACTAGCAACTACTCGGCCAAGATAGCTACTAACAACGGAGAGCATGCAAGATCATAAACAACATAGAGATAACAAAAGATATAATTCAGTATAGCAACTTAATCATAAACACCAATATTCATCGGATCCCAACAAACCAACATCATAGAATTACATAACGGTGATCTCAATCATGTAGGGCAGCTCATGAGATCTAAACATGAAGCACATGGTGGAGAAGACAACCATCTAGCTACTGCTATGGACCCATAGTCCAAGGTAGACTACTCACTCATCGCTCCGGAGGCAAGCATGGCGATGAAGAAGACCTCCGGTGGCGATTCCCCTCTCCGGCAGGGTGCCGGGAAGGGCTTCTGGACCCTCCCGATCTTCGGGTCGACGGCGGCGGCGGATCGCGATGTGTTCTGGAAAATTGATCGGGTACTTAGGTTTTTTCCGTCGGGGGGTCTTTATAGGCGAAGGGACGATGTCAGAGGAGGGGCCAGGCGCCACCCACGCGTGTGGGGCCCTGGTGGCCCCCCTCCGACACTTCTTCGGATCTCTGGAAGCTTCCGGGAAAAATAAGACTTCAGGAACTTGTTTCGTCCAATTCCGAGAATATTTCCTGTGTATCACTTCTGAAACACAAAAACAGCAGAAAACAGGAAACTGGCACTGTGGCGCTTGTTAATAGGTTAGTTCCGGAAAATGCATAAAAGTGCCACTAAGTGTAACGAAACATTAGGCAAATGGTGTAAAAACAAGCATGGAGCATCAAAAATTATAGATATGTTTGAGACGTATCAAGGATAGATAAAAGAAAGTCAAATGTACTTTGGAATAGCAAATTACTAATAGGTATGTATGGTGGACACATTGGAACAACTTAGTTTTTAGGAGTTGGATGCACAAGTAGAGCTCATACTCAGTATAAAATGAGGGCTAGCAAAAGACTGGGAGCGACCAACTAAGAGAGCAATAACGGCCATAATCATGCAAAGCGACAAAGCGACATTAAAAGACGCATAAGATGGCGTCAAAAGTCAAAAACTAAATGATCATAGAGGCTTATGGCGACTTTGTATGAGTCTAACATGTGTGAGCATGCGCCAAGTCAACCCAAATAAAGCATCAAAGGAGAAAACCAAAATAATGCTTCCAAATAATTAAAACAATGCATGATTTTTTCAAAGGCTCATTAAGCAATCTCAGTCATTTGAGACAAGTCATGCTACAACAAAACCACTAAGCATACTATCAAAAAAACATCAAGCACGACATGCAAAAGCCTAGGCCGCAGTCTACACAAGCTCCTTTTTTTACCATTTTTTTGCATAAAGCTTTTTCTCTTTTCCAACACCATTCGAACCTTTTCGAAACAACTCTTTTGATGAAAACAAACATAGACCAGAGGTCCAAATACACCTTGATGCAAAGATATTACAAGATCTGAACAAAAATCAAGGTGAAAAACAAAAGCTAAATGCAGTAGCAGAAAAAGAGAACACTCGTTGAATGATAAGAGTGAAAACTAGAGTGTTCTAGGCAATGAAAAATAAAGCATACCTCTCCCCAAAACAAACATAATGTGATCCAACATTTATTGCAGCAAACAAAACAAAAGAAAACTGAAAAAAAAAGCAACTGACGCTCCAAGAAAAACGCATAATGCATGAAGTAATAAAAATATAGTGTCTTGAAAGGTGACCTGATTTTTGCCGATGAAGAAAGGGGTGCCTCGGGGGCATCCCCAAGCTTTGACGCTTGTACTTCTTGGATATTTCTTGGGGTGACATGGGCATCCCCAAGCTTGAGTTTTTGTCTATTCTTCATCTCACTCATCATTCTCCAATCCCTACACTTGAAAACTTCCTTTATACAAAACTCAACACAATTCTATTAGCAACATTAGTGTAAATATAATAATGAATCAACCCCTTTTGGTTCAGATTTCAACTCAAAACCACCACATATAAAGCATATACTACTGTAGCAACTTCCCCAAAATTTCCGTGATCAAAAGAACTCAAAAAGAAAGCGATCGAGAGGCAAACACAAATAGTGGTAGAAATCTGTCAAAACAGAACAGCTGACAAAGATCGATTTTTTTGAGGGTTTTCTGTTGCTCAAATCAAAAAGTGTAAAACTAATGAAATTTTGGATATAACCTGGGGCATATGCACAAGAAATCGCAGGTCAAAAAGATAATCAGAGAATTTTCACGAATTTTTACGGTGCAGCACTAAAATCTGTTTCAGGACAGCAACTTCCCCAAATCTTACCTCACTCAAATTAGAGGTTTATCTTGGCACAACAACGAAATAAAAATGATAAGGAGAGGTTATTACAGTAGTAATAACTTCCAAGATGCAAATAAAAGAAAAAGTACTGAAAATAAAACAATGGTTTATCTCCCAAGAGTGATTTTCTTTAACGCCTTTGAGCTAGGCGCAGTAGTTTGCAAAGATGCTCATGTAGGCGCCATAAAAGAGCTTAAGGCAAAGGCGCTATATAAGAACTTGAAGCAAGAGAGAGCATCAAAAAGCAAATATGAAACACATTTAAATCTAAACCACTTCCTATGAAAAATAGTCTTGTAAAGGGACAAGTCATGAAAGCGCAAAGCAAAAAGCATAGGAAGGCAAAACAAGTACAACTTCAAGAATTGCAACATAATGAGGGGAAACTCAATATTGTTGAGGTCCATCAAACCATGTTTCCCTCTCTCATAATAACTTTTAGTAGCATCATGAATAGAATTAACAATATAACTATCACATAAAGCATCCCTATCATGAGCCACATGCATAAAAGAATTAATACTCCCCACATGAACAATTGTAGTAGGAGCAGATTCAACAGAATAATTATTCTCATCACCATAATCATCAAAAACAGGAGGCATATTGTAATCATAACTAATTTTCTCCTCAAAAGTAGGTGAACTGAAAATATTATACTCATCATCATTGTAACCTTCATAAACTAGAGGTTCAGTATCATCACAAGCTAGAGAACAGCTGTTTCGCAAAGCATATTCATCAAACATATAATCATAAGAGGGAACATGGATAGTACTAATGGTACAACCATTATTAACCTTAGAATTGGTACTAAAAAGATTTTCAATATCAAAAGTAGAGTGCTTTTCCCAATCATGATCACTAACATAGGTAACAGGCATATGAACATCATCCCAATCAGAATTATCATAATCTATAATAGGATCAAAATGCTTAGGGGAAGATACCATTTCCTCTCGCTTTTTACTCCTCTTCTTCTTCTTCATACTCTTCTTACTCTCTCCTTTAGGAGGGAGAGGCTTGAAAGGCATTTTCTCCACATAATCTGGTTTGCTGACAGAAACAACAGAAGAAACTTTGGAGGATTCCTCCTCTCTATTAATAAGATAGAAACATCTATTAGTCCTGTCATAGCTTGGCAAAACATCATGTTTTATAAGATTTTGTATGTAAGTACTTGCAAGGCAATCTTTAACACAATAGAGACGACAACCACGAATGGTGCTATTAATATCAGGCGCACTCATATCTACCAAAGAAGTCTTTCTAGATATCTCTTCACACCCCAAAAACAAAGTAAGCTCATCATGCTGATTGAGAGTAATCTTGTCATCACAATACAAACTTGCGGTACTCATTCGATTAGAAAGGTGTCTATTAGGGCTTGAGCATTGAAAATTAAAATGACCTATGTCATCACAAAATTCACAAAGAAAAGGATAAAGCTCACAAACCTTTTCACCTAGCTCACCTATAGCCTTGTGCCACATTCGGGTTTCTTCATTCGCGTGGTGGATACAATAATCTTCTTTGTTGTAACTCTGTTCACAAGGTCTATGTACTCCACAAAAATTAACATGCTTATAGGAAGTAGTACTTTCAGAAATTTGAGCATGTTTATTGCAATCATCAATAATAATATCACTTTCTATGCAAGTGTCCTTAAAAGGTTCATGGTACACGTCCCCATTTCCCTTGGGAACATTAATATGAGAAGCAAAGGCTTTAAAACAATCAACCATAATTTGAGGATCAAGCCCATATTTAGCACTAAGCTCTTGAAAATCAGTAGTTTCAGCGAAAGACTTAATGCAATCATGCTCGTAATTTATACCTGATCCTTTACCTTTGTTGCTATCCCAATCTTTGATATTGCTTTGAATTGTGTCAAGCAGATCCCACTTGGTGTCAACATACTTCCTTGTGAAAGACCCATCCAAGCATGCATCTAGATGGTCCTTGTAATGTCCTGAAAGCCTTGCATAAAAATTATCAATAACAATATTACGGGGAAGATCATGAATAGGACATTTGAGAATTAGTGACTTCAATCTTCCCCACGCTTGGGCAATTCTTTCTCCCTCATGTGGATGAAAATTACAAATGTAATTCCTATCTTCATAAACCTCACTAGAAGGATAGAATTTAGAATAAAAGAGAGGTACAATTTCCTCCCAATCAATAGGTCGGCCATCCTTCAGTGTTTTATACCATTCTGCAGCTCTGCCCTTTAGTGATAAAGAAAATAGCTTCCTCTTAACTTGGTTCATCGAAATACCTGCACACTTGAACAACTCGCATAATTCATGTATAAAGAGCAAATGATCACCAGGATGGACAGTTCCATCTCCTAAATAGCATTTATTCATAGCACGATCAACAATTTTCATAGGTATTTTAAAAGGATGAGGAGCACAAGCATCATAAGAATTATCACATATGGGAGATAAAATATCATCAGAGCAAACTTTCTCCACTAAAGCTGGGGAACTAAAAATATCATGCTTAACAAAACCAGCTTCCCCAAGCTTAGACTTTCCTATAGCATTAGCAATAATGGTGTTCAAAGCATTCATACTAACAACACTATTAGCATGCAAATTAAGCTCCAACGGTTTTTCAATTTTCTCTTCAAATCTAAACTCAGGAAAAAGACTAAAGAACTCTTTACTTTCCATTAAGCCTAACTAGTGAAAATAAAAACAAGAAACAAAAAGATATAATTGTAGAATCTAAAGGAAATAACTTTGAGCACTCACACAGGAGGATGCGAGTACCTTTTACCTTACCTCCCCAGCAACGGCGCCAGAAAAGAGCTTGATGTCTACGCACGCATCTATTCTTGTAGACAGTGTTGGGCCTCCAAGTGCAGAGGTTTGTAGAGCAACAGCAAGTTTCCCTTAAGTGGATCACCCAAGGTTTATCGAACTCAGGGAGGAAGAGGTCAAAGCTATCCCTCTCAAGCAACCCTGCAATTACGATACAGAAAGTCTCTTGTGTCCTCAACACACCCAATACACTTGTCAGATGTATAGGTGCACTAGTTCGGCAAAGAGATAGTGAAATACAAGTAGTAGTGATGATTATAAGTAGTAAATGTAATCTAAAATAAATATCGCTGCGAGCAAACATGTAACAAAACTGAAAGGAAACGGTGTGCAATGCTTGGAAACAAGGCCTAAGGATCATACTTTCACTAGTGGACACACTCTCAACAAATATAACGTAATTAAACCAATACATATTATCATCAATATGCAACTCAAAATAATTCTCCAATGGAAAACACACACTAATCATGCGTAGGGCTATGAAGCACTCCTCAAAGTCCGTATTTCCCCAAACTAGATTGTCCCACACTGTCACCGTGAACGCACTAGATGGTTCCAACAAACACCAACAATTCATAGAGATATTAACCAAAAAGACACACATGATGCACACACTATCACCGTCACACCATGATACAAGGTATCTCCGGAGTTTATAAATATAAGGCACGGGAGTAGCATAATATCTGAATAATAGCATCTACCAATTCAACTAGACACAAAGCTCACAATCACATAAAGATCACATCATGGGAGAGAGAGGTGAACCACATAGCTACCGGTAGAGCCCTCAGCCCTGGGGGAGAACTACTCCCTCCTCATCATAGGAGACAGCAAGGTTCATGGAGATGACGGTGAGGTCGATGGAGACGGTGGAGACGGTGATGGAGACCGATGGAGATGGCTCCGGGGGCACTTCCCCATCCCGGCAAGGTGCCGGAACAGAGACTTCTATCCCCCAAAATTTGTCTTCGATGGCGGCAGAGCTGCGGAACTGTTCTAGGAAAAACGCAGATTGATTTAGGGTTTTCCGTTGGGAGGCTTTTTATAGGCGAAGGGGCGTCGTCAGGAGGTGACCAGGGGGGTCTCACCATAGGGGGGCATGGCCAGGGGCTGGGCCGCGCCCCCTCATGGTGAGGCTGGCCCCTGGCCCCCCTCTGGCTCTCTTTCGGTCCTCATCCTTTGTCTGGGAAAAATAGGAGTTTGGGAACTTGTTTCGTCCAATTCCGAGAATATTTCCTATGTAGCTTTTCTGAAACACAAAAATAGTAGAAAATAGGGAACTAGCACTGTGGCATCTTGTCAATAGGTTAGTTCTGGAAATCGCATAAAAACGCCACGAAGTGTAACGAAACACAAGGCAAATGGTGTAAAAACAAGCATGGAGCATCAAAAATTATAGATATGTTTGAGACGTATCAGTGATCGCGACTCGCCGCCCGCCAATATGTCGACTTCTGGGGTTCAATCTCCTCCTCATTCCCCTTGTCGATATGCTGAACACTTGTCGAGGATTTTAGACCTCGAGGGTCGATTGGCGTTGCTGAAGCGCCAAGCAAAGTCTGCCTTAGACCAGGGTGGGAAGTCCTATAGCTTGATGAGGCGAGTATCTTCGCTTGAAGATCAAGTGTCTGGTCTGGTGGCCAAGGTCATGCACCTCGAGGAATGTGATTCTTACCTGATTGAGATTATCGAGTCAGCATGTGAGTAGCTGAAATGTAAGTTTTCTTGAAACCTCCTTGAGTTTCCTGCTGAGCTTTTTGACTTTGTACTCTGATAGTTTTGCGTTCTTCAGGTTCTTGCTTGACTCCCATTGATGAGGATCGTCATGTTTCCGAGCGAATTGCGGCTCTTGAGAGAGCTTTGAAAGATACCAATACTTTATGGGTTGATCCGCGGTGTCACAGTGCCATTGTTCTTCTGCAGGATCGTGCTCATCATATTGGATAAGCAGTTGATGGTTGTCAAAAATCGTTGACAACCATGTATTATGTTATGCTTCCTCGCAATCCTCTGCCAGAGAGTTTCAAGCAACTGCTCGATGTTTTCAGGTCTAGCCGATGCATTCATCATTTTATAGAGCTAAACTTGGTGGCTGGTGCTAATTTTGCCCTTGGATGGATACGAAAGTGGCATCAAAGGCTTAATTATAGTTCTATGTCTCTGAGCTTGCCTCCAGGGCGTGCGACGCTGCAAGTCCATATGGACGCCACGCTTCAGCCTGCGAGGAGGATTATTGCTATGTTACTTCAAGAGGATGCTAGATTTTTCCGCGAGTACCATTATTTGAACCCGCTCCTTGTGGATGATTCAGATCAACCAATGTTGTAATGTTCGACTGTACTGTATACATTTTTATGAACACGAGAGTTTCTGTGTTCTGATGCTGTTTGTCAGAAACTTGTGCTCAAGGCATTTTTATTTGTTTGTGCGTTTGACGCACTTCCGTGGTGTAGCGCTGGAATTTTTATTTCACGAAGACTTGTAAACTCGAAAAGGAGGAACTTGTCTTTTATTATGCTCAAATGTAAGATACATGGGGTGTCCCAAGAGACCCGGCCAGTGACATGTGTTCTGGGTCTAGAGGGCATTGCCCTAGGATAACTCGTGGCTTAGTAGCCTTATTTTTCCTACTCTACTCTCCTAACCACTTTCTGTATGCTTGTTGTCTATGTTGCAGAGGTCTTCTCCTTCTCTACTGTAGCTTCCTTTGGGTCCAATGACTGTACCCATGGTTTCTTTGTTTCTGGCTCCATGGGGTGTCCTTCGAGTTGTTTTGTGATGCCTCTGGTCGTGCTTGCTATTTTATCCTTGGGGTCTCCATAGTTGGCTATCATGCCAAAGTTTTGCGCCATCTTGTGGAATTCTTTGTCGCATAGATCTGAGAGTTCGAAGCTCCCTTTTACTATGATGATTCCTCTTGGTCCTGGCATCTTGAGTACCAGGTACGTATTGTGAGGTACTGCCATAAATCACAAAAACGCGGGTCGCCTGAGGATTGCGTGATACTGGGAGGGCCAGTCCATGACTTCAAAGTCGAGTTTTTCTCTTCTGTAGTTTTGTCGATTACCGAAGCAGACGTTGAGTGCTATTCGACCTAATGGGTAGTTGGCACTTCCTGGTACGATTCCATGGAAGGAGCAGTCTGTTGGCTTTAGGAATTCTAGTGATATGTGCATTGCTCGAAGTGTCTTTGCGTATATCAGGTTTATGCCACTTCCTGCGTCCATGAACACTCTATCCACATCGTATCCTCCAATCTGAGCTTTGAGTACCAAATGCGCATTTCCTGGCCGAGGTACTGTTACAGGGTGATCTTCTCTGCTGAATTCTATGGGTTGTTTGGACCAATGTAGATATTCTGTGGTTACTGGAGGCGATGTTACTGCTAGGTTTACTTGGCAAGTTATGCTCTTTTCCTCTTTGTTCGACTTTGGGACTGGTTGTATCATTGCTGTGATATGCCCTTTGGATGGGATATATCCTCCCTCATTGTCGTTTCCTTGATTTGGCTAGTTCTGACCTTGTGAAGCTCCGTTGTTTGCTTGTTGGGTCGATGGAGGTGTATTATTTGTATTTCCTTCATACCCTTGCCTCCTTGCTTCAGCTTGTTTGTTGACTGCTACCTTTTGAAGCTTTAGGAATGTTTTGCAATCTTTCATTGCGTGCCTAGACACCCTTTTCCCATCGACGAACGCGGAGTGTATATGGAATGGTCCGTTTAGCATATCATCTGGCGATGGATTGTATTCTCGAGGTCCCCTTGATTGGAACTGACGAGGGCTAACTCGAAAAATGTCCTAGATGAAGGACTTAGGATCGGGGAGATAGGGCGTCGGATGAACTCAAAGGTAAAATCAGTCAAACAAGGTGGCTGTCGAAAGTAAATGTGGGTGTAAACCTGGCTTGCTTTCAATATGTCCCCTACCGTCCCCTCCTGGCCCCTATATATAGGTGGCCAGGTCTCAGGGATCGGGAGGGATCCGATACAGATTACAATATCGACATACGACATGAACTCGTATTTCGACTAGTATTACAATTGGGCCTAGCTTAACGGGCCTTAGGGGTACTTCAACTGTCGGGCTCTATTATCTATGCCCTTGTCAGTAGCCCCCGAGATTCTATCAGAATTGTAGATTCGGGTTGAATCTGAAATCTTCAAATCTTCGACTTGATCAATACTTCCTCTTCATATCTTCGAATCTTCGGCTTGGTCTTTGAACTTATCTTATTATTATAATGTCTTGCAAGGGGTTTTGATGAACAAGCCTGACAACTCTGACGGATCAAGAGGCCAGTTAACTGCCGGAACAGATACTTGTCGCCTACTTCAAATTCAATCCCCTTGGACTTGAATTCGGGAAACCGGTCAAACCCATTCTTTTGCCGCATTTAGGTCTTACAAAGAATGAATCCCAGTGGTTCTTAGGGTACCCAATGCATCCACCAGGATTTTCTTCGCGTTGTAGACACGGATAAGTACCAGTAGAGCGCATCCAGGTGCATATACCAGGCCTCATAGGACGGATCCTGGGGTCTTACCTTCATGATATATTTCAACCACGGCATTCAAGTTTTGTCGTGATGACGCAACTCGAGAATCATATACCGCAGCCTTGTTTGACTGATTCAATATATAGAATTTTTCGAGTTATCCTTTTTAACTTTCATGAATAGCTCCTGATGGGAGTAATCGATGTTCATTTTGTCGGCAATGTAGCCGAAGTTCCTTGATGACGAAATGCAACCGATTACGTCTAAACCACGTGTCCATCAAATTGTTCTTTATCACCAACTTCGACTTCTCTCCTTCCTTCTATCGACTTCTTTCTATCGGGTGCGCGATAGCGCTCCCGATGGGAGTAGCCCCCGAGGCTATAGCCGAATTTTTCGGGTATAGGCTCAAGAAAATAGATAGACCTATTCCATATATTTCCTCTTGCGTTATTTTCCGACATGATTCGCCCTTTCAGTTGTTCTTCCCTTCTTTTCTTATGACGCAAGCCCCCAAGTCGAAGACGAGGTGCACTGTGCTTCTTGATAGATACTTTCTCATCCCCTTCTTCTTCTTTTTTGTATGTATTTTTTTCTTGATACGTTGATCCTTCTTTACCATCTGCACTTGAAAAATTTAAAAGCCTAGAAGTATATTTTGGGCATTGCCTCTCCAGAGGCCCATTAGTATGTGCTTATAAATAAAGCATGTTTGGCCAGGGTAAAAACCCTAATTCCTTCATTAGTATCTTTCTCCGCCGCATCATCATCTTCTTTTTCATCCCATCTAGGGTTTTTCCTTCACATCGCTTGTCTCCATGGCCGATGCAAGTGGATTGCATTTGAGCATCGACGCCCCGGTGGAGAAACGAGGCCGCGGCCACCCTCGCGGCAGTAAGAACAAGGCTACCACGGCAGCTGCAGTAGCTTCATCATCCGCTCCGGTGAAGCGGCGCCCCGGCCATCCGGCCGGGAGTAAAAATAAACCCAAGGTTTCGTCTGCTGCACCTGGTCCAAGCGCTCCTTCTGGTAATGCTTCTCCTCCTCCGCCCAGAGTGTACTCCTTCTTCTACATCGTCGACGCGCAATGCCATGAGATTCAGCGGTTACCGCTAAAATTCACTAAGTTTATGGACGGGCGAGAACTACGGGAGGCGGTTCTTCGTGAACACTCTGGGGGAGGAACTCCCTATGAAGTGGAGGTTTGGTACGACGGCGTCGGTGAGCAATACTTCAAGGGCGGCTGGTCGCAGTTTGCAGAGGACCATGACCTCCATCAAGGCTTCTTTATGACTTTCGACTTCCACATCGGCACATCGAAGTTTGACGTGAGGATCTATGACAGCACCCAGTGCCAGAAGGAGTACAAAGCTGAAGTGCATTTTCACTAGTTTCTCTTTATGTAATCACTTTCCCTAGTTGTCCTTTCTCATACTATCTGTAATAAGTAGTCGTGTTTGGATTTCATGTTGAACCTACTTTATTAATAGACCATGGGAACGGATCGTCGTTCCGAGGTATGCACTAAATATATTATCGGGTTCTTTTGAACTATGCGTATTGCTGTCGAATATTGGGTTGCGAACAACCTAACAGTATATCTCAGATAATCATAAATCTCAATAACTTGTTAATATTATTTTGTACGACTCGAGGGTCTGAGCCCCCGAGTGGAAAGTAAAATATTTATACATATTGTCGAGTTGACCCAAGGAACCTGAACTATGGCCTCATGTTCTGGTGTTTAGAGGGTCATAAACTCGAAAGACTCTTTGTCGCCTTGTGTCGCCTATGCATAGAACTGTCATAGTTGCTCTGCATTCCATGGGTTGCTCTCGTCTTTCCCCGTTTTCTTGTCTTGTAGTCGATAAGCTCCTCCTGGTATTACTTCTATCACAATGTAGGGTCCTACCCATGGGGACTCCAATTTTCCATGACCATCTTACTTGAGTCGTAGAACTAGATCTCCCACCATGAAAGATCGTGGAAGAACTCGAGTGCTGTGGTAGTTTCATAGATTTTGCTGATATTGAGTAGCTTTGGCTAATGCTACGTCTCTTGCCTCGTTGAGTGCGTCAACATCGTCCTAAAGTGCTTCTATAGAAGTTGTCTCATCATATGCCGAGATTCTTGGTGCTTCATGAGTTATTTCGACTAGAAGCATGGCTTCTGTGCCATGGACCAGGAAGAAGGGTGTTTCTTGAGTAGCTGCGTTGGGTGTAGTTCGAAGACTCCAGAGTACGGAGGGTAGCTCATCTACCCAAGCGTGCTTGGCTTTCTCGAGGGGTGCTAACAGCCTTTTCTTTATCCCATTGCATATTAAGCCATTGGCTTTCTCGACTTGTCCATTTGTCTTTGGATGCGCTACAGATGCAAATTTCAATTTGATTCTCCTTCGATGTGAAGTTTGTCCCATTGTCTATGATGATACTGTGCGGTACTCCAAAGCGAAAAACTATTGACTTGATGAAATTGATTGCCGCTGTAGAATCTTGGGTTGTCACGGGGGCTGCCTCTACCCACTTGGTGAATTTGTCGACTACTACCGGCATATAAACATGCCCTCCTGGTCGAGATTTGTGCAGTTTTCCCACCATGTCAAGACCCCATTGTGCGAAGGGCCAGGATAATGGTATTGGTTGCAACTCGATCCGCTACTAGTGCGTGTGGTCGAGATACGAAACGTTGACAGGCCTCACACTTCCTCACTATATCTTTCACATCTTCAATGACTATGAGCCGATAAAATCCTGCACGAAAGGCTTTGGCTGCAATGGCTCTGCTGCTAGCGTGATGTCCACATACCCCTACGTGGATGTCCTTTAAGATTTCTTGCCCTTCTTGAGGAGTAACACACCGTTGCAAAATGCCTGTTATACTTCTCTTGTATAGTTTTCCTTGCAACACAACGAAAGCCTTGGATCGTCGTATTATCCTTTTCGCTCGTACTGTATCTTCGGGTAGTGTTTTGTTTACTATGTAAGCCAAGTATGGTTGCATCCAAGTTTCCTCGATCATCATGACTTCTTCGGGTTTAGCTATCCCGCTATTACCAGCCCCCGAGCCTGTTGCTTGGTGCTAGACTTATTCTCCTATAGTCGAGACTTTGTTGCTTTTTATTGATCTTTCTATGATTTCTTCCCAAAAAACTCCTTGTGGTACGGGTAAGCACTGGGACCCGATATTTGCTAAATTTTCGGCTTCCTCGTTGCTGGCTCTACTGACATGCGAAACTTCGCATCCGTCAAATGTTCCCTCAAGATAGTAATATAAGTTTCTGTATGCTGTCATGTTGTCGCTGATGGCATCGCATTTGTTCATTACTTGTTGGACGATGAGATTCGAGTCTCCAAATATTCTCAGTCGAGTTGCTCCGCATGCTTTGGCCATTTTCATCCCATGGAGCAGCGCCTCGTATTCGGCTTCATTATTAGAAGCTTGAGGAAAACTCATCCTTAGCATATACTTCAACTTGTCGCCTTGTGGTGATATCAGGACTACTCCTGCTCCTGCGCCTTGGATTCTTTTTGATCCGTCGAAGTACATTGTCCACACACTCGATAAATCTGGCAGCCCTATATTTTGTAACTCCAGCCACTCTACTGTGAAATCTGGTAAAACTTGGGACTTGATTGCCTTTCGCTTTTCATACGTGATGTCCAGGGGTGATAACTCAATTCCCCATAAGGAGACACGTCCTGTTGCTAAAGGGTTGTTCAATATATTCGATAGTGGTGCTTCGTTGACCACTATGATTGGGTGCACCACAAAATATGGCCGTAGTTTTCGTGTTGTTGTGAATACGCTGTATGCAAGTTTCTGGTAGTGCGGGTACCTTTGCTTTGTTGGAGGTAGTACTTCACTGACAAAATATACTGGTCGTTGGACTCCATGAGCTTTTCCTTCTTCACTTCTTTCGACTACTAACACTGTGCTCACCACTTGATGTGTTGCTGCAATATATAGTAGTAATGGCTACTTTTCCTTTGGTGCGACCAACACCGGTGGTGTGGAAAGCACTTTTTTCAGTTGTGCGAAGGCTGTGTCCGCTTCTTCTGTCCACTCGAATTTGTCGTCTGATTTTTTCATCAATGCATAGAAAGGGAGCGCTTTTTCTCCTAGCCTTGCAACGAATCGACTTAGTGCCGCGACGCGTCCTGCGAGCTTCTATACATCGTGCAGCTTTGTGGGCTTCCCCATCGTTAATATTGCTTGGATCTTCTCTGGGTTTGCCTCTATTCTTCTTGCGGATACCAGGAATCCCAGGAGTTGCCCTACAAATACCCCAAAAGAGCATTTTGTTGGGTTAAGCTTGAGCTTGTATCTGTTTAAGTTGTCGAAGGTTTCTGCCAGATCACTGATTAGTGACTCCTCTTTTCTTGTGGTGATAACCACGTCGTCAATGTAGACTTGAATGTTTTGTCCTATTTGACTTCTGAGGCAATTTTGCATCATCCTTTGGTAGATTGCTCCTGCGTTTTTTAAGCCGAAAGGCATGACTTGGTAGCAGAACACGACGTAAGGTGTTATGAAAGCTGTTTGTTCCTCATCTTCTTTCTTCAATTTGATCTGGTTGTAGCCAGAATATGCGTCCAGGAAGAAAAGCCTTGCGCACCCCGCTGTTGAGTCAATTATCTGATCAATGCGAGGTAGAGGGAAGGGATCCTTTGGATAGTGCTTGTTGAGAGACGCATAGTCGACACACACTCTTTGCGCATATGTATTTTTCTTGGGGACTATAACTGGATTAGATACCCAAGTCGATGTTTTGATTTCTCGAATGAACCCTGCGTTTACGAGCCTGTGTAGCTCGGACGCTATTGCTTTCCTTTTGGGTCATCGAATCTTCTCAATGGTTGTTTGACTGGCTTTGCTTTGGGATCGACGTTTAGTGCGTGCTCGACGAGTTCCCTGGGAACCGCTGGCATGTCTGAAGGACACCAGGCGAAGATTTCCCAGCACTCACGGAGGAACTCGACGAGCGCACTTTCCTATGCGGGATCCAGGTTTACTGCTATAGAGGTGGTCTTGTTCGGGTCCGTGGGGTGGACCTGGATTTTCTTCGAGTCTTGAGTTGCATCGAAAGCCTGATCTGGCAGGGATCGCCCAACGTTGGGTAATACGTTGTGGTCGGTTTCACCTTTCAACCTTGCGTATTCTGCTGTCATGCCGAAAGTTTGTGCCAACCTGTTGAATTCCTTGTCATAAGTGTTGGATACTTCGAAACTGCCTTGAACTATGATTGTTCCTCTAGGCCCTGGAATCATTAGCGTAAGATACGCGTAGTGGGGTACTGCCATGAATTTTGCAAATGCTGGACGCCCCAGGATTGCATGATACTAGGCCAATCCATGACTTCGAACTCCAGCTTCTCTTTGCGATAATTGTTGCTATTGCTGAAGCAAACGTCGAGTTCTATTTTCCCGAGAGGATAATTTGCGCTCCCCGGTACTATTCTGTGGAAAGAACAATCTATTGGCTTTAGACTTTCCAGTGAGATGCACATTGCCCTCAGAGTTCTTGCGTATATTAAGTTTATGCCGCTTCCTGCATCCATGAATACTTTCCCAATGTCGTATCCCCCTATTTGTGCTTTTAGTACCACATTGGGGCGTGCCCTGGCCTGGAAACTTTCCTCAGGTGGTCTGCTCTGCTAAATCTGACTGGTTGATCGGACCACTGCAAGTACTCTGTAGTAGCTGGTGGTGATGATATTGCCAAGTTGACCTGTCTAGATATGCTCTTCCTCTCTTTCTTTTACTTTGATACTGGTTGAATCATTGCTGATATATATACCTTTGACTCTAGCTATTCTGCGAGTCGTTGCATTTGATATCCTTGACTCGCGCTTTTTCCTCCCTATCATGTTCCTTGGCTTGAATCCATGGCATTTTGCAACCTTAGGAAGGTTCTGCAATCCTTCATCTGGTGGTTGGAAACTCTTTTCACATCTAGGTACGCATAATGGATGCGACAAGGACCATATAGCATATCTTCTGCCGAGGGACCCGTGTACCTTGGTTTCTCCTTTCCCCTATTATCTCTCGCTTGAAACTCTTTGCTTTTGTAGCCTTCCTCGTTCCTTCCGTCATATCCTGCGGCTATCTGGTTTTGCCTTCCGTGGTTGTCGCCATTGTGGTATCTTCGCCTTTGCCTGCTTGTTTTGTCGACTTCTGGTGAACGTCCCCTTTTGTTGTTATACGCATCTTCTCCATCGGCGAATCTATTGGCTACTTCCATTAGTTCTGAAACTGTTCTTGGCTTTATTCTCCCTATCTCCTGCACGAGGTCTGAACGACGAAGTTCGGCTGAAAAGGCGTCTATTGCTCTTTCGTCGGAGACGTCTTCTGCAGAATTTTTAATGACACTCCAGCGTTGTATATAAGAGCGCAGAGTTTCATCTCTCCTCTGCACGCACGACTTAACTTCTTCCAATGACGCTGGTCGTTTGTATGTTGAGTGGAAATTTCTCGCGAATTGGTTCTCTAGTTCCCCCCAACTTCTGATGGAATCGTGGGGTAGGTGAGGTGTAACTACAAACTTTGCATTGCCGTTGCTCTTGTTCCCCCGAGTATTTGTAATGCTTGCAGATAGTCTGACAACCATAGAGTTGGTTCTTGTGACCCATCATATTTTTCTTGATCGTGTGGCAACTTGAATCCTTTGGGTACTCGTGTTTTGCGAACCCTGCGGGTAAAGCATAACGCGCCCATCTCTTTTTTGTTATCTTTGTAGTTTTCTTCCCTCCATGCATAACGTGAGTTGTTTACTCTTGCTTGTGCTATTATGTTCCTTGCATCCTCCTTCCTTTTTTGGCGTTTCTCGTCTTCTGAAGACTCGCTGGTTTCGTTCCACGAAGATTTGCACTTGACCTCTTCTTTTTGCCTTTCCCTATGATGAGTCGACTTTTTCTCTAGAAGATTTCCCCTTAGCTTGTCTTCTACCAACCCGAGGCTTCGTATCGCGGCTTGCTGCATGTGCTCCCGCGGGTCTCCAGGTTTTGGTTGTGTGGTTAGTAGGTATGCCTGTGCTGCTACCAATGCTGCTTCTGGTGTTTCTTGCACAAATTCTTCTTCCTCCTCTGGTGGGTTCGCACTTGGGCTTTTCGTGTAGCTTTCTTCTATTGTCCGTGCTGTTGTCCTCCTACTGTGCTTCATATCTCTGTGCCTCTCCATGCTGGACTCTGATGAATCGCTATATTCATCCCAATATCCTCCACTTGATATGCTGTTGTAATCTGGGCTTCTCATAAACATGTCTCTTTCCTCCCTTAACTTCTTTCTGCGTTGATGTAGCGCGTATTGATATCCCATTAGAACTTCTCTTCTCGAATCTGCGGGTACATATGTTCTGTGGTTGATGGCTGACATGATCATTCTCCACTCTCCGGCGGAGACGTGGACTTTCTCCTTCTCCTTCTTGCCATTGCTCCTTAATTTGTCGACTTGCATGTCGACCTCCTCGTTGCCTGCGTGATTGTTTTCTTCTTCTGCTGCTTCAGTGATAATGACGCATAACTGGTGTACGCTTCTAGAGATGCCGCTGCTCCTGCTAGCGAAATCCCTTGAACTATCGCGTGACTTGTCCATTGCTACTTCCGCACCGGGCTCTCGCCGAGTTTCATCGGATTCCTCAAGTTTCTCCTGCAGATTTTTTGTTGCTGCTGGGCTGACCGGCGAGTTTGCCTCGCTAGAAGATCCCACAGATGATCCAGACATGGCGATTATTTCGGTTTTACTAGTCGACGGACCCGATTTTGCCGTATCCGAAAGACAAGTTGAACCCGAAGGTCCAACATAGAAGCTCAGACTTCCGATTATCAACTCCATCTTTTTATTTTCGTCGACTTCTGGACTGCTATTGGCTAAAAGCGAAAAAGCCATCGAATTCATGACTCCAACGCCCAGAGTCCCCACGGTCGGCGCCAATTGACGAGGGTTAACTCGACAAATGTCCTAGATGAAGGACTTAGGATCGGGGAGATAGGGCGTTGGATGAACTCGAAGGTAAAATCAGTCAAACAAGGTGGCTGTCGAAAGTAAACGTGGGTGTAAACCTGGCTTGCTTTCAATCTGTCCCCTACCATCCCCTCCTGGCCCATATACATAGGTGGCCAGGTCTCAGGGATCGGGAGAGATCCGATACAGATTACAATATCGACATACGACATGAACTCGTATTTTGACTAGTATTACAATTGGGCCTAGCTTAACGGGCCTCAGGGGTACTTCAACTATCGGGCTCTATTATCTATGCCCTTGTCAGGAACCTTTTGCTATTGCTAGAGTCTTCTCTGCCGTAGCTGTGGTATCCTGAGTTCCAGTGGTCATCTCCTTGATAGTTATTGTCTTTATATCCCGTGGCTACTTGACTATGGGAACCGTAGTTGTCATAGTTGCGGGATCTTCTCCTTTGGCCACTGTATCTATTTCCACTGTCGTCTTTCGGTGATCGCATCTGCTTGTTATTGCACGCGTCTTTGCCATCTGCAAATCTGTTTGCTATGTCCATTAGATCTGATACTGTTTTTGGCTTGATCCTACCCATTTCTTCGACTAGGTCTCCTCGTCGCAACCCAAGTGTGAAGGCATCGATTGCTCTTTCATCTAAAACTTCGACTGCGGAGTTTTTTATGATGCTCCATCTTTGAATATATGACCTAAGTGTCTCATTGTGTTGCTGTACATAGGCTTTGACTTCTTCTATCGATGTTGGCCGCTTATACGTTGACTTGAAGTTACTCATAAATTGCTTCGTGAGCTCCTCCCAGCTTCCGATTGTTCCTCTTTCCAATTTGCTCAACCATGACCGAGCTGCGCCGGTGAGGTGTAACTGCAGACTTTGCATTGCTATCTCCTTCGTTCCTCCTAATATTTTGACTGCCTACAAATAATCTGATAGCCATGATTGCGGCTCCTGGGATCCATCATACTTTTGCTGATCGTGGGGTAGTTTGAAACCCTTGGGTACTGGTGTGGTGCGAACTCTATGAGTAAAGCACGATGCTCCCATCTCTTTTTCGTCGTCTTTGTAGTCGTATGCCTTGGTGGGAGTCCTGGATCTTCGGGTTCCTCCATGCTTTGGGCTTTTGTAATGTCTTGGCGACGATGACCTAGATCATCGGCTACTACTCCTGCACCGAGGACTGCTATGATGGTGTGGTGATCTGGGTTTATGCATCCCTTTATTGCGATATGCCTCCTCATCTTTGGCTGTTAATTTGTTGCCTACCATTCTTAATCCTTGTAGTGCTGCCCGGTGCATATGTTCCCTTGGGTCTCCTGGGCTTGGTCATGTGGTGTATAGATACGTTTGTGCTGCCACAAGCGCTGCTTCTGGTGTTTTTGGTATAATATTGCCTTGCTCATCGACCGATAGAAAGGACGAGTCGAGGTTTTTGGAGAGGTTTCGCCTTTCTGAGTATTCGAGGTTTTCAACTCTTGATATGTGCCTATGGTGCCTTCTACTATCTGTCTACGATGCATCGTTGCGTGCTTTGTGAAGAGCCATGCTTGCTGCGATGGCTTAATCTCTCCTTTTTTGTATTTCGTTTCTTTCTCTTGCTAGTTGCTTTGATTGCTTTCGTAAGGCATAATGATACCCTAAAAGCATGTTTTGCTTGTATCCGTTGGTATAGCCACACCATGCTCCACGGCTGCTTTGATTGTGTTCCACTCCTCGACTGATAGTCAAACTTTTTCCCTGCTTGCCAGAGATTCTGCGGTGTCGCCTTCCGCTAGGTGGTTTGCTCCTCTGTTTATATATGCTAGGTTGAGTACCGGGTTGTTGTTGTTGTCGTCAAGTTCTTCTGAGTTGTCTCCTACGATTGCGAGTACTTGATACCGGTTGTCAAACTTGTTGCTGGAGTTTGAGAGAATAGTTTCCTTGTCCTCATGAAGCTCCAGTCCTGTCTTCCATGTGTCTGTGGATTTGTCTGAGATGTCGTCGTAGCAGATTATGAAGTCTTCTAGTTGATCTCCTAAGTCAAGATTCTCCATGGTTTCGTCGAGTTCTTCAATTTTTTCTCCTGTATTTTCTGCTATTGCAAAGCTGACCGGCGAGTTTACCTCCTTGGAAGAGCCCACCGATGATTTGGACACTGCGATTGTCTTGGTTTCGCTTGCCGACGGCTGAGAGGCGAATCGAACCCAAAGATCTGACGCAAAAGTTTAGGCTTTCGATCATCAGGTCCATCTCCTGATCCAAGCTTGCGAATACTGGAGTTAGGTTTGATGGATGGGGTTGAAAATCTATGGTTCCGAAGGGTATCTGGTTTCCGTCGATTTCTAGATTGTTGTTGGCTAGAAGCAAAAAAGCCGCGAATTCATGATTCCAACGCCCCGAGTCCCCACGGTCGGCGCTAATTGACGAGGGTTAACTCGACAAATGTCCAAGATGAAGGAATTAAAATCGGGGAAATAGGGCATCAGATGAACTCGATGGTAAAGGTCAGTCAAACAAGGTGTGTATTGAGAGTAAACGTGACGATAAACTTGGCTTAATCTTAATCTGTCTATGGCCGGCCTCTCCTGGCCCCTATATATAGGTGGCCAGGTCTCAAGGAATTGGTCGGGTTCAATACATATTACAGTGTCTGTATACGACATTGACTCGTATTTCGACTATGACTATACTTGGGTCTAACGTAACGGGCCTCAGAGGTACACAAATAACGGGCTCTATTAGTTATACCCTTGTCAGAAACCCTACCTTCGAGTTCATCCGACGATGTCTTCTCCTGATCCTAAGTCCTTCATTTAAGACATTTGACGAGTTAACCCTCATCAGTGACCTATGTAAAAATTACAAAATTTGGTATTGAAATAAGCCTTTTCACGACACATTTTTGTCTTTTTTTGCACAGCCCAGAAAAATGTCTTTTTTATGAAATTGTGCATTAGCACATCAAATGTAAAGATATACATACGCATATTTTTTCTAAAATTTTAAACATTTAAAAAAAAATCCAGGTAAAGGGAGCATATGCACCCGTGTTATGTATTTCGCTTTTAGACTTGGCAAATGATGTGCGGACTATTGTATAGAAAAATTGGGAATCTGAGTCTTTTTTGCATTATTTTTTTATGGCTAAATAGGTGAGTATATTCTAATGGACAAGTAGAAAACTCAAAACGATTTATGCTACCTCCCTTGCTAATGGGACCATTGAAAGTGACCTGCCAATTCACTATATGTGCCCAAAACTAGGAAGTTTAAAGCTCTTAGAGATATACTGTTTACTATTACAGATGTTAGAATTTGTTATTTTTGCACAGCCCACATTATAAGGTATTTTGAGTTAAAATTTTACACGTTTGCAGATCTTAACGTTGTCCATAACTAGATTTTAATTTCTGAATTCTTTGAAACTTTTAAATTGCGTTTTCGATGTTTTGAAAAAATGAGCTACATTTGTAGTTTCAGTTTTTATCACTTTTCTGTTCTCGTAACGAATTTCCGTATGTATGATGACGTCCATCATAATTTTACATATGCTCATTAGGTCATGGCCAGCCTGTCATTGGCGTCAATCCCATCTGCAGTACTTGTCGATTTGATCTAGTTGTCTATGAATCTCGAAACAATGTGTCGCTTTCTTGATATAAGATGGAACTAAAAGTCTAAGATGATCTCAAGTGACAGATACTCAAGTAACAGGGGTCAGGTTTAGTGGGGAATCCAGCATGAATGTATACAGTGCATGCGCAGTACTTGCTTCGAGCTGCAGATGGTACTGCATTAATCTTTAAATATTTGTTCGAGAATATTTTTCATGTCATATACTACAACGAGAAAGTTATTCAGAAAAATTGACAGATAATATTAATGAGCACTTTGTATTAAATACAAGAGTAAATTCCAGTTTTTACCCCCTATTTTCAATTTTTCGACGCTAATTACCCCTTTTAGCAAATTTTCATTCAAATTACCCCATTTAGCCAAAAAATCGCCAATTTTTACCCCCTCTAGAATTTTCTGAGCTTTTTGACGGCTGGGTCCCGGTCGTCAGGTACACGTGTCATGCCACATATGCTGCTTTGTTCGACGGATTTTTCCTTGGGTTTTTCTTTACCGGTTTAACAGGTTACCGCAGTCAAGTTCTTATATATACTTTTGTAACATGATCCTGCAGTAATCCAGTACATATACAACTTAATCCAGTACATACAACTTCTGCTAGTAAATTTGGCCAAAATCATTCTCTACTCTCACGGACTGTTGTGCATTGAAGAAAAGCATGATGTCACCGGCATTGCTAATAAATCTTAGACTACAAGAATTTCCGTTCGTTGATACATCCAATCCCAAAACTTTCAGGGATACCTTCAGATCTCACAATCTGTACTCGTAACCCATCTACGCAAATAGAACTAACCAGCTGAAAACGGATGAGAAGACTGAGAACGGATGGGGAGAACAAAATTAAACTGAAGGTCGCCGTCTCTGGCTTCGATGATCGCCGGCACCGTGTCCCTTCCGTCATTGACTGCTGCATCGTCCTGCCCTTTCCAAATGAGGAACGAGTCCGTAAATTGTGCGATAGATTAGCGGGAGGTTAATTGCAAATAACTAACTGAAATGAACCAGTGCTGCGATTCGCGCAATGGGGCGGGTTAGTTAGGTCGGGAAGCATCCAGAGAAAACCATCGTGCAAAAACGACAAAGAAAACCACAAAGAAAAAGCATCGAACAAAGCCGCATATGTGGCATGACACCTGTACCTGACGACCGAGCCCACCTCTCAAAACGCTCACAAAATTCTAGAGGGGGTAAAAATTGGCAAAACTTTTCGCTAAATGGGGTAATTTGGACGAAAACTTGCTAAATGGGGGTAATTAGCATCAAAAAATTGAAAACAGGGGGTAAAAACTGGAATTTACTCTAAATACAAATACGCTACTGGTGCACCCAAGTTGGCAGAAGATTTTGGGATTTAACTGAACTTCAACAGTTTCATGATGTGCTCTTTTCATGTAGCTGAACTGAGTATTCAGACTCCTACATGCACTGGAATTTTTAGCGGTATCATATTGTATTTCACCACCTAGCTAGCATGCATGGATCACCTCCTTCTCTCTTCGCCCTAGGTTTGGACTTTTAACCTTAGTTCTATGAAAATTGCAAGTGATATCTCCATCTCGATCTGATGTTAGATTGGTGCACATAGCTTCTGAAGCACATTGAGTTTGTATCTTGGAGATTAGTTTGTGCATTTCCCTATTAGGGAAAGAGGGAATGAACCAAGCACATGAGAATCCTACCAATTCCATTGACCTACCTAAACAAACACTTATGATATCATATCAAAGACCACAGATTCATGATGAATACCGGAAGAATAGGATCAATAAAATAACTCAAAGTATCTACTACTAAATACGACTATGATATTTCAATACCAATATATGCTTACCATGTGGTGCGCCTACAAGTAAACGATATTTTTACAGAACCAATTCAGTTCCATATCCTCTAGAATATATAAGTTTGCATTATTTAGCAGATCATCATTATCAGAATAAAATCAGGCTTACTTTTGCATGATATTAGTCACTAGACATTTCTATGTATGCACCGTATATAGTACTCCCTCCGTTCACTAATGTAAGATCTTTAGTTTTTTTTTTAATAAATGCATGCATCTAGAAGCATTTTAGTACATAGGTTCACTCCTTTTGGTATGTATCTAGTTCACTTTAAAATATCTAAAAGGTCTTAGATTAGTGAACAGTGCAAGTATTTTTTTTATCTTTGCCAAATTCACTCTAGAACCCATGCTGTAAATGAAGTGTCCACAATTCAAGTCATATTTCTTACTACAAATGCCTGAATAAATTCTTCTATACTTTACTAGCCCGCATATATATTATGTACTACAACCTGTAAAATGGAACATGGTGAAATTCTATCAATCAGTGCTCATACATAGAGGCCATGACTCATGAGAGACTACCACATCACAAACCTGCCACTGCACCTCATCATCTAAGAGATTCTTCTGCCACCATTTGACCCAAATAAAGTAGTGACTGTCCACAGCGCCGAACTGAACTAAATTTGTGTCAGATTATACTCTTCTTATTCCTACTTGCTCTATGATAATTCAAAAATCACACAGGGGTAGTGGGGCTAGTTCAAACCTGACAAATGAGGAGAGAAATTTTATTATTAACTAACACATGGTGGTTAAACTGTTACAACCGACCATGGAAACAGTTGGTGCGAGGTCAAACGTCTCGGGGAAAGAGACAAATTTCAGTCAAGGAGGAGGTCATCTGTAATATATGGGTGTGTGGATGGCCGGCATGGTCCTAGTGTGTGATTTGGGGGAGGCTTTACCTAAATGTAGGGACTTGGGTTTGTGACTGTGCTTCGGATGAAATGATTCTTGGAAACCCATGCATGATGCCATGTGCTTGCTTCGGATGGGTGTTGTTGCTTGGTTATCCATTGATTAATTTCTTGCATCTTTAAAAAACCAATTATCGGCGCAACACATAGTCAAAGGTCAGTATTTTCTCTCTGAAGCTAATAAGGCCTTTTTTTACAAGATTTAACTTCCAACGACGGTTACCTCATCATCAGAAACAAAATCGATACCCACAAAGTGTCTTTCAATATAAACCAAAACGATATCATGTTATCCACATATTGCCAAAACATAAAATTTGGAACATGTGTGAGTCTTATACTCCGTTTTCTCGATGGAGAGAGTATATTTTTTTTGTTTCTACAATTAATGTAGATTTTCACACTAATACATGGAAAATAAATCAAATTCATAGATATCACTTATACTTGTGGCAAGAAAATAGATAGCATGTTAGTAGGATTGATCGATCGATAATTCTAATGATTCCCTAGTTAGAACCCTGCCAATAGATTAACATCCCAATGTTCATCAAACTAAACCCTTCATTTGGTACAAACTTAAAATCTCCTAAAAGTGAAAGTTTCTCCCAATATCTTAAGATCTGATGGGCCTTGTTTGGATATTTATATGTGAGTATTGAAACATATGCAAGGGGTATGACCCAACTGTGACCTATTTCAGGCCAAGTTGGATGGATGCCAAATCTTGGTTGTGATAATCATTAGGAATACTAGGACAAACTAACTCATTAAGCTCTCTCTCTCTCTAACTCTATCTTACATACATGCTCATGCATGCATGATTCAACAATTAGCTGGTTGACTAAATTATGTGCAGAGTGCATATGCCAATTATTGCAAGATCACATGGCGGCGCGTCAAATGCTCTACTAGCTAGCTTAATTAAGGAGTAGTTGAATATTACTGGTGCTATTTTAATTGATTTTAATGGCATGTTGAGTCTGGAATAGGTAGGCTAGTTAGCTGCATGATGACTCAGCCGGGAGTTTAGCTATATGTGGCACGCGATCCGTTTCTCGGTGTACAGCTCAAGGATTAGGAATTAAATAATTACACTTTTCAGTTGACTGGGAATTTGTACTACCGATGTGTGAGCAAGAAGAAGATGAACGAACTGATCTACTCCCTCCATCTCTGTTTTAAGGGCACAATTCGCAAATCATGCAATCCTAAAATACCCCCACCTTCTAGGCATATTAGCATTTAAGGTGTTTAATTAGCAACTTTGTATGAGCAGTTTTTGCATTTCCAAGGCCAAGCAAGCAATGCATGCGCTTTTTGATTAATTAATAGGTGTTTAAATGAGTACAAAGAGCAAATCTTAGCTAAGGCATTTCACAATGGGGGTATCTTAGCACTATATCCTAGGCATTTTGCTTATGTGTCACTATATTAAATGAAGAAAGAGAATGGTATTGTATCTTAGCTAAGGCCTTCCCCAATGCAAGTTTCTTAGCGCGGTATCATAGGCAAAGTGCTGATGTGGCACCCTATTAAATGATGAAAGAGAGTGAGGTTGTATCTTAGCTAAGCTACAACCTTTGCACAAAGTCATAGGCAAAAAGTATTGCTAGCCCAATCACATGTATGCATGAGGCCAAAATCATTAAATTTAGATACAATCTTTAGATACAATGCATTGTGGTGATTGTCTCTTAGAATAAACATCTACCTAGGATAGCGCGCTAAGAGCTAATGCATTGTGAAAGGCCTAAGCTACAACCCTTGCACACTATCATATGCAAAAAACTTGGCTAGCCCAATCAAATGCATGCATGAGCCAAAAAACATTAAATTTAGATACAACCTCTAAGAAACTATGCATTGGAGAGATTGTTTCTTAAAATACACCACCACCTAGGATAACGTGCTAAGATACAATGCATTGGAGAAGGCCTTATCACCAATCATAGATCACCTAGGGCAAAGAGATTTACAAATTATGCCCTTAAAACTGGGATGGAGGGAGTAGTAAAAAAGATTGCATGAACTTTCTCATCAAAATGGATTTAATATATGAACTTTGTATCCTTAGAGCAACTTTAGGAATTTTTGACATAATAGACCACCTTCTCCAACGTTTTATCAAAAAAGACCAATAGCGACATGCCGCCGTTGGCCCAGGCGGCATGTGCCTGCCGCCACCGGCTGTGGCGGCATGTGCCACGTGTCGCCTGGCAAGACTTATCGCCATTCAATGGTGGTCCTTTTTGACAAATTATTTGAGAGGTGGTCTTTTTTGACAATACACTAGGACATGTGGTCCTTTGTATCAAAAATTCCAACTTTAGTGGATAGCGTAGAATTTTGTACTGTAAAACTGGTTTACAACATTATGTAAATGTAAATCGCTTTGTACAATATGATGAGAGCATTCACAGAGCAGACATTGCAAATTGGTACTCCCTCCGTTCCAGTTTATAGGTCTTGTGTATTCTAGACCGTTAATTTGATTAAAATTATATGATTTTATATAACAAAATATGTATTATTAGAAACTTCATATACTATACTTTCTTAATGATATACCTTTTGGGTTATACAATTTTAAAGATATGCTCATGACCTATAAACCAAAAGGGAGGGGAGTAACATATATTTTTCATACATGTGAAACCCCTAGTCAGTAGGCAATTATTTTCAATTCTTTTTCCTTCTCCTCTTCATTTCCCCGATGATTTTACACACGAATGTGCGCCACAAGACGCTAGCCTCGCCTCCTCACCCGGCACTGCACAGCGCTGCCGTGCGCCTTCCTCGCCCGGCCTGTCACGGCATGCACCTCACTCAGGCTGCTCATAGTGGGGAGTAACATAGAGTAGTGTCATGCACATGTTACTACTCCATGTTACTACCTTCATAGTGAGTAGTAACTAATGTGTGGTGTCATGTAAGATGTCAATTATTATGTTGTAGACTCACTTTGCCTTGGATTGTGTGATGTTATGGTAACATAGCAGTTACCACCATCATCTCTTTCTTCATTTAATTACATGCCATGTCATCATTCTCTCTTGAAATATGTGATGTTACTACTTAAGTTACTCCCACTATGAGTAGTCTCAACCTGCACAATGAGTAGCTGCCTCCGACATCTCCTCGTCTGAGGGCCATGACACGACGCCCCTCTAGCACAGTGAACCCATGGAGACGATTGATGTCGGGAATCAAAGATTGACACTAGGAACAGAGATCCTTGCCATGAAATCCATCAAACGCGAGAGCGCCGCCTATGATCTTGAAACTTTCCTCCCACCAAACATATGGTGGTTTCCATTACACTGAAAAAACCACATACTGTAATTATGTAGCACGGGGGTCGGGGGCTGTTCTTTCAGTGTCATGTACAAAATTAGTATAGGGTGTTTCTACAGTATACGGTGCACTTTTTCTGTATTGTAAACTTTAAGTTATTTAGAATATGGAGTGTTTTCAGTATGTGTTAGAGTTGCTCTTTGAGTTCCAGTACTTGTGCACTTCTCTTTCAATTAAACACAAAAAATTGCAAAATGCTAGCGAGAACATGAAAAAATGCCTCTGAATGTAAAACATATGCAAATAAAAAGGCGTCTATGTATCCTGCACAAAACAATATTTATAGTACGATGGGTATAATGTTGCTACGTTCTTGGTTTCGATAGCAACTTTTTAGAATTTCGTACATTCAGTTGAACTAACCTAATCAATATCAGTCTTAGGAACTCATATCTTCAAAAAGCCCTTCCAAAAAATTATTTGGAGGCATCATAGAGTCTACTACAAAATAGACATTTTGCGGAGAGATGATCAAACTTAGGTGGGTCATTTAACTATACAAATTTTACGACATGTGTTCGATAATATTCATATGGGAAATAGTGGGATAGCCACCACGGTAGCTGTGCATAGGCATCCAACTATTGGATCTTGCACATGCAAAACGGTAGTCACTACTTCTAACTAAGCTGCCACTAACGCCGTTGTATGGAGAGCACAACATGCACTCATTCACTTTTGTTTCTTTTCCCTCCCACACCCACTAGAGATGTTATTTGGTTTTGTTTTCAATCCATGCATGCGTTCACTAGGGGTTTTGGTTTTCGTTTGCATTCCAACTTTTGTTTTCTTTCCAAAGTGGTCAGGACCGGCCCCTTTTTGCATCTCCACTTTTGTTTTCCCCCCTAAGTGTTCAGTCACTTTTGTTTTGTTTTCTTGCACCCCTAAGTTGTGAGCCAACTTTTGTTTTCTTTTCTTTTCAGTCACTTGGTTTTGGAAAAAGAATGCATTGGATGTGTAGCTTTTGAAAAAAGTATGGGGAGGTGTTTATTCCCATGCATGCTATATGGATACTTTCCAAAACTACTCCCCCTACCGAGTTGTAAAGTTTTCAAAACTATCACAGTTGTAAAGTTTTCAAAACTACCTCTTATGCCAAGTTGTAAAGTTTTCAAAACTAGCACAAGCTATATGGAAACTTTCCAAAACACTATACTTCCCAAGCTCTCACTCCCCTGTATGACGGAGTGCATGCATTGCCAGTCATGCACAAAAACAAATCATGATGCTCTCTTTGTTTGACGGAGTGCATTGCTTGCTAACGGTGGCATCCTAATATGTGAGCCCGCGGAGCATGTGCTCCCCATCATCCAACGGCCGCGGAGGTATGCACAGCTAGCCGGGCGGCTAGCAAATCCGCGTCTATTCATATAGGGATGGTCAATATATGGAATCCATTTTTAATTTTTTCCAATATCATTAATATTTTTTACATTTTTATTATGTTATTATAAATATTTACGAAAGAACTAAGCCAACTAATACAAAAGAATGTGGCACCAATTGTCTTGTAAATTATCAAAAAATTGGATAATTGCACACCAATTTGATATGTGCACACATACATTGTATTTAAATTATGAGTGTTGTTCATTAAAATCATCATTAGAAAATGATTTATCGCATCACATTCGTAAATGTAACGGAGACCTAGTGTGGTATCAAGTATTTGAAGCCCAACCAAATTAAGGTGTTATGGGTATGTTCATTCATCCTTGATGTCCCACGGAATATTGAGCAAGGCTTAAAAATTATATCTCTCATAAAGCTTCTCATAAACAAACATCAAATGGATATCACGAAGTCCCTAAATAAAATAGGTTGTATGATTGTACTTTTGAGCTTTGGCTATGGAAGGCTCCAAATAGAGGATTTATTTTTATCATAACGGCTCTTTCCTTGGTGATTCACACTTTTAGGCTAATCTCATAGCCATACCGGGGCAAGCACATAGCAATTTCCAATGAGAGATTTGAAGGCTCAAAGAAGCTCATACCCCTTTATTAGACGGTGACAGGCTAGAGATCCACTAAATATATTTTGATGCACTTTTAAAGAAATACAAGCTAGTTTTCTCTTACTTAGCATATGTTTCAGCATCATTAACTCTTCCTTAGCTCATGCCAAGGATCTCGTTCCCTAGAAATGATTTTTTGTAGATGAATGTCATCCTAGTAAAGGATTGATGCACTAGCTATCTCAACCAAAAGTCCGAACTGATGGAAAGAGGCTATGCAGTATATTTATATTCTAACACTCCCCCTCATGTCTAGGCTATTTCAGTCCTTAGCGTGGGTTCGGTGCCTGCCATAGAATCTTTTTTCTTTTGTTTTTAAAACTGCGCGAGCGGGGTCTTGAACTCAAGACCTCTTGGCTTTGATACCATAAAGGAATGATGCACTAACTATCTCAACCAAAAATCCGAACTGATGGAAAAAGGCTATGCAATATATTTATATTCTAACACCTAGAATGCGTTTGGTCAAACATTTCTACTACAACCATTATTTCATGAAATGATGTTCAAACTGGTCGCTGATAATACTTTAAATGCTGTATGTTTATACATTAGTCTTAACATTTTCGTGTGGAAATTAACAGTAAAAAATGCATAAAACATACCGGTATTGACGTCACCTATTTACAAATGGTTTTAGTACGTACTAATTAATTTTGAAGGAATCGAATGGTACGTACACCTCTCGAATTCCAATACCAAATGAAACTATGTAATGATGTTTCCAGTAGAAAGTTTCGTCGACTGAGTAGCCTATACTTCTATCGTTATAGGTCGGCGATTCTCAACAATCATGCCAAAGGTCCTTTAGTGCGTGGGCTATAGTTGGAACGCTCATTAGCGGCGCTAAAACTGTAGCTTCCTAGGGTTTAGTATTTCTATATACCACCTTCACACAAGCTTTAAGGACGGCTGGCTCAAAAGGCTAAGCATAGCAATCGCCAACTTAACACGGTTTCCGAGGCAGTGACCGACCACGCTAAGCTAGCAATGCACATTCTGGCAGTTTAAGCTTTCGCCTTGTTTAACCATCTTGTTTTATGGGTTCCATACACCTAGGGCATACAAATCAAGCCCCACACTGGTTGTCTGTGTGAGATATTGCTCACTTTCCATGGCCAGCTGAAGATAGACGAGGCTAACTAAGCAGCTAACTAACAATAATGCTAATACTGCATCAACTTGCCAATTACCGGAATATCCTGCATGGATCGATGAGGTGTCAGATCAGGTTATAAAAATGGCCATGCCATTGGCAAGGGTTAGCTCTACGTGTTCCAACTTCTAGATTTTGCAAATGGGGCGGCTATAGCCCCCTAGAATGAAGAGCTGGCTAGCTAAAACAACTGTCCATGCATGCAGCCTATACCTCCTTTTGAGTCATGGAAAGGAGTGTGAGTTTAGGGAAACAAGGTCCCTTGCACATGCTCTCCTCTCATACTACGGATGCATCTGGTTAAATTGTTGCATGACCATGCATGCATATGCTAGCTTATGCCTTGGGTTTCATATATTTATCTACCCTTCACCTTTCACGAGAACCAAGCTACTCCCTCCATGCCGGATTATAGGGCAAATATGTACTTCGAGACAAACTTTGACCTTTAATTTTAGTCAAAAATATATAAGATATATTATATAAAAATTATACCATTGGATTCATATTCAAAAGAGCTTTCCAATGGTATAATTTTTATGTCAAATATCTCAGATTTTTTGACTAAAACTAATGGTTAAAGTTTGTCTTAAAATACATATTTGCCCAATAATCCGGTATGGAGGGAGTATCACAAACTGAGATAAGAGATAAAAGGTAGGCTAGGAGGTGCTAACCTTGATCCAGTCAATTTCTTGCAACTATCTAAGGATAATTTATGTGTATCATTCCTTAATACTTCCTCCGTTCCGAATTATAAGATGTTCTGGCCATGTATCTAGACACATCTTACTATGTCTATTCACTCACTTTAGTTCGTATCTAGTCTATACTGAAACAACTAAAACATCTTATATTTAGAAACAGAGGGAGTAAGTTTGATCATGCGTACTACATGGGGACCTCTCTCGATGTAAATTAAGCATAATGATTAATGCAAGATCGTGAACCATAACCTAGCTCGATCGGCACCCGTTGAAAGATCTTCGGCACACCAACCTTATGATTGCACTCATGTTTTTATTTATATTCATCTCAGAAAATTGCTCCCCAAGTCTTCACAACATACCATTTTAATGACAAGAAGGAAACTAAAGGTTTGCTATTTGGATTAGAAATGGTTCATTAACATGCGATCATGTCAACAACTGTATTTTTGCTCATGCCAATGGAACATGTGTGAAGTTGTACACATGCACCTCCTATCTACCACTTGATCTGTAAAGGAAAATTTTGTGTCCTTCGTCAACACGTTCTTTATTGTTTTTTCTTCACAAAATTAGAGTTAAACTAATCGGTGTGGTACATAGTTTCGTGTTAATTATTTTCTTCTTGAACGCGGAAGAATCTGTAGAAACCTAATAGAATAGGGAAGGGTGAGAATATTAGGTGCAGGGTTTGGCTTCATGGATGAGAACAATATGGAAAGGCACAAAAATGCCAGGTTAGGTATGGGCAGAGTGGTACTCCTAAAAGTGCCAAATAAAGCTAGCAATAAAACAAATGTTCACTTTAACACTTAACCAATATATCAAGAAAGTCAATTGGAATTTAGTTAACTAGCAAAAGTTTGTCATTGTAGATAACGATGATGACATATTCATATACGCATGGTATGGGGGAGGTGTAAGTGGCTTGATTAGTGACAAGACTTCCTTTGTGATAGTTCGATGTGGCCAATTTTCGGAAGCTGCTTGGACCTGCAGAACTTTGGACGCTTTAATGTTGCTTTAATTAACTTTTTGAAGCAAACAAGGAGTCCACATCGTAAGATCGTGCTTATGAACTTTAACATTTTCTTGTTGATACTAGCTTGGTCGGCAGAGGACATAGTTTTGCAGCTCCGAAGGAAAAGGGGTGTGCTATGAAGCTGCCTAGCATAAATGCTGCTTGATTTTAAAAAATTGAACTTAAGTATTGAAGATTCGGGATAGTCTCCTTGCAGTTCTATAATTTGTTTCTCATTATGGAAAACCACGGAAGTCATGAAAAGGAAGAAAAACCAAATTGTATTCTTTTGCGGGGAAATAATATACTCAAAATGAAATGGCTTTAGCTAATTAAGCATGAGTCGATGGAGATCAAATGGGCTTACGATGGATCTACCGCTGGACAGAACTAAAGAAATAAACATAAAGGATTTTAGACCCCAAAAAAATGATAGAATCCATTAATTCCATGGCTAGGCCAAGTCGATGCTTAAGAAAATCTTATCCGGCTATGTATTTTTAATTAGAAATTTACCAGTTCCGCTTTACATTTGGCATAAAACTTAGCATTATTGATATATTTATAACGGGGGTACATACGTCGCCAAAGCACAACAAGGGCATGCCAAATAAGCTCGTGGTACCGCGTCAATGTTATAATAATAAAGTGTCATGTTAAACAATAAAATGATTCTAACAAAAGGTTAAAGAAAATGATTGGCCATGATCACTCGACCATCCACGAGAACGAAGCTCAGGTATTTCACACATATTTCTAAATGAAAATTAAAACTATATACTCCATGTGCATCCAAAAAAGTGTTACACGCATAGTAAACCGTGTTAACCTGGTATACAAAATACTTAGAGATGCTCATGCCAAACACAACCAAATTTAGCTTTTGACCTGTTCTGATTTCCTAGTTAATTGGAAGGAGAAAAAGCTACGCGCTGGAGCTAGATAGGCCAACTAGAGGGGATTCTAGGGTTTAAGTAGTTAGCAAAGCTAGCTTGCTAATTAAAGGAAGATGTGGTGAGTGAGCGAGTGAGAGTGTGAGGTTGAGAGTTCATGGTGTGTGAGGGATCGAGTGGGGCGCCAAAAGGCAATGCAGCACGAGGTGCTAGCATGTGTGCATGCTGCATGCAGTGTGTACGTGTACGTGCATACAGGGCGCGAGCTGGCACTGCACTGTAAAGTGGCTGCCCACCTGGAACCTGGTGAATGGTTGGCATAAGAGATCCACTTTTGTAAAAGCATAAATGGCAACAGCTACGATGAATTTTTTAAGTACTCTCTTCTATCCATTATAAATTAATGTCCTCCGCGTACAACAGGCATTCATACACGGTTAAATTGATACATCGCATATGGTTAAAAAAAATCTTCTCTAAACCGTGGTGTATGATTACGGTGTGCGATATGGAAAACTTCACCCACACATTTAGTCATCTAAACGTTTGTGATTTTGAGGGACTTCACAAACGATTCTTTCTGCTTAATTAAAGGCGTAGTTGGAAGATCGTAAATATTGTGGTATGGTCTCACATCGCACATGTTTGTTCATAGTTATTGGCGTGTGTCTAGTTAACCGTTGTGTATCGTTTTTGCAATGCAACTACCATCATCAGCACACCCATGAAGCATATATAAATTAACATTACATGCAAATACACCATATGTATACATGCATGTCGACATAGATTAAATTACAAGTGAAATATTTAGATTATCTTGGTTACGTATTTGCTCCATGATCAATTGAGAATAGATCTGTAACGGTCTTTATGTTGAAAAAAGGAGAGGATCTTGGCGTTCATTCACCTTGTCTTCTTGCCACCTTTGTGATATATTGGTAGCACTGCATAAGATACTTTTAAATAAAAAAGCGACTTATGAAGTAGATCAAAACATCACAATAGCAACGGTTGGTACTTTTGGTCTACTAAAATGCATCCAATCTATTGTGTAGAAATGGGGAAGTGAATCAGTGACATGTTAAAAGAAAAATACAACGATGTGGCTTAACACAAGATACTTACTTGCAATCCTTATGACATGGGAGTGAACCCATATGCATGCATTCATTAGCACTAATGTGGAGGAAGTCCTTGACTTCCTTAAGTGCATATCACAAGAGAGGAAAACTATAGACAAGTTAATTAAATAAATGCAAGTTCACATGATTTGTGTTCTTACTTGCCACTTGTGACGTGGTGTTCAATTCTTATGCAGTGTCACCAAAATATCATCCGTATTATGAAATCGATTGTAGCATTAGTTGAATATTTAAAATATTAGAAAACTTGTAATGCATAGATTTAACACTTGAAGTGAACTATGCTAGTGTTGTGCTTACACATGACAGATCCGAAAGAGACCTAACAATATTGTAATGAATCCCTCCTTGCTAACTTGCTAATGATTATACAAACCAAAAACATTGATGCTAACACAATATTCTAATGAATCCGACCGTGCTATCTGTGCTTACATATCCTATATGCACTATTCCAATGGACTCAGCCTTGCTAAATATGCTTAAATAGAATATGTGAAAGAACATATGGAGCCCCATGTGTGGTTTTGGTAATTAATGACAATCCCTATGGACTAATGGTTGCATTGAGCTATATGTGTAGGACTTGTCCATAGACGATGCTTGAACCATATGTTGGATTCAAGGTTGTAAGAAGAAGACAATGAAGAAAATTATGTGATGGCCAAGATGTTATTCATGGAGTGATCCGAAGATTGGTCATTAGGGAGTTGAGCCTATATCGAGTGTGTCTTGAAGAATAAGATTGAGTGAGCTCTCATGTGTATCTTCAAGACATCGTTATTATAGAGGAAGAAGAATTGGCTCGAGGATTGATCAAGTCAAACGCAAGTTCAAGATGAGCAACTAGAAGAGAACATATGCTTGAAGCTTGCCATCTATATTGTGATCATGGATATGTGAAGATATGCTTAAAGAGAGTCTCTTCCATAGTAGAGTATGGGGGAGCAATCCGCAATACTTCACCAAGCAAGCTCAATCAAGAAAGGTGGTCCAACTTGAGAAGATCAAGATCGTCATTAACCACCTCAAGTGGAATGCTCAAGGCAAATGTATGATAGTGTTAGGGTTTCTTTCTTACCGGTCTCATGGTGTTAGTTGTGAGACCGGGTTATAGGATCAGTAGTCGTACTATCAAGAGGGGCTCTCGAGTGAGTAACTTAATTGTATTGTTCGGAGAGAGCTCAAACCTTTGCATACTTGCATCGTCTTTCTTGATTCTTATTTGGATTTTATTCATGTGAGGTTCTAGAGCTTGTGGTTATTTCCATGACAAGCTCTAGCTCATCAAAAACGGATTTTGCATGAAACTCTTATTGCGTTATTGATGTTTGGAGGTTTTACCGGTTCTTCTTTATAGCTAAGCCAAACCTTTCATCATTTGGTTTCTTCCTCCTTTGTTGGACTATGATGTTTCTCTGCATAAAGTTGTAGATCTTGTTGTTGTAATTCCAACGAGCCCAAGATCATCGAAAACGGAGTTTGGATGCAAAAGTTATTACCGTTTTTGTTTTGGTGTTTCTGCCAGTTTCAGGGGGGCGGCTTTAGCCGGCCAAGGGCCGGAAATAGCCGGACCGAGGCGCTCGATTACCTCTCTGTTTCAGTCCGGATTTTTGTCCGGCTTTAGCCGGTCTGGCCGGCTTTAGCTGGTGTTAAGTCCGGCTTTAGCCGGTCTAAATGGCTGTAATGGTCAGATTTCGTGGGGGGGGCTATAAAAAGCCCCCTTCTTCCTCCTTGGGCTGTTGGGTTGCTTTCTCTCTCTCTCCTCCATTGTTTTGACCTTCAAGAGCTTGCAATTCCTCTCTATCCCTCCCATATTTCTTGAATCTTGTTGAGAGATTTGAAAGAGAAAATCTAGATCTACAACTCCACCAATCAATCTCTCCTCTAAGTGAGGGGAACATCTTGGGATCTAGATCTTGGAGTTCTTTGTGGATTTCCTTTGTTCTTCCTCTCATATCTCTCCATAGCATTAGTTGCTTTGGTAGGATTTGAGTGAGAAGGATTTGAGAACTTTGTGTGCTCTTGCCATTGCATTTGGTGCATCGGTTTGAGTTATCCCCGAGATTCGAGTAAGTGAAAGTTTGTGAGCTTATTACTCTTGGGTTCTTAGAACCCTAGACGGCTTTGTGGCTTTGTGGTGCCTTTGTGGATATTCTTGGGAGCCTTCAATTAAGTTGTGGATGTGTGCCCCAAGCTTTGTGTAAAGGCCCGGTTCCGCCTTGAGGAACCCCTTAGTGGAAGAGTGAGCTAGGCCTTTGTGGCGCAAGCTCACACCGGAGAATAGGGTGAGGCCTTTGTGGCATTGGTTAGGCCTTTGTGGTGATACCACACCCCTCCAACGAGACGTACTCCCTTTCAAGGGAGGAACTCGGGAATACATCATCGTCTCCGCGTGCCTCGGTTATTCCTATACTTGAGCTCTTTACTTATGCACTTTACATTGTGATAGCCTTCGTGCTTGAAGTCATTTATATATCTTGCTATCATCTTGTTATTTGTATTGCTTAGCATAAGTTGTTGGTGCACATAGGTGAGCCTAGTTTATTTAGGTTGTGTGTGCTTGACAAAATAAATGCTATTTTAATTCCGCTTTTGTTCAAGCCATTCGTAAAATTTGATATCGCCTATTCACCCCCCCCTCTAGGCGACATTTGTGTCCTTTCAATTGGTATTAGAGCCTAATCTCTCATTTTAGGCTTCACCACCTTGAGAGCAAAGATGTCGGCTAGGGGATTAGTGCACAATGACACTTTTATAGTCGATGGCACAAATTATGATACATGGAAAATTCACATGCTTAATTATTTTTGGGTCATCGACCCATCTATGGAGCGAATTGTAGATGCGGGTTTTTCTCCTCCAAAGGATACTCAAAATCTATCTTTAGAGGATGAGAAAAACTTGTATCTCAATGCTCAAGCTACTCATGTGATTGTTAATGCTTTGAGCAATGTAGCTATCTTCTCTATCGTGCCTTTTTGGAGCGCTCATGAGATATGGACAAAGCTTAAATAAAAATATGATGTGTCCAAGAGTATAGAGGATGATTGTATTCCTTCCACTTCCGGCCACGATGAACTTTCATCCACTTCACCAAAGTGTGGCAAGACACAAGGTAATGATATGGTGAGTGGTGATGAAACTTGCAATGGTGATAGTATGCTTACTTTTGATGATCCTTCATCTCTATCTCATTGCAATGCTTCATCTTTGGACTTAAACACTTGTAGCCCCATAAATGTTTTACATGCTTGTGTTGATAGTCCTTGCATATCATGTGTAAGTTTCTTGAATAAATCTCATGATGATATGCTTGCTTTGTCTTGTTTCCATGATACAAATGCTTCTATTTCTGCTAGTATTTGTGATGCTAACCATATAGAGGAAACCGAAGAGTCTTTGGGCCAAGACAAGGTATTGAATGGAGCTTCAAGTATTCCTTCATCTTCTTCTTCTAACGGTTCCCACATATGCCTTATGGCTAGGTCTTCAAATCATAATGATGTTGAGGACAATGGTGAGGATGAGGAAAATCAAGAAGACTATATTGAGTATTTAAACAAGAAGGGTAAGGTGGTCTTTGATGCTTTGCATAACAATAAAAATGTTTTGCCCAACTTCTTTGAAATCATGAGTTGTGCTATTGAGAGCACGAAACTCATTGAGATGAAGGAAGAAAAAATTGATAAAATGTTTTCTCTTGAGCGTGAGTATGCCAATGATATCCATGATTTAAAAAATGCTCTAGAGGAAGAGCAAGAGCTTCGGGTCTCTCTTGAGGAGAAGCTTGAATCCATTGAGGAGTCATGTAATGAAATTATTTCTAAACTCACTAAAGAATGTGACCTCGCTCTTTCCAAGTCGTCTTCTCCTATTGGTAATGATAATGATGCATGTGCTACTAACTCCACTTCTTGTGAAGCATCTATTTTGAAGGATAATGTTGAGCTAAGAGCTCAACTTGAGTTGCTAACTAGCAAGTATGGGAAATTGGAAGAAAGTTATGAAAATCTATCTAGCTCAAATGAGGATCTTCTAGTGTCCCATCCTCGCCTAAAGTTAGCTCATGAGGCTATATCTATAAAGGTAACATCTTGTGAGCCTCATGTGGACACTAGCACTATTTCTCAAAATGCTATATTGACATGTGCTAGTCCTAGTAATTCTTCATCTCATGCTATTGCTAAATATTGTGAGGAATTACTCTCCTTGCCTTGTTGCTCTAACAATGAAGCCTCTACTTCCACTAGTACTTGTGTTATCACTAACCATGTAGAGGAAATCAAAGAGCTCAAGGCCCAAGTTACTTCATTGAAGAAAGACTTGGAAAATTGTCATGAAGTGAAGTCCACACTCAACAAGATCTTGAGTGTGCAAAAATCCCTCAATGACAAGAGTGGACTTGGATTCAAATCCAATAACAAGAATAAGTCCAAGATAAACAAGAAGAAGAAGGGCCAAGAACAAGTCAAGAATTTGGCCAAGATTGTTTGCTTCAAGTGCAAAATTGAAGGGCACCATGTTAGATCTTGTCCTTTGAAGAAGAAGCCTCTTAGTGAGAAGCAACAAGGGAAGCGGCCTCAAGTTCAAGGCCATGCTCAACCTCGAGTTGAAGAAAGGTCACTTCCCAAGAAAAATCAAGCTAATGCTCCCCTTATGGAGAAATCAAGTGAGAAGAAGGTGAAGAAAAAACTTGCTACATATGCCATGAGAAGGGTCACCTATCTTCTTCATGCACTAGTGGTAACTCATCCAACCCTATCATAATTGAGGATGTATATTCACTTTGCAAGGATAAGGTTGGTAATCTTTTTGCCAAATTTGTTGGTACTCAAAGTGGTGTCAACAAAAGAACCATTTGGGTTGCCAAACCTATTGTTACTAACTTCTTAGGACCCAACTTGGTTGGGGACCAACAAGCCATTACTTAAACAATAGGTGTTGGTGGAGGGCATTGGAGACTTGGCCATATCAAGAAGAATTAAGGGATCTTCATCAATTATATTTTCTCAAGTCAAGTCAATTGGATTATCTTATGTCTATCATATATCCAATGTTCCTCCTTGCGGTAACATGTATTCAACTTATCTACATTGAAAGTTACTCACCACGTTACATGTGTTGGGTTTTGTATCTTGCATGTGTTTGTATATGTTGTGCTTCCTACTTTCTTCATTTTGAGTAATCAAGTATGTGCATGTTAGTTTACACACCATGTACAGTTGTTCTTGTTGAGCCTTTTGCATCTCGTTTTATCTTACTTGGCTCTTGTGAGAGATTATTAGACCATCCCATTTTGGGGGAGTGATATGCTTTGCACTTCATAATCCTAAAAATGCGTGTACATGAGTAATACCACTTAGTGTTGATATTTAAAGATTATCTAGTTTCTATGTGGTATGTCATTCTCATGAGAAATTCAAATTCTATAATGTCCATTAATCATCTTGTTGGATTTTATTTGCCTCTTGTGAAAATAAATGTTTTATCATATTATGGGGGAGTACTATTCTTTGTGCATACTACTAACCAATATAATGTGTATATTTGAGGTTGTGTCACATAGTGTTGATATTGTAAATTATCTTGCTTCTATGTGGCATGTTTTCTCAAACAAGTTCCAATTTGCCAAATTGTTTTATTCCTCTTGTTTTGGATCTTGTTTGTGAGATACTTTCTTGGTAGGGTTTTCCTAAAATGTGGAATTCTACATCAAATTTGGAAAACCATTTGCTTCAAGTTATCCTAATCATTGCCTTACGTGATTGTTTAACTATTTGAGTTTATCAAGAATATATTCTTCAGCACGTTTTTAATTCTTATCCTTTTCCATATGCTTCTTTGTTGTGAAGATGATCTTGGATTTATATGTAAACTACCACCGGGAAATAAATCCAAATACCTCTTGTTCTTGGATAATTGGTACTCTATCATGTGGCACATATATATTGATCATCTTTATATTGGCTATTGCTTTTAATTGCTTTATCTCTAGCCAAAAAAATGTATTTGTTTTAGCTCCCATTGTCTTTCATGACTTTTGTTATTCCATTTGATTTTGTTGAACTTGTTTGTGTTATTTCTATGTAGGTAGATGTGATGATCCCACTTGTGTGCATTTTTTATTCAAATGCAAAATCGTAAATAATGCACTAATCTTGGGGGAGCTCTCCTATATTTTTATAACACACTCTCTATGCTTATTTCAATTGGTATTAGTTATTGTTGGAAGACAAATCATCTCTTTTTGGTACTTAGTGTGCCATCTTAAAAAAATGTGGAGAGTTTGGTTTGTTTGTTTGAACCTTGCTTTCTTTGGGAGTTGGTGATCTCATTTCTTGTTATTTATTTCTTACTCTTAAAACGAGATATGTCTTTGAGCATGTGTGTTTTAGTTATGCTTTATGCTCATTGGCTTTTGTGTTGTTCACTTGGTGAACTTTGGAGTCAATATTGTGTTGATTTGATTCTTTGATATAATTTGGACAACCTTTTGTCGCTTCACAATTTTGTGTGCTTGCTTGTTCTTCTTGGTTTTTTGTCCAAATTGTATCTCCTTTGGGCTCTTGAAAGTCTTGTGGATGCATATTTACTAAATGTATACTTTATGGCATGCTTTTCTTTCTTTGATCAAATATATAGGAGAAGCTCCATCAAATCCTAAATTGGCTAAGATGTGTGATACGTCTCCAACGTATCTATAATTTTTGATGCTCCATGCTTGTTTTTACACCATTTGTCTACTGTTTCGTTACACTTCGTGGCACTTTTATGCATTTTCCGGAACTAACCTATTAACGAGTTGCCACAATGCCAGTTCCCTGTTTTCTGCTGTTTTTGTGTTTCAGAGTGATACACAGGAAATATTCTCGGAATTGGACAAAACAAGTTCCAGAAGTCTTATTTTACCCGGAAGCTTCCAGAGATCCGAAGGAGAGTAGGAGGTGAGGGACCAGGGGCCCACATGCACAGGTGGCGCGGCCAGCCCCTGGCCCACGCCACCCCCGTGTGTGGCCGCCTGGCCCCTCCTCTGACATCGCCCCTTCGCCTATAAAGACCCCCCGATGGAAAAAAAACCTAAGTACCCGATCAGATTTCCAGAACACATCGCGATCCACCGCTGCCGTCGACCCGAAGATCGGGAGGGTCCAGAAGCTCTTCCCGGCACCCTGCCGGAGAGGGGAATCTCCACCGGAGGTCTTCTTCATTGCCATGCTTGCCTCTGGAGCGATGAGTGAGTAGTCTACCTTGGACTATGGGTCCATAGCAGTAGCTAGATGGTTGTCTCCTCCACCATGTGCTTCATGTTTAGATCTCATGAGCTGCCCTACATGATTGAGATCACCGTTATGTAATTCTACATGTTTGGTTTATTGGGATCCGATGAATATTGGTGTTTATGATTAAGTTTCTGTACTAAATTATATCTTTTGTTATCTCTATGTTGTTTATGATCTTGCATGCTCTGTGTTGTTAGTAGCTATCTTGGCCGAGTAGTTGCTAGTGACTCCAAGAGGGGGTATTTATGCTCGATAGTGGGTTCATGCCTCTATTTAATCTGGGGGAGTGACATAAACCTCTAAGGTTGTAGATGTACTGTTGCTACTAGGGAGAAAACAACATTCATATGCTCAAGGGCATATGCTTTGTTTACATTACACACTTTTCTTAATGCAATTATCTGTTGTTCGCAACTTAATACTTGTGGAGTTCTCGGATTAATTCGCCACAAGTGGATTATTAGTCATAGATGCAGTTGGATGGCGGTCTATGTATTTTGTTGTAATGCCCAGAGTAAATCTCATAGTGATCTTCTTGACATATCACGTTTATCTTTATTCTATCAATTGCCCAACTGTAATTTGTTTACCCAGCATGTGTTATTTATCTTATGGAGAGACACCACTAGTGAAATGTGGACCCCGGTCCTATTTCCATCATATTGCTATCACCTGCTTACTTTACTCGCACTGTTTACTTTACTCGCATACTATATTGTTTTCCACTCGATACGCTCATAATCTTTGTTTCAAGCAAACCGGTGAGATTGACAACCTCATCGCAAGTTGGGAACGAAGTACTTGGTTGTGTTGTGTGCAGGTTCCGCGTTGCAGCTAGCAAGCAAAGCTTGGACGAGGCGCCATATATAAATTGTCCGGAGCTGTCGCAAGCTAGCAAGCATCACCTTCAGTCGTTTGTCTCTCCTCTCCAAGAACGATAAACCTTGGTTTCTTAACTGAGGGAAAACTAGCTGCTATACTCATCATACCTTCCTCTTGGGGTTCCCAACGGGCTGGTTATCCACCACGCACAAGGACCATCTGCTCCCACGTCAACTAGGCACAGCAGCTTATTTTCTGGCGCCGTTGCCGGGGAACAAAGAAGAATAATCTCCCTCATCAACTTGGTACCAGCTTATTTTCTGGCGCTGTTGCCGGGGAGGAAGTATAAGACTTCTGCGAGGGGAGTTTTCGCACGCACATCCTTTACTTTGTTATTGTTTTGCTTTACTTTATTTATTTTACCTGCATCGTTTTATGTCAAAAACCCAAAAAAATTAGAATCCTTGGTAGTTGTTTTTACTTGTTTACTTTCGTTTTGCTGAAATGGCCAATCCTGAAAACACCAAGTTGTGTGACTTTACTAGCACAAACAATAGTGATTTTATCTGCACTCCTATTGCACCACCTGCTACTGCTGCAAACTTTTATGAGATTAAGCCTGCTTTGTTGAACCTTGTTATGAAAGAGCAATTTTCTGGTGCTAGTACTGAAGATGCTGCAGCTCATCTCAACAATTTCGTTGAGCTATGTGAGATGCAGAAATATAAGGATGTTGATAGTGATATTATTAAGCTCAAGTTGTTTCCTTTTTCTTTGAGAGGAAAAGCTAAAGATTGGTTGTTGTCTTTGACTAAGAATAGTATTGATTCATGGGCTAAGTGTAAGGATGCTTTTATTGGTAGATACTATCCTCCTGCTAAGATTATAGCTTTGCATAGCAATATTATGAAGTTTACTCAGTTTGATAATGAACATGTTGCTCAAGCTTGGGAAAGAATGAAATCTATGATAAAGAATTGCCCCACTCATGGACTGACTACTTGGATGATTATCCAAACTTTTTATGCAGGACTGGATTTTTCTTCGAGGAACCTACTTGATTCAGCTGCTGGAGGCACTTTTATGTCCCTTACCTTGGGCGCCGCATCAAAGCTACTCGACAACATGATGGTAAATTATTCTGAATGGCACACCGAGAGAGCTCCACAAGGTAAGAAGGTAAATTCTGTTGAGGAAACCTCTTCCTTGAATGATAAGATTGATACCATTATGGCTATGCTTGCTAATGATAGGACTCATGTTGATCCTAATAATGTTCCTTTGGCCTCTCTGGTTGCTCAAGAAGAGCATGTTGATGTGAATTTCATTAGAAACAATAATTTTAACAACAATGCTTATAGGAACAATTTTGCTAGTAACAATTATAGGCCGTATCCTTCTACCAATGGTAATGGTTATGGTAACTCTTATGGTAATTCCTACAACAACACTAGGGCCGCGCCCTCCGAGCTTGAGGTAGTGCTCAAGGACTTCATCGGTAAGCAAACTGCTTTTAACAAGTCCGTTGAGGAAAAGTTAGGCAAAATTGATATTCTTGCTTCTAAAGTTGATAGCCTTGCTCATGATGTTGAACTTCTGAAATTAAAAGTGTTGCCTAATGATGTGAAAGAGAACAATGTTTTTGCTACCGCTAATGCTATCCAAGTTGGAATTGATGAAAATATTAGATTGTTAGCGGAATTCCATGCCAGGTGGGAAAGAGAAGATGAGATGGCTAGAAAAATGAAGGTATGTACCATTACTACCTCTAATGATGTTGCTCCTAATGCTAGCAATCCTGTTACTTTGATTGGTGTAGAGAAAACTCCCACTCCTTGTGTTAAAAAGCCTAAAACTGCCAAAACTTTTTCTCAAAAGAGTGCTGAAATTTTTCGGAGTGTGGGAGATGATAGCTCTATTTCTTTTAATGATTTTGATATTGATGGCTGCAATATATCTGAAGTAATTTTGTTCTTGCAAAAGCTTGCTTTGACTCCCAATGCTAGTTGTCTAAATATTGCTTTTACTAAGCATATTACCAATGCTCTCATAAAAATTAGGGATGAAAAGTTGAAGCAAAAAGCCTCTGTTCCCAAGAAGTTAGAAGATGGTTGGGAACCCATCATTGATATGCATGTTAATGGTTATGATTTCCATGCTTTATGTGATCTAGGTGCTAGTATTTCTATCATGCCTAGAAAGATTTATGACATGCTTGATTTACCACCGCTTGAAAAATGTTATTTTGATGTTCCTATTGCTGATGTTGCTAAGAAGAAACCTTTGGGAAGAATTAATGATGTTCTTATTGTGGTTAACAATAACCTTGTTCCCATTGATTTTCTTGTTATGGACGTTGAATGCCATGCTTCATGTCCTATTATTTTGGGAAGACCCTTTCTTCGAACTGTAGGTGCCATCATTGATATGAGGGAAGGCACTATCAAATATCAATTCCCACTAAAGAAAGGTATGGAACACTTCCCTAGGAAAAGGAAGAAATTACTTTTTGACTCTATTCTTAGAGCAAATTATGAGCTTGATGCTTCATCACTTGATATTACTTGATTCGTAATTTTTTGCGCCTAGCTCAAAGGCGTTAAAGAAAAGCACTCTTGGGAGATAACCCAATGTTTTTACTTTCAGTACTTTTTCTTTTATTTGAGTCTTGGAAGTCATTACTACTGTAATGACCGCTCCTTATCTTGTTTATTTCGTTTTTGTACCAAGAGAAGCCTCTAATTTGAGTGAGGTAAAGATTTGGGGATGTTGCTGTCCTGAAACTGTTTTCGGTGCTGCACCGTAAAAATTCGTGAAAATTCTCTGTATATCTTTTCGACCTGCGATTTCTTGTGCATATGCCCCAGGTTATATCCAAACTTTTCTTAGTTGAACACTTTTTGATTTGAGCAACAGAAAACCCCTCAAAAATTCGACCTTTGTCAGCTGTTCAGTTTTGACAGATTTCTGCCAATATTTGTGTTTGCCACTTTATCGCTTCCTTTTGGGTTCTTTTGATCATGGAACTTTTAGAGAAGTTGCTACAGTAGTATTTGCTATATATGTGGTAGTTTTGAGTTGAAATATGAAGCAAAAAGAGTGTTGATTATATGTTATGCTTGCACTAATGTTGCTAATAGAATTATGTTTAGTTTTGTATGAAGGAAGTTTTCAAGTGTAGGGATTGGAGAATGATGAGATGAGTTGAGGAATGGACAAAAGCTCAAGCTTGGGGATGCCCATGCATCACCCCAAGAAATATCCAAGAAGTACAAGCGTCAAAGCTTGGGGATGCCCCCGAGGCACCCCTTCTTCATCGGCAAAAATCAGGTCACCTTTCAAAACACTATATTTTTATTGCTTCATGCACTATGTGTTTTTCTTGGAGCGTCAGTTGTTTTAGTTTTATTAGTTGGTTTAGTTTGTTTGTTTGCTGCAATAAATGGTTGGACCACAACAAATTTCTTTTGGAGAAGTTGCCTTGCTTTTCATTTGCCAAGAACGCTCTAGTTTTCACTCTTATTAAAAATCGAGTGTTCTTCTTTTTCCGCTACTGCTTTTGGTTTTCGTTTTCGCCTTGATTTGCGTTCAGACCTTGCCATATCTTTTCATCAAGGTGTATTTTTGCCTCTGATCTTTATTGGTTTTCATCAAAAGAGGTGTTTTTAAAAATTTCAAATGGTGTTGGAAAAGAGAAAAAGCTTTGTGCAAAATAGTGGTACAAGAAGGAGCTTGTGTAGACTGCGGCTTAGGCTTTTTCATGTCATGCTTGATGTCTTTTTGATAGTATGCTTAGTGGTTTTGCTGTAGCATGACTTGTCTCAAATAACTGAGATTGCTTAATGAGCCTTTGAAAAAATCATGCGTTGTTTTTATTGTATGGAAGCATTATTTTGGTTTTCTCCTTGATGCTTTATTTGGGTTGACTTGGCGCATGCTCACACATGTTAGACTCTTACAAAGTCGCCAATAGCCTTCATGATCATTTAGTTTTTGACTTTTTATGCCATCTTATGCTTCTTTTAATGTCGCTTTGTCACTTTGCATGATTATGGCCATTATTGCTCTCTTAGTTGGTCGCTCCCAGTCTTTTGCTAGCCCTCACCTTGTACTGAGTATGAGCTCTACTCGTGCATCCAACTCCTAAAAGCCAAAGTTTTCCAAAGTGTCCACCATACATACCTACTAGCAATTTGCGACTTGCTTTTATTTTCTCTTCAAATTAAACTCTTACCAGTGTTATGCGAAATTCGGTCAGTAAAGCTCTCACGAACCGGAAGGCACACTTTACTTTTTCCTGTTCTTAAAAATTTGACATTGTGGTCTCTTATATTGAGTTGTTATGCTTGCAAGTTGTAAGTTGGATTCTAGCCCAGCCATGCTGTCATGGGGCAAGCTTTCAACATTGCACTTCTTATTTGAGTTGATATCGTGATCTTTTGCTTATGGATGCCCGCGGTGTGAAATGAATTGGGAATCTTGTGGGGATCATGGAGTTTGTATATGTGTTAGGGAAATGTCGGGCCGCCAATCTAAGCCATGCATAATTCATGGTGGAAATTTGCAGCATACCCATGGTGAACATTCGACGACGCATCTCACAATAAAAAGCTAAACAAAAGGCAAATAAAAAAGATGTTGAGGTGTTCATTGTCTGCTTGTCCTATCATTTTGGTGTGGGCTTGTTCCATGTCATCGGGCACGGAGGTACCCCATTGGCGGTTCTCAATGATATGCATATACTTACAATGACAAGAGCCTTGTTTGGGACTCTAAGTAAAGTAGCATGAGGTTTGGGTACTCGTATTCACGGGACACAAGGTTTTCAACTTATGATTTGTCAAGCATATGCATCATAATTGTTCTCGCATTAACTTTAACCATTCAAGATGCTTATGATGGGGGCAATGAGAGCTCAAAGCCGGTAAGTACCATAATTTTTGAAGGTTATAAAACTTGCAATCACTGCTTCCCTCTGCGAGGGGCCTTTCTTCTATTTTTATGTTGAGTCACCACCTTCTTTCTTTATGCACCATTAAGAGAGCATAGTTGTCATTCTTAGTATAATATGCATTGTCCCAAAGTTCATTGATTGATTCACGATGTTGGTTTCATTTGTTCTTAAATTATTTGTATCTAGTCGCCCTCTTAAACTTGAAGGTGTCCCATGCATTTATGTTTTGCTCTCTTTGAAGGACAAGCTGAAAACCATTTGTATGTTTTTCCTTATGATTTGAACACATGTTTGACTTTCATTGTTTCATTTTCATGATGTTTTGTTTGTGTTCATTTGCATGTTTACAACATGGTTGCTAAGTTCTTATTGTCATGATTATATCTTCATGCCCATGTTTTAAGTTCTTATGATCCCAGCGCACAAATGCTTACATATATGATCAAGATTGTGTAGGTGCATGTCACCTCAAAAATTATTCTTTTGTTATCACTTACCTACTCGAGGACGAGCAGGAGTTAAGCTTGGGGATGCTTGATACGTCTCCAACGTATCTATAATTTTTGATGCTCCATGCTTGTTTTTACACCATTTGTCTACTGTTTCGTTACACTTCGTGGCACTTTTATGCATTTTCCGGAACTAACCTATTAACGAGTTGCCACAGTGCCAGTTCCCTGTTTTCTGCTATTTTTGTGTTTCAGAGTGATACACAGGAAATATTCTCGGAATTGGACGAAACAAGTTCCTGAAGTCTTATTTTACCCGGAAGCTTCCAGATATCCAAAGGAGAGTAGGAGGGGGGCCACCAGGGCCCCACACGCAGGGGTGGCGCGGCCAGGCCCCTGGCCGCGCGGGCCCCGCGTGAGGGCGCATGGCTCCTCCTCTGACATCGCCCCTTCACCTATAAAGACCCCCTGACGGAAAAAAAAACCTAAGTACCCGATCAATTTTCCAGAACACATCGCGATCCGCCGCCACCGTCGACCCGAAGATCAGGAGGGTCCAGAAGCTCTTCCCGGCACCCTGCCGGAGAGGGGAATCGCCACCGGAGGTCTTCTTCATCGCCATGCTTGCCTCCGGAGTGATGAGTGAGTAGTCTACCTTGGACTATGGGTCCATAGCAGTAGCTAGATGGTTGTCTCCTCCACCATGTGCTTCATGTTTAGATCTCATGAGCTGCCCTACATGATTGAGATCATCGTTATGTAATTCTACATGTTTGGTTTGTTGGCATCCGATGAATATTGGTGTTTATGATTAAGTTGCTGTACTGAATTATATCTTTTGTTATCTCCATGTTGTTTATGATCTTGCATGCTCTGTGTTGTTAGTAGCTATCTTGGCCGAGTAGTTGCTAGTGACTCCAAGAGGGGGTATTTATGCTCGATAGTGGGTTCATGCCTCTATTTAATCTGGGGGAGTGACAGAAACCTCTAAGGTTGTAGATGTGCTGTTGCTACTAGGGAGAAAACAACATTCATATGCTCAAGGGCATATGCTTTGTTTACATTACACACTTTGCTTAATGCAATTATCTGTTTTCGCAACTTAATACTTGTGGAGTTCTCGGATTGATTCGCCACAAGTGGATTATTAGTCATAGATGCAGTTGGATGGCGGTCTATGTATTTTGTTGTAATGCCCAGAGTAAATCTCATAGTGATCTTCTTGACATATCACGTTTATCTTTATTCTATCAATTGCCCAACTGTAATTTGTTTACCCAGCATGTGTTATTTATCTTATGGAGAGACACCACTAGTGAACTGTGGACCCCAGTCCTATTTCCATCATATTGCTATCACCTATTTACTTTACTCGCACTGTTTACTTTACTCGCATACTATATTGTTTTCCACTCGATACGCTCATAATCTTTGTTTCAAGCAAACCGGTGAGATTAACAACCTCATCGCAAGTTGGGAATGAAGTACTTGGTTGTGTTGTGTGCAGGTTCCGCGTTGCAGCTAGCAAGCAAAGCTTGGACGAGGCGCCATATATAAATTGTCCGGAGCTGTCGCAAGCTAGCAAGCATCACCTTCAGTCATTTGTCTCTCCTCTCCAAGAACGATAAACCTTGGTTTCTTAACTGAGGGAAAACTAGCTGCTATACTCATCATACCTTCCTCTTAGGGTTCCCAACGGGCTGGTTATCCACCACGCACAAGGACCATCTGCTCCCACGTCAACTAGGCGCAGCAGCTTATTTTCTGGCGCCTTTGCCGGGGAACGAAGAAGAATAATCTCCCTCGTCAACTTGGCACCAATGTGTATGAAATTCAATTTCATATATATATTCACATATTTATGTGGAGTTTATCCTATATGTTGTAGTTTCTAACTACTTTGGACCCAATGAGTTTGGGGACCATCTTGTACTTGAACTTTTTTTTAGGTACATGGAGATATATTGGTGCTTGTCTCAATAATAAGGATGAAGTGGTGACTAAATGATAATTTGAGGCAAGCTAGGATTATTGAAGAACTCCTATCTACTACATCCTACCATTATATCTCGGTAACAAGTATCTTCTTCATGAATACTTCTCTAGTATCCAACCTTGTGTAGGTTATTTTATGGCATTGAAAATCTTTATTTGCAAATGTTGTGCTTTTTGCAAGGATTCTAATGAAACCTCTTTATTGCAAATGTGAGCAAGTTGAGATGAGGACATATTATTGGGAACATATAAAAATCATGCATGATTCTCCTATCCCATATATGTCAACTTAGCAATCTTTTTGCATATCAATTCCTCAATAAGCTCACATGTGCAATATTGATGAAATTGCAAATTTATTTCTTCCGTTTGGTATCCTTCATTTTGATACTTGTTATTTTTATCAAAGCATCCCAACTATCTTCTTCCCTTATTGATATTTGCAATGGCTTTGACATGTTTGTGGTTGAAGTACATCAATATACAATAAGATGAATTGAGCCTTTGGCCATGCTTTAAAAGCAAAAATCTCATTGGTATATTGCATGACTTCATTTTGGATATCATGTTCTATTCTTAGTATCTATTTTATGTGTACATGCTTCTTTGTGATAATTATCTTTGTGATGTTGTCTACTTAGAAACTTATACACATGAGAGATGATATCTCATTATTTGATATCTTATTTGAACCTTATGTGTTGGGATGGAATGCTAAGCAATATCATTCATTGAAGACTATGTGGATGCTCTATGCTTATCCTTGTGTTAGTCTTATAATATTCTTTGTCATTCCTATCACACATTCCTTTGGTTGAGCCTTTTAATATATTGTCCCTTGCTTGTTACTCAACCATTTGTTTCATGCAAGTGTAAGCTTAATTTCTTCTCTATGATCTCTTGCAAATGGTTGTGTTTTAAATGTTATTGAGGGAGTGAGGATTCCATGTTGTGCAAATTGTATTCAAATGCAAACATTCCAATTTTAGCACATACCTTGGGGAGCTTCCTCATTTCATTTAAAGCACCATTTTAGGGTTAGCATAGTATTTAATTTCACTTGGTATCATTTCGTTTTGAATAATGTTGAAGGAGTGATGATTCCATGTTTGTGCACCTTATACATCAATTCAAATAAAATATTTTGTGTACAAACCTTGGGGAGCTTTATCATATTATTTAGAGCACCGTTTTGGTCTTATCATAATATCTTTATTCAATTCATTCTTTGGATCTTTTGATTGCTCCTTTCATTTGTTGCAAATTTATCGATCGTGTTATCTTATTTTGTTTGCAATCTTTGATCCTCAATATAGTTAGGTTTCCTTCAAATATTTGCCGTTGTATATGTGCATGTGTTTTCACTTATTTCTTTTGGATATGCACACCGTTTTGGAGGAACTCACACTATATTGGCCTTCTAAGTTTTTCGCCCATTTTGGCAATGGATGCCAATGGGGGAGAAGTTTCAAGGGTTTAAAGGGAATTGGCTTTTATGCTTTGGTTTGTTCTTAAGCATTTGCCTTGCAAGCTTTGCATGGTTGAGTATATAGCGGAAACTCCACCAACAACCTTGGTTGGCAATATATGTAATGAAATCAAGATCATTCACACGTGCATAGATTGTGGGGGAGTTTGCTCTATATATGGTAGTTTTACTAACATCACATACTTCTGTAGTATTTGATGTTAGTACAACCATTTTGGTTTTTTAAATTCATTATATAAACCCTCTCAAAGAGATTGCCATCAATTACCAAAATGGGGGAGATTGAAAGAACATATGGAGCCCCATGTGTGGTTTTGGTAATTAATGACAATCCCTATGGACTAATGGTTGCATTGAGCTATATGTGTAGGACTTGCCCATAGACGATGCTTGAACAATATGTTGGATTCAAGGTTGTAAGAAGAAGACAATGAAGAAAATTATGTGATGACCAAGATGTTATTCATGGAGTGATCCGAAGATTGGTCATTAGGGAGTTGAGCCTATATCGAGTGTGTCTTGAAGAATAAGATTGAGTGAGCTCTCATGTGTATCTTCAAGACATCGTCATTATAGAGGAAGAAGAATTGGCCTGAGGATTGATCAAGTCAAATGCAAGTTCAAGATGAGCAACTAGAAGAGAACATATGCTTGAAGCTTGCCATCTATATTGTGATCATGGATATGTGAAGATATGCTTAAAGAGAGTCTCTTCCATAGTAGAGTCTGGGGGAGCAATCCGCAATACTTCACCAAGCAAGCTCAATCAAGAAAGGTGGTCCAACTTGAGAAGATCAAGATCATCATTAACCACCTCAAGTGGAATGCTCAAGGCAAAGGTATGATAGTGTTAGGGTTTCTTTCTTACTGGTCTCATGGTGTTAGTTGTGAGACCGGGTTATAGGATCGGTAGTCGTACTATCAAGAGGGGCTCTCAAGTGAGTAACTTAATTGTATCGTTCAGAGAGAGCTCAAACCTTTGCATACTTGGCATCATCTTTCTTGATTCTTATTTGGATTTTATCCATGTGAGGTTCTAGAGCTTGTGGTTATTTCCATGACAAGCTCTAGCTCATCAAAAACGGATTTTGCATGAAACTCTTATTGCGTTTTTGATGTTTGGAGGTTTTACCGGTTCTTCTTTATAGCTAAGTCAAACCTTTCATCATTTGGTTTCTTCCTCCTTTGTTGGACTATGATGTTTCTCTACATAAAGTTGTAGAGCTTGTTGTTGTGATTCCAACAAGCCCAAGATCATCGAAAACGGAGTCCGGATGCAAAAGTTATTGCCATTTTCGTTTTGGTGTTTCTGCCAGTTTCAGGGGGGCAGCTTTAGCCAGCCCAGGGCCGGAAATAGCTGGACCGGGGCGCTCGATTACCTCTCTGTTTCAGTCCGGATTTTTATCCAGCTTTAGCCGGTCTGGCCGGCTTTAGCCGGTCTGGCCGGCTTTAGCCGGCCTAAATGGCTGTAAAATTCAAGAGCTATTGGGTTATTGGCCCCCTTCTTCCTCCTTGGGCTATTGGGTTGCTTTCTCTCTCTCTCCTCCATTGTTTTGACCTTCAAGAGCTTGCAATTCCTCTCTATCCCTCCCATATTTCTTGAATCTTGTTGAGGGATTTGAAAGAGAAGATCTAAATCTACAACTCCACTAATCAATCTCTCCTCTAAGTGAGGGGAACATCTTGGGATCTAGATCTTGGAGTTCTTTGTGGATTTCCTTTGTTCTTCCTCTCATATCTCTCCATAGCGTTAGTTGCTTTGGTAGGATTTGAGTGAGAAGGATTTGAGCACTTTGTGTGCTCTTGCTATTGCATTTGGTGCATCAGTTTGAGTTCTCCCCGGAGATTCGAGTAAGTGAAAGTTTGTGAGCTTATTACTCTTGGGTTCTTGGAACCCTAGACGGCTTTGTGGCTTTGTAGTGCCTTTGTGGCTATTCTTGGGAGCCTCCAATTAAGTTGTGGATGCGTGCCCCAAGCTTTCTGTAAAGGCTCGGTTCTGCCTTGAGGAACCCCTTAGTGGAAGAGTGAGCTAGGCCTTTGTGGCGCAAGCTCACACCGGAGAATAGGGTGAGGCCTTTGTGGCGTTGGTTAGGCCTTTGTGGCAATACCACACCCCTCCAACGAGACGTATACTCCCTTTCAAGGGAGGAACTCGGGAATACATCATCGTCTCCGCGTGCCTCGGTTATTCCTATACCCGAGCTCTTTACTTATGCACTTTACATTGTGATAGCCTTCGTGCTTGAAGTCATTTATATATCTTGCTATCATCTTGTTATTTGTATTGCTTAGCATAAGTTGTTGGTGCACATAGGTGAGCCTAGTTTATTTAGGTTGTGTGTGCTTGACAAAATAAACGCTAGTTTAATTCCGCTTTTGTTCAAGCAATTCGTAAAATTTGATATCGCCTATTCACCCCCCCCCTCTAGGCAACATCTGTGTCCTTTCAATTGGTATTAGAGCCCGGTCTCTCATTTTAGGCTTCACCGCCTTGAGAGCAAAGATGTCGGCTAGGGGCTTAGTGCACAATGACACTTTTATAGTCGATGGCACAAATTATGATACATGGAAAATTCACATGCTTAATTATTTTCAGGTCATCGACCCATTTATGGAGCGAATTGTAGATGCGGGTTTTTCTCCTCCAAAGGATACTCAAAATCTATCTTTAGAGGATGAGAAAAACTTGTGTCTCAATGCTCAAGCTACTCATGTGATTGTTAATGCTTTGAGCAATGTAGCTATCTTCTCTATCATGCCTTTTTGGAGCGCTCATGAGATATGGACAAAGCTTAAAGAAAAATATGATGTGTCCAAGAGTATAGAAAATGATTGTATTCCTTCCACTTCCGGCCGCGATGAACTTTCATCCACTTCACCAAAGTGTGGCAAGACACAAGGTGATGATATGGTGAGTGGTGATGAAACTTGGAATGGTGATAGTATGCTTACTTTTGATGATCCTTCATCTCTATCTCATTGCAATGCTTCATCTTTGGACTTAAACACTTGTAGCCCCATAAATGTTTTACATGCTTGTGTTGATAGTCCTTGCATATCATGTGTAAGTTTCTTGAATAAATCTCATGATGATATGCTTGCTTTGTCTTGTTTCCATGATACAAATGCTTCTATTTCCTCTAGTATTTGTGATGCTAACCATATTGAGGAAACCAAAGAGTCTTTGGGCCAAGACAAGGTATTGAATGGAGCTTCAAGTATTTCTTCATCTTCTTCTTCTAACGGTTCCCACATATGCCTTATGGCTAGGTCTTCAAATCATAATGATGTTCAGGACAATGGTGAGGATGAGGAAAACGAAGAAGACTATATTGAGTATTTAAACAAGAAGGGTAAGGTGGTCTTTGATGCTTTGCATAACAATAAAAATGTTTTGCCCAACTTCTTTGAAATCATGAGTTGTGCTATTGAGAGCACGAAACTCATTGAGATGAAGGAAGAAAAAATTGATAAAATGTTTTCTCTTGAGCGTGAGTATGCCAATGATATCCATGATTTAAAAAATTCTCTAGAGGAAGAGCAAGAGTTTCGGGTCTCTCTTGAGGAGAAGCTTGAATCCATTGAGGAGTCATGTAATGAAATTATTTCTAAACTCACTAAAGAACGTGACCTCGCTCTTGCCAAGTCGTCTTCTCCTATTGGTAATGATAATGATGCATGTGCTACTAAATCTACTTCTTGTGAAGCATCTATTTTGAAGTATAATGTTGAGCTAAGAGCTCAACTTGAGTTGCTAACTAGCAAGTATGGGAAATTGGAAGAAAGTTATGAAAAGCTATATAGCTCAAATGAGGATCTTCTAGTGTCCCATCCTCGCCTAAAGTTAGCTCATGAGGCTATATCTATAAAGGTAACATCTTGTGAGCCTCATGTGGACACTAGCACTATTTATCAAAATGCTATATTGACATGTGCTAGTCCTAGTAATTCTTCATCTCATGCTATTGCTAAATGTTGTGATGAATTACTCTCCTTGTCTTGTTGCTCTAACAATGAAGCCTCTACTTCCACTAGTACTTGTGTTGTCACTAACCATGTAGAGGAAATCAAAGAGCTCAAGGCCCAAGTTACTTCATTGAAGAAAGACTTGGAAAATTGTCATGAAGTGAAGTCCACACTCAACAGGATCTTGAGTGTGCAAAAATCCCCCAATCACAAGAGTGGACTTGGATTCAAATCCAATAACAAGAACAAGTCCAAGATAAACAAGAAGAAGAAGGGCCAAGAACAAGTCAAGAATTTGGCCAAGATTGTTTGCTTCAAGTGCAAAATTGAAGGGCACCATGTTAGATCTTGTCCTTTGAAGAAGAAGCCTCTTAGTGAGAAGCAACAAGGGAAGCGGCCTCAAGTTCAAGGCCATGCTCAACCTCGAGTTGAAGAAAGGTCACTTCCCAAGAAAAATCAAGCTAATGCTCCCCTTATGGAGAAATCAAGTGAGAAGAAGGTGAAGAAAAAACTTGCTACATATGCCATGAGAAGGGTCACCTATCTTCTTCATGCACTAGTGGTAACTCATCCAACCCTATCATAATTGAGGATGTATATTCACTTTGCAAGGATAAGGTTGGTAATCTTTTGCCAAATTTGTTGGTACTCAAAGTGGTGTCAACAAAAGAACCATTTGGGTTGCCAAACCTATTGTTACTAACTTCTTAGGACCCAACTTGGTTGGGGACCAACAAGCCATTACTTA